>OY992521.1:6261574-6888280 GCA_963921215.1 Scoparia ambigualis
CCACGCTGCGTTGCAGCACGCATTGGGCCGGCTCGCCCGGGGTAATACCACTCTCTCACGAATATCCGGCGTGAAATAATGGCACTTGGTGCTGTTGTTTCGTCCGGCCAGTGAGCCCCCCCCCCCCCTCACAATTCCTATTCCTCCCTTAACCCTATTCCTTTCTTAAAGGTCGGCAACGCATCTGCGACTCCTCTAGTTTTGCTAGTAGTTTTCCATGGGCGACGGTGATTGCTCTCCATCAGGTGACCCGCCCGCTCGTTTGCCTCCTATATTGTTATATAAAAAACCACCACCCTCTCACGAATATCCGGCGTGAAATAATGGCACTTGGTGCTGTTGTGTTTCGTCCGGCCAGTGAGAGTTCCGGAGGTCCCTTCCCCTCCCACCCCTCCTCACAATTCCTATTCCTTCCTCTATTCCTTTCTTAAAGGTCGGCAACGCATCTGCGACTCCTCTGGTTTTGCGGGTGTCCATGGGCGGCGGTGATTGCTTTCCATCAGGTGACCCGCCTGCTCGTTTGCCTCCTTCTCTTATAAAAAAAAAATATATATTCATCCATACTTACACTTAACGACTATTATCCTCAAAGGTTAGTCAGAGACTATGCAATGAGGATTGCAAAATCAGTTTTCTAGCATATAGTCTCTGATTCACAAAATAACACTGCACAAGTGCTACGCGATATGTGGTAACCCCACGCTGTTCTATTCTTTTGAATGTATGTGTAAGTAAACTTTAGTCCGTTAATTGAGTATTGCTCTCACCTTTGGGACGGCCCCGCAAAGTACCTTCTCGATGCCTTGGACAGATTGCAGCGCCGCGCTGTGCGCATTATTGGTAATGCAGAGGTCACTAACACTCTCGAGCCTTTGCAATTGCGTAGAGACATTGCGTCACTCAGCGTCTTTTACCGTTTATACCATGGCGAGTGTTCTGAAGAACTCTTTGACCTCATCCCTCCTTCTCCCTTTCTCCATAGGAGTACGCGTGCTGCTCTCCGGAGTCACCAATTTACAGTCTCTAATATTCCATCACGCACAAAGAAATTTGGTGACTTGTTTCTTTGTCGCACATCCAAAAGATGGAATAGTCTACCAGCACACGTATTCAATCCTACCTATGACATAGGATCCTTCAAACGAGGCGTGAAGAGGCACTTTGTGGGCCGGCAGAGTGAGTGTGGCTGATGGTACGTCCTCAACAGTTGTCCTCGCACCTGGACTTCATTTCCACTTAACATCAGGTGGAGTGGGTTCATTTGCCAGGCTTTGTATAAAAAAACGCCTTTTACGACACTCAAGGGAAAAGATGGGTTGGTAATATTATTTTAATGAGATGACGACCTCCATGGTGGTAAGCACGCCGGTCTGAGGTGCCGGGTTCGATTCCCGGTCAGGTCAAATTAGAAATAAAAGTTTTCCAATTTGATTTCAAGTCTGGGTGTTTTGATTTTTATATAAAAATAATTTTCATCCGTTCAAACAAACTAACAAACAACAACAAATTTCAAAAGAGTGGAGGAGTTATTTTTTTTTACGAGCCGCCGCTTCACAGTTTGAGTAAGTAAGTAAGTAAGTAAAACTATCAGTCGAAGCCGCTCAGCACAATCCAACAAAAGTAATATTCCCCCTTAAAGCCCCAAAGCGCGCGGGAACCACATAAACAAAGCAGAATCGGAATCCCATCTTTTTTCGTCTCTCCCTCAATTTCTTTTTCAGAATTAACGACTTTCGTGACGTTAAGTTGTTTGTCACGAGCCGGGGCCCATTTAAACGTCAACACCCTTTATTTTTAAAGCGCTTCACAGCGACATTGGGTAGTGCTGAATATTGCATGGGGTACAGCGTTTACATTGAAATGAAATACTTTATACGGATCTCTACTAGCGTTTATTTCACTGGGAGCAGTTCGAAATGTCGAGCTAAATAAATTGGAAAATAGAGGTGGAGTGGGTACGTACACATTGATTCGTTTTAATCTGTAGCTTAAAGTTTTAAGCGCATTTTGTTTTATTTTGTAAGCCGTGTGTTTAGCGGCTCACAAAAAATACTACTTGCTAACTCCTTTCTTCCTTTGGATGCCATAAAAGGTGAATAACGGAGTAAAGACTGAACATACATCTAATAGTATGGGTCGATAGGCTCACCACCTATCACGCTGAGCACATGTGCAGTTGGAATATGGTGAAAGGTGGACTATGGCAGTGGAATACTTCTGCAGTCCTCATCGCCTAGTATATGATTAACCCTTTGGTGCTGATATTTGAGAATCTATATGTGTATCTATGTTGATTTAATTTTACAACTGAAAAAAGGGCGTATTTTACTTGATAGTTACGACAACACCCGAAGTGCATATCAGTCCTTGACTCCTGAACTACTGAGAACTGGCTGCTGTCTTTCTCTTACTGCTTTGCCTGGATTCCGGAATCAATTTAAATGTCGACTTCCAGTGATTTTTTTTAATGTATTCAGGAACAAACAGTTCTAAAAAATATATGTATCCTTAAATTACTATTTAAATAAACCTACAGTTCCATATATTAACAATAAACAGTAACGAACAAAATACAAACCAAAAATTACTGAAATTAAGTGTATATTTCTACTCACTAGCCCGTTTTTTATTATAGCATAGTTGTGTTCCGACAGTTAGAGATAAGATAGCCAGTTCCTCAGTGGTTGAGGATTTCGGGTGAAGCGCGCTTCCACCTTCGGCCTTATCGTCACTTACCATCAGGTGAGATGAAGACCAAGCGCTTACCCGTTACCCGTAAAAAAAAAAGTGTTCTTTTAGCAACAACACTTATTGTGAGACTCCATTTTAATTCAATCTACCGTACAATGTACTTTAAAAATATCTAATAACTACTAATTTGAGGACCTCCGTGGTCGAGTGGTTAGCACGCCGGGTCTGGCGTCACTCCATATCTGAGGTCCCGGGTTCAATTCCCGGTCGGGTCAATTTAGAGAAAACTGTTTTTATGAATTGATTTCGGGTCTTGGTGTTTTTCTATGTTATCCGTTATCTAGTTTAATTAGATTAACGAGTTTGAACAGAAGCTTAACTTGGGCTTGATAATTGGTGTAAGCGTAAACAAATTTAATTAATTTATTTATTTATTTTATATACCACTTGATATTGGCTTAATGCTAAACGCGAAGCCATTAATTAAGTTATTATTACTACTCTCAAGCAGTATTTTCGTGTTCCGGTTTGTAACGTTGTAGGTATCTGTAGTTTCAGTTGTTGCAAAGACTAAGTTTCAAGGATTTAGACCTTTGCCCTGCAATGGGACATTATGTAGGATTACTATTCGTTGAAAATATTTTAAAAAATTATAAATAGGTACTCAACAAACATAAAGCTAGTATTAAAACTCAATTCATAAGCGCACTTGTTCATTTATTATAAAGTTTTCTCATCAAACTGTTTTAATAAAGCGAACACCATCTTCGTTATTAATTGATAGAATTTAATTATATCGAGATTTCATTTGATGATGCCTACGGAAACGCCGTTTTCCACTCGTCAGAGCTCGAAATCAAACATCACAATGCTTATCTATTAACGTTATCTATATTAATTTTCCGGCTGGCGGGAACTCTTAGCAAATAAACAGCAATTATGTGAATACGGAATGTTAGGATAATGTCTACTCCGTTATTACATTTTGCAGAGACATACTCAAAGGAATCAAGACTTGATATGGCATGCGAGCGGGTTTTATTCTAAATCCGGAATTTGTAGGTTTTAGCTCGCATTTATTTATTTTTATTTATTTATTTATTCACATGTTGCTATCTTGTACAAAAATATAAAAGATGTTACAAAGCGATGTCTTAGGTAAAGTACATGACCCAGTTATGGCATTGCAAACACAAACACAATTAAATTACTTAAAAAATACATTTAAAGATTACAATTATAACAATTAAATTAAATAAACATTTTATATAAAAAGCAAATAAACATTAGCTTAAAATTAATAACTTTTATTAAAGTAAGTGTGAGATGCATTTGTTTATTTGTAGTTGTATTATTTGCTAGCGGCCCTCCCGCGACTTCGCTCCGTGAACACCCTATATCCTGTGACGAATTCCCAACTTCTACATTACTCATTTTAACTGTCGTGTCTGTTACCATTTTATTTATAATAAAACCTTCATTGCGCATTCCGTCAAAAGGGTTCATTTGCGAAGGCGTTTGTTTTCTGCATCTCATTTAGCGACATCTCAAGTGTTGCGCCAGTCGCTGTAATAATTACTCGCATTTCTGCGAGTGAATTAACGCGACGCCAGAGTTTGAGTTAGCGTTGAATAGGTCATCCGCGCGAATGAGTCGTTAAAAACGATGGAGCATATGCCCTGGCGCCGTGCCGTATAGTGAATACAATGTTTGATGTTGTTTTACGGAATTTTTCCCATTCAGAAAGAATGTTGAAATCAAAACAAATAAATGGGATATTTGATATTACTATTTCATAATTAAGTGCTAAAGCCCCGCCTTCGTCCACGATATAAGTTAGAAACACCGTCATAATTTAGCTATTTTGTACGAATTAATTACAAATTTAAAAAAAAGTGTTGTCCTATCGATCTGTCTATCTGTGAAATACGTAAAAATTAATTGCGTTGTTGAGAAGGACACAACGGACCCACAGATATAAAAAAAAATGAGACAATGATTGTTATGTAGGCAAACAAAAATGTTGAATCGCGATCCTCTACCATGACAGAGAGCTATTTTACTTTTTGACTTCGAATGTAGCGGTGTTGGTATTTGTTGGTATGCGAAACTTTTTTACATCAATATCAATAAAATCATTCACATACTATTATTTTGGTAACTTAATTTTTCATTAAAGTGAATGCAGTTTTCAAGTTTTTAAGTAGTGTACGTTACTCTAATATGATTTTTATAATTCGTCCAGACCATATATTTTACTACTAGCGGCCGCCAGCGGTTGTTTCACCCGCGTGGTTCTCGTTCCCGTGGGAATATCGGGATAAAAAGTATCCTATGTGTTAATCCAGTTTATAAACTATTCGTATGCCGAATTTCATCCAAATCCATTCAGTAGTTTTTTACGTGAAATAGTAACAAACATCCATCCATACTTACAAACTTTCGCCTTTATAATATTAGTAGGATTGGCGAGTGTGCTATTTTTGCGTTGACATCGTCTCGTCATAAACCTATGATGATAGCAGCCATTAATGTACTTTGGCACCGAATGTCAATGGCTATGAAAAAGAGTTTTTGGCGTCTTTTCATTCGTTACCTTTCAGGATTTAATAAATCCAAATAATGCACAAAAAAAACGTTTTAGAAAAAAGTGATCAATAAACCGCCTCGGCAATTTAGGGTCGGGCCGAGCTGAACTTCACTCAGCTAAAGTCAAAAGAATAATCGGCCAAAGAGAAACGTTGCCAAAGATCCGGTCAGTGGATAATAAAATCAATTTTATGCAAAGCCATGGAGTTAATTACTCTTTTCCGCGGCCGTAAATCTGCCTTCTTCCGCCGTTAACTCCAGACAATAACGAATGCTAATCTGTGCAACTGTAAACAGCGCCGCTTGTTTGTGACGGTTTATAAAATGCTCAAAAAAGTAATCATCGTGACGTCACTGGCTGTCAAACGCCTCCGATTTAAAAAAGTTTACGATGCCGAACTTGAAATTTCGCACTACAGTTGAAAAGTCGTTTTTGCAGACTGCAGAATGTAGAAATTGGCTTTCTTTTTTAAATTACATAATATTTTAGATGTAATCTGTAATAATGCCATCTGGGTATTAAATCGTAACTGATTTCAATTTCAATTACCACCGGTGTAGTAAGTCACAGTAATTTTTAATATAGTATGGTATTTTGGTAAATTTTTATTAACCTTTTATTTTTTATCAAATAATTGCTTTTTTATAATTGATATTTAATCAAATTTAATCTAAATACATTAATACAAATGAATTGAATTCTTGCGCATGTTATTGATACGTATGTGATTGCTTTTGTTGTGGAAACTTTGCTATTTTGTGTTTTATTAACCTATATTGTAAAAAAAATATGGGATATGTAATTGTTTGTTTCTCAAATAATAAATAAATAAAAGTAAGTTTGGTTTACTTTGGTAAAACGCGAACGAGGTTAACCCAGACATTTAACTATTTTCTCTGGTAGTAGTTAAAATCAAGACCTGGTAATCTCAGAAACATCTCTTAAGATAATAAATATATTCTACCAAACGCCATAAATGTGTATGGAACTAAAGTCAGCAATTATCTGGTACCCTTATATTTAAATAAAATTCCAGTAGATTTCCAATCAATGTATATTAACAATGTTAAATTTCTTAGATCTAAGTTAAAAAGCATTACATAATGGCGAGGGATGTCAGCAAAGGTCTGAGTTGACTTTATCAACTTAGATTATCGTTGACATCTTCTGCTAATAAATAAATTATACTAATAACTCACCGACACCCAGATAAACCCTACGAGGTTTTCTTGGTGCGGTCTTTATGTACCTAAATTGTATTATTTTTGTTTTTAAATAAATTTTTAAAAAAAGTTTCTCTGTTGTAACATGAAAGTATTTAATAACCAATATGCGATGATTCAGCCGACTTCAAATGATGTACTGTACTGTTGCTAGTAAATTGCCATGTACCGATTTATAAAATGGTAAAAAACGACGAGACTGGCTGTCAAACGTTTCCAATTTAATTGCACGGCCGGGCTTAAGCGAAAAAACGTATAGCATCGATGTCAAACCAAAATCTGTTATATACGCTTTTTTGAGGTGATAAGGTTTGCATAGGTTTTAATAAATTAAACATGAAAACTGTTCTAAATCAGTTTGCATTGAATCAGCCGATTTCTAAAGTACAAATTGTATAATATATACAGTTAGGAATAATATAATAAACTTAACTGGTAAATTACCTTACTTCTTATATTTTTCGAATTTAGAAAAACATTAGTTTCTAAATTGACCCGACCGGGATTCGAACCCGGGTCCTCAGAGATGGCGACACCATGAAAACACTCGACCAAGGAGGTCGTCAATAAAAAGAAAACAACATTGAACTCGAGAGCGATCTTTTTAAGTAGCTATTCAATAAATATCTCAGCGTGTCACAATTATTTATTCTAACAAATACAGTAGATTTTAATAAACAGCTACCGATAGCAGTCTTTCTACATCATATTCCAAGTTTAAATGTGGTTGTGTATTTTTTTTTTGCTGAATTGCACTGTGGATTGTGTTGTGTGTGTGGGAGTTGTATGTGTATACATACATACCTCTCTCTTCCCTGGGGTATCTTAGAAGGCGACTAACATACTAAAGACTGCACATACATCCAACAGAATAGAGCGGCGAAGAGCTCACCACCTATTCACGCTGAGGACATGTACAGTTATAATTTGGTATGTAAGCTACTGAGTGTAACAATTATTTATTTTAACAGATACAGTTGATATAAATACAATAACCTATAGTATTTCTACATCATGTTCATAAAAACGTAAGACGTAAATCTTATCATAAAAAAGGGGTAGCCAAAATCCTTTAAAGCGAGCACCTATCAGTCGTTACGGTATCGGCATGTATTAATAAACTTGGTATAACGATAACTGATATTGTTATAGCTGGCTGTGGCTCCCAGCAATCTCAGCTAGGCCCGCGATCATTGCTGAGCGTATAAATATTTATGCATCTTGCCCGCTCTATATTGGACTGCAGGCTTTGTGATGTAATCCTCCAGGTGGTCCCAATCGCATCTGTTTATATCCGCATCTATTTGGAGAGGCTGTCTAAAATATATTATATTTATAAAACGTTTAATGTAAACGTAGGATTTAACGCTGACTGCTTAGTATAGTAAAATATTTATCTTTGTGTGACGTTTAGAAGTTTAGATATTTGTAATAATTAGATACTAAAGGAATCTCTGCATCACCTTATGGTATAGCTGACTAGTAGAGATTCACTCAAGCCTAAGAGAAAGTCCACCATGCAATATAATGTTGCAAAAGTGAATTAATTAGGTATCTTGTGACCATGGCAGGTGCAACTCTAACTTACGTTTTAGGATATACGGAATCATTTATATTTTACGTAAACTAATGATGATGCATTTATATTGCAAATATTTCAATACTCATTACCATTATCATTCTACATTAACATAGGATTAGCATTTCACAAATTCACAATAAAAAAGGCAAAATAAATCTTTTACCTATTCAATAGGTAAACTCGTATATACCTTTCCAATTCACAAACATAATAGCTCGAAACTGGAATCGAGCCGATCGCAAACGTACAAATAGCTTGCGCGGAATTCAATCTGAATTTTGTTTGACATCGACGCATGTGTCCGTTTAAATGGGCAAACCAAGTTGACCATCATACCGAGATTCTGGAGTGATTGAAACCGATAGTATTATGCTAGATTCGGTCTTTGGTTATTTGATAATGTCACTGCCTAATTGTAAAGCAACAAATTGGTAATAATCTTTCATTGTAATACTTACCAGCATTCCACGAAAAGTTTTCTTTTTTTTCTAACCAGCATTCCACGAAAAGTTTACTTACAAACGGCCTACCTAATTCGCGGGCACGAAATCGCTAAAGAAGCAACAGCTCTTCTGTGGTTGCGGGTACCGCAGCCTACAGACCATACCAAAGACAAGTTATTACTTAGACTGAGAAAAAAAACTAGCTTAAACTAATTTAAAGGACATTACGTTTAATTAAATAAATTTCAACGCCAAAACTGTCGAAACATGTTGATACAATTGAATTTTATACCAACTTTTATTACGTATCACCACATATGTTATTGACAAATAAAATATTCTTATTCTTATTCTTATTGATAAAGTTAAATGTAGGTGGGCATTGTAATTTTATAAATCTTACAGTTAAACTGTTCCAATTCAAACATCAGCTCAGCCAAACAATTCGTGCAGCAATAACGACAAATGAACCTTCTCCATTAGGGTAAATGCGTACATCCAACCAGCTTCATTTAAATTGTTCTGTGGCAATGTCATCTGCTCAGTTAAGGGCCATACCCCTTCGGGTCTAAGATATCGAAGACAGCCAGCTCAATGACCCTAGTTTTAATTGGGTTTCCAACAAAGAGTAATCACGACCGCTAATCGTCCACTGGAATAGATATCGGGCTTACATCGATTCTGATTACAGCCAACCAACTATTGGATAGTGTAACGTGTCAGTCATCCTTGAATGATTCCGATAGATTGTCCGTTGTGTTATTGTTATAATTATTGAATAGTCATAATGTTGGTACATACAGGCTTTCCCACTTGGGATTATAGGTTGCTTTTTAAACATTTCATGCTATATTTTAAAATTTGTTTGAAATTTTAAGAGCAATGGAAAGCGCTATAAATATTAAACAATAAATTGACCGAAACTTCGGTTCGGAGAAAGAGGATAGAGCCACTGATGTAAAGAAATCGCTGCGGCCCATGGACGAAGAAAGGAGTTGCAGATGCATTGCTGACCTTGAGGAAGAAGTAGGAACTGTGAGGGAGAAGAGGAGGAAAGAGATGGGTCACCGGTACTTTTGCTCACTGGACGAAACACAACAGTAACGATGCGCCATTGTTTCACGCCGATTTTCCGCCAGGCGAGCCGGCTCAATTCGTTCTGCAACGCAGCGTGGCTCTCAAAAATAAAGTCTGCATGAGGACTAGCCGAATATTTATTTGTGAAACAGGTATTACAATGATATCAAGAGTTAACAAACCATAGGCAAGTATCATCATTACTCAATCACACAACTCGCGTCGAAATCTTATAAGCCCTTTAGAGGCTCCAAGGAAATACCACCACATTGAAGTATCTAGAACATTTACAAGAGCTATTAGAAAATAGGTTATACGCTGTAGTATAATGTTTTTCTAACTAATATTCTTCGTTTAGAATTTATAGTATTAGTGTAGCTAGTTAGATAATTAATTAATTTACTTTTTTTTTTAAAAATTTACCACTGTTGATGTCGAGATAGAAGCTCGAGTGAAAAAATATACACGCAAAAATTTCAAATTGAATGCAGTTTTCAATACGACTTACAGTCTCAGAAATACGTAATATTCAGTATAAAGATTCCTTTAGAACGGTTCGCCAATAAAGTGTCAGTCTTATACGTTCACCGCGCCAAGCTAGGTGAATAAAAATCCCAAGTTTACTGGCGCCTTCGAAATTATATTGAGGAATCGAACTAAAAACTATTTCCTTAGTAAAATTATCCGAACGCGGTCCGTCTACTCACGTAGCGCAAAGAGCTGTGTAAATAACGCCCTAATGGAATTTCTGGCTCGACACGGACACTAACACGGACACATGTACGTATACAAATATCCGTGTATCCGCGAGCTTGTATATCCGAATAGGGATATGCGACGCAGCCCGCGCAACACGTCTACGGGTGGAATTTGGAAATTGAGAATTGGAATTTCAATTGGTTTGCGGTTTTAACGTCGACGCCCGTCTCGCGCGGCGGCGCGTGTGAACGCTGTTTATTACATTCGGGCACAGAGCTTGAGTCGGATCGTCCATCGCTAATAAGGGCCTTGTTTAAACGATACGGTGTAACGGTTAAACCACCGGTGTCAGACCCAGTTTCTAGTCTCGATGCATATACGAGTATACCTATGTACTCCCAGTAGGTACGTACTTGAAGTGTTATTTGTAAACATGATATGTTTACCACTGCTGCGTATATACATACCCACTTTTTAACAGTATATAGGAACAATGGGCTAATGGGAGTTGGTAAGTTTAAACGAAAATAACGGAACAATGCTCTACGTGGCGTCCGAAACATGGAGAAGCTCGGGGTGTTTTTAATTTAGTCACATATCCAGTGACCCGGCAATACGTAAGTTTTCAAAGTCCACAACGTATGTAACAATATTAAATAATTTTTTATTTCCTTATAATACATAATTACTTATAATCACGACTATTATCCCCGAAGGGTAAGCCAGAGACTAGCCAATGAGGATGCCATAGTCCACTTTTCACCAAATAGCGACTGCACATTTGCTCAGCGTGACAAATGCTGAGCCCATCGCCGCTCTATGCTGTTGGATGTATGTGCAGTATTTAGTTCGTTAGTCGCCTTTTACGACATCCAAGGGAAGAGAAGGGGCAATAGCATTCTTTCACCGCTACACGAACGACACGGTTAATTCTTTAAAATAAATTTCTTAAAGCGGCTGACCTCAAACCTTTAGGCCTTCTTGTGTACAGTACATTTTAGCACAAAGCTCAGGTAGATATAAAAAAGAACATTGAAAACAATCATTAAGTATGATACGTTTAAATGATTATTTTTATGCTACGAGAATCCGTAGCAGCTACGGTGACTATGACTACGAAAGCCCAATGGACTTGCTAGAGCTTTTCAGCTTGTTTAAAATATGCAATACAGTGTCGGCAACTGATCAATAAGAAATAGAAAAGTTTTAAACTTTTTTTATCTCGTCAGCTGCTGTAAACCAACCTTATAAATTTAATTTTTTGTGCACTGTGAATCCACATTGACTAATCAAAGGATAAGGAATTGTTTGAACTTACTTGTGACCTTTTTAACTGATTCGCGACTACAGTATGTCTTTTGTAAATTAATAGGGAATATTTTTATATTATTTACACACATACATACATACAAGCTTGTAGCGTCAACAGATGTTTAGGGCTAGTGACTGTAGGTCGGTCAATTCATTTAAAAATAAAAGAAGAGTTCGTTGTTATGTAAATTAATTTTTCACAAGGAAAATTCTACCAAAAGAATGACTTCAATTTTTACCGCCGCCTTAGCGAGCCTAGCGATATTATTGGTGTTTTTTCTTCGCGCACCATTTAGCATGCACAGCTCTGGTAAAAAACCCTATATACTAACTACCTATGTAAGAAACGAATAACAAAAAATTAACAACATTAAAAATTTTGTTCCGCGTCTGGACTCCTTATTTCATTGATTCTGTGAATTCCAAATTTCCATTTCATCATTTTCGCAGACGAGCCCGCAATGAAATATTAAACGCAGGGCGTCTCACAATCTTTCTAGCTATATTGAATCCGTGTCAGACGCGAGACTCGAGACGCGCCACAAAGAAAAAAAAACGTCGAAATTGGATTTATGTAGACGGTCATTCGCTTACACCGTTGCATTTTATGCTCGCCTGGTACTTATGGTAATTGCACCAATTAGGTCATTTTGAAATGGTTGGTTAAAATTTATATATTAAACTGTTATTTGCCCTAGATTTATCATAAATTATAATCGTAAACAAGTGTGACTTGTAATTAAATCCTATCCATTATGTTAATTCTCTAGGAAGATCCTGATCGTTAGCCTAATAACGTCCCACTGGGCACAGGCCGCATGTTTCACATTATAAGGGGAGATTGGAACATAACCCAGCACGCTGGCTTAATGCGTGTTGGTGGAAGATCTAACTAAGTATTATTTTTTTATTTGTTATAAAAGTATAGCGTTTGATATGACATTGACATCATACTGAATATGAAAACAATAAAATACAGATATTTTTTTTATTAACAAAAATAATAATAATATACCGATCTTTTGTACAGTGGTAAATACTTAGTATATCTATACTAATATTATAAAGCTAAAAAGTTTGTTCGCTTGAACCCGCTAATCTCAGGAATTACTGGTCCGATTTAAAAAAAAAAATTCAGTGTTAGATAGCCCATTTATCGAGGAAGGTTATAGGCTATAATTTGTTTAGGTAGGTGTACGGGTACGGGTAGTAACCTGGGCAAAGCCGGGGCGGGTCGCTATTTATTACATAACATGTTTACTTAGCCGCAGAAATTAACAACTAGGTAGGTAGAAAGATCAGAAACGCTTACATTATTTCAAACTTTTATAGGATATGGATATATTTCCACCATAACGCTAACAATAGAGAACGAACAGAAAAAACTGTAGAGCGTTCCTTTAACATATTATTCAAATCAATAATGGGAGCGAAATCTACAATTATTTTAAAAGCGGAGACATTTCGTTCACCTGGATCCTGACTGAGATAGATTATCTCGAATAGGTTTTATCGATGGGAGAAAAGATTTACCTTCGACTAAACTATTACAGATATTTGCGGAATCTGAAATGTTATAAGCATTTACTTACATTGTAGACTAATTGAAATTAAGACTTTCATTATAAACAAAACGTTTAACTTATATTAGGTATTCAATGTGTAGACAAACATTATACCTAGCTGATAATAATGACACATCAACATTACACCCATAGAACATTTCTATCCATCGCATTTTTGTGAATATTATCATTATTCTCTAAATTAATGTTTTATATTTTAGCGTTTTATTAACGCTTAAATATACTTAAGTAAAATTTTAAACACTGAAAAAAGACGACAACCTTAGGCGGGAAAAGAATCACGCACCTTCCGCATTCCGGGCGGCTGCCTTAACCACTTGGCTACCGAGGTCTGGCTTTCAACCGTCGAAATTTGTCAGTGCTTGATGCTTATGTTTTTTAGTCAACATTGTTTCATCAAATCTTAGAAGTTTTCACCTCTGAGATTCGAAAGAAATATTATTACAAATATTTGAACATTCGGTTAAGATGAAGCTGCGTTTATAGATTAATGTTTTATATTTTAGCGTTTTATTCCCGCCTGAGGTAGTCATCTTTTTTCAGTGTTTAAAATTTTACTTAATTATTCTCTAATTAAAAATGGTATCTTCACAATGTTTTTGTTAACGAATCAAAGTAGATCTTATTCGTTTTCGGTTATTATAATTTCTTGTTATTGCCAGCCTTGATTTCTCTCCTACTTCCACTTCTGTAGAAATAAAAGAAAAAAAAAGTAGAAAAAAATAAGCAGTAACTAATCAGTCTTTGTAAGAAAATACATTAATGATAGTAATAGAAACCTTTAATAAAATAGAAATAGTAATTAATTCTGTTTCTACGTTTTTAAATGCAGTAGGAAGGCGTACCGTGATTTGGGCCGCTATTTTCAACAATGGGATACCCCTTTGTTGAAAATAAAATAAAAAGCATTTATTTAAGACCTGAGTCGTTTATACCTAATTGATAAGAGAATTACTAAAATTAATTTTGGTTACTTTGACGAGGTGGACGTGGGGTTCAATATTATAAGCATTCTAGTATTATACTGCATTATCTTTTTATACTAAACTGGCGGTCCGCCCGCGTCTTTGTCCACATAACTTAGAAAGATCGTCATAGTTCAGCCAGTAAAAAAAAAATTATCTACAAAATATAAAAAAAACATCTCAGTTAACGCTCTACCTTTTAGTGAACACCGCATAAAAATCCATTGCGTGGTTTAGAAGAATAGTGCTTTGCCACAGACAGAGGAAAACGGCGACATTACTTTATAATATGTAATGATTATATACTTAGTTCATCAGCGCGATGCAAACTTCATATCGGTCGTGAAGTTAGGTGCGAGTCCCGTTGCTGTAACAAAATGTATGTGTGATGTAAACCAATCCGCGAGGTGCACGTAGTTCCGTGCTCTGCGCGTAGTTGAGCTTGTAGCTGACTTTACAATGCTAAGAAGTTAGCTTCTCACACATCTACTTTCTTTTCACATTGCATTCGATTAGATATGGGTAGCAAACGTATTTGGATCGCAGAATCGAATCAACTGTCGCCCTGCAGATTCTTGTGATCTTAACCCCTTGTCTGTCACGAAGACTCCTAGACATTGCCACAGTGTTACAATTCTGTGACATTGCTAACTATTGAATGTCTATTGTGTCTGGCATTACGACAGCTGAGCACTTATAGCTCCTCCGTGCTTTGGAAGCAGTAAATACTCGTATAAAGCATTTAGTTAGTATTCTTGCCGCAAGATGACAGGAAAACACAACAACCACCAAACACCGCAATTTATTCATGTAAAGATCTCCAAAAAGTCACAAGAACACCGATATATCAGCTGCGATAAATTTGTATGCAAATAAGCTGTTCAGATTTAAAAAAAAACAACAACTCTATCGTCGCTTGAATCAGGAGTGTGCAAAACAAAACAAAGACAATTTGTGATTCGCGGAATGTATCAGGCAACCTCCACCAGTTTGGGCCCAAAAGTTTTTCAATTAAGCGCGGAATGGCGCTAGGACGAATGACGCTCCTTTCAGGGGGGGTCAATATTTTTTAGACCTTTTTAAATTCAAACGTTGCTTTTTTGTTTTATTATTCTACGACAGGGGAACGTTGCGTCCTCATCTCTCCCCATGGATAGTGACGTAATGGAAGTACTTCCACTGATGTCACTATCCATAAGGAAGAATATTTTTATTATTGAAATTTTTGCAATGCTATATATTGCAGAAGAATAAAATGTTTACTAGAAAAAAAATGAGTCTTCTGGGGTTTTAGTAGCTTAGCGATTAGAGCAGTGGACCGGCAATCCAAAGGTCATGGGTTCGAATTCCATTCGAGCTTTCCTAAGATTGGTTGTTTTTTTTACGTTTTGGATTTGTTGGCGGGAAAGTAGAAACTTGCTCAAAGACGATTGCAAACCGAATGCCTTAATCGTCGCGCCAACGAGCTTCTGACTCGTCTGAATGCAGCCTAAGTGGTATGTATAGTACAAAAACTGGTTTTGAATAATTTAAAGCCAACTTTTAATGCCAACGAGACCCTACACGTGACCCCTGGGTGGTGCTAAATGAGTGACACTGACTGAGTGGTAGAGCCACGCTGCGTTGCAGCTCGCATTGGGCCGGCTCGCCCGGGGTAATATCTGGCGTGAAATAATGGCACATGGTGCTGTTGTGTTTCGTCCGGCGAGTGAGGGTTCCGGAGGCCCGTTCCCCCACTAAAGGCTGGTAACGCGTCTGCGACTCCTCTGGTTTTGCGGGTCTCCATCGGCGGCAGTGATTGCTCTCCATCAGGTGACCCGCTTGCTCGTATGCTTCCTTCTACTATAAAAAAACTTACCGGGAAACAGGTGTATATGTATATTTATTTATTTGTGTTGCTAATGGTATATAAATACTGCCTATCTCACGAGTAAGGAACATAAGAACGCTTCTCTCATTGTTGTTATTACGACAGACTACGGTAAGATTGTGGTAGCTAGTAAATTAATAAGGGTGGTAACCCTTAGGCACCTCTAAGTTTGAAACCGGTGATTTTACCACAAAACCACAGAGTCAGCTAAAGCTTTTTGAATGGCAACTGTAAAAAAATATGTTTAAACGATTTCTTTATTGTTAAAAAGTTTTGGAGTTATATCGCAGGATGTTATGTTTAAGATTGCGTTAGATTTGGCACCAGTTAAAAACTTCACCGTAAAAGAGATCGCCAACATCAAACGCAAGCTGATGAACGCAATATAAATGGTGTAACATTTTCATTCATCATCATCATCATCAGCCTATACTCGTCCACTGCTGGACATAGGCCTCTCCAAGAACACGCCACTGAGCACGATCCGCGGCCACTCTCATCCAGCTCTTGCCAGCCACCTTGCGAAGATCGTCGCTCCACCTTGTCTGAGGGCGTCCTACGCTACGCTTGCCGATACGCGGTCTCCACTCCAGAACTCGTCTACCCCAACGGTCATCGGTTCTGCGACTGATATGGCCGGCCCACTGCCACTTCAGCTTGCTAATCCGGTGGGCTATGTCGATTACCTTGGTTCTCTGCCGGATCACCTCGTTTCGAATCCGACCCCTCAGAGAAACACCGAGCATAGCCCTTTCCATAGCTCGCTGAGCGACTTTAAACTTGTGAACCAGCCCTACCGTAAGTGTCCACGTTTCGGCTCCGTATGTCATGACGGGTAGGACGCACTGTTTGAAGACTTTCGTCTTTAGACATTGCGGAATTGGAGACGTAAAGACCCGACGTAGTTTCCCATACTCAGCCCAGCCCAGCTGTATCCTTCTGTTGGCCTCTTTCTCGAAGTTGTTTCTACCCATCTGTAAAATTTGCCCGAGATAGACGTATTCTTTAACAACTTCGAGAGCACTGCCTTGTATTGCAATCGGTTCCGGGACGACACGTTCGTTGAACATAACCTTGGTTTTGTCCAGGTTCATCCGCAGACCGATGCGTCGAGAAGAATCAGCTAGGCCGTTCAGCATGTGTTGTAGCTCCTGCAACGTTTCGGCCATGATGACGATGTCGTCTGCAAATCGCAAGTGTGAGATGTATTTGCCGTTGATGTTGATGCCACGTCCTTTCCAGTCCAGCGTTTTAAACATATCCTCTAAGGCATTTGTGAATAGTTTTGGGGATATCACATCCCCCTGTCTCACACCTCGATGTAAGTGGATATGTTTTGTCTGCTGGTTCTGTACTTGGACGGCCATGGTGGCGGCATTGTAGAGACACCTCAGTACTTGGATATATCGCCAATCGACTTGGCATCGTTGCAGGGATTTAAGAACAGCCCAGGTCTCAATAGAGTCAAATGCCTTCTCATAGTCCACAAATGCAAGGCACAGGGGCCGATTATACTCTTCGGCCTTCTGTATAATCTGCCGCACTGTCAAAATGTGGTTTATGGTGCCGTATCCTCCTCGAAACCCGGCCTGCTCCGAAGTCTGAAATTCGTCGAGTCTTCGCGCAAGGCGGTTTGTGATGACTCTTGAAAACAGCTTGTAGACGTGGCTCAGGAGCGAAATGGGTCGGTAGTTCTTCAGAAGGATTTTGTCTCCTTTTTTGAAGAATAACACGACGACACTCCTACTCCACCCCTTCGGAGTTCTCCCATCAAAGAAAACGGTGTTAAAGATGTATTGGAGCTCCTTTAACACAGGTTTACCGCCTGCTTTCAGGAGCTTAGATGTAACACCGTCTTTACCTGGGGCTTTTCCGTTTTTAAGCTGTCCAAGAGCCAACTCAATTAGCGTATCGCTGGCTATGGAAGTTTTCTATTTCCGAAAGGACGTCTGGCTTCGAAGCAACGACTGCTCCGCTGGCCGTAGTCAACTTCGTCAGGTGGTTTCTACCAAGAGACTGGACAAACACTTTAGACCCCCGATTCTGCTCAATTACTCGTCTAATCGAGCGTGTATTGGAGCATCGGAGGTCATATCGCACCATTTTGCCAATCTTCTTGTTGAGGGCCCGTTGGTCGGACGAAGTGACAGGTGGGTCTTTGCGCCGTCTCTTCATAAGCCTGAGCGTTTCTTCCGTAAACTTTGACTTCCTGCCTTTACGCTGAACTTTGCAAAATCTCAAACCTTCCTCCCTGAGGATTTCAGACACGTTTTCGAGAGCCTGGTCAACGTCAACAGCATTTCTGGTTTCTCGAGGTTTGATTGGAACGTTTCAGATCCCATGATGGTTTGGAGCACATTAGGACGGAGCCTGGACTTCATCAAGCGAACGCGTTCAAGCTTAAAGTTGATATTCAGAGAGCCTCGTACAAGTCGGTGGTCACTGCCGGTATTGAACCTGTTGATCACTGAGACGTCTCTGAATATGTGCTTCTTATCCGCCATGATGAAGTCGATCTCATTTTTTGTCATAGTATCGGGGATCCGCCATGTCCACTTCCGTTGGGGGTTGTTTCTTGAAGAACGAATTCATCAAGAAAAGTCCCTCCCGCTCAAGGAAGTTGACAAGCATCTGCCCTCTATGATTCCTGCTGCCAAAACCATAAGATCCTACTACCGATTCGTCGCGATTCTGTACTCCCACTTTAGCGTTGAAGTCCCCCATAACAACATTATAGTGGGCCTTGGTGGTGAAGTGTAAGGCCTTGGATATGTCTCCAAACATATCTTCCACTTCTTCGTCCGAGTGTGTTGAGGTCGGTGCGTAAACCTGCACAACCTTGAGGCAATACCTCTCGGTTAGTTTAATTACGAGGTACGCAACCCTGCTTGACACACTCGACACTTCCACAACGTTGTCACAGAGGGCTTTATTTACCAGGAATCCTACGCCACCTTGGGATAGCTGGTCTCCCTCTCGGAAGTACATGAGGTGACCCGATCTAAGGGTTACAGTGTCCTCCCTCTCTCTTCGGACTTCACATAACCCAAGGATATGCCACCTAATCCTCCCGAGTTCCTCTTCGAGTTGCGCCAGGTGCTCGTCTAGCCGTAGCGTGCGTCCGTTATACGTCGCCAGGGTCAGTTGTTTATGGCGGCCTTTTGTAACCCGTAACATTTTCATTAATTGTTTGTTTTGTAGAACTTAGTAAAAAAACAAAGATTCGTTTAAACGACTAATAAATTAATGTTTATGTTAAAATAAAATTTAACAATTTTTTTGGGGGTTAAAGTTAGTCCCGTCCGTAGGTTTACCCTTGAGACCCTACACGTGACCCCTGGGTGGTGCTAAATGAATGACACTGACTGAGTGGTAGAGCCACGCTGCGTTGCAGCATGCATTGGGCCTGCTCGCCCGGCGTAATACCACCCTCTCACGAATATCCGGCGTGAAATAATGGCACTTAGTGCTGTTGTGTTTCGTCCAGCCAGTGAGGGTTCCGGAGGCCGCACCCTCACAATTCCTATTCCTTCTTTAACCGCATTCCATCCTTAAAGGACGGCAATGCGCCTGCGATTCCTCTGGTTTTGCGGGTGTCCCTGGGCGGCGGTGATTACTCTCCATCAGTTGACCCGCCTGCTGGTTTGCCTTCTTCTTTTATAAAAAAAAACACAACAAGTAAAATTTTTAACACTGAAACAAGACGACAACCTCAGGCGGGAATCGAACCACGCACCTTTCGCATTCCTGGCGGCTGCCTTAACCACTTGGCTACCGAGGTCTGGTTTTCACCCGTCGAAATTTGTCAGTGCTTGATGCTTATGTTTTTAAGTCAACATTGCTTCATCAAATCTTAGAAGTTTTCACCTCTGAAAAACATTACAATTTAACATATATATTCTCTAAACTAAACTACGTAAAGAATCGTAAGAAATCCGCATCACATCAAGCTACCTAAGTATACTTACGTGTAACCTTAAACATAAAGTACGTGTATCAAACCTTTTCTGACAATTACAAAAACAGCAAAAAAAGGATTAGCATGATAAGTGCAATCGTTCTGAAGGGATGCGCGAATATACATTCGTGGAATTTGATTTTTATTTAAAAAGGCACGCGCAGATCCTCTATTCTTCGCCGTATTAAAACATCTGTGCCGTTGTAACGCCGTCTTTGTCGCACTCTATACATTAAAACAAAGACAAAAGATATAGGAATAGTTTTATGAGGACAATTCAACTCTAAAATATGACGGGGTAAAGAGCGACCTCCAGGAGGCCTCTAACACATACGGGTCTGACAGTTAACGACCTCCAGGAGGTCGCTTGACACACAAGGGGAAGATAGCTATAAGATAAAGGCCTTTGATTTAGACTACCAGAAAAACTTTAGCTATAGGTTCATTTAAAAAAAATTGCATCCGCACATTCTACTCTCGTTTTAGTTAGTTCCCACTAGTTTTTAAATAATATTTAAATGTTAAAATCTTTTAGTTTTACTACATCCCGAACAATCTGCTTAAAAGTTTCATTGTATTAAGCGATACAGTTTTTAAAAGCATAATTTATTGTTGTCTGTATCACCAGTACAGTAGCGATAAAACTCGAATGTACGCTCGTTTTGCGATCGGATTACACTTATACTAATTGGGATCAATCAGTTTATCGAAATGGATAGGGAATACGCGTCGTAATACAGTTACGTAATGAATTGAATTTGAAGTGGTAACAACGCTCACGACAATGAAACTATTGAATGTTTTTAAGATATTATAGTTCTGTTGGCTTGTTTTTCAAAAACATAAGTCTTTTATTGCTAAGTAATTAAGCTGTCCTGTCTAACTGTTGAGAAATGCCTTTAATATTAAAATAAAGTAACCTCTACAATTGAGAGGTATTGTGATCAGAAACTCGGCAATTGTATCGAAAAATCTGAAACACAATTTGCCGGCCCTGAGATTGATCATTAACATTTTGCGAAAGGGACGTTTTGCGCATGGGGTGCATTATGCGAAAGGTACATTTTGCGACTGAATCCATCAATTCTCAGGTCGAGTAACTTTGAACGGACTGTCGTTAATTGAGAGGGAAGAGAGAGAGAGAAACATTTAAATAATAATAAATAAAATATACTTTAATTGCACACAAGAACATACACAGAAAAGAACATTTTTACAGAGACAAAGTACAAAACAGGCGGCCTTATTGCTAACAAGCAATCTCTTCCAGGCAACCTTGGGTGATAAAAATATAAAAAGAAAGAATAATAAAATGGGTGCAAGAATAAGCAAATAAGAAAATAGGAATATACGATGTGTTGTTTAAAAACTAGATAGACAAGATAAGACATAATAATTAAATAAATGAGATAAAATAGATCATGCAATATTATATAATAGGAAATAAATAAAACTATGAAGACATACTCAAGAAATGACTCTGGACCTGACTCTTAAACGAATTCAACGTACGAGCACTCCTGATGCTCTCTGGTAGTGCATTCCAAAGCCGGACAGCATGCACAGAAAAGGAGTAGGATAGGAAATCTGTGGAATGAAGAGGATGAAACAAAATAAGGACTACCGATAATTATAGCCTGTGTCTTGCTAGGATTAACAGCAAGGCCATAAGACTTGCTCCAATCGTATATCATGTCAAGATCTCTATTTGTGACTTCCACAGCATGTGAAATATCTGATAACGGTGCTTGTGTGTAGATCTGGAGATCCTCAGCATACAGGTGGTAGGAACATGAAAGTGACTGTGAGATGGAATTTATAAAAATTGAAAAAAGAAGGGGAGATAAGACGCCACCCTGAGGGACACCAGCGTCAATATTGCACCACGTAGATAAAGATTCTTCAACACGTATGCGTTGCCGACGTCCCAACAGGTAACTTTGAAACCAATTAACCACGGAGGGCGATATCCCAATAGAATGCAAAACACTGAGGAGAATGTCACTGAGTTAAAGGCATTACTGAAGTCTAGTAATGTCAACAAAGTAAGATGACGATTCTCCATGCCACGATGAATATCGTCAGTGAGTTAAGGCTGAAATCGTACTATGACCCATACGGAACCCGGATTGAAAGGAATTAAGGAGATTATTTATGTTTAGGAAGGTAGTTAGTTGACGATGGATAAGTTTTTCAATGACCTTAGAGAGGAAAGGTAGTATGGAAATAGGACGGTAGTCGGAATACAGGGTGGGATTTGACTTTTTAGGAAGTGGAATAACAGTAGCATCCTTCCAAGCAGTTGGAAAAACTCGAGACGCCACTGAAGTGTTGAGGATGTGAGTAATAACAGGAGTAAGGATATCTAATATAGGAAGGATCATATTACGACTTATCGAATCATTACCCACAGCACTAGAGCCTATGGAGAGTATTGCTCTCCTAACATCGCCCTCCGTAAATTGATCTACGACAAACGGTGAAAAATCAGGTTTTGGTAAATTTGAAAGACGCTGCAAAGTGTCGGTCTTACAGTGGACACTAATAGACAACAGGGAGGTAAAGTAAGAATTTAGAATATTTATATCTATGTTATTGGGACTACTTTGCTTAAATTTGCCAACCCCGAGAGATTTGAGGAATTTCCACATCTTAGCAGGGTCCTCATTTTGAACAGATTTATGGATGTGGCGTCTTTGAGCGTCCCTTACCACTGTGTTGCAACGATTTCTAGCACGGTTATATCTAAGTTCGTTCTTATTCGAAGGATCAAGTTTGTACCTAGATTTCGCAGAATTCTTTTTAAGCCAAAGTCAAAGTCAAATTATTTATTCAATGTAAACCTTTACAGACACTTATTGACGTCAATAATAATAATAAAAACAGTTAACTAACTTATAGTTAAGACTTAACAACTAATCTAACGAGCTATAGTCTGTGCCAGACAAAATGCGGATCGCTACCCCCAGTACCACTGCACGCCGAAACAGAATCGCGTCGAACCGATATTTAAGCCGTGGTCATAGAATTGTGTAATTAAACGTATCCTGGTACGAGACAAAAATAGCGGGCAAGTGTCTCTCCCCTAGCGACACAAACGGCTAATATTTATAGGTAATTTATCGTTTTTTTTTAGGATGAAAGGTGAAGAATGATAAATCACAATGAATTGTTAACTTAAGTTATTACTTTAAGGAATAAAATTAAATGTGATTTCCAATTATCGTATTGATATTGTGGTAAGTAATAGAAATTGGAAATAACTGAGTTTTTAAAGTAAAATAAAGTAACGGTTGAAATGAGTTTTGGAAAACATTAGTACCTACCTAACCAATAAGGTTGACATTTTTAATCATTCAAATATCTTTTTTTATAAAAACTTAAGCATAGAAAACGTCAAAAATTAATAAGCATAAATTTGTGTGTTTTAAAATTGTTTCGTTTTTCGTCTTGGTACAAGCACAGAATAACTAATATTACTTCCGTACAGAAGGTTCACCCTCCAACGACCCCCACGCGAAACCGAAACCCATCGCGTGACCCGAGCGTTCATATTTTTAGTCATAAGTTGTCTTATATCATCCGTCAACCAAGGCGCAGGCAAATGTTTAATTTTAACCAGTCGGATAAGTGCGTGCACGTCGTACAGCTCGATTAAGGTTGCATAAAAAATTTCGATTTCCCTATCAACACAGTCAGCAGTGAATATGGCCGACCAATCCAAACCACCGGCATCTTCCTGCAGCTGCTTGAGATCCATTTTGGCGAAGTTACGTTGAAGCAGCACGCGCGGCTTATCCTTCGAAGGCGAACCCGATAAGACAAAAATATCAGGTCGTGGTAAGAGAAGGCGTCGGCAGAAAATTGACCATGCTTCTTAACAAGGTTCGGAGAGGATACAATCATAAGATCCAGAAGTGATGGGGAACAATTGGGAAAATGGTGAGTAAGGGAAAAATATTTAAATTACAGGAGTTGACTAAGGAGAGTAACTTCTTAGAACGTAAATCATTTTTTGTCAGGCAAGTGTTAAAGTCACCCATTATAATGGTGTGGTTATAAGCAGGAGTAAAGTTTTCGAGAAGTTGTTCCAAAGACGCGAAGTAATCCACTCTTAAGGCGGGACTGTAATAAACACCCAAAAGAATGTTGGTGTGACACAGAGAAATTTCTAAAAACAAATGTTCGGCAGAGTTGGGGGGCGGCGGCTGAGGAGATCGACTAAGGATAGAATATGAGATGTGTGAGCGAAGATATATAGCCACCCCACCGTGAGAGGAACTTACACGGTCATTTCGCATTAATTTAAAGCCAGGCAAGGAGTAAGAAGTAGATAAAAGTTGAGGATTAAGGAAGGTTTCGGAAATAAGCATAGCCTGTATGTTTTTAATGTCGAAAGTGGCAAGCATGTCTGGATAGTGCGCCGGAACGCTCTGCGCATTAATATGCACCACGTTGAAATTCTTTGGCACATTGGAGAAACAATCGTCCAAAAGATCATTTAAGGGTCGATCCAAGCTCATAAAGCTAGAGTCAGAAGAAGAGGAGCAAGAAAGGAAGTTATCATTGTTATCAGACGATAAATTCATAACAAAAAGTATTAAAAAATATTACATAAACAACTACTTATTTCTTATAAACTTACGTAAATATTTAAAAATAAACCAATACATTTCTACACAAATACCCACAGGTTGATGGAGAGAGAAAAACAAATCTTGAATTCTAAAACAAAAACAAAAATTAAAACAGAAAAACCAAATTACAAAACTGAACGTCGACAGAAACAATCTTTTAAAGCATTAAAAAAAGAAGAAAAAAACAACAATTTTTAATTTAATCTATGCAATGGATGCAATCTATAAAATCACTCGATACTCTTGTATCAAGTGATTCGTCACAGATACAGCCAAAATATCACAACGCAATGAACGTTAAAATAGAAAAAGTCAACTCAGTGATGACAGATGACAGAATGTGACAGACAGAGTACCTATCCCTCGGACCAAATATCACATTGGTCCGAGACCTATCCCCTATTCCCTTATGTAGTCTGTGACAGACAGCAAGCAGCAGACAGATGTTTCATATTAATTTTCATGTTAACCTACACTTAAATAAAAAACACAAACTTAAAATGGTATAAAATTGAAAAAAAGGATAACATAAAAGGTAGAAGGAAAGCAAAGCAGCAAGCAAGCATATACAGACTTAACATTGATATTCATAGCAACAATAATGTTCATTGAGTGAAGCACACAAGCCAGTTTTCTTGCAGGATTGCTAAGCAATTATTGATGTCAAGCAAATTATAAACAAATGCGCAACTACCAAGCCAATGCAAACAAGTGCTGCTAACATTAAAAGTATGTATCTGTTAAATAAAATAATTATAAAAAAGCGAGAAAGAAATATAATAAAAATGATTACAAACTAACTAAAAATAAAAACACCTACTTCTTCCTTGCAGGAGCAGCCCGTTTGGTCCTGGTGCTGGCTGCAGACACTGAGAGTGTCTTAGCAGGGCTGACAGCGTCAACGATAAGGGACTTCCCAGTAGAGGCAGCAGTCCCAGTACTAAGTCTCTCAATATCCGCTATTGACGATATTACGTGCCGCTTGCCTTCGCCGTCAAGACCGAAAATACGCCTTTCGCGCGTCCAGTATTTTGTGACTCCTAGCCGTTCACGAGCCTTCTTGAAGATACCATGTCGTTAAGAACTCGGCACCGGTCACACAGGAACCTCTAAAGCCAGTCTTAGCATACCAGACACTGTCGCGACTTGTCTCTATAAGAATTTAACTAATAACGGTCGCGGCTTACCCTTAGACGGACGACTAGGGCAGTCGCAAAGCCCGGCCCACATCCTTCACTGATAGCTGTCGCATACCCAGGTGCTTCTCTGCTGTGTTCAAGAAAACCTTAACGGGGTCCTCATCCTTTTGTTCTGGTACACCATGAAACAGTAGCATGCCACGTCGACTCCGCATCTCAATGTTGTCGCACTCCCTCGCTAGCATAGCAACCTGTTCCTCCAAGGTTTTGAAAGTTGCCAGGACAAAGCCGCGAAAGCTCTCAAACTCTGCAGCGAGCAAGGTAACGGACACCGGCTGGGGCTGGGGTGTCTGAGTCTTCTTTAGCTCATTTTCAAAGACTGCCATCCGGGTTGCAAATGACTGTGACAGTGATTCCAGAGTCCCCTTTAGTTCTTCCATTCCAGCTGTTTCTTGTTTAGTGAAGTGCAATAGTTAAGTTTAGTAAATAGTGCTTTGTTGAAGGAAACAATATCTGCAGGTATTTATGCACTCTAGCTCATACTTATTATGTAAGAAAATATGTATTTTTTAATACTGTTTAATTAATAAAATCAAAATAAACCAAGAGCTGCACAAAAGTACGACTTAACGATTTTTCTTCCTACCCCCGAAAAAAAGATTATTTATTAAAAAAACAATTTGTCAAATGGACCCCGCCTCAGCTTGTGTTGTTAGGAACAGAACGTATCGCAACAACGCTGGTATTCTGGCGGGGCCTGTCGGTGCACGGTACACGAACAACATACAGATTTAAAAGAAACACATCACATTAAACTATACATAGATATTACTAATAGACAAATTACATTAATAGTTGCACTTAACTTAATTAGTTTATTGCATTGTGATGTTGTGGCGACCATGTAAATCAGGTGTGGCGCTGTATGGTGCGGAAGATCGCTAGAACATCTACTTAACATAGGTACATACAATTAGTCACGACTATTATCCCCGTAGGGTTAGTCAGAGACACAAACAGTAGTGAGGACAGCAAAAGCAGTCCCTATACCATAGTCCTCTTTTTACCAAATAGCGACTGCACATGAGCTCATGACAGGTGGTGAGGCCATCGCCGCTCTATGCAGCTGGATGTATGTGCAGTCTTTAGTCCGTTAGTCGCCTTTTACGACATCCAAGGGAAGAGAAGAGATGGTAGTATTCTTTCACCGCTACGCAATACGGTTAAAGTTAAGTTAAGTTCTGTTAAGGCTATACTGACGAAGGAGAAATTTACATTTTTAAACCATCAGCTAGACATTTTAATATTGCATACTACTTAAACTTATTACTAGAAGTAAAGGCTTATTTCCGACTTTATCTCCGATAATATAACTTGCTTACCGAAAATTTAAGATTATTAATTATATTTACTAAGTGATTATGGTACTGAGGAACCGTGTTGTTTCCTACCGTACTGGCTCTTAAACACAGGACTTAAGTAAACTTGAAAACTTGAAATCTGTACTCCGTAAGCCACAAATTAATTGATGAACACAGACAATCAGAGAAAACAAAAAACTCTCCAACTCGAATATTATAAAAGAAACAATAGCATACAGTTATAGAAACAGGTACGTCAAAAAACAACGGAACGTTAAAACTGGAAACAATCCCAGGTCGCCAGATTGGTCGCAGCATTTTCAATTTGCATAGCGGGTTTCCATATCTCATCCGTCTCGGTCCGCACTTATATTGGCGGGGGACATTTTTGATTGATCTTTTTTATTTATACCGTGGTTTTGCGGCCGCTCCACTTTTGGGCTACATCGACGCTCGAAGGTTTTGATTGGAAATTGATGCTTGCAGAGTTCACGTGTTGTCGTTTTGAGCTTTCAATATCTTTGTAAGGGCGGTTTCAGACGAGTGTAAATAGGTGAGGTTGATTGTAGACGACCGAGTTCGGGTCGATGTTCAATAAAGGTTAGTTCTAGTTCAAAGTGTACGTTATACAGCATTCCACTCAGTCTTGGATTTTTTATGATAATCATCTTCTACAATTAAAAATTAATTACAATTACTTTTGTCAAAACAGACAAGACGAAACTATCTTTATTATTGAAATTTTGCATTCACAATGCTATATAGTCATAGGGTAGGATTTTTTCTAATAAACATTTGAAGGGAAACAGTCTTACATTTGACTATTACCTCATATTTACTAGAAAAGCCTTCATCATAATAAAACATAATTAATAATTATACCGGAGGCAAAATATTAACATTTTTGATTCAATTTACTTCGATTACAAGTTTTAATACCAAAATACAAAATTACAAATCACATGTATGTTTGTTCTTCCTTTACTTTTAAAGGTGGACTTTCGATCCGTAAATAGCTTAATTATGTCATTTTCTGACTCACAAAATATCTCTGGGCAAACAGTCACGTTGATCCGTTGGTTTGTTTGTACACCTTAAAGGTGGACTTTCGATCTGAGCGTCAGCGTCAGGTCGCAGCGTCAGGAACGCCGCGACTCAGACGCTGCGACAGTGCGACAGTATAACTTACTATGAAAATGTAAGGACTGGCGTTCGAGCAGCGCGGCACTAACGCCTGTCGCAGCGTCTGAGTCGCGGCGTTCCTGACGCTGCGACCTGACGCTGACGCTCAGATCGAAAGTCCACCTTTAAGGTGTACAAACAAACCAACGAATCAACGTGACTGTTTGCCCAGAGATATTTTGTGGGTCAGAAAATGACTATTTTAACGCGAAAGAAGTCACGGTCAAAAAGCTAGTACAGAAATAAAAAGGTAATGATTTGCTTTCATACATTTAAACGTTACCGCCCTAAAAATTCTATAAAGAATTAGCCAATTATCTCTAAGCGTACCTTTACAACGTGTGGTTGGGGGAAATTAATTTCTTCAACCTTTTTTGAGTTTAAACAAGATAATTTACGGCTGAATTCAGGATTTATCGTGTTTGGTCGCGGTTGGAAACCCTTGCATTAAACTTTACAGCCTTTCAGGGTAGAATTTTGTTTCCTGTTTTCTAGATGGTCGTATTAGCTTCGTGTTGGACTGGTAAAGAGGCATTTTAATAAGTAGAAATCTACTCATCAGTTGCTGGTAGAACTACACAGTTTTAATGGATGACTGATAATGGATTGCAAACCGAGAACTGGCACAATAATGGTTTCCAACAGATGGTTATGGTAACGACATAACAGCAAAGAAAAAATAAAAACTGGACGTAGAAATCTCAAAACCGGATAAAATGAAATTCAATGTAAGAGGTCTTATTATATTAGGGTAAACTCATTCAACTCAACCGAGTGGTAATGAGTTGGCGCCGTCCAGGGTGATCTGGTTAGACGGTTCTAAGAAATCATTAGACTTCCTGACTCTTAAGACGACTCCCTTTCCTCCCTCGCCATGCCTACCCTCACATCTTCTACCCCCACTAATTAAAAGACCTGCTTTCGGCTGGGGTTTATAGGCTAAAGAAGAAGATGACTAGAAATAAGAAAACGATTATAAAAAAATATTACTAAACCTTCAAGTAGCTGCCTGCGTATTTACAAATTCTTACCCAGTAGCGTAACAAAAAGTACAATAATTGGCGTATCACAACTTTGCCCCTAATTATTTCCTCTGTTATGTGAAGAAAATAAATGTGCTAGTTAGTGCGAGCGTCTTTGTAAGTTTTTCCTATCTCCGAGAGTTTGCCGAAGAAAATTTCCTTCCCTACATTATTTATCTTGAAAAACCTTATTTTGTGTATAATATTATTTCCATATAGCCTCAGCAAAGTAGTTTTTAAGCAGTTTAATTTTTACTCGTATCTGACTTAGAGTTGTTCGTTCAATCAAATACGACCGTTGACTGTTTTCGAAAAACATTTATCAAACTATAAACATTCAAATGCTGGGCTTTGGTCTTGTTGACACATTAAAATTAGATGTTGAATAGCTTTCTATCAGGATGGCCTTACGATGGCCTTTTTTCTTATCCAGAGATAGTCTGAATAACTTTTTCGCGGTTTTGATACCGGTTCATTCCTTGATGATAAGAAGCCATGACATGTTCCTTTTTCATACATTTTCCCCATAATATGATATGTAAGTGCTGGTAGGCAACCTTCCTTTGCTTGATGGTGCGTACCAGCTTTACCTTTTTCGCAATTCGTTTTAAGACTAGTATTACTATCTTGAAGGTATACAAATTTGGCATTTACAACTCATAAATTAAATTTATTTCACTAAAGACGGAGGACCGTTTTATCGAAGAATCTGTGACCACTCGAGAATATCTGCGAATTTCGTGAATCCAGACCGAACCAAAATTGCTGCCTCAACTATGCGATTCCAAAGGAGTATTCCCTAAAGTTTCCAAGCCAAAGCTGTTACAACATGGCACAGACGGATTTCCGGGGAAATGGCCACTATTTTATGTGTATAGCGGTATTGCAGGTCATACGTTACATTTAAATCGCCACCGAGATGGTTTTAAAGGGGATTTTCGAGTGCGAGCACTCTTGGCTGGTTTTGCTTCGCTTAATAACATTTTAGAGGGTATGCTTGGCAATTTTATGAGCTTACTAGCTTTTGTTTGTTGTTATGTAATTTGGTAGACAAGAATATTATGAAGTAGCGCTGCTTCATTGTTGTCATTGGAATCAATCAAATGGTTACTATATAGGCACGTTTTGTAGGTTTTTTGCTTATATAGACATTAAAGGATTTAATGAATTACTAGGTTCTCTGTAGTACTTCAAAATAAATATTTACATGTAAAAATTATGTCGAAAATTAAAAAAGTATGTGAGAAATCATCCGTTTTAGACTTTTATTTAGAATATTTTCGGGATTTTTATAATCAAGTAAAGTACATCTAATCGCGTAAAAAATTAGCACATTTCTTAGGCAATATCCTTTATTATATTATGTATTTTTTAAAAGAGTGTAATTTTTTAGTAAATCTTACATAAACCATTTGATCTAGCAAACAGTTTTGCCCGCATTTACCGGTAACTCGCCTCAATGCTTTATTAATAATAATATAATAATGATATAATAATATGCAGGAGAATATTTAGGTGTAATTTAACTTTTGAAGAATAGCATTCGTGTGTGCATAATGCCTTGATCACACGTACCGAGCAAACGGGTGAGACAGTGCTCTCGGCCGAGTACTCGGTACGTATATAAACACAGCGCTAGCGCCGAGTGTTCGGCCGAGCCTTCGGCAGTACAAAACGGCGAGACAGAAGCTCGGCTCCCGTTCTACTTACTAGGCCGAGTGCTGTCTCGCCGCTCTACTCGGTACGTGTGATCAAGGCATAATAGGTACTAAGACATTGCGGCCCGTTGATTGTCATAGTTCTCACACTGATTACTCAGTGTTCAGTTGTATTATACTATGTGAAGTTCTGGTTACTGGCCAGATTTATGTTCATGTGGGATTGCTAGAGCTCAGTAGTGGGTTTAAATACCAATAATGAATATTACTAACAGCCTATAGGTATTAATTAATGATATAAATTTGACGAGATGAGAGGACTTTATTTTTGATAACAATTCATAGTAGTTTGTATTTACTGTCTTTAGTACCTATTTTACTTTTTTATACTCAGTTAAAAGATCTGTATTAAACATGTATTTGATTCTTAAATTATAAGTTATTTTTTATATTTATTATTTGTTATATTAACACATTTTTTGGAGATAGTGGCTATTACGTTACTTGTTGAGGTAATTCCAAAGCTCTTTAAATTTGGACTTTTATACACATTGATCTGAAGTTTACATGTATTTTTCGATCGAGATTACCTCTAACAAACAAAAATACGTTTATTTTAATAGCATTAATTGCCAATTTCGTTTTTTACAGTCTTTTATTTCGAAATTACCCCAAGAAGAGATTGTGGTTCTCAACATTTCATTTACCTTAACTCATATTAGAGAATGAACAATACATGAATCATTACACGCTTTATAGACGCAATAACAAAGAAGTTTCTACTTAAAGGAAGAATTTTACTTTACCTAATCTTCTAATTATAAAGACAAATATCTTGACTAATTTGACGAATTTTATTGTGAAACAGCTGAGCAGAGCGGAGAGGACTGGGGAGACGAGGAAGGGAATACTGCAGGATCATAAACGCATTCTTATTCCAACTCGTACCTGCTGTAAAATTTAATAAAAAACATTAATAGGTCAAGGATCATAAGACCGCCGGCGGTCGCAAAACAATTGATTTTCAATTGTGTCTGGTTTTACGGTGCCCAAGGGGTAAGGCCAAATTAAGTTTATTTTACTTTAAATTCTTAATGGACATAAATAGGACTGAAGGTGGTGGGTAATAGAGTTAACAAATATTGAAAATAATAACGGAAAAAGCGCGCGGAAAACGCGGTATGCGTTGTGGAACGCGAGCATCTAAATTACGCCAATTTGACGTTGTGTCATCGATGCGGACAGACTGCTGACGCTCTTGAAGATAAGAGAAGCGCCATTCCTGTACTCTAGATAAAACTCTAAGATGAGAAAGAGTGGAAAATATTTTTTATTTCTTGTTAGATAGGTACCACTTAAAAATAATATTACAACCTTTCAAAATAACCCTAATGGGGTATTTCCGAAAAATAGAATAAAAACGCAACTAAGACGCCGTGTTCCTCTTACATATTTGCAAAAAACGATTAACTTTCGTAAAAACTAACACTTATTCAAATAACCTTCACTCTCGGGACCGTACGTGCGTGCCCGCAGTTTTTTATTTATAGTTCTTTAGTTTTAAATTGGATATTTTTTATTTATAGTTTTAAGTTATTTTTTGTTTTTAAGTCCAAGGCGTGTTGTTTTTATTTTCCTTCTGTTTTTCGTTTGATTTAATTTTCTTTACTATGTTTCCTAAGTAATTCTAATAATAATAATAAAAAGTGTATGTAAATCACCTTAACATGCATCCAAGAAAACTATGTTGGGGTAATTCCGAATTACCAGAAATGGCGCGAAAAACGCTTGTCCGAGATAACTTCCGCAACGAGCATGTTCACGCCAACGACTCACGATGACTGTTGCGGCGAGGGCTCTAGACTAGAAACTTGCCAATAGAAAAATGTCATTGGAATTAGTTAAAAATTTTAAGTTTCGGAATATAACCATTTTCGGGACTGCACCTTACGTATTTATTTTATTTATGAATATGCCTACTGGTATGTTATAAAATTACGTTAGGCTTAAAAGCGCTAAGACGTATCCTTATATAAAAAGGTTTCAATTGATGTTTAAATTTTATCCAAACGTGTAGTGGGCGAAATACATGCCTATGCCAGGCCTATGTCTAATTAAAACGTGATCGTATATATAATGTGGTGTGAAACAAGTTTCGCAATTAGGCCGATCCCTTCTGCGTGATAATTGCCTTAGCTATCACAAAGTTTGACGTCACAGGTAAGGTTAATAGTACGACACTTATTTCTTCTCCAATTTTCCTTTTTATATTATAAATTTCAATTTTACTTTTTATTATTCTGTTGTAAAACATTATTTATTATTTTGTTTACCTAATTTATAATAAAGGCATCAAATCAACAGCTTGCTTATCTAAATGCAAATAAGTAAACTACATGGTATCGTATCTTCATCATCACAGTACTTAAATTAAGATAAGAAGTAACTGTTATTAAAATTATGTAGGTACTTAAATATACTTACGTAATTTTTTGTGATATTATAATTACTTGTCCATTGCCCAATCTAGTTAGTTTAATTTGTAAAATGATCTTTTTACAAGCTTTTATTTAAAATATTTCTATATATGTTTGAATAAAATCTTGCAAGGAAGATTTGAACCACCACTACCCGGGGACCTATCGAGATGATTTTTTTTTATAAATCAAATCATTAATCATCCATAATTTCTCATTAATTATAAATACTCATCATTATTACCTATCGTCGTTCATCACAGAAATAACTGGAGACTCGTTTGTGGTTTAGATTCCAACGTCTTTAAAATAAATAAATAAACTTTCTTACACTCACACCAATTATCTAGCCCAAAAGAAGCTTCGTTATGAAACTCGTTAAATGGTTACTAGACAACGGATAAACATACTTAAAATACTTAAATACATACTTATTATACATAGAAAACACCCAGACCAGAGACAATTTAGAAAAACAATAATTTCTAAATTGACCCGACCGGGGATCGAACCCGGGACCTCAGAGATGGCGACACCATAAAAACCGGTGTACAAACCACTCGACCAAGGAGGTCGTCAAAAAAGGTCGTCGTCTTTGCCTCGCCTCAGCAAAAAAACAATATAAATATAAATCAATTGCTACGAACGCATCATTTCAAAACGGCTGCACCTACTTATTAGGCAATATTTTTTTTATTGTCTTTGTATTTGCCGGGTCAAAGTAGTTTTGGAATTTGTCATAGAATACGGCGGCGTGTTCACGTAGATGAAGTGCTATAAACATCGTTGTTATGGCGACAGACTTAGATAAGATGCCAGGCGGACTTAACAGCCCTATTACCAACCAAAGCGAGCAAACAAAGATGTACCCCCCGCTGGGAATCGAACCCGGGACCTCTGGGTCTGAAACCGGTGGCATAGCCACTAGACCACAGAGGCGGTTATAATTTGTCTAAGTCGCTCTCTCGTCGTCTCTTTTCTTTCAATGTATGGCCCATTTGAAAAAATAGGACAACTATACGAGTCTCATCTGGACTCCTTCTATGTTTTAGTTATTCTATGTACCTACCATTCGTTTATAGTCGTTCACTTGTTTTACCTCGCACCCAAACCTCATTGGAGTGAGATAATCAGGCTAAGCTAATTCAGACTGAAACTTGGCATTGCACGTACTCGTAATTTAACGTAGCTAAGCCATTTTAACAGCCACACAAAACATCACGTATAATCTTACAGTTAGATTGAAATCGCACATCGCACTATCGCGCATACCCAAGGGAAATAACTTAATAGTGCCTTTAAATAAATCAGCCATTCGGATGTAGAACAAAAATAATATGTGTATTTGTAACATTTTGGTTTTTTGGTTTACTCATCAATACTAATTAATTTACACTAGAACCTTCTTTATTGTAAATTCTCGCAGTTAATTATTTTATACTATCTAGGTGAATATTTAATAATAATAATAATAATAAAATTCTTTATTTCAGGCAACATACAATGTAAAGATGGTAAAAATACAATGAGGCCCATATAATATATACCTTACAGACTAACATACATACAAAATAAACAATTTTTGTTAGTAAATATAATTTATAACTATGTTAGTATTTAGCACTGGCTTGTGCTGCTCCGGTGGTGTTGGTGGGCAATCTCCCGCGGAAACGCCGGTACATCACGCCCTTCGGCCAGAAGTCTTCCTTCATAAAAGTGTCCAGCATGGCTGTCGGGACTCGCACCACAACTGCCTTGAAATTGACGTTGTGTCGCGACTCCAGCGGCTCCACCCTCAGAAGGAAGTTGGTCTTCGTCTTGATGTACTCTATCACATCCTGCACGGTGATGGTGTAATGCAGGCGCGAAAGGTACATCAGCGTGGTCGGCGTCGCAGCGCGCAACAGGAACTGAGGCCCTGTCAGTGCGGTACCGCAACGGTTCTGATTCGGCCGGTTACGGCGTGCCCTCTTCCTTTGGACCTTGACGAAACCGTCGTCGTCTAGATCATTGGCGTCACGCTCTGACACTCTCTGAGCTGTTAAGCTGGATGCAGCAACAGAGGCGTAGTCACGACGGCTGGGCTTCGTTGGTTTGGTGACAGGCTCAGCTACAGCTGTCACGTGCGGCACCGCGGGCGAAGGCGCGGGGCGAGACGGCGGTGGCGGCGCGCGGGGCGCGGTGTCAGCATGCTGTACGGCACGGGGGGCCGGCGGCTGCGGGGCGCGGGGGGCCGGCACCGGTGACTGCGGGGCGCACCGAGCCGGCGTCCGCGCGGGGGCCACGACTGCGTCGGCGCTGCACGGCGACGAGGTCGGCGTCGAAAATGCTGACTCGAAACTCAGCCGCGGCGTGTTGACGAATGCACCGCGCCGCGTGTTGACGTTTGAGTCATCGACTGACCTACTTACTGCGAGTGATGCGCGCAAACTATCAACCTCCTTGCGCAACTCACTCACAGCGATCTGTGATGCCTCATATTTCAGCACCACGTCCGCCAAGCCCGCCTTCATGGTCACGATGTCCTTCAGGAGGCTGGTTACGTCGACGTGATCGAACGTGACGGGAGGGAGCTTATTTAGGTCCCTCGCCACAAACGTTGGCACGTCGTCAGGGTCGGTCTCTTTCAGCAGCGTTATAATCTCCTGAAGGCTCTTCGGCGTCCCGTCGCGCCGATGAGACACCATTCGGTCGCTTTTGTTCAGTGACCCAAACAAAAGTTTCTTGGCTGCAGATATGTCTTCCTCGCTGAAGCTGGACTTGCAGATCTGCACCGCACTCACTTCGTCCATCACGTCCAGCTTCTGTTGCAGGAAGGCGAGGAGCTCGTTTACCACGAGTTTGTCGCTCATGGTGACTGTTCGAGCGGCGTCACGCGCCGTGATACGAGTCCGATTTACACTTTACAAATCGACGCGTCCGCACAGAACGTTGCATACTGCAAGACTGGTTAATATTCATAATTTTATACTGACTAAGTGAATATTTAGTAAATTTTCACTTAATCAGTATAAATAAACCTTTAAAAAAGGTGATCTAATACATTTGTATTAATAATCATAATTATTATTATGGTGTAAAAGTTATCGGGGCTACATTTTCAATTAAATTGTAATATCATATTTTTCCTCATATCTTTTCAACGGGTTCACTGTTCAAAAAATATAACAATAGGTTAATCAATTGTTATGGTCCATTATGTAGGCTGCGGGACTGTGAACTGGTTAAAATAATGAAATAATATACTTGAAGGTAATAGACAACAAATATTGCTTTTCGTATTACGACCTCAGAATTCCTTTCAAATACCAGTAGCTTGAGTTCTAACATTCGTATTTTCACGTACACGCTACCTCCAAGAATTCAAATTCGTAAACCAGGAGCTAGAGCACAAATCCTAATTCATTAACGACAATGGTCCTAAACATTCGGAGTGTTTAACGCATTTACCAGAGACCGGCATTCCCTTGCGTACAGAGTAACGCGTTGTTGTCCGGTCGCACGGAACGGTGCACAATTAACATTCTCTCACGGCATTTGTCTCGGTAATGCTGAGTTCGAAAGCGCTCACATAGATAGGTGCTTATTATATAGTTTCAGGCTCCCGACTAGACGAGTTGTTTCTAGTTTTATAGAAATAAATAAATAAGTAAAATATCTTTCTACGTTCACACCAATTACCTAGCCAAAGATAAAGATGAAGAAGTGGCGGTGATTGCTTTCCTTTAGGTGACCCGCTTGCTAGTTTGCCTGCTTCTGCTATAAAAAAAAATTACATAAACATAGAAAAACACCCGGTCCCAGATCAATCTAGATAAACAGTTTTTTCTTATTGCCCTGACCGGGAATTGAGCCCGGGACCTCAGAGATGGCGCGATACCAGAACCGACGTGCTAACCACTAGACCACGGAAGTCGTCAAAATATCTAATAGAATACAAATATATAATACCTTCTTCTTCATGTGCCATCTCGTAAGAGGCCTTATTACATCTTGAATGTGATTTTTGCGTAAAATGCCCATTTTCGCATTTTGTAGTAATTTTGCAGTTGTATTTATCGTTTTTATCGAAATAGGATAATAAATTTGTGCATTATATTACAAATCTCCATTCTGTGAGCATAAGTTGAATTCGGATGCGCATCCCATTTTGTAGTAATTTTGCAGTTGTGTTTATCGTTTTTATCGAAATAGGATTATAAATTCATTATAAAATCTTTATTCCTCATGAAGTAACAATTACTCTGGTATAAATTTTTCTCAATAATATTATCGTAGATAGGAGAAATCTACAGTTGACTTGTGGCGATTTTCGAAGTTTTTTAAAATAAGATTTTTTTTTCCTATATAAAATCAATGATATATATCTAAAAACTCCGAGGCCGACTACGCACTATTCGACTATATAAAAGATAACATTATATTTTTTTATTTCTCTTGTTTAGAACAGTAGTTCAATCGATGAGCTCAAAAAAGTGCCTTCGCTCACTTTATGAAAATCTTTCTCTGCAATTTTGGGTTTAATAAAAGGTTCAGCAAAATTTACCAAAAGAGAGGCCGCTACGCACTTTTCCAAAAGCTATTCTACACTATTCAATAAGTCATGATTGTATTTTTGTTTCTGAGATCCATAACGCCAAAATTGGCCATTTTACGCAAAAATCACAGTCGAGATGTAATAGGCCTCTAAACGGCTACCTATCAATATGGCCGCTTAATGGGTCCCTGATGTTGAGGCTCGGAAGAGTCAAGTACTACTCAAATTGTATTAGTTGTAGACTAAAGACTAAATACAACCAACATCATAGGAGGACTTCCCAGTATGCTTTCCACGGATAAAATAAATCTTGTCCCGCCAATAATTAAGTAATTACGACTGGAGAAAACCCTTTTAAGTTATTAGGGATTCGAATTTCGTGGAGTATAGATAACATAACAGTTTGGTTATCCTTATCTTTGAAGACAATCAATGCATTTATTACTATAGAAAATAAGTGCCATAATGAGCTTGTATATGCGTGAAAAAATAAGCAGCTGATCAAATTCTATTCGAACTAATTATATGGAACAGCTGATGTATTGTTCGCAATTTGAGACGTGCTCTCATACAAAGAGTTGTTCTTTGCACTTATTAGAACTTCGCTCAGTTGCGAGAATGGATAAATTGCCTGAACCTATATTGATTGCTTCTTGCCCATCAAACCCCAAGCGGTCGCATGAGACCGCACCTACAAAAATACACTTGACTTTGTACCGTGTTATCATAGACTTACAGACTACTCTAATATGAACAAGTTTGATTATTTCGGTTATGTGGTACATTTTATGCATCGTGATCGCAAAATATCACATAGTCTATGCTTGATTCTGTCAAATTTGACGTTGACAGTTGCGCCAATTTTTGTGTCAGAAAATTTCCACGAGTGAGTGGTTAATTTCTAAATACTGCAAATACAACCAACAGCTTAGGTGATAGACTCATCACCTATCACGCTGAGCACATGTGCAGTTGTTATTTAGTAAAACGTGTACTGTGTCAGTGAGCTACTTTTGTAGTCCTTATTGCCTAGTCTTTGACTAACCCTTCGGGGATAAAGTTATGAGAATAAGTATGTATTAACATGAGACTAAACAGTTAAGTTCAACTGAGGCCGACTGAATCCATCGTTCTGTATATTCTCTAGCACCAATCAACGACATTGCCCTAAGTTGCCCTATGTTGCATTGTTTTCTCTAGAACCAATCAACAACATCGCCCTAAGTTGCAATCTGTTGCATTGTTGCCCGACCATCCGTAGCAACAGAGCCGTGTGTGCGCAATTAACATTCTCAGATCGGCTTAGCAGGCTGAATTCCTGTCTAGACCTGGCGGCCGTAACTATAATCGATCTTTCTGTTGTATTGTTTGCTGGAGTTAGAAATTTGACATATATTTGGGGCCTTAAGAGAGTTTATGCATTTCGGTTTCCCATACAAACTTCCAAGTCGAAATTTTTAAAAACCAATAAGCCAATTTTAATGACACTTTGCATGCTAAAGTAAAATACAGGGATCTAAATAGTTTGTTGAATACATTAAAAAAAAAACCATTTATTTAACTGATTTATTGCGATTTAAAGTCCACTATAGAAAGTTTAAAATCGCAATAACTCAGTTAAAAAAACGTTTTCCAAATACATCCCTGTATTTTACTCTAGCATGCAAAATTTATTTGAAATTGGCTTATTGGTTTTTAAAAATTTCGACTTGGAAGTTTGTATGGGAAACCGAATGGCGTAAACCCTCATTTCTAACTATAGTAGGCAAAACAAAAAAGATAGATTTGATGACCTGTTAACACAAGAAGGGTCGAGGAACATGCCATACCTTCAAATTGATGGTCGCGGTCTTTGTTGTGTGATCATGTTGGAATGTAAAGAAAATATGTATTAAATACGCATTACACGCATCGCTTGCTCCAGTGGGGTCCAGGGACACGAGTGATGGTTGTGATTGAAACAAAATTATACATTTTAATTGTTGATTTTGATTATTATTTTGACTATAACACACAAATTTTTTTTTACTTTTTTTATGAATTTACCACAAAATATAGCTTTTATAACATTTCACAGGTGCGGTTTTTAACATTTCGAATTAATGTGACATGGACGTTATTTCTATGTGGAATCCCCCCTCTCTTCCCCTGGGTGTCGTAAAAAGCGACTAACGGACTAAAGACTACACATGCATCCAACAGCATAGAGCGGCGATGGGCTCACCACCTGTCACGCTGAGCACATGTGCAGTCGCTATTTGGTGAAAAGTGGACAAGCGGAAAAAGTTTTACCCGCTCCGTGGTCTAGTGGCTAAGCCACCGGTTTCAGACCCAGAGGTCCCGGGTTCGATTCCCAGCGGGGGGTGCTCGGTGTTCAGCTTGGAGCCTTTCTTCTTATTAAAACTTTTTATTGCTTGGATTATTTTTTATTTCTTAATTGCGCTATCTAAATATCAGAATGTCCACCAGTCGGTATGCGTTTCAAACGAAGTTGTGCAGCTTTCTTACAGAACAAGCTGATGCTCCACATTAGCAATCATCTAATAAGTACATCTTTGTGTGCTCGGTTTGGTTGGTGGTAGGGCTGTTAAGTCCGCCTGGCTAGCTACCACCATCTTATATAAATCTGTCGCCATAACAACGATGTTTATAGCATAGTTGTGTTCCGACAGTTAGATATGTGTTCAGTGGTTGAGGATTCCGGGTGAAGCGCGCTTCCACCTTCGGCCTTATCGTCACTTACCATTAGGTGAGATGAAGGCCAAGCGCTTACCCGTTACGCGTAAAAATATATATATATTAATAATATCACTGTATTAAATACGCATTACACGCATCGCTTGCTCCAGTGGGGTCCAGGGACACGAGTGATGTTTGTGATTGAGACAAAATTATACATTTTAATTGTTGATTTTGATTATTATTTTGACTATAACACACAATTATTTTTTTTACTTTTTTTATGAATTGACCACATAATATAGCTTTTATAGCATTTCACATGTGCGGTTTTTAACATTTCGAATTAATTTGACATGGACGTTATTTCTATGTGGAATCCCCCCTCTCTTCCCCTGGGTGTCGTAAAAGGCGACTAACGGACTAAATACTACACATACATCCAACAGCATAGAGCGGCGATGGGCTCACCATCTGTCACGCTGAGCACATGTGCAGTCGCTATTTGGTGAAAAGTGGACTCATTGCCTAGTCCCTGATAAACCCTTTGGGGATCATCGTCATGAATCTATTATTATATAATTATGTGTGTAATGAACATGAATAAATTTTCTTGCTGCCAAAGTCCATCGCTTACAGTACAAGTATTACAGAAGGCGCTCCAAAAGTACTGTAACACAATAAAACAAAACAAAACTCCCCTTTGTTTAAACACGTCGAGCCTTCAAAAACAACGAATTGAAAATTTCCTATTAACGCAAAAATGTTGGTCTTTTTAACTTGAAATATAATTTTGTTCATATTCACGGGTCTTTTGTCCAGAATACCCTTTGAATCGGTGTAGACAAAAGATAAACGTCTACAGTCTAATTCGCAGGGGCTTAAAGGATTTTAAAGGGTTGAACTTAGGGGTCGATTCGGCACCTGGCCAAAACCGACCCGAATTTTTGTGGCCACTTGAAAAATATTTCGTGACCACAATCGCTTTAAAGTGATATTAACGCGTGGTACAAGGTAATAGAAACACGAGCTCATATTGAAGACTTCGATTTTCTCTCTCTTGTCTTTAACAGACGATTATTTGATTTCATTTTAAAAAGGATTTGGAGGAGTGTTTGGTAACAGTTTACAAGTTAATATAAAATGTACTCTTTAATTTATTGAACTATTATTTTTTTACTTTTTGGCGGAAACGTGAAGAGTCGTGTCGCTCATGTCTGCAGTTTTATTCTATTTTCTAAAATATTTGTTTTGTTAATTAATAGTTAAGTAGGTATTTATAAACGTGAATGAGTGTTGGCAATTAAAACAACAACATCACTTTTCAAGTTCTCTCAAGAAGTCCGTGTTAGATCTCAGTAAAGTACCGCATCTTTTCTGATCAAAATGTATGGGGAACATCATTTACCATTTAACGTTCATACTATCACACACTATCATCTTTTTAAAGTATTTACAATTTTTTTTTATTTCTATAATATTAAATATCATCTCTTTTACTTGATCCTGCCTAAATGTGCTGACCAATGCATTATTAAAAAAAATCTTTTATTTATAATTTTTACAGCCAGTCGGTCGGCCTGCTAAAAATATATTAAAACAGTGAATATAATACCCTAGCTCTGTTATAATTTCTATGGATGGTTTATGGATGATGGATAGATTGATGTAATTACAAGTTATTAAACATGAAGTACCTACCCATCACTAAAACTTACGAGTTAATAATAAAATTTATATTGTTTCAGGTAAGCACGTCTCAAAATATCTATCAGCTGCTGGGATGAAGACATGGGGTTTGTTTGATTTATTATTTCTTACATGAAAAACACATTCAATTTACATAATACCAATAGCCTATTTAAAACGTAAAACACAAACTAATAATACAGTTAAGAAAGAATGACCATGATCAAATTTTCTTGGCGGGAAAGGCAAAAATGACGTTTTGCATTTTTGTTTAACTTTCCGTAATTTGTCTTTTGCCATAAATTATAAAATAATCTAAAAAGTTCTTTTTTTATTCCGTCACGACATCCAGTGACCGTCGTAGTGATTGTTGCATAACCTGCTATTGGCAAGATCGCAAACTTCACCAGGCTAACAGTAATTAAAAAAAAACATAAGCAAACCCTTTGACCAATAGCATTGATCGAAGGATAGCATCTTCGAATTTTGTTTGCAAATAGTTTCTCGTACAGGAGTTACATTTGAAGTTCGAACACACGCTCGGCTGCCAGTATGGCACGTCTCGCCAGAATTTCAATGCGCCCTGTTTCGCCTTTTGCCACGTTCTCAGGAGTTAAGGATGAATTTAAAAATAGAATGCCCCGTTTTCCGAATTTACGGAGGAAAGGGATACTTTGTGTAAGGAGTTTGACTGCGAGCTTTTAACATTCTTCTTGTTACAGTGCATAGATAAACTCAAAACTGTGTGAGCAATACAAATCGGTCAAATTTAAAAGAGGGAGAGAAATACAGAGAGATATTAAATTATTGAGTCACAAAAAATAACAAATTATAACACAACACAAATTGTGTTAATCAGGACGCCTAAGCGAGTGTTGTTGCGAAGCAATCAAACCTTATAAACAACTGATGTTTTATTGCAGCAGTTTTGTGGGTTGTAAGAAATTGATAGTACAAAGATAGCGCAAAAAAGGCTGCCACCCTGCATTAAGGCTGATAATGACCGACTGTTTTTCCAGTTTCTTTTAGTTTCAGTTAGGTACCGAATTTAAAACGAAGTGTTCTTGCGTAATTAAGATTTTCTGGTATGTTATTCGAAACTACTATTCGCATATTTTTCACGAATTGAAATTATCATTATATATTATTATGTAAGTATAATAACATTAAAAATATCATAAGTATAAGATTAATAACTTACTTAAGTTAAACAAAAATACAATACCTAGAACAGAAAAAGATCAAATATAATAAAACTGAAGTGATTTAGATTTCCAATTTGCTCTAACAATTTCAATATTTTTATGTTTTACGATGCAGACAGACTTCCAATTCAAGAACTAAATTTGATTTATGCGATCAGGACAGCTGGTTTTGTACATTTAAACTTCGACGGCTTTACTTGGTTTATATTATATGTGAACACTTCAGTCCGTTAGTCGCCTTTTATGACACCAAGGGAAAAAATGAGGTGGTGGTAAACTTTGAATAACGTGCCGCCACCTCACAGCTCCACTCAGCTCCGCCAGCACACTCTTTTTCTGTAGCACCTAGTAACCTTTAGGTATTTAGGAGATAACGTATTATAAAAAAAAATCTTTATTCAACAACTAATTTTACAAATATTACCTTAATGCTAAAATCATATACTAATATATTATCAAAATATAAAGGTATATATATGTATAATATATTAGAATAAAATTTATTTATTGCTTATACTTTGTAACAAGTTCTTGAAAAAATTGGTATCAACAGTTTGCCCATGATCAGGCATGCAATGTACACAAATAAATATTATTAACATTAATATTAACAAAATTCATCATGAATTTAACAATTAATTCGTCTTGAAACAAACGTATTAATTTAGTGTATAGAAAACGTTATTAAATAACCAAGTTTTTAATTTAGTTTTAAATATATGATTATACACTTTAATATGAAATGTATGAAAGTACCTACTCTTATATTAAACATTATTATTGACAATTGGTAAATTTAAATTATATCTATACTTAAAACGTTGGTCGTTATTTACGTCTAGGTATCTGTATCTGTAATGACCAACTACCTACCTATCTTATCGCTTTAAGCGATTTGTGCTAGACAACCAGTCGGATGGAGAGAACTAATAAACTCAAAGATCGGAGGTGCAAATAGGAGTTACAAGTTTTACGTGAATGCTTCCTGTATCGATCGATAAACAGAACAGAATGCCTACTCTATTTCTCCGAAACGAAATTTTGGCTTATTTTCAGCCCCTCCGCGCAGGGGGCTCGGGGGCCCCCGCCCTGAAAAAAACCTAAAGGGTTATTAGGTTATGTTAGGTTAGTATGTTGTACCAAAAACGCGCGAGCCGAGCGAGCGAAGACGAGCGTGAAGAAGCGCCAGAAACGACGTTTTTGTACATGCGACGTTTTTTCACATACTCTCTCCCCTTTCCCCACCTAAAGGGTGTTACCAAAACCTCAATTGTTACGTACGATACATTACCTCAAAATACAATAATTAACATAACTTTAAAACTACTTGGCTGCGGCAGAGGGGTAAGTGGGGGGAACTCCTCCCTCCCCTCCTTCCCCCTACCAACCCTCACCCCCTAATGCAGGAGACTCGATTCAAAAGTTTTACCAAAAGTTTAAAAGCAGTCCTCTACTATAGTCCACTTTTCACCAAATAGCGACTGCACATGTTTTACAACATTGTTTGTACTAACATTATAATGTCGATAGTTAAGGTGTGGTAGAAATTGGCCTTATCCAACATAGGGTAAACACATAATAAACGTCGACCATGAAAATTGCAGTACGTTCGTATGAAAATGAGTAACATAAAACCAGAAACCAATATTCCCAAAGTTGCGACACGGGACACGTCATATTTCGCAATCCGTTCCATTGTGCGTTCCGCGTATTATCACGTCAATTGGAATACCTGTTTTCAACTGAATAACGGGAAAATGGGAAGCGATTTCCAACGATTAAAACGTAAGTTTAAATTTTCCATCGCGCGTTAATGAGATTCGCTTCATAAAAACCACATTGTTTGGATGTGTTCCGCCGGCTCTGATCGATTTATTCACCAACAAAGAACGTTACGAGGCTTTTATTTAATTTTCTGTTTAAAAGATGAGTTATTTCATTATTTTGTGTGACCAATAAATTGAAAGTACGCAATGGTTCAATTGAAGAAAGCTTTAAGAATTATGTTCAAATAGACGTGATTTTTACACTGTCAATGATTCTAACAGGTCAATCATCATCATTCCAGCATAAACTTCAATAGCAATAACATTTTTCTTAAAATATTACGTTTTTAATTAAAACTTGGTTGACTTATGCCGTCTTGATTTTGTTACTAAAGTTAGACAGAGAAAATAGTTTTAATTTTGACCCGGGTGTTACTATAATATATAACCGCCTCTGTGGTGTAGTGGCTAAGCCACCGGTTTCAGTCAGACCTGGTTGACTTATGCCGTCTTGATTTTGTTACTCAAGTTAGACAGAGAAAATAGTTTTAATTTTGACCCGGGTGTTACTATAATATATAACCGCCTCTGTGGTGTAGTGGCTAAGCCACCGGTTTCAGTCAGACCCATAGGTCCTGGGTGGTAGGGCTGTTAAGTCCGCCTGGCTAGCTACCACCATCTTATCTAAGTCTGTCGCCATAACAACGATGTTTATAGTTCCTCAGCGGTTGAGGATTCCGGGTGAAGCGCGCTTCCACCTTCGGCCTTATCGTCACTTACCATCAGGTGAGATGAAGGCCAAGTGCTTACCCGTAGTAGAATAAAATAAAATAAAAAAATACGTTTTTAGGGTTCCGTACACAAAAGGGTAAAAACAGGACCCTATTACTAAGACTCCACTGTACGTCCGTTCGTCTGTCCGTTCATCCGTCCGTCTGTCTACAACTAGGCTGTATCTCATGATCCGTGATAGCTATACTTACAGTTAAATTTTTAACACATGATGTATTTCTGTTGCCGCTATAACAACAAACTAAAAACAGAATAAAAAAATATTTAATGGGGACTCCCATACAATAAACATTAATATTTTGCCGTTTTTTGCTCAATATTAATAACGGCAACAGATAGACGCTGGAAATATTCACTTTAAATTAAATTTAAATGAATTAAGAGGGGCTCCCATACAACAAACGTGATTTTTGCCGTTTTTTTCTCGATCTTAATAACGACAACTGGTAGTAACTTGAAATCTTGACAGAATATTAAGATTTATATTCACTTCAAAAATAAATACTTACTTATTAGTGTCTAATGTTGTATAGATAATGGTACAGAACCCTTCGTGCTCGAGTCCGTCTCGCACTTGTTTTTTAATAACAGGCCTGCCAGTTAAGCTGTGTTGATATCGGTAGTTAGTACCAGTAGCAACATCCGGCAAAGAGCAACAAGTCGTTGGGAAAGTTAAAGCTAAGTTATGGAATGCTACTTTACTTTGCAAAAACTTCTCTCTGCAAAACTCGAATGAACTTCGGTGTGAAATGTGAAAGGATCATTATGTATTCATGTTAAATTCTTTACAATGGCATCATAATTAACTAATATTAATTTTTAGTAATTAACCTTTAATTATGGATATGTACAAATTAGTAGCTAACCGTTATATAAGCTTTCCTAATAAATTAATAAAAAAGCAGTAAACAACAATCATATAATTTCAATGGATCAAAAGTATCTATATAATGAATTGTCATAACTGGGTGGTAGGCAAAAAAAAATTTTATAAAGATGATTTGAATTAGCACTTAGAAATTTTAAATGAAAAAAGAAAAGAAAAATTTTGTTTTAGCTTCTACTTAAATTGTAAATGGACGCTCATTGAAACTCATATTTTGCAATCAAGTCATCGCTACAGTTGGTTTAATCATCACGTTTTCCAAATGCGAGTTGGCGATCGTAAACCAAGGCTATGCATCTACGAAACACACTTTGCCCGACCTTTGAATTGAACCCAGGACCTTCGGATATTGAGCCAAGCATTAGGACAGCTGTATAATAATAAAATTAATGACGTCAAAGCTTTCTTGGTGTAGGTACACGTCTTGCATACTGAATAGAAAAAACTCAACCTCTAAAAGTAATTTTTTTATATACAAAAAAGCGGCAAACGAGCAGGCGGGTCACCTGATGGAGAGCAATCATCGCCAGCCATGGACATCCGCAAAACCAGAGGAGTCGCAGATGCGTTGCCGACCTTTAAGAAAGGAATAGGGTTAAGGATGGAATAGGAATTGTGAGGGAGGGAGGGGCCTCCGGAACTCACACTGGCCGGACGAAATACAAAAGCACCAAGTGCCATTATTTCACGCCGGATGAATATCCGAATCACGAATGTGAGAGGGTGGTATTACGCTGGGCGAGCCGGCCCAATGCGTGCTGCAACGCAGCGTGGCTTTACCACTCAGTCAGTGTCACTCATTTAGCACCACCCAGGGGTCACGTGTAGGGTTTCAAGAGTAAACCTAAGGACGCGAGTAACCCAAAAGTTACTCGCGTCCGTACCTGAATTCCGACCAATCTACGAAGACCCTTCTCTACTCTATATAATTTCACTCTAAACTCATTATTTTTATTCTCAGCCACAAAGGAGTGAAGCCTATTTCCAAAGCGAGCTTATTTCTTAAGCCAACCATGTAATAACCCTGATCGAGTTTGAGTCAGACTGAGATTACAGCCCGCCGATCTAAGCCTTCAATTCTGAACTGTAATACAACTATCTCTCTTGCACAGCCAAAGGTTCCGCTTAGATTAAGGGTAGGTTCACATGTGGATAATAATTAACTGATAATTATAAATAAAACTCATTGAAGTCAAAGAAGAAATGGGGGTATATGCTTAGGAAATAAAATCTAAATTTAATAAGAAAACGTTAAAATATAACTACTCCTGCTTGGATGTCGTGGTGGTAGTTTAAAGTTAGAGTTTGTTTGAGCGTTATTAACGCAAAAAACAAACATTACGAATCTGAAGATAAACTTCTACATACATACAATGATCACGACTATTATCTTCGAAGGGTTAGTCAGAGACTAGGCAATGAGGACCGCAAAAACAGTCCTCTACCATAGTCCACTTTTCACCAAATATCGACTGCTCATGTACTCCGCGTGACAGGTGATGAATCCATCGCCGCTCTATGCTGTTGGATGTATAAGCAGTCTTTAGTCCGTTAGTCGCCTTTAAGACACCCAATTGAAGAGAGGGGGTGGTAGTATTGTTGCACCGCTGCGCGACACGGTTACTTCTAACCTATATCTAACTCTTAAAACGTCTTACTGACCTAGGCACTGGGGTATTTCTCCGCACCCAAAGTTTTCAATGTCTAGCCCCTCAAACCCCAAGCGGTCGCATGAGACCGCACCTACAAAAACACACTTGACTTTGTACCGTGTATTCATAGACTTACAGACTACTTTAGTATGAACAAGTTTGGTTATTTCGGTTCTGTGGTTCATATTATGTATTGTTATTGCACAATATCGCATAGTCTATGCTCCATTCTGTCTAATTTGACGTTGACAGTTACTGTCAAAAAAGTGTCAAAAAAAATCCAAGAGTGAGTGGCTAGAGGTTTATTTCCATAACTAACTGACTAATTGATCTGCAAATTTTTTCAAAGTGTACCTTAGACTTTTACCCATCTGGGACAAATAAGGTTTTCTTAATAATTACAATTTAAATATATATATAAAAAATGTTCATAAGTCGTTCTTCTGATTCATATGACGTGTCCGTTACCCAGTTTTCTGAGCAAGAGTGACAATATTATGTTTTCTCATTGATAAATCAATATCCATTATAGTTATATCAAAACAAGATTAGTTGTTTACTAAGATAACTATATTTGGTACTGATTATCTGCGTTAGTTCATTAATAAATAAAGAAATACTGAATGTCCGGCACAAAAGTTTGATTCATATGACGCGCGCTTCATTCGATCGTACTAAGCCAAATACGAAACATCAGGCGATCATTCCCAGCGCCGGAGGTAGCCAGTCGCTCGACAGACGTAGCAGGGAGGTGGCATGCGGCTAGTTCGGTTTCGATGCCGAAACACAAAGTTAAATACGTGATTAATATGTGCTTGGTACACCTGTGTTTCTGATTAATATGTCCCCTTCTAAAATTAAGTTTAATAGTTTTAAAACTTGAATCTGCGCGAAATATAATGCAATTGGGGTACAGATACTTGGGTAAAAATAACAATCCCGAAGTGTGGATCTGTGGTGACTTATAAATGATTTTAGGCATAATTATAATTCATATGTGTCTGATTTATATGGTAAAAACCCCATATTAATCAGGATGGCACGCATTTTGTTAATCAAGCATTACTATCACACACACTTTTGGGGGTTAAGTTACTCGCGTCCGTAGGTTTACCCTTGAGACCCTACACGTGACCCCTGGGTGGTGCTAAATGAGTGACACTAACTGAGTGGTAGAGCTACGCTGCGTTGCAGCACGCATTGGGTCGGCTCGCCCGGCGTAATACCACCCCCTCACGAATATTCGGCGTGAAACAATGGCACTCTGTGCTGTTGTGTTTCGTCCGGCGAGTGAGGGTTCCGGAGACCCCTTCCCCCCCCCCCCCCCCTCACAATTGATATGGCAGCGAACTTTAATCTAGATTAACCGACACATCCAGTGTCGGAGAATCCCCCTCTGAGCGTTCTCGCTTAGGCTGCCCTACGTATTCTGGGGAGGGCAAAAGTTCGCTCGTGTCAAGGCATGCTGCAGGCAGAAGAAAGGCGAGACAATTGGCACCCCCTCCTACGCTTCGCGTGTACTTCTGCAACATCAGGGGAATCCACTCTAACTTGAGCGCCGTCCATTACCACCTCAAGACGGAGAAACCGGCCTTGCTCTTCCTCACCGAGACGCAGATATCCCCCCCTCCTGACATCTCTTACTTGCGCTACCCGGGATACAACCTGGAACATTCATTTGTGCCACGAGCCGGTGTTTGTGCCTATGTCAGGGAGGATATGTGCGTCCGTCGCCTTGACAATCTTGAAGATAGGGACCTCTCCATCTTATGGCTACACGTCGACTGCGGACGTCATCATCGCGTCTACGCGTGCCTGTATAGGTCCCACAGCGGTAATAACGGAACTGACCAACTTATCGAGACCGTCCAAACAGCGACAGACTCCCTTCTCCAACGGATCCCCTCGGCCGAGATTGTGGTATTGGGAGACTTCAATGCCCACCACGTCGAATGGCTTGGTTCACGCACAACTGACCACGCGGGTAGAGCCGTTCATAACTTCGCTTTGGCCTACAGTCCGTCCCAATTGGTAACCGAGCCAACACGGGTTCCAGATGTGGAGGGCCATGCACCTTCTTTATTGGACCTTCTGCTGACCTCGCACCCAGACGGCTATCAAGTTTCTGTTGATGCACCACTAGGCTCATCAGACCACTGTCTGATTCGCAGCACTGTGCCTCTCACAGAAACTTCAAAACCGCAACCAGCGGCTAGCCGTCGAGTCTGGCATTATAGGTCGGCGGACTGGGATGGGATGCAAAGTATCTTTGCGCCCTACCCGTGGTGGCAAGTTTGCTTCTCGCTGGATGATCCTGATGTCGCCGCTGACTCTGTCGTTGATGTGATACTGCAGGGAATGGAACTTTTCATTCCAAACTCTGTGGTTCCCATTGGCGGTAAGTCCTAACCATGGTTTGGTCGTTGTTGCAAAATGGCGTCTCGCCAAAAGCGTCAACATTACCAAGCCTGGGCTAATGCAGTGTCATCAAAGGATCCAAACACCAGTGCGCCCAAAAAGAAGTACAACTTTGCCGCCAGGTCTTTTAAGAAGGACATTGCCAAGGCGAAGTCATCATTCATAGGTAGAATCGGCGAGAGGCTAGTGCGTCTTCCTTCGGGGACGCGTGCGTTCTGGTCTCTCGCCAAAGCTATCTTAGGGAATTTTTGTAAGCCGTCCCTACCACCATTGCACAAGACTGATGACTGCCTGGCCTAAACTGCAAAGGAGAAAGCCGATCTCTTGGGCTCTCTTTTCGCATCAAACTCAACCTTGGACGACGAGGGAAACTTTCCACCAACTATACCGCATTGCGCTTGTAAAATGCCAAACGTTCAGTTCCTGCAAAGGTCAGTTCGTAAGGCTCTTTTTTCCCTTGATATCCATAAGTCGAGTGGGCCTAATGCAGTTCCACCCATTGTGCTTCGGACGTGTGCTCCTGAATTGGCACCAGTTTTAACGCGCCTTTTCCGGCTCTCTTACACTACTGGCGTCGTCCCGAACTCTTGGAAGACAGCCCTTGTCCACCCGATCCCAAAAAAAGGCGATCACTCAGATCCGTCCAACTACAGGCCAATAGCTATTACCTCTTTACTCTCCAAAGTAATGGAGTCCATTATAAACCGCCAGCTCTTGGGGTACCTAGAAGGGAACCAGCTACTAAGTGATCGCCAGTATGGTTTTCGTCGCGGTCGTTCGGCTGGTGATCTTTTAGTGTATCTTACTCACCGATGGGCGGAGGCAGTCGAGAGTAAAGGGGAGGCACTGGCAGTTAGCTTGGACGTAGCGAAAGCCTTTGACAAGGTGTGGCACAGGGCTCTTCTTTCTAAACTTCCATCATACGGGCTTCCTGAGAAATTGTGTTCATGGGTTGCCAGCTTCCTTACTGGGCGTAGCATCAGAGTCGCAGTCGACGGTTTGTGCTCCGACATGAAGCCCGTGAATGCTGGAGTCCCGCAGGGGTGTGTGTTGTCCCCTACTTTGTTTCTTCTGCATATCAATGACATGTTGCATAACAACAGCATTCATTGCTATGCAGACGATAGTACTGGGGATACGCTCTTCACCGGGCGAGCTAATATTTCTCTGGAAAGCGTCATCGAGAGCCGGCATAAACTTGTGACTGACACCGAGAACATGTTAAGTCATGCCTCGGATTGGGGCCGACATAACCTAGTCTACTTTAACCCTTCAAAAACACAAGTTTGCGCATTTACCGCAAAAAAACATCCCTCCGTCGTACCTCTAAACTTTGAGGGAGCTCCCCTTGATACTAATCCGACTATTGGAGTCCTTGGCGTCGATATTTCGAGTGACGTTCAGTATCGTGGTCATTTGGAAGGTAAAGCTAAATTAGCTTCGAAAAAACTGAGTGTGCTTAATAGAGCGGGTCAGTATTTCACGCCGGCCCACCGCATACAACTGTATAAAGCACAGGTCAGGCCGCATATGGAATACTGCTCCCATCTTTGGGCTGGAGCACCCCAATACCAACTCCTTCCATTTGACCGCATCCAACGCAGAGCTGCTCAAATTATCGACGACGTGGATATTTCAGGTCGGCTCGATCCACTGGCTCTTCGGAGAGACGTTGCGTCTCTCTGTATATTGTACCGTATATATCATGGGGAGTGTTCTGAGGAATTGTTCGGCTTGATCCCTGCCGCTGATTTCCTTCACCGCACTACACGCAATCGACTGTCATTCCATTCACATCACCTTGATGGATGGCGGTCTACTATTGTGCGTTTTTCAAGAAATTTCTTGCCTCGATCTACAGTGTTGTGGAACCAGCTCTCGGCGGCGGTATTTCCGGACCGTTACGACTTAGTGATCTTCAAGACACGAGCCTATTCCTTCCTTAATGGCCGGCAACGCGTCTGCGATTCCTCTGGTTTTGTGTCCATGGGCGGCGGTGATTACTTTCCATCAGGTGACCCGCTTGCTCGTTTGCCTCCTTCTGCTATAAAAAAAAAACACACCAGAAGATAGATAGGTTGCATTCCGCGTAACCTCTAGCAACTTTCAGTGTACAGAGCTCTCTGAGGTGCCAATAGCGTTAGTGCTAGCACAGTATAAATATAAGCTAATATTTATACTGTGGTGCTAGCATGTCGCTGTGAGTTATAGGGTTTATCATTTTAAAAAGTGTTACACTGTATTTTATTTTTGTCGTACCATCTTTTTAACATTTCTGCTTTTTGTTATTGCAATTTTTTAAATAACTTGTTGGTATACATACTGTAGTTGACGAGCACGTAGCGCGGGGTAAGTGATCCTATCTTCTGAGCCAGGGGTCGTGGGTTTGATCCCTACCCAGGACAAACACATTGTGATGAACATTATGTTTGTTCTGTGTCTGGGTGTTACATATGAGTATATTATTTTTATATTTGTAATATTGATAAGATTTGGAGGTTTGCAGAACGTTTTCGGATGGAGAACGTACGAAAGGATCCAGACGAGTATGCTTTATGGCAAGTGAAAATGCGAGAGGCCTATATGAAAAGCAAGACCGAAATTTCAATTCTACATGAGTCAACAAAATCACCTTTACCAATCATTCCAGCACCAGTTTTGGCAAGATCTCTCAGGGCGCGTTTCCCAAATACTTATGCACCAGTTTTGCACAAGTGCAGAGTGCTTTCTATAAGAGTTACAGTATCCGATCTACCAGGGTCAACCACGATGCGTTCCTGAATGATTCCTGTACCAGATTCACCAATCTCCCTGGAAATATTTTCCCTAATATCTTCTGTACCAGATTCACCAAGATATCTTAGGGCACGTACTCCATAAGTCTCATATCAGATTCACCCTATCTCTCAGCCTACAAACTCTACATATACAAGCTTCGAAAATCCACAACGTTTACAAATAGCGCAACAAAAAATGTCAGCAATTAAGAAATCTCCCTGAAAACTACAAAAAGAAGCTACAACGATTGCATACTTTAAGAAAGTTAAAAGATGTGCAGAACCAACATAAACATAAAAGACAAGAGATAGATGAATCTGATAAAAAGAAGTTACATCTGCTTAGTGATGTTATTAATACATTAGTACTTAGCCAAACTTTTGTCGCTTTACTTTTGGTGGATGTGTGGCTTCACTAAAATTACCTACTGATTACACATTACTAAAATTACATACATATTGACCGATTTTTCAGACTAGATTTTCATTTTTATTCCTAATACTGATTTATATTCACAGATTCTGATTCATATGGCCCCAAAAAATTTAAAGTCAGTTATCTCGAAAACCGTTACATTAAAATGTGTCCCTCTTTCAAAAATATGTATCTTAGCATACCTTCTTTCATAAAAGTATGTTTTGTAAACCCAAAAGTGAAAATAATTTTAGGCCATATGAATCAGCTGAAGAACGCAATCTCCGAGAAATACCCACTGGCCTTCTTCCACAAGCACAATGGCACATAGGGAGCTCAGGCCATAACCCACTACGCTGGCTGAATGCGGGTTGTTGACTGAATGTATGATGTTAGTAGAAGGCTACTCAACATCTTTTATACTGCGTACAGCAAAGGAGTGGAACTCCCTCCCTGCGTCTGTGTTTCCGAGTACATATAACCCGTCCAACTTCAAATCAAGAGTTAATAGGCACCTTCTGGGTTAGCTCGCACCATCGTGGATCGTGTCTTAGCCCCTGGGCTTGATTGGGATCAAGAGCAAAGCCATACCTAGTAAAAAAAAAAAGATGTAGTAGGTACTGTGGTGTCTATGCTATAGGTTAACATAGGTTAGGGCGCTGGGAAGTTTTACTTTGAAGTATTCTAAGAATAAAGCGTTTAATTTGAAAATGACAATGTCAAACGTACAGGGAGTTAAGGAGATCGATCTGTAAAATAAATAAGTAATAGTCACGTGTAAGTGTCTTTACATACTCATCATTTAACATTTCAGAATTATATGACATTTTTTGTGTTCTTATTAAATAGTTAAGGCAATAATGCAAAAGTATATTGTCATGTACTTTTGACTCAACAGCTATGTCAGACAATTCTGGTCATTTCAACCGTAACCATCATTCGAAAATTTCATATGCTAAGCTACTTTTGATGCTGATTTGATACCAAGCGTTGGGTCGAAAACATTTCCCCGGCCAACACCAGAGGAGCTTGATGGCGCTCGAACGCATCGCTTAGTTATTTGAGACGGTAGATTTGTTCTTTTAACGATCGTAAATGTTACGGTACCTTAAGTCCTGGGTCAAATTTACAAAACAGGTAAAATGAGTTTCATATTTTTCGATGTAGATTTAACCCGGGTTTTTGATTGCCAACCCCAATTCGGCAAGCTGGGTGATTAAGGCGCTCTTTTCCCGTTTTTAACAATTTCTATTGATTGTACCGCCACCACTATAAAACATACACAATTTATCTAATGAGTCTTAAAGACAGAAACATGATTGGTAATACTTCACTCGATTCGAAAAATTCAAAGATAGCTCTGTTCAACATTTTAAAAGAGCTGTAAGTCAGTTATTACATTAACAAATTACTTATTTTTTTACCAATAGAAGAAACTTTTTATTATCTAGTGAATGCAAAAAACACATTTTTTGATTTCACTTATTTTTTCCTATATATGCAAAACACCTATAAAAAGCGCCTATTCGCGCCGCTTCGCTGACACTTCGTCCCGTATTGTCGTACTGTCAAGAGAGCGAAAAAGAAGCGCTCGGAATACCTCGCCTCAAGCTTATACCCATCAATAATAATTGTAGCCGATACTTAATTTCAATAATGGAGTCCTTTCCCAGCTGTGTGTCAGTTTTTACGGTTTGCTTTCTTTTTATTTACTTTTAATCCGAGACTTCGTCGCAATCGTGGTGTGTTCATAAGCGTTTCACCTGGCTTCTTGCTATTTATACCACGCCCCGCTTCTGTCGTTACTCATGCCTGAAAATCTTCCGCCATGCCTGCATGCCCGCATCGCTGGATAACACTCGATAGTAAGGCAAACATAATATTTCTTATGTTATATTTTTTCATGCGAATGATCGTTATTTTGTCTGTTCCGTAATGCACTCCAGTGCTTTTCTAATAGCAACTCTAAAATAGAGGAATAAACCAATGTTTCCACACATTTCTTCAGGTCAAATAGTACTTGCAGTTTTGTACATACCACTGGTTTTTATACGAAATTTCAGAGTTGCTCCTTTACTAAAAGTTGTTCTTTGCATTTAATGGAATGCTTCTAAAAGTGTCTAGGTTACAAACGTTGGACGGCAAGCCTTTTTGACCTTTAACAGAAAACGTTACTAGGTGTAGAACCTTACGTGACGTTATTAACACTTGACTGCCACAAAACCAGATACAATTGAAATTTCATTGTTTGTCGGTCACCGGTATCTGCTTAAAGTATTAAACATTGCAACGACATTATTATAATACGAGTAATTTGACTAACTCAGAGAATGTGCTCAAAGTCATCTTAGTCTCGCAAAACCTTTGTCGAGTTTTGAAGCGAATATTCTAAGTGTAGTTACGGCGACATTTATGTACGTAGACGCCCAGTTGCGTTAATATGTACCTATTACCAAACACAAATTGTATTTAATGTAAAATGTAACACTACAATATACTTTATAAACTAAATCCGTAAGCAAAACAATGATAGAGACGAAATAAAGCCTTCTCAAGCTTACAAGCTCGGAGTACCCACAAATTAAAACGTTTATTGTTCCACCCACATTGTATGTAAGTCTGAACTTGATCAGCGTTTAGGCGGATTGTCGGCGATTACCCAACTGTAACCCATTGTTGTGACGAATCAATGAAAGCACTCGTTGGTTTTTGACTAATATGTGGGATTGCTTTGTTAGTTGCTTAGTTCTTATTGGTACCTTTCCTTAATCTTCATCTCATTTCATTCTTATTATTTCGTAATACTGAAGGACCAAATGTTGCAGTTAACATTTCTAAACCTAGGCTAAGGGCCTGTGCGCTGGTTTATGGCCTCATCTCAACATGATTTTATCCAGGGAAGATGTCCAGAAGTTGTAATCCTGTGCCCAGCAGTGGGACTGTTAGAGGCTGATGATGATTTCCAACTTGATTTGTGTAGTGCGTTTTTTTTATTCTACCGGTGATATTGACACTAACGTTAACAATAATTAAAAACATAAGTTAAAGATTTTTTGCATCTTTTTTACTGTTGGTTCGAGAATTTTTATTTTGTATCTTTCTAAGTAAGTAAAGAGTAAAAAAAAGGAATTAGTAAAGATCACTTATAATTAATATCTTAATGTTTGAATTATTTTTGTCTTCAGTTAAACAATCAGTGCCATTTTAAATGATGGATTAAATTTTCATACAATCCTAAGAATATTTGTTCCCATAACATTAGCTGTATTAATTCGCAAGCATATTTTCATGTACCAATAACGCTCAGGGTATTAAGTCACAAGGATATTAATTGTGAGCGCCAATTAAGACGTTCGCTCAATTCCAATCCTCGCCGAAACTTTCATATAATTAACAGCGTGACATCGTCACTTTACAAACAAAGCGTTTGGCGGATACACACCATTACGACTCCGCAGAATCAAAAGCGTCCTCGGTTGCTCGATTTGCCAGACGCGACTGATTAAGTTTGTCTTGGCCTCAGTCTGGATTGAGATCTAATTAAAGTGTTTGTAACTTAATACAGCTGCGTGCGAGGATGTGAATTTTACTACGATCAAACATTCGGCAGTTGTTGGGTAATGTAACTTACTAGCTGTACATAAGTACATATCGAACTAAGCACTCTGTTACTATCTCTCAAAGAGAATTGTATAACACTTGACAGGAAGGCTCTGATTCAGATGGACTCAAATCCGCAACCATTCACTATTGTGAATAGAATATCGTCTAGTCTAGTTTGTAATCGACTCAACAACAGTAGGTTGTTATAACAAACAAGATAAATAGTATTGATGGGCCACGGTTTAATTGGATACTCAGATTGTTAGAAGAGTTGCAGGATCGGATCCTGCTCATGGACATTTTTTCAACATTTTCCAATTTGTATTTCGTTCTCAACAAAATTATTTAATAAATATTTAAAAACAAGATAAAGTTTTATTTGAGCTTTACAATTATTTCGAGTAGAGGGAACTCTTTTTATTTATTTTACCAAGTGAACCGTAAAAATACTATCCAGCAAAAATAATACAGAACCGACACGGTATTCGTACCGTTGATGATATTCACGTTCAAGGGATCAGGGTAAACAAATTCTCTGACGGTGTGTACGGACATACAGAAACTGCGTTTCAATTTGAAACAATGCAATTGCCTCATCGTACTTTTAACGGAATCCCCGTTAACTTTCCACCCGTGAACATTATGTTAACGAGCGCAGTTACTCCGTTCTGAAAATTAGAATTGCTCTCGTGTGTAATTTGGGAGGTAAAGAAGCGGAGAAAATTGACTTTGAAACAAATTTTTGGTGCCTCCAGGAGTTAGATATCATGAATAAACGTCGCTGACTCGTCTTGAATTTGTGTAATTACGTTTTCATATTTTGTGAAGGTATATCTATACTTTTCTTTTCTTTGTCATAACTTTACTTCTTAGTTATTTGTCGATTCCCAGGGAGATTTATATTTCTAGCTTTTTTGCATTTGTTTTAGTGCTATAATTGTATTTAAGAATTATCTTTATCAACTGATGATTTTAATACACATTAAACAAAATCAATACGGTAAACTCATAAAATAAATAAACAATACTTTCTATTTACACCTTCTTCACATTGCGAGAATCATATTTTAGACATCAAATTGTGAAATTGTTGTGTTCCGAAAATCATAAATATGGTAGCTATACCCCCAATGAAGTATGTTCAGGGTGACAACCGCTTATATCTTTGGCCATAACGTCACTTACAAAAGGAAAGAAAAGCAATGTGCTTGAGGTATAAAAAACTCATTAAAATTTTGTTTGAATTTTAGTCTTCTTAAACTGTAATATAGACAACATAGAGCTGGATTGTAAATTACTAAAGCCAAATTGGGGTAAAAATTTCAAGCAATTTCTATAATATTTTAATAATTCAACAAGTTTTTTCATTTACGTCACCTGAACATTAATTTATCAATCAGCTTTTGCCGCCCCACATTCCCAATACATCTCGCTCACGTATTTAACAGACGTCAAACCTTCCGTCAGCTACTTCCCCCAAGAATCCACTTATCAGGCTTGCCCCGGAAATTATGTTGGAATTTTAATGTCATCGACCTAAGGGTCTTAATTGAAAAAGTTTTGTGCCGCCCTGGGAGAGCAAAGACGCCATGTTGAATTGGTAAAGAGCTCTGTCAAACATTCCGATTGAATAATTGACGTCATGTGACTCGAGTTCGGTGCGTTTTTTAATGAAATATCCTTTGTGGGGCGGCCTAAGACTGCTTTGTACAGGTGGGCGTCGTGCGTCCCTCAACTTAAATGTGGGTATGCGATCAAGTCAAATCAAAACTTTTTTGATCACTTTGCATAATCTACATCGCAAGTGATTTCGTAGGTTTTTGCTTTAAATTAGTTCTATCAGTTGATAAGGAATAGGAGATCCCCAATAAAAAGGACCAACAACGGTCAGTTTTACGTTCTAACTGGCCCTTCTTCACATTAATGTTTAGTGCAACTGACATGAAAGCTACGTTAAAAAAAATCTGAAAACACACTTTGTCTGACCTGGGACTTGAACCCGGTACCTTCGGATATCGAGCCGAGCTCTTAACTACTCGGCCATTGAGGCGTTAACTTTAATGTAATTTGGTTTTTTTTAAATTAACATGGCATATTTATAAATTAATTGAACAGAGATCCAATTACACAAATGCAAAATTAAACTTCAGGCAAACATAAAGCATTGATCAGTTTCGCTTCATATTACAATCTCTAGACGTGATGGAAATAAAACAATGTTTGTTATTAATTAACTGGTAATAAATGCATGCACGGCAAATGTATCATGATAATCCTTCCATTTATGACGTGATAATAATGAAAAATACTTTTGTTATTGAAGATCCATAGAATAAAAACAAAAGCACAGTTTTTTATGTTGTTTTTTTTTATCGGTGGCCGATATGCGATGGTCCCGGGGCCAACACCCATGTCGGGTAAAGTTAAACATATTCACCGGGTTTGTGATAGCCAATCCGCTTCTGGGAACGTGGTGATTAATTTAATAGGTACCCATTACTGGAAGCTATTCCTTGATTGAGGCCTTTCCAGAGGCCAAAAAATGGTTTAATTTAAGGCTGTTTACACTTTACTGTTTATTTTTGTTATTCCAGAACGGGGAAGCTTCTAATTACGATAATGTATTACAGTATACATACATAAAATAACACTTTAAGCTTTCGCGTTATTATAAACAAATTATTTATACGGGGTGTTTACGGGTAATTTTAACGCTTTATCGTATAGTAAGGTTTGCGTATGATGCAATTGCTAAGAACTCGTCCTATAACACTTTCTGTGGTATATAATACACTGGACAGCAAATGAACCGGTCACCCGCTACTTTGGAACTCTGATTCGATTTTCTCAAAAAGTACCTATAAGGATTTGTTCTGTTTGACTAGAGTTCGCGATTAGCGTCCTTTTTTCTACAATAAAGGCAGTTGGATATGTCGGCGTTCGTACGATAAACTGGCCAGCTCGAAGCCTGGATTTGAGTCCGATAGAACACTTATGGGATGAGCTGACCGTCGGGTTCGAGCCCGGGCACTGCAACATATCATGTCTCACCGAATAACACCGAATAACTGCACATGTGCTCAGTGTGATAGGTGGTAAGAATAGGTGTTTTTTTATAAAAGAAGAAGGCAAACAAGCAATCGTGTCACCTGATGGAAAGTAATCACCGCCGCCCATAGACACCCGCAAAACCAGAGGAATCGCAGACGCGTTGCCGGCCTTTATGAAGATCTCTAAGTCGTAACGGTCTGGAAATACCGTCGCATGAATGAGTGCGCTTGTTACTGTGCTTATTCCACGGTTAGGAGCACTCTCGTTATCTTGGACTGCATCGGCTGCTTACCATCAGGAGGGATGTAGTCACTATGACGTGACACATTTAAAAAAAGAGGCCTTCGCCGCTTTATACTATGAGCTGTCTTCAGTGCGTTAACGGCCTTTTATGATACCGAAGATAAGAGATAGGTTGGCAGTATCCTTTTAATAATCAGCAGCCATCACACAGGACTTCAGTATACTAAAACATTAAGCATACATACATATAATCACGACTATTATCCCCGAAGGGTTAGTCAGAGACCAGGCAACGAGGACAGCAAAAGCAGTTCTATACCATAGTCCACTTTTCACCAAATAACGACTGCATATGTGTTCAGCGTGACAGGTGGTGAGCCCATTGCTGCACTATGCTGTTGAATGTATGTGCAGTCTTTAGTCCGTTAGTCGCCTTTTACGACATCCAAGGGAATAGAGAAGGTGGTAGTTTTCTTTCACCGCTATGTGACACGTTAAACATTAAGCAGTTCGTGCTAGTAATTTAACAAATGACTAAATTATCTCTCTCCAAAAGTAACAACACCAACAACCAGATGAAACACATAAATCGTTCTGAAATCCAAGTAATTTAATTAGTGTTTGAACGTTTCGAAATGAGGTCCGATCTTTATAAGGCAATTCCAGAAAATTCACTTGCCAGCAAAATTACTCGGGGAGCACACAATAGTCGTAATAAATAAACACCAGTCTCTAACGAATTTCCACTTTGATTAATTAGCCAAATTAATTTAATTAGGTAGCCCTCCCATTTTACAGCGTCCTACCTGGATACCGAATGGATGAGTTTATCTTTTATGTATTTTATTTTTTGAAAAGCTATCGTGTCTGTTGCAAATGTGCCCTATAAATTATCCAATGGAAGGTTTCCTTTAACGCTTTCCAGTAAAATATAAGTAAATCTTTTAAGTCTTTTCTTGTTAAACAACGATTTGTTACTGCAACAGAATATTGAAAACCGCCGAAAAGATTTCAACGCACTATACTGTACTTACCGTTACGCATCAACCTACTAATGTACACATTTTTTTTAAATGTACATATTGTGTTCACTTTTGCACAATAAAGGTTGGTTTCTATTATGTTTTATTCTGAATTAGAATAAAGCAAAAGTCAGTGTACTTCTTGCTTGCCAATATAATATTCCTGTTCACAAATCCAGAAACCTAATATGCTGTTCACGTCATCTAACGAACCACGATTTCTCGTTCTAATAGAGCATTTATCGGTCTGGTTATCAATACTAATTGGCTACTTGACAGTTTTCGAAAAAGTATTTAAAAAGTTACAAACGCTTATTTTATACCCCGTACAATATTTTCTTTCTCGAAAAACCTTTGTATAGCAGAAAAAAACATATTTTTCTTTATTGATTTCAAACTTCGTGCGAAAACGGTTGGTCACGTGACATTTTGCTCGGTGACGTCACATTTCAATAAATATAGAAACTTATCTTGAAACCTGACAGATAGTTTCTGTATACTTTGTGAAATGTGACGTCACAATCCGTCACATGAAGCTCAATCATGGCCACCCGTGTTTCGGGTCTTGTAATCCACAGACAAAAAAACGCAAATTTATTTTGTAAAAATAAAATATTTACATATTATCTCAATAAAAAAAACTATTGGATAATTATCGTTTAATCATAACCTACCATTTCCGACATATTTCATATTTTATTGTTACAACTGTCAAATAGCCAATTATGGCTAATAGCCAACAAATATCTTCTTCGCCATCTCCTCCCTCACTTCCTCCATTGGAGTACGCGTGCTGCTTTCGGGAGTCACTGATTTGAAGTCTTCAATACTCCACTGCGCACAAAAAAGTTTGCTGACTTGTTTCTTTGTCGCACCTCCAAATGACGGAATAGTCTACCAACACCTACACGTTTTCTCTCTATCCCATGACATGGGATCCTTCCAACGAGGCGTGAAACCTTGTGGTCTGGCAGAGCGATTGTGACTGATGCGACGTCTCTGACGCTGCATCAGTTAGTTGTCTTCGCGCATCTATTTTACATCAGGTGGAGTGAAGTCATTTGCCGCAGCTGAACATAAAAAAACCGTGCCTAATGAAATCTGTGTTGGGTAGCGGTGAAAGAATACTACCACCGCCTCTCTTCCCTTGGGTGTCGTAAAAGGCGACCAACGGACTTAAGACTGCACATACATCCAACAGCATAGAGCGGCGATGGGCTCACCACCTGTCACGCTGAGCATATGTGCAGTCGATATTTGGTGAAAAGTGGACTATGTTAGAGGACTGCTTTTGCTGTCCTCATTGCCTAGTCTTTGACTAACCCATCGGGGATAATAGTCGTGATTATATGTATGTATGTTTGTAATTGTGTAATACAACAAATATAAAGATGTATGTATGATGTATCCGAACGTAGCTTCTTATTAAGTCATGACTATTGCTCTCTCGCTCTCTCGATAATCCGCCATGTAACAGCCGCGTGTGCTCCTAATAAATTATACTTTTTAATTAGAAATTGAACGACGTTTTATTCACCGACCACACCAAATACCCTACAGTAATGGAATTTTCATCAACATTACACAGTGCCGAGATGCTTGTTAGTAATTGTATTAATATATTAGTAATTGTATTAATATATTAATATTTATTTTTATAACTTTTGTTACTTAGAGAAAGAAAAATAAAGGCCTCCTGACTTTCTTGCCAGCTTTTTCTCAGTCGAAGGCTCTTCCAAAATCCGAACTAGAGGTTCTACCTCTAGTTCGGATTCGGTTCCTAATAATCTATTATTAGGTAGGTAGTAGATAGTTAAATTTGTTGATAAGATTTAACTACTGTTAGTTAACTTTTTTTTAGATTTTATTTTTTGACGTGAATAGGTACCTGTAAAGTTTTATATTGAATAAAGGAGCGCGGGGCAGTGGTCCATCTGCTCTGCCCTACTAGTTGGACCATGGGTCTTTACTAGAGGTAGTTGTCCAACTTTAAAAATAGTTGCACCTTTTTAGAGTTCCATGGTTTTGACTTTGACTTTGACTTGCTTTTCAGGTCACGACGAGCCATCCCTATATGGTTCATCCCCTAGGTTTTTAGTAGGTAGGCCTTCCCTCCTAAGTCGATGGTTTTGTAGCTGGGTTGGAGGATGAAAAAGTTTCGGTCTATGCGTTAGACAGCATTTGACCTAGTGAAATACGTAGGTATATACATATACACTACTAAAGGAAAGTTTTTAAATAACTTGTGTGGTATACACAAACATAATTGCATAAATGTTGCGTTTCGTTAATGTACTTCTTGAATATGTTAAAAGTCGATAATGATGGTTTCATTTCAAAGAGGCTTTAGGCTAGAGCTAGGTTACTTAGGTTATTTCTTTTCTTTTAATTATTTATGTTCTCATAACCCAATCATAAAAAAAATAAAAAAACTCAATACATGTCCAGCGACGCAGGCCATCCCATCCGCGTCGCACATAACACGACGCAGTGCTAAATAAAAAATTAAAAAGCATGGCACTTAATTATCGTCAGCGGAAGTTTCGCGCTGTCTGGCTGATTAATTAGACAAACTTTAATTAAAGAGCGACCATAACTCAGGGCGTCACACGTCCTCGCCACTGCCACTGCCGGGAAATTGTCGATTGGGCTGTTTTGTTTTACGCCTTGTTCATTAATTTGGCCAACTTTTTGGGGGCAGGCAGAGAAGCGGCATTGAAATTGATTGTTATGAAATGAAGACGTGTTGACTTTTTTTGAAAGGGGCTACTTTATTTTCATCATTATCATCATAATCAGCCTATAAACGTCCCACTGCTGGGCACAGTCCTCTCACGTGAACAAAAGCACGTGGGGATAATGGGCTATAACCCACCACGCTGGCACAATGCGGGTTGGTGGGTTACTTTCTTTTGCGTAATGTCAATTGCCCTAAAGTTACTTGGCATAAATATGACTTAGCATAAATTAACTTCCCATAAGATCTATTTACTGCTTTGCATTACTATTAACCTTTGAACTGCGGCCGCGCACTGATCAGTGATCAACGAATAGAATTTCTATTGTATCTACAATGGAAAATCTATAGATTACACTTAGAAAGCGGCGCCACTGGATAGTGGCGCCGCTGGATAGTGGCGCCGCTTTCCAAGTGTTAAAACTCGGAAATTGTTTGTCATCATAATATTCTGAAGGTGTTATTTTGTACATAATAATATTGTTTATTGTAATTGCCAAAAAGCTCAGCTCATCATTTTAGTTGTGTGTAAAGTTGATATTACACTACCAAAAAGAAGTCTCGATATTAAAATAATTTGGTAACAGGCTAAAAAATAAAATTTACGACCAACAGGACACAATCCTCCTCCACAGACAATGTTACAGTTTAATAATAGTATAACAGTAGCACAATTCACCGACATAGTTCCAGTTTCATGTACGTTGACACAAGCTGTTATATCGCGGCTCCAAAATGAAATAATCAACAGACTTTAATTAAAGTCATGCATAACTCAAAATGTCCAAAGCTCTGCACACAGTGTTTCAGTTTTACTCAGTAAAACAACAAAAGTTTGATCAACATTATTTTATAAAACTTCCAATATCCAATTGGATTTTAAGACCGACTATCGGTTCACGTTTCGTACGAATAAGAGTTAGAAGTTATATTAACTTATCATGGTCATTGTGCTAAATAGAGATTTATTTAAAAAACACCATGTTTAACCTTGGTAATAGTTTGTTTTGTATTGTATTGTTTAATTTAATTTACATAATATTACCCTTTATTTTTTTTTCTCATGCCCAATTGTGCTAACATTAAATTACACTACATCTAAAAGTATTATCAGGAGGAGCCTCTCATAACACGGGGTAAAACCTTACATGGGATCAGTTCATACATTGTATTGAGTAAAGTGTTTATTTAATAAAGAATTATTATTATTATTTACGTGACTGCATTAATAAATTATACTAAAGTCGTTTGACGCCACACAATTTACAAGATTAGATATATAAGTGTATGTAACATCTCTGATACTCGTAACAGTTATAATAACTCGTACTACTTCTATGTAAAGCTGTGCAGTTTCTTGCGCCCATTCCTCGTAAAGACGTCTTGAATGGTTGGTAGGTAAAAAATTATTATGAACGACTCGAAAATATTTATTTAGTGAGTATACTAAAATAATCTTTAAATATCTATTCAACATTTTTATGAATATCGCTTACTGATAACGAATTAAATAAAAATTTGAAAAATACGACATTAAGTTCGTCCATCAGTACCTAAGGTAGAAGAGATGTAGCCCAAATTCGCCTGATACAAATGTTTTTGAAAATTTACACACACTAACTCGTACAGCGTTTTTATAACAGGTAACAAACATTGCTCCGTTTCTGTTTCATTGATAACGTTACCTCCTGCTGGAATTTTCACAAGCTACAAGTCGAAATTTGAAATCAACTACCTATAAAGTAGGTTCCTCGAGGCGGGGGTGTTATCCAATTTGGCGCAGAATATTCTGCCAGTCCCTGAGGAGTCGTCGTTTCAAAGATTTAAGGCCGCCGTCTGCAAGGTCTAACTTGGAGGTCCGACGGAATTTACGTGTTACAAGTAATTGACAATGTTTTGGGTGATATAGCGTTGGTTGTATTGATAGGATTACTGAATCAAAATGTTGTCTGGTTGACAAGCTATTACTGGATTTCTTTTAAAAAGCCTATAAACTTCCCAATATTGGTCCTGAACTCAAGCGATGAGCCATTTACATGGACTAAATTACATGGGAAGATCTTGCTTTCTTCCTTGGAACGTTTTATTTAGTCACCAATCCGGTATGTGAGAAAATTAAAAGAATACTTATAAGAGTATGCCCTTCTATTGTGAATGGTCTTGAGGTTTGAACCTTGGATGAGGAAATACAAGAAACGAAAGTTTTTAATATCAATTTTTACATAAGTAGATACAAGTGAAAGTTATATTATAATTTCGTTTTGCAGTTTGTTAACATTGTAAGGGGTGCCTAATCGTTTTATTCAAACGGCATAACGATCCAAAATCTACAAAGTAGGTATCTGTTGTGGAAAAAGCGAAACTTTTTTCTCTGTTCCTTTGTTTCATAATACAACATAAACATAACGGCATCCAAAGCCTGCACCAAATACAACTCTCTGTTTATATTTAGGAAGTTGGGTGGGAGCACTCTGATAACTTTTATATGATTTACGTTACTTCGCAACAGTTTGTGCGTCTATTAATATAGGTTTGTGTGAATACGTAATTATTGGAGATTTTATTAGACGAACAACGTGAGTGTGCTTTATTATGCTTCGCTCTTTATGACTTTAAAATGAATTATCAAAGAGTTTGCGCAAGTAAATACTGTAAGCTAATTTTGAAAATGGAACGCCCTTTAAAAATAGTTGACAGTAACGAATTACAAATTAATTGTGAGAAAAAACAACTCTGCTTCCATGGAACCACGAACTCTTTCTTTTACAGGTTCAAAACCTTAGATTAAAACAAAAAGGGAAGATACGGCATTAGCACAGTATAAATATGAGCTTATATTTATACTGTGGCATTAGCGTCTCGTGAGTAAGCCGCTAAAATTAGGCCTAAAGGCACAATTTCACTTCAGTCGCAATTTGCCGAGCGTACAGGCTACATCGTACTATTGCGGACATTCTGCTGTGATAAAAAGAGAAAGATGCTACTCCGCAGTGGCGTCGGAATCGGTCGTACGTACTCGTCTGTTGCGAAGCGACCGAGACGTCAACGCGCTACTCGCTGACTCCCTCGCGCTGACGTTGAAACTTACTGCTCTGTCTCGCTCGCTCGATTTACACTTTTATAGGTGTGCGTGTGTGAGTGTTTGCATATGTAGTTGAGTAGGACTATATTTTGATTGACTACAAGTAGGAGCATGCCGTATCTTCCCTTTTTGTTTTAATCTGAGTTCAAAACATAGGAAAAATTAAATAATTGTATTGGTATGTATTACAAACGCAAGTATGCGTACAATTAGTATTTTATTTCAAATTATAGTGTTTGCGTATACTTTAAAACACATACTCATTATGGTAAGTTAAGTACGATACGTTAAACCGTATAATGTCTTTATCTGTCATTATAATTTGCTAATAATATAAAGAGAGTCACCGAAGAATTAATTAATAATCCTTCACTGATCCCTGTTGATAAAGGAGGATAAGTACATTGATATTGTAAACTAATTAACATACCTATTGTTATCTAGTTACCCGTAACGAAGTTCAAAACACAATTGAGTCTCGTTTTTGTTTTGTTTTCTAATGACTCATCTCTTCATTACTCTTCCAAAGGTCAATCCGACAGATAATTAAAAAAAAGGCGGGCACCAACACCTCGCCCTGCGAAGACAATATAACTTAGGAGTGTAAACTTTTTCAATTAACACAGGTCCACAGGATCGAAACAGACCTCGTTGCGAAATGAGCTGCGCGCGTAAATTCAAAAAATTCCTTTTCTAAACTCCGTTCGTAACGTTCGGAATCTAGTTATGAAATACGGCGCCACCACCCTTCGATCGCTGGCATGGAATCCAATGACTACCTTTTTAAATTTTAAATTTCGCCGCGCCACGATGCGTACCTTCGAATTACCATAACACGACCGTTAAATGCGTATTTGTATTCCAACATTTGAATTTTAAACTGTGTTCATGAGGATAAATGTAACGGAAAATTCTTCACGTCTCACCACTCCGGGTGGAGTGGATTTCGATTCAATGGAATACGAATCGAATACTAATGCGGTGTTGGGGAACTAATTGTTTCGCTAACGGAGTGTCAAACTTACAGTCGGATAATAAAGACAATCTAATAACTGAATTACTGATAACTGATTCCACTTCATATTACGACTTTGTTACAGCGATTTATAAAAATTAACTTATTTATTAGGTACTTATAAGTATTTTACTACAATTATTAATTTATTTATGTTGTAATTATAAGTCACAACCCAGTTTTAGCCAGTGGCATAGAAATCTTCACAAACCTATACCTGGATATCTACCACTCTACTCTTACCTGTTTCAACTGCTGCAGCGCACTAATTTCAATGAATATAATTTATATGGTGTCTAGTGACGCCGCGTTCTATGTGTTGAAGGAAAGTAAAACTTTTTTTATTTACGTAACTTTTTTCTGACTCAAGCACTCTTAGCATTAGTGGTCATGGTTATGGGTGGGTTTTGTTTAATGATTGACCAATTAACCTTTTGAACGCCACGGTCGGATATGGCCGACAAATGAAAACGTGCCCAACACGCCACCGTCGTGTATAGCCGACACGAAAAATTGTGGCGGCGTGGCTTTCAAAAGGTTAAAGGCTTTGTGGAAGTAGTTGTTATTGTTAAATTGGGTAAGGGATCAAAATGGGTCCCTTTTTTTGTTAGAGAGACCAAGGGATCTTTTGCCCTCCGTTCTGCCTTGAACTACTAGACTTGTACAAGTTTATACTTGTACAAATCTCGTTTATTACTTGATTTAATCATCAAGTTATAATGCCTCTATAATAATAATGGCCTAGTCGCGTAGTGGCTTTAAAAATACTACCACACTCTCTCTCTCCTTGGGTGGCGTAGAAGGCGACTAACGGACTAAAGACTGCACATACATCAAACTGCATAAAGCGGCGATGGGCTCACCAATTGTCACGCTGAGCACATGTGCAGTGGCTATATGGTGAAAAGTGGACTATGGCAGAGGACTATGACTATGGCTAGACAACTTTATTAAATCGTGTTTCCATCGGGTATATTCTACAGAATAAAACCTCAACAATATGTCATAATTTTCGCAGATTTTAATTTAACTGTTTACTACTTCAAAAAATGAGAACGTGTTATTTTAATTTTTCACTAATACCTAGCCTTAAGCTGGTCCCGCGCTCATGCCATACAAAATAAACTGCGCGTGCACGCGACGGAGCACTTTTGTGTTGCCTGCGCGCGGGACTCGCTTAAGGCGAGTCACCGAGGATATGCGGGCAAAACTGTTTTGCTAGATAAAATGTTTTATGTATTTACTTACTACAGAGAACCTGCTAATTCATTATATCCTTAAAAATCTATCTAGGCAATAAACCTATAAAATGCGCCTATTTGCGCCACTTCGCTGTTACACCCGTCCCGTACCGTCGTACTATCGAGAGAGCGAGAGAAGCTCTCGAAAGGACTCGCCTTATGCCGGCACTTCACTTGGCGTATCGTGTTCGCGTATTTGCATTATTTGTCCGAACACGGCAATGTGTAGACGGCCTATTTGAATATATTTGCTTTATTTGCACGAATAAGGCAAACAACGCCAATAGCGAATATGCGTTTCCCTCCACTTGTCGGTTTTTGATCACACATCAAATTAATCAAATACGGCAAATATTTGCGTCGGCCGTCCACACTTGGTTCTGTTCAGAAGCGCGCGTGCGGCTGTCCTGTTCAGACGTGTTCAGTTTTTTATACGTAAATATAGTAAAATGAATTGGACAAACGAAACCGTATTGCGATTTTTGGAATTATACCAATGCCTAGTATTTGTGACCCCAAAAATGCTTCTCATAAAAACAAAAACCGACAACCTTGCATGGATCGATATTCAAAATAACTTAGGAGAACCCTGCACAATAAAAAAACAGGTGTTGGCAAGCCGCATTCAGGTAAATGTATTATACTGCTGCCACTGACACGTCCATCACTGTTGCATTCAATTTGTTTGTGAACAAGCAAATATTGTGAATGTGAGATCATCACTATAAGATGGGTCTACTGGATTGATCTGATCAGACTCCATACCTACACTTAAATAATATTGCGGGTGAGTGAGTTATATGGTAATCGCACGGGTTTAAGAAAAGGAATTTAAAAAGTTATAATTGATTTTTATTAATTTCAATAAACCTAATATTACTTAACATAAACTGTTCTTTTAATAGATTTAACTAACAATTGAATGAATCAGTTCTTTTTATTTTATAATCAATCATACAATCGTATTTGAAAGAACTAAATCAATTAATTAATTTTGAACAATTGTAATAGATTAATCTTATGCAGCGAGGCCAACGCAAAGTAGTCAGTCAGGTTTCAGACAATCTACGGCGATCGGTTTTATTCGTAAAGAGTCGGCTTAAAGCCACAAAGTAGCAGAATAAGGATTCGGACAATCTAGGCGATCGGTCCTATCCTCGGCGACTCCAGCCACACCAAGTGGCGTAATAAAGTTTCAGACAATCCAAGGATCAGTCCTTATTGAGTCGACTTAAAGCCACAAAGTAGCAAAATAAGGATTCGGACAATCTAGGCGATCGGTCCTATCCTCGGCGACTCCAGCCACACCAAGTGGCGTAATAAAGTTTCAGACAATCCAAGGATCAGTCCTTATTGAGTCGACTCCAGAGAGCGACTGACTGCTGTGCGTCGGCGCACGCCTTATAAAGCGAGCGTTCGGACTAGTTCGGAGTGGGGCGGTACGCCGACCGGTTGTGACGTCACGGCGAGCAGGCACTGCGCGCGCGTTGAATTCCTTTTATTCTTTTGCGCCGACACGACCATTCTGACATCTGATGCGTGCTCAGCAGCAGCAACGTCCTGAGATAGAAAACAATGTGCAAGTGATTTTTTTTTTTTTTAAATGTGAGTGAAGCCTCAGCAGCTTGCTTCTAAGTAATATTACTCTGTTAAATTTTTAGATATCTTTTACTGTGCTCTGAGCTTAATAGCCGTGTTACACAAGTAAGTAGTTATTATTACTAAGTTAGTTTACGAACTGTCCAGCACAAGTAGTTCTGTGCTGTGGGTTTCGAGAGTACTGTGCTCTGGGCTCTTATAGCCGTGTTACACGAATAGTCACTGTGCTCTGGGTTTCGTAACCGTGTTACACAGGAATTTCAAAAATAAGGCAGGTTGATGCTGTGCTCTGGGTTCTTTGACCGTGTTACACAGGGGCTCTAAGGAGTAAGGTGCGTTGATGCTGTGCTCTGGGTTCTATGACCGTGTTACACAGGGGCTCTAAAAGTAAAGGAAGCAATAGGTGGAACAAGAATTAATGAAATTAAAATATCTCACCAGACGATAGAGGTTACTGCGTCTCTGAAGCTGTGTCTGTAGATTCATCGTCAACTTCTGTTGCGGTATCAGTGGAACTTCTTCCAACAATTTCAGTTGCCGTATCAGTATAAGATGAACTACGGCGTGAAATGTTAGCATTATCCTCTGGGTTTGGTGCCTCGTCTTGATTAACGTTGAAAGATACTGCTCCCATATCTACTTCAGTACCCTCAGGAGCCGTGTTTGTAAAAGAACCTTGAGTTCTACTTGCATTACTTTCAGCCTCAGGGGTTGTATCTATAGAAGAGTCTCGCATTCTGGTTTCATGATTCTCGTATGGTGAGTTCGAGTCATCATTACTTGCATGAACTTCAGCCGACACGGTTATTTGCTGGCCCGGATTTGGTGTGCGTCGAAGCTGGTCATGAGCAACTTTCCGTGGTCTACTACCACCGCCCACTCGCCGTACTAGGTACCGATCATTGTCTAAAATTCGGAAAACCTCGCAAGGTGCGCTATATTTTAAATCTAATGAACACTGATTTCTAGGATTGTTCTTAACTAACACATAGTCTCCTAACTTAAATGGATGAATTCGAGCTTTATTTTGGTCAAACCTAACTTTGGCTTTGGCGCCTGCTTCAAGCATTCGTTTTTGAACATGCTCTTGGAGCAAGTCCAAGTCGATAGTATTCTCTTCTATATTAACTAAGTTAAGTAATTCAGGAGGGACACAGTTCTGACGCCTTGTAATGACAGCTAACGGAGAAAGTCCAGTGGTTTTATGAACTACGCAATTTAGTGCAATTTGGAGACCACCGAGTGCTGTATGCCAAGCTTCGATTTCGTAATTTTTAATGGCTGTCAATGCATTTTTTAAAGTTGACATTACCCGCTCAACTTGGCCATTAGCTCGGCTAACACCTGGCGCTATCGTGTGAATCTCAATGCCAAAAGAATTGCAATATTTTAAAAATTCCCCCAAAAAGGCTCTGTCACCGTCAGTAATGATTTGCCCAGGACACCCAAAGAGGTGAATTAATTGTTTTAACGCTGCTAATGTACTGAATTGACTTTTATTATTACAGTAGTACAAAAGAACGTATTTTGAGAAAGCGTCAATAGTCACTACTACATATTCATCTGCTGGGGTACCTAATTTGCCTGTTATATCCATATGGATTACTTGAAATGGTGCCTTAGGTTTGGGGATTGGATGAAGCTGTGCTTGAATAGCACCTGAAGAGTTTTTAGATGACCGACATACGATACAGTTGTTTATAAAAGTTCTTACAATAGTGCTCATTTTGTCAAACCAGTAGGTTTCTCTAATTTTTAATAGAGTTTTTTCCCATCCTAGATGTTTGAGAGAGGTGTGGAATGTATTAATCAGGCTCCACTGGAAAGAGCTTGGGACGACGGTCAGGTGCTGAATGCTGATTGCGTCATTGTTAGGTTTATATAAATACTTAAGAATCCCACTCTCAAGCGAGTAGCCTTCAACACTTGTACCGCTTCGAATTTGATCGATCAATGGTCGTAGGCTAAGATCACGATATTGTTCTACTTTTAGCCATTCAAGATCTTTGTTCATAATATTAACAGAAAGTGTCGGAGTAGGATTTCGACTAAAAAAATCTGCATGCTGGATGCGTTCCCCTTTCCGGTATTCTATTTCAAAGTCGTAACTTTGTAAGAATGACCACCAACGATGAATTCGAGGCAATAGGTCTTGTTTGGTCATAGATGCCTTTAGGGAATTACAGTCCGTAATGACTTTAAATGATCGTCCATAAAGGAAATGTCTAAAATGTTTTATCGCTCTTACCACGGCCAAAGTCTCTAACTCGTAGGAGTGGTAGCGGCTTTCAGCGTCGGTAGTGCGCATACTCATATAAACCACGACGTGTTGCCGGCCGTTAATGACTTGGATTAATACGGCTCCATAAGCAAGATAACTTGCATCGGTATAAAGCTCTATAGGAGAATTTTCTCTAAAAATGGTCAAGACAGGGCTAGATGTTAGATACTGAATGACTGTATTCCGAGCCTCCTCATGTCTGTGGGACGATTCCCATTTTGCTCCTTGTTTCGTCAAAGAATAAAGAGGTATCATAATTTTAGAGAAATTTGGAATGAATCTCCGAAAATATCCTGCTAACCCATTAAACTGCCGGACCTGCTTAACTGTGGATGGTACTGGTGATTTAGCGAGGGCATCTATTTTACTGGGACTAAGGCGAACCTGACCGTCAGCTATATTATTACCAAGATATTCTATGGATCTTTTGAAAAACGAACACTTTTTAACGTTAACAGAAAACCCTGCTTTTTCTAATGCCTTAAATATTCTTTCAAGGTTTTGAATGCCTTCCGAAAACGTAGAGCTTTTACAAAGCACATCGTCAATGTAGATTTGGACAATATGGCCTAGAAGACCAGTAAGAGCTTTATTTATACATCTTTGATAGACGGCTGGAGCATTAGAAAGTCCAAATGGCATAGTGATATATTCATAAAGACCATCGGGGGTTATGAAGGCAGTTTTCTCTATTGAGGACTCAGCGATAGGAATCTGGTGAAATCCAGCAGCCATATCTAAGGTTGAAAAGAAGTACCCATCTGCAAGTTGATCAATTTGGTCGGCTATTAGCGGCAATGGATAATGATCACGGACAGTGTTAGAATTTAATTCTCGGAAGTCCACACACATTCGATCTTCACCATTTTTCTTTTTCACGAGAATAATAGGGCTAGAATATGGAGATTGACTTTCTCTTATAATTTTATTCTCGAGAAGATCTTTAATAATCATTTTAACCTTTTCACGCTCAAATGAATTAAGACGATAAGGTCGTCGTTCTACATATTTATCGGCATTTTTTAGACGAATCTCAAGTTGCCAGTATTAACACGCGTTTTAGGAAAACCACTGATAAAGATGTGAGCATATTTATTTAAAAGGATTTTTAATTGGTCTATTTCGGAATCACTTAAGGTCGGTATTTAACTCGTCAAATCCGGGGTGTTTTAGTTGAATGTGCATTAGGTTTTGTTGTTGAATAAGAGTTGCACCAGTATTATTAACAACTACTGTTAGACCAGTATTTTGAAGCAAATTAGTGCCAATCAGTAGGTCTACAGAAAGGTCAGCATCAGGAAGAATATGAAATTTTAACTCAACAGTTATGCCATTGATTTGGCAAAAAGTGTCTATCGTCTGTATTGAGAGAACGGGTAAGCCAATACCCTTTAGATAATGTGCTGAATAATTTCTCTTCCCTGGCAGTCTGGAAGCAATTGATTCACGAATAACTGAACAATCAGCACCGCTGTCAAATAGAGCAGTAAATTCTAATTTGTTTATAGTTACTTTAAAAAAAGTTAGCTTGGATCTACCTACAAGATTAACGTTTGAAATCGCTTTTTCTCTTTTGTAACAAGTTTCATATGTATGTCCTACCCCGTGACAAAAGGAACAGTTTTTTGGTGGTCGTCCATTATTGGCACCTAGAGAAGTCGATGCCGGGTTTTGTAAGTTTTTATTATCAGAAGATTGGTTAATGGAAGTCGATCTATACCGACAGTAACTAGCATCGTGACCAAGTTTTTTGCAAATACTGCAATAAGGAGGGTCCTTTTTTAAGGTTTTCAGGTCTGCGTATCGAGGTTTTTTGGAAGGGATCCCATAATAGCAGAACTGGGCCGTTTGGATCGGATAGAAGAAGCTACGGATATGAGCTCAGGAACTGATTTCGCTTTTGCATTAAGTAATTCAATTCGTAACCTTTCATTACTAACAGTGCCAATTACTGCTTCTACGGCATCATCTTCAGACAATTTATCTTTGGTTAACTTTTTCCAGAGAAACTATGAAGTTGATAGATACTCAGAAATGTCTTTGGAGGAGTCGTAAACATGTTCTCTAAATTTAAGGACATCGCCAGAATACCTGCTTTCAGGTTCGAAGGTCATAATCAAATTTTGCTTAAGTTCCTCCCAGGATGAAGTAGTAATAAGCCATCTATCTGCCCAACGTCTAGCGCGGCCCTTGAGCAAGCTCGTAACCTTTGTTCGGACATCATAGTCTTCAAGATTATACTTGATATTAGCTTCAAAGATGTGAGTGCACCAATTTCTAATGTTAATATCGTTATCGGGCGTCGTAACTGGGAAGATAAATGTCATTTATACGGATTCGAGCCGGTGGTATTGGTGAAGAAAGCTTTTCTGCCATTTGTTGCATCTTAGTCATTATATGAGTAGAAAAATGCAGGTGGCACAGCAGTCAGGCTAACCTCGGCTGTTCCAGAAGGTTCAGAAATAGAGGGTCGTATGGGTTGCGATCCCACTTCTGATGTGAGATCATCACTATAAGGTGGGTCTACTGGATTGATCTGATCAGACTCCATACCTACACTTAAATAATATTGCGGGTGAGTGAGTTATATGGTAATCGCACGGGTTTAAGAAAAGGAATTTAAAAAGTTATAATTGATTTTTATTAATTTCAATAAACCTAATATTACTTAACATAAACTGTTCTTTTAATAGATTTAACTAACAATTGAATGAATCAGTTCTTTTTATTTTATAATCAATCATACAATCGTATTTGAAAGAACTAAATCAATAATTTAATTTTGAACAATTGTAATAGATTAATCTTATGCAGCGAGGCCAACGCAAAGTAGTCAGTCAGGTTTCAGACAATCTACGGCGATCGGTTTTATTCGTAAAGAGTCGGCTTAAAGCCACAAAGTAGCAGAATAAGGATTCGGACAATCTAGGCGATCGGTCCTATCCTCGGCGACTCCAGCCACACCAAGTGGCGTAATAAAGTTTCAGACAATCCAAGGATCAGTCCTTATTGAGTCGACTTAAAGCCACAAAGTAGCAAAATAAGGATTCGGACAATCTAGGCGATCGGTCCTATCCTCGGCGACTCCAGCCACACCAAGTGGCGTAATAAAGTTTCAGACAATCCAAGGATCAGTCCTTATTGAGTCGACTCCAGAGAGCGACTGACTGCTGTGCGTCGGCGCACGCCTTATAAAGCGAGCGTTCGGACTAGTTCGGAGTGGGGCGGTACGCCGACCGGTTGTGACGTCACGGCGAGCAGGCACTGCGCGCGCGTTGAATTCCTTTTATTCTTTTGCGCCGACATGAATATTTGCGTTGTTTACCCGTATAGTCCATGTGTGGATGGCTTGTTTGACGCCAAGTGATGTGCCAGATTATTTAGGCAAACACAACGATATCGCCACACGAACACGATACGCCAAGTGAAGTGCCGGCATTAAGGTAGCGAGCGCCGTAAGACAATCAAGAGTGCGTATAAAATATGCATAGCTAGCTTGATATTCAACGCACATACCTACATTATGACGTTAAGTGTCAATTGACTGTGGTGTCCGCTCACCATGGCTTGTTTGATGACAAGTCACACAAACAAAATGTCTTCACAGAACTTTGAAACCGAACCACCGACTCATAATGAATGCATTACATTCATTGTGTTAAACACACAGGAAACTATAGAATCCAAACAAAACGGGGGTCCGTTCCACTGGCAAGGGTTAATTAACATGAGCGAACCGAAATGACGTTTAATTAAAATCAGAAGTGGCCGGAATGGTGATAAATGGTGCTTCGCGTCGGCTGCACCCGCCGAACGGGTACGTTTATTTTTGAACCGAATCAAAATTTAGACGGAAGTTTTTTTTTCTTTGGAAAACTACGACGACGTTAAGTTGTAAATACTAGGTAGGTTTTAAAATGATCGTTTCCGCTGGATGAGATCGTGAAAGTTAGGCGTCTATCTCAATGCTGGTTCCCGTATGGGTGACCAAATTAATTATAATTTTAGCTCCAGCATATTTCTAAAGGCAGGACAGTTGTTGGTCTTGGTAGTAGTTGTAAGACGGCAGTAGTTAACATCATCACACACCAACCTGCCTTGAGCAAGCGTGGTTGATTATGACTGATAATGATATTACAAACATACATAATAATCAAGAGTTTATCCCCGAAGGGTTAGTCAGAGACTAGGCAATGAGGACAGCAAAAGCAGTCCTCTACCATAGTCCACTTTTCACTAAATAGCGACACATGTGCTTAGAGTGACAGGTGGTAAGCAATCGCCGCTCTATGCTGTTAGAAGTACGTGCAGTCTTTAGTCCGTTAGTCGCCTTTTACGTCACCCAAGGAAAGAAAGGGAGTGGTAGTGTTCTTTTACCGATACGCGACACGGTCTTATTATGTACAATCGACTAGCAATTATAAAACCCTTACTACCGCTCTGAGCTGTCACATCTTCCACATCGTAACAAGGTTTTTTATTATATTATACGACACGGATATATTATGATGATGTTGATCGTTACAAGTCAGCTTATCGTTAAAAAAAACCTGACAAGTGCGAGTCGTACTCGCTCACCGAGGGTTCCGTACTTTGTAATATACAAAAAAGGAAAGAGGTTTTTTTTTATTCTTCTTCATAGTCCGAAAACTTACTTGTGCCAATGAAGCCCTTTCATACGATACCCCACATGTCACGGCTAAGTCAATTCAAAATTTGGACGGCGATCATGGCATTAAGACCCTGTTTATTAATGATTTAATCACAAATGTACAATTTTTAGATTTTTTCCTGTATTTGTAGTATAAGACGGTAATACTTGCCTAATTTCATAGTTCTAGGTCAACGGAAAATACCCTATGAATTATGATTCCCTTGAGAGGGTCGAAATGTACGTTTTTTGCGGCATAAACGGCCGTGTCATTTTTAGGGTTCCGTAGCCAAATGGCAAAAAACGGAACCCTTATGGATTCGTCATGTATGTCTGTGTGTCCATCCGTATGTCACAGCCACTTTTTTCCGAAGCTATAAGAACTATACTGTTGAAACTTGGTAAGTAGATTTATTTTGTGAACCGCATTAAGATTTTGACACAAACATAAAAAAACCAATAAATTTTGGGTGTTCCCCCATAACTATACTTAGAACTGAAACTCAAAATTTTGTTTTCATCTAACCCATCCGTGTGGGGTATTTATGGATAGGTCTTCAAAAATGATATTGAGGTTTCTTATATAATTTTTCTCTAAACTGAATAGTTTGCGCGAGAGACACTTCCAAAGTGGTAAAACTGTGTCCCCCCCTGTAACTTCTAAAATAAGAGAATAATAAAACTAAAAAAAATATGTGATGTACATTACCATGCAAACTTCCACCGAAAATTGGTTTAAACGAGATCTAGTAAGTAGTTTTTTTTTAATACGTCATAAATTATTAATTTAAAAAAATACGCTATTATTAAAACATCGATCAAAGTTACAACGAACTACAAGAACTTGTATATGATGTTACTTGCTGCTACGGAACCCTACATGGGCGAGTCCGACTCGCACTTGGCCGGTTTTTTTTATGTTAACTTAAGAGTTTGATTTTTTCACAGCTTCAAAAGACTGTAGACCTAAATATCGTTTTAATTTCTACTTGATACCTGCACGAGTTCCCGAGATAAATGGTCTTGACAGACACGACAGACGGACAACAAAGTGATCCTAAAAGGGATGATCCTCACAGGAAGTGTATAAAAAAACTGACTATTAGAAAGTCACCGCAGCTCATGAACGTTGGGAAACCAAGGGTCACGTCAGAGTCAAGTCACGCGTTATCAACTTCAGGGTTGATAACGCGTGACTTGACTCTGACGTGATCCTTGGTTCTTCAAGTTTCAAGCTATTATTTCAGTGTACCTAAGTATCCTTTAAGCCGAGACAAAGCAATGCAAGACAATGCTGTCGGGTGGCAGAAATACTTATGAAAGTAGATGTCATCCAGTCGTAATCTAAAGGCCTAGACATGTGTCGTGAAAGCTTGGAGTATAGAATAATTAATATATAAATGATTTGACTCAACGCTAGGTAATTTAATAAACTTTATATTAAATATATTTAGTTGCATTCTACCATAGCTAGCTGAATAGGATTAGCTAACATTTTTATAGCATCTCCTCGTGTACCCTGTATAAACGCAAATAAAATAATTTCATTTTATTTTATGGAAATTGGTAGTTTAAAAACTTACAGACATTTTTTTTTCTTATTTATTATATATATTTAGTGGTAGCGATCGAATAGATTTAGCTTTCGTCAATAATCTATTAACTTGTCTACACTTTAAATATGGTCGAACGTTAACGAATAGACATGGCGCGTTTGCCACATGTCTAGGGAGCAGAGAAGACAAAATGCAAAGCGTAAGCTACAATTTAACAAAACAGACTTACTTATTTAAAGATTTCTCATTTCAGTTTATATCATAATTTCGCTTTGACAATGCGAAACGCTCCATGAAAATATTTTGTGACGTAATAAATTAACGCCCAGACAAACGTTGTACATTGTCCAAGTAGTTCCTTGGGGACCTGATAAAATTTTATTTGCTGGTTTGTTACACAGAGCTCCCTGTCATTTAACATTTTAGCTTTGGGAATACCTTAAACAGTATTTGTTAGAGTCTTTAATGTTATTCACTTTTAGGAAAAAACGTGATTAATACCATGTTTTTGTTGGTTATTTCAAAATCCCGTTTTTTCCTAAAAGTAATTGAAGTGAATGTTATTCGACTGTGACTACAAAACGATTACGATTTAGAGACTGTTAAAAATGATAGGTACTCAATAATTGTTTTTGTTAGATTCATGAATAAATAACAATTTAACTCTGTTTCGTAACAAACAATTACTGTATTAAAAATCGCACGTTACTAAACAACGTATGGATGAATTAAGCAATAAATTAAATCCAATTTATTCGTTTCTAAGTGAAAAGTTTTAGAATCAGATCACTGTATATCTTTTCACCTCTTGGTGATTATAAACTTTTTAAAACAGGTACGAGACACTTTAATATATTTTTCCTAATAACGTACGATATAATTATATTTATATTTATAGGACTATTTAAAAACTCATTAATGCTATTCCAGTATTCTTCACGATGATTACGAACCTTAGTCAATAAACAGTATTCTTTGAACCATGAATGGTCTATTTGATTTGGAGCGGCGGCGTTTATTTATTCTGGCTCAGATCTACCGTAATAAGAAATGTTTGATTGTCTCTGATATATTCTGCTAATATGTCTTTAGGCAAGGCTCTCATTACACACATTCGGTATTGTATAAAGCAGAACGATATTGATACGATTAGACGGGTAGGTAGTACTCATACAGTGAGTTTGGTAGATATATATGTAGCTATATAAATGAATGAATCGTTTTTTTTTTAATGTATGAATCGTTTTTTTTGCAATTTTAAGAGTTTCTTCCTTACTAATACTTGTTCTTTGCACATAATAGAATGGCCCAGTTGCGGGATTATATACCTAATAACCTTACCAAACACTCTGTACCCTCAATAGCTAAATCCAATCCTTTATTTTATTTTATTTTGTATCATCATCATTATCAGCCTATTAACGTCCCACTACTGGGCACAGGCCTCCCACGTGGACAACAGCACGTGGGGATATTGGGCCATAATCCACCACGCTGGCCCAATGCGGGTTGATGGGTTTTAACGACTGTCATCTTACGACAACAACCGGGACCAACGGCTTAACGTGCCTTCCGAAGCACGGAGGACCTCAAGATGTTTTTAATTTGGCCACCCATCCAGCGACCCGGCATTGCGAAAGTGGCTTAGCGAGCAAGATCGCAAGCCGAAACGCGCTAGCCGCTGCGCCATCGAGCTCCTATTTTCTATATTTACATAAATTATTTTACGGATTGCTAGGCTTAAGGGGCCTTACGCGGTGAAAACGGAAAAATTGGCTGTTTTCTATTAGTTGTTATTCAAAACGTTTTAGATATTTCGCACTGAAATGTTCAATGTATATTACAGAACGTATGTTTGAGGGGATTAAGGAAGCCAAACCATGACTAGAAACATTTTGCCCGATTGAAAAAAATCCTGAACTTACCTCTAAAATATCATATAAATGCACATTACAACCGTGTTTTACAATAATAATTCCTATGAAATCATAAACAAATAGGTTTACCATTTTATTCTTGACTGATTTGGATTTCCAAAAACTAATTATTTTTTTTAATTTTTTGATAAAAACGTGAATGACGCTTACGAATTACCGCGGACCCCGCACCTCGCAACACCTGCGAGGCCCCACGCAACATCCAAATTGTCGTTGACCGCCTTACCCCCCTTAAGTGGAGATGAGCGAGACACTTGGCACGGCGTCGGGAAGATCACCGATGGACCAAGGCAGTCACCGAATGGTGGCCAAGAGATATGCGACGACCTCGCGCAGACCACCTGCCTTTGGTCGGACGAATTGTGGGGGTCGCGGGAGAGCCGGTGGATACGGCTCGCACAGGATAGTATGGAGTGGCAGAAAAAAGAAGAGGCCAGCAATGGGCGTAAATGGCTGATTGAATATATATTATTGTATTTATTACAGATTGCTTAATTTAAAGAGAAAAAAAAGGATAATTCATGTCACTGAGTACGATAAAAATAATCACTGTGTAAAGTGTGTACTATTCAGTACTTTTACTGTTATTGATAATATATTATTAGACTAAATAACATAAAGTAGTTGACTCTCAGTTATATATCTATATATTATTATTTAAATTTTGCATTCACAATGCTATATAGATATAATAGGATAAAATGTTTTACTAGAAAAAAATCAACCAGTCTCAGGAAGCTCGAATGGGATTCAAACCCACGACCTTTGGATTGACTCTCAGTTAGGCTAAACAACGGCAAAACCGTAAAATCAGATAATATTTTTTAAAAATTACCCAAAAACATCAAACATTTTGCCCATGAATACTCTATAATTGAAGGCATCAAAAACTCTCTAAACAAATGCCTTTTTGATACTTTGAGACTGTTTAATTTAGACATAGTGTTATATTCCAAGAATTTCATTATCATTATCCCGTCTTGATGTTTTGTGACAGTCGTCCGATGAATTCGAGCAATGCTATTGCCTCGTCACAAGTAGCTTCGCTATCTGGGTCGCAAACCCAGGTTGCCCAATAATGTCAACCACCCGAGGAATTGTTGTTCATAGGAAGAATATTTCCAATTAATTTAACATTTTGGAAATTTGTCATTATCTTTGAAAATGTCGTTTTGTCGGACCAAGTACTTTGAACACGGTTCTCGGTTTGGCTTGGATACAATGTGTACAGTGACTTGCTTACAATGATGGAGAATTTGTCTAGCAGTGCGAAAGTTATAACTAATAAGTGAGAAACTAATATGTTATATTATTATAACTATATTGAGCCTTATTTTCCAAACCACATCATGACTAAGGATTTTATGGGTGATTCTTGGTAGAGCAATTTTTGAGCGTAACACACTCGTAATAGCCTATATCAACAAAAATGTATGAATAAATCTACTATTACATTATTTATACATTCCATAGACATCGTGTCATATAGATTTTATTATGTGAAAACCACGTACATCGAAGTAACTGATAATTTTGCACGTTTTTCACGCATAACACGTTCGCCGTCTTTTGAACAATCGCGGATATTTTTTTTAAATCACCTACGTTTTTAAATAGATTAATACACAAATTTTAAATAGACAAATCATTTTATAAATGATTTAATTTTAAACCCCATCGGACGGAAACTTTTGATTTTAAGGACATAAGTAAGTACGTAACACGCTCAACATTTTTTTTCGCTGCTCTCCTTGCGAGGGGCACTGCGCTGGACTGGTTAGGGATAGATGAATCGTGATTGGTGTTTGCGAATCGTCAGTTACGGCCATAGAGTACTTTGTATATATACTGTTACGGCCGCAGCTTGCAGGTACCGTGGCCGTGTCGCTGTTTCCCCGCGCTTTTGGTGCCGAGCAAGTTCTACAATTTTAAAATTTTTGGTTTTTAGTTCTCAGCCATTACCATGTCACAGTTTTGCAATATAATTGTACTATTTTTGGTAAACGGGTTTGGAAGTGAATACCTAACTCCCAGATGTAGATAACCAGCCCACAAACTAGCAGGTTATATAATTTCAATGCTGAGGAATTTCAAAATATATGCTTTTTAGTAATTTCCTTTGTGTAATTTCCGTGTATAAAACACCATGGAAATTAGCTTCTTTTATTTATATTGTTACTTTTTACCAAATATTTGTTATTTTTATAATTATGTTAATCCACATGCTTAATGTTATGGGAACAATTAATAATATAATAGAAATTTGTTAATTATTAACATTATTATTACCTCCGTGTTTCTACTTTTAATATCTTTTGTAAGTTTTTTAAATACTTAAGGCTACTATTTTTTTCTAAATATATCGTTTTTATGCATGTAGTTCTTAAATACTAACATGTAACTTTTATTTGTGATAAATGTCATACATAGTGTTTAGCAACATTTCCATGGTCGGCAAATTCTTTATAATTTTTTTCAGTGTAAGTTTAGATCCGTTTTGTGTCAAATTTTTATGTGTTGCTTGAATTTGCATAAGCTTTCAAAATGTTTGTGTAATTTACTATAATTTAGCGATTTCAAAAGTACCATGCAAATTAAACGGAGAACACATTTCCGAAGAACCACCCAGACATTCTTCCTTATCATTATACTCGTAGAAAGAAATACTTGTAGACTGATTAAAGCATTTTAAAATTAAAAGATTATACCGTTTGCGGTTTTTAGTTAACATTCTCTAGATACTCCTAGATGAAGCAGGTTTCATTTCTACCAACGACGACGCCACAACTCACCGTAGACTAATACAAAAACTTTGCAAGGCACCTTTACATAACAGCAAATAGAGTTAAACAACCGGGTTGTAGATAACCAGAAGTTGTATAAACTCCGTCTGGCGCTTTAACTAAGATTTATACTCACCGCTTGACGTTTAGATTTAACTGCACGTACTGTGGACAACAGAATCACAGTTATTTAGACTGTGAACCGGTCTTATGACCTTAGTCATAAGGTTTAAATCAGCCTGGCTTCTACCGGATCAGAGTTGACATTAAGAATGCTATACCGTTTGTTGCATGCACTCGGTGTTCAAATGACGCTTTGTATTTGACACAGCTATTGTCTTTTGTGCCGAAGAGTACTTTCAAAGAGATATCAGAGCTTTATGGCAGATGCACTATAGCTATTAGAGTTTACGTGCCTCTCGTAGCAAGGAGTTTGAAGATATCGGAGTGACAATCGTAGCGAAGTTACTTAGCTATCCCTAACCAATGCTTCGGTATTCTACTTCTTTGGTTGGTGATAAAACATTAATTACCTTTGCTAAACTATACAGATGGTTTTTAAGTGTTGTAAACATTATTTGATTCGGTAAAATACAGGACCTTCAGGCATATTAACTGATTACCTACTACCTACTGACATCACGCGCTGCTCGCGGTCGTAATAGTCTATAGTGGCCGCCTTCTATCAGGTCAATTGATAAATATATTATGTGTAAAAAAGCACAAACTGGAAACCAGACGACCACAACCCGAAAACTGTGGTAAAATCAGTTTTTTATCCCCAACATGAACTATCCATGTGAAAAAAAAACATTCCATTAAATCCAGTTAATGTAACATCGAGGAGACAGACGTTCGCCATCTCGGCGCTAGACAAAAAGCCAGTTTGGATTGGGTCGGGATTAAACGGTTTAGACCCTTGACGTCTGACACTTAACCCTTCACACTCGTATTGAACATGGAAATAAGGTGAGATTACACTTCTTTTCAGTAGGGCTGTAGACGCCGACAACAATGAACGGAGTAGATGTTACGGCCTGCACATAAATATTAAATAGCACTTACCAATAAAAACTGGAAAAAAGGTAATTTAACAAACTGTCAATGAAGCTTCTAAATAAAAAATAGCTTAGCGGTGAAACCTCTCTTCCCTTGGGTGTCGTAAAAAGCGACTAATGGACTAAAGACTACACTGCCACGCTGAGCACATGTGCAGTCGCTATTTGGTGAAAAGTGGTCTATGGTAGAAAACTGCTTTTGCTGTCCTCAATGCCTAGTCTCTGACTAAGCCTGCAATGATAATAGTCGTGATTATTTGTATGTCAAAATAGTGGGATACTAAGGAGTTTTTAACACTAGAAATATAAACTAACAGAGTTCACAAGTACACTCTTAAAATAATTTGTAATTAACGCAATGATTTTTTCGTAATATTTGATTATTTGCGTTAATAACCGCTCAAACAAACTCAAAGATAACGAAACGTTGAAAAAAATGTCTCCCTCAGGCGGGAATCGAACCCGCGTCCTCCGCAATCCGGGCGGCTGCGTTGACCACTCCGCCACCGAAGTATTGGTTAGTCCCGATGAAATTTTCCAACGCTTTTGACTTTATGTTTTTATAGCAACAGTGTCTTGTCAAACCTCTTAGAATTTACATCCTTATTAGATCTGAACGAAAATATTTTGACGTGACAACGTCTTATAAATTGGTTTGCCGGGTGACACTTCAAGAAACTGCGTTACGCTCCGCTCACGTTATGCGCTCACAATGAGAGCGAGTGAGAGGCACGCGTCCCTTCCACTCGGGCATGGTTAGCCCGCCTAAGAGCGAGAGAGACAGACATAAAAAGTCAAAGGCACGCGTCCCTTCCATATTATTTCATCCTTCTTCCTACTATACGAATGAATATTCACATTAAAATTATTTTACCACTCAAAGTCGTTGTCACGTAAAACTTTCGCCCGTATACCGACTTTACAGGCAACCAATTTTTTTTTATATTTTAAACATTCAGACAAGATAAATATAAGACTGCTCTATAGATTCGTATTATTTGATTGTTTGCGTTAAAAAAAACGCTCTTTTTTCAACGTTTTGTTATCTTTGTGATGATTTTTCTCTGAGTATTTCATAAAATGGCACAAGTTGAATGCGCGATATATAGATAGATATTTATATAGATATTTGCGTTCGATACTATTGAAAACAGTAGTGCGAACCACTATTTCCAAATTCACTGTTCACTCAAAGAGCTCACAGCAGACTACAGTCACTTGTCTCTTTGAACGAAATATAACAATATGAACATTGTAATAACTAATAATCCGGTCCAAATTATATTTTTAAAGTCAGTCTAGTCATAGAAAAAATTAAACTGCCTCTTTTTACATAACGTGCTCCTTTTACTTAAACACGACTTGTATTAGCTTAAAAATGCACAATAAATTAAGACTCAATTTCGAAATAAGCTTTCACAGCATTTATTACGAAATCGTTTCCAAAAGGTAGTGATTTAACAAACGCTTATTTTTAAATAGATTTTCAGAAGCCAAAACGCCACCGTCTCTGCTCCTTCGAGCATCATTGTTGGCCCAAACGTTATTCCAAACGAAAACGTCGGGTGACTTTTTCATATTCATAAAACGGAACGTTGGAACCTAAAACTGGGAGAGACGCGGGTTCCGGAAATCAAATGACGCGATCCCAGTCCAGAACGGAAGCCTGTAGATGTCGTTGGGGAACTTCCTGGGAGCTTGGACGCCTTGAATACGAATGGTGGATTATACTACATCATATAGGGGCGTGTATGCACAGTCAGTGGGAGGCAGTGAGACATCTTTGATACTTTGTTTTCCGTATAACTAATACAATTATGTATGTAACTTACGACTTTATTAAAATCATTAATGACAGAACTGCAGTTGATAATTCTTCAGATTCTTGAACCACTGAGGACCCAGATTTAACTCAACTTAAGGCATAATAGTAATACTGTAATCGTTGTTATATTTACAAAATTACATAATAATATGACGTTGGTAGATAGCCAGGTGGATTCATAACAAGCTCAACCACCAATCAAATTAAGCAACTCTGTCCAATAGCTAGAAAAGGTACCATCACAAAACCAGACCCTGTATCGGCTAAAAAATATAAATATGGACATGGGCTTCATTTGACATTTAAAGCCCATAATATGCCCATATAAGGACAAAATATGGGCTTCAAATGTCAAATGAAGCCCATGTCCATATCCATATTTTTTAGCCGATAGACCCGCAGGTAGGCGGTTAAACTCACATTTAAGATGCAGATGCAGCTAGTGATTGGAGTAGTGTGATCTTACTACAATACTCTTTTTAATTCTATTTTACATTTTCTAAAGACATTTCTGACTAACTGAATTCTACGCACGCGTGCCCTTTTGGCCGAATCTAGTGAAGAATGTGATAACGATGTAAATTCTACTGACAATACCTATGCACTATTAAACATCTTATGTGAAGATAGGTATAAGTGTCAATTTGCCGAGAAAACATATTTGCTCCTGATCTTTTATCGATAACGAGGCTATGGGAAACGTAAGAAAGCTTTATGTACTAAAAGATTACATAGGCATCAATACCTTTACCCCTAAAGCTTAATATTGTAGTTCGGAAGATCAAAAATATGTAAGAAAAGTGACTGCAAGATCAGGTAGCATTGTTTTGGTTCAGCAGTTAAAGTTTACACATATTGTTTTGGTAGTCGGGGATTCGAACGTCACGTTTCCATTTTAAGTAGTTTCCAGTTTAAGGTAGGTAGAGTAGATTAGTTAGTTATATTACTTGTTAAGTCTTAACTACAAGTTAGTTAACTGTTTTATTATTAGTATTGACGTCAATAAGTGCCAGTAAAGGTTTACATTGAATAAATAATTTGACTTTAACTTTGAAGTCATATTATGAATTCATGTTTTGTTTAAGGAATGATTTATGTCATAGTTTTATAAAGAGTATTATATCCGTAATTGCACAGTGTTACATAATGGAGTGCTTGTTTAAAATGATATTGCTTGATGTTCACATGTTCTTGATATTAAAAATTGAAATAAAATCTTGAAAGTGTATCAAATTTTTTAGTTACCTAAAGCTAATAAATCCTCAGTGTCTTTATTGTCAATATTTCAAGATAACTGTAATATCTTTAAAATTTAAGTTATCTTAGTACTATCATATGATAGCAATTTAATCTTACGATTGGTTGGTACTAATACCAATACATCGTAAGACTAACTTATATAATTAATTTCAAGCCTCCGGTTTATAATTTGGTTTTACGGCGGCAACTTTCTGATAGCAACTATGACCAACTGCGTAAACGGTACACAGAGGATAATCGAAATTAATGTTTAGGTCATACTGATCCTGATCGTGCTCCGATGGCTTAAATATTGGGTTTTTTCAAAGCTGCATTTCTGGTCACCACCGTTTTCTTCTTATCGTTTTATATATGTGTACATTTTGATTTACTAAATATAAAACCACTAAACCTACTGGGTAATTCAACGTTAACATCCACAATTACAAAAAGGTACAAGTATCATATAACGACTAGGGTAAGTCCGGGGGAGATGGCCGCACGGGAGAGATGGCCAGTCACTTTTTTTTCTAGAAATAATCGTTAGATGGCGGTTCTTTCGGTTTAGTTCGCCACTCGGAGCGCCAGGGCGTAGATGCACGCGCAACGTATTAACGAAATAAATTGAAAAAGTAAGTAAAAACCAGTTATTTTGTTTTGAATAGTGCAAACATTTTGTAAGGGATTCAGACCTAAAGTTCTGGTGAAAAATTTTGAATGACAACTTGTGGTTATTACGATTTACCTTGCTTGATATTGTTGGTGTGTTGTATTTTAACCTCTAAATATTATTCTATACCTAACGAGTCATTTTTAAATCGATATGGCCATCTCTCCCGGACGATTCAGGGGAGATGGCCACATGTGGTACGGCTAAGATGGCCATAATGCAACTCATTTTTTTAATTCATTTATTGTTTTTTGCAGATGATAAACGTTTATAAAACTATTGGGACGCGTGGCAATTAGACCGAGGAATCTCTAAAAGCAGCTATTAATCAAATTAAAAATGGAGAAGTGACAGTTTATTCTGCAGCAAAAACTTATGAATATGCTGTTGAAAATGACATCATATTATTACCTATTCCAAGTCACACTTCGCACTTTATACAACCATTTTATAGATCCGTATTTAAGTCTTTAAAAAGTAATTTTTACAAACAATGACATGCAGGCTTTGGGTAAAACAAAACTCCAGTCAACGTATTACAAGACTATCTTTTGGAGCTTTACGCTTGGGTAAAAGTTGCATGTGTTCAAAACGCTATAGCAGGCTTCAAAGCAACTGGAGTAGTTCCTTTAAACCCAGCTGTTATACCCGAGTACGCTTTTCTTGATAGCCCAGTTAAATGACAACTGTGCTGGGTGTGGAGAAAACTATTATGCTACCCAACTGATTGAAGATTGGTTACAATTTGTCATCTGTTCTCAATAGGTGCATGAAAATGTGCTTAAAATGTGGGAATACTAAACGACGCGAAAAAAAGAAAGAACATATAAAATAAACGCAGTAAAGTACTGGCCATCATCCCCCTACTGACATGGTCATCTCTCCCGGACACGTCGGGAGAGATGGCCAACGGCTAGTTTAGAATTTTGATTTTTTATAATTTAGTTTGAAGAGAAATTGTTAATTACTTTGAGTTTCTTTATATGCAAATGATTCAAGATTATGGTACAATAAATATTTTGTTAATTTTATATGTAGTTGAGTTTTTATGCCATCTCAAAAAAACTATGGCCATCTCCGCCGGACTTACCCTATCCAATACACTCTCGCTCAACAAGAGAGGAGAATCTAAAATTGACAAATTTTTTACTTCAAAGCTGCTTTCACCAAAGGACTTTGCGAAATATGTTACCATTCTATTCTCAATACTTCTTTGTACAGCTTTTGGAGCGTAAGAATCCAATATCAATATAGCACTGGACGATGCTCGATCTGCGAGCAGACGTACTGATGCGATTAAATATCCTATCCCGAGTGCAAACTGTTCGCAGTGAATTTATAGCTTTGTGTCAAATTAGTTCTTGAGCAAACTACTAGATGGCGCTGCATTTGTTGCATAGTGGACCACCTGTGTCGCTATTTAGCACAAGTTGGTATATACATCACCAGATATTTTAATTTAAACATCACATTAAGCCGACGGCGACGTTGAGGAGCTCGATGGCTTTTATGATGCAATGCCGGTTACTGGATGGGTAGAGGCTTATGAACAGAAATTACTGATACGGGTTGATTCTCATAATGTAAGCCCAAGAGGCGTCAGGGTAATTAAATGTATCGTTAATAGCATTTACTTATTAATCTAGGGTAACGTTGAATGTTACCTTTTATTCTAAAGTATCTACGTTTTAGTGTAGGTATCTATTTTAAAATTATAGGAAACTAGCGGCTGCTCGCGGTTTCACCCGCGTGGTTCCCGTTCCCGTGGGAATATCGGGATAAAAAGTATCCTATGTGTTAATCCAGGTTATAAACTATCTGTATGCCAAATTTCATCCAAATCCATTTAGTAGTTTTTACGTGAAAGAGTAACAAACATACACGCTCACAAACTTCCGCTTTTATAATATTGGTGTGAAGTGTGATTACAACATTTAAAACCAAATATTTTAGTTTGCATCCCTTCGATAGACTTTGTATCCACTTTAAAATTGTTATTACTACGGGTGAATTGTATTTGGTAATTTTGTGCCGACACATAACACTAGTTGTGCGTGAAACGATAAAGGTATTATGAAATAATTGTACGATTTATGTGAAAATTTAAATCATTGTCGAGCTTTATTGGTTATTATTACCAATGACATTTAGTTTCAGCGCTGTGTTATCATCGTTACCAGATAAACTTTTAAGCTTTCGTATAATAGGATTTAAATATTCACTGGAGAAATTTGACAGTTTAGGGTAGGTTGATCTGACGCCGTGTGTACTATTATCTTATAAAAATGTATAAATTGGCTGATTCCGAAGTATTCAACGTGAAATACTTTAATTCGCAAAGCCGCCCACAAAACCGACATAAAAAAAACCTTAACAGAAATATAAATAAAGCTGCACCGTCATCGTTTGGGTATCAAAATAGCACAAGCATTTATAATTTCAACCCATCGGATGTGGCGTTGCAAAACGAACTTAACGCTCTCTAATAAAGCGAACAAATTCCTTTGAAGCGCTCACCGTTTTGATTTAGGTCATTTTATTTGAAAAGGCTTACATTGCCCAAACGATTTCGGGTGTTATTATGTTACCGTAAATTAATTAAACAGCAGATCGTTTTGAATTAGTTGGTTATCTTTGAAACTGTGAGTTGGTAATTTTACGTTTGGAGAACTTGGCGCAGCTAATTTACTGTTTTGAGAATACATACAACAAACGATGATTAAGTCCCTTTAATAATTACATAGCCTCTTGGAGGCAGAGTATGTGTGGCAGATCAGATCTTATCTTATCTGGTGGGGCCTGCAGAGGTCACCCTGTCGCAGCAGCACGTAGACCCATTGGGATCTTTTGAGCAACCCCGTCCTATCACACTGCCTCCTCAGTGAAGATAATTGCCATACGCTTAGCAATGTGCTTGAGGGCTAAGAGCCTAAAATCTTCTGGTTTCGGGTAGGTAGTCATTCTTTTCCTGGCAAAGAGTCGCAGTCACACAGAAGGTACAGCATAGACTCCGTTTGCCCGCCACATGCCCTGCACAGGTTGTCCGTTGCTAGTTGCATTTTGTGGAGCATTTGTTTTGTGGCATAGTGCCCAGTCAGGGCACCGGTGATTAATCGAGCCTGCCTTCTGCTACCTCCGCATATGATTTTACTCCGTCCTAGGCTGATCCGATCAGATAGTTCTGGATTTATGTTTCAGATCGTGCAAAGTGTGTTTTGTATTTTTGATGCTTAACTCGGGTTACCAGCCGCTTATGGGAAAAGTGATTTAAATCACTGTCACGTCCAAGATGAGTATAGTCACCGAGCGCAAAAATTTCGCCTACGTCCAAAGTGAGTATAGTCACCCGTGGACAGTTTAAGTGGTTTAGGAATGACTTGATTTTAACCATACATACACCACTATACACTCATGACTATAATCAACTAAGGGTTAGTCAGAGAATAGGTAATGAGGATCGCAAAATAGGTCATCTGACAAAGTCCACGTTTCATCAAATTACAACTGTACATGTGCTCAGCGTGTTGGGTGGTGAGCCCATCGCTGTTCTGTGCTGTTGAAGATATGTTTAGTTTTAGTCGCCTTTCACGACACCTAAAGGAAGAGATGGGTCGGTAGTATTATTTTGATGATCCGTCACCGGTTACCTATCATAAATTCGAAACATTCCTGTACGAATTTCAATTATTATTGTTCGAAAACGGTATGACGAAGTTTCAAATACCAGATTGTGGCTTTTACATAAATTTTGTAAATCCATAAACTTACCATACATACGTTTCATTTTCCAGAAAAACTATTAGCCGATCATCAAAACTACTGTCTTTCCTTTCGAAGATATTTGCTTACAATAAATTCCATATCTAGAAGTATTAAAATTCGAAGTAACTTTTTCTCTAAAAAATCATACCCAGATTTTCGTTTTCTTTTTTGTTTTTTATTTATTCATAATAATAGGTAAATAAACTAAAATGTCTTAAAAAGTTAATACTTCGTGTTTTCGGTAAGGTTGTGCTACAAAAGTCAGTGACAGAAACGAATTGCTGCAAAACCGACTCCAAGTAGTCTTGTCTGCCATACGCTAGAGCGTAATTTAAGCCCGCGTAGGCGCGGTCGCGAGCTGAGGAGCAGGTGGGTTTAACGCTCACCGCCGTAGCTGTGACTTGCCGGCGCAAACCGATTCCGCATAGCCGAAGCTGCGGTGGTAAGCGAAAGCCATCTGTGACGGAGTCGTGACAAAAACCATGCTTGCTGCATGCTGCGTGCTTGAATGATGCTGCATGCTAAGTTGCATGCTTGGTTGCTTGCTGCATGCTTGGTTGCATGCTGCATGCTTGGTTGCATGCTGCATGCTTGCTTGCATGCTCTATGCTTGCTTGATTACGTGCTGCATGCTTTCTTGCATGATGCATGCATGCTTGCTTGCATGCTTAAATGTTACTAAGATTACAAGTTGTTGGATGATTTATGGATTTCAATAATTTAAAATGTTGTATTTTTAAAATATTGGAAATGTGTTTCTAAAAAATGAATCATCTAGCATTAATAGCTTTGGCCAAACGTTGAGCGGGATTTTAAGATTTTGAAGAGAATATCAATCGTTTAAAACAAAAAATTACCAAACGATTTCGGCCAAATAAAATTTGTATAAGACAATTTCGAATTTAAGATAGGTAACCTCCGTCACCACACAGCTGATTTAAATGACGGCGGACAGTAAACTATCATACATGTCATAATAATCACGACTATTATCCCCGAAAGGTTAGTCAGAGATTAGGTAATGAGGACATCAAAAGCAGTCCTCTGCCATAGTCCACTTTTCACCAAATAGCGAATGCACAGTGCTCAGCGTGACAGGTGGTGAGCCCATCGCCGCTCTATGCTGTTTTTATTATGTGCAGTCTTTAGTCCGTTAGTCGCCTTTAACGACACCCAAGGGAGAGGGGGTGGTAGTATTCTTTCACCGCTACGCAACACGGTTAACTTGTTTGGTTACTTTTGTTTTCTTCTTGAATAAATAATTATGAAGTGATAAGTTGTACATGTTTTCATACCAATGTCTCTAAAGCTTTATTGGGAAGAGCTCTCGTATAGATTGCTATTATAGGTCTTGTGTTTAAGTTCGACCGTAGGAAGTTGCCTTTTCGTAAGTTTTTATAAGGCATTTTTGTATCTAACGTGGTGTTTGGAAAAATGTTCACAACTGGGCTATCCTGTAAAGTGCAAAAACAACTATTCTGTATGTATATGTGTATAAAAAGTAAGCTGTCCCATACATTTAAGTCGAATAGTGTTTTGTATGGAATAGCAGATATTTGTTTTCGCATATTCTCTCATACAATTAGTTGTTCTTTACACTTAATAAGATGACCGTGTATAATAAATTATGTACAAACATTCTAGATAGTCTTCTTAACGTTTCACTTAATTATAACAAAATGTAGACAATAAAAAACTTTAAAAAAACAGCCAACAACAGTTTAAAATGAAACGTGAAGTTCTCTATTACAGGCTCCAGTGCTCAGAGGAAATTCAATTTACTTACAATAAAGGAATGCTTGTGTCGAGAAAGCTTTTAAAGTGAAATATTGAATGCTAGATCGGTTGTCGCGATTATACTGGAAACAAACAATATGTTTAAGAAGATTTAACAAATTGAATGTGTCACTGTGCTATTTTCGTGTGTGGCAAAAATCAATGAGTCAATTTGAGTACTCTTAAGCGGAATAATAAATCATTGCAGTTACGTATGCTGTAAAATTGAGTATAGGTACAAAATAATGTAAATGTAATAACCGTGCCGCGTAGCGGTGAAAGAATACTACCACCCCCTCTCTTCCCTTGGGTGTCGTAAAGGGCGACTAACGGACTAAAGACTGCACATACATCCAACAGCATGGAACGGCGATGGACTTACCACCTGTCACACTGAGCACATGTGGAGTCGCTATTTGGTAACAAGCAGACTATTTATTGCCTAGTCTTTCACTTACCTTTCGGGGATAATAGTCGTGATTATATGTATGTATAATGTAAATTTTCGGACATTCATCACGGGGTGTTAAAACGGACAAAGTCGTGGGCAGGCAGCTAGTACTGTATAGGGTCTAACAATATCACTAAGCAAACGTTTAAGGGGAGCATCTATACATCACACTGAGCATGCTTACTAAATTTGGTCCAAAACTACAGGCTCGTTACCGAGATAATCAACAAAACATTATCTTAATTCACCAAAAAATACACCCTTCCCAAACCAGTACAGCTGTACTTTAGCCGAACATGTACACTAAACTCGGAGCACGCTGAGCTATATTTTTATTGACGCTTGCGTGCATGTTAGTAACCATAAAGCATGTTTCATGATGTGTATTATTATAATTGATTTAGTTTGTTAGTAAACATAACTTTTAAATATCATTATAAACTGGAACCCATTTTTTGTCATTGTATTCAGAATGATGTGTAGATAACGCGCTTAAACGTTCGATTATTGATTTTGTATAATAATAATACTACCTAACCCGTCTCCTCTCTTGGGTGTCGTAAATGGCGACTAACAGACTGAAGATTGATCATACATCCAACAGCACAAATCAGCGATGGGCTCAGCTAGTGATGAAAAGACTTTAGTCTTTTAAGTCCTTTAAGTTAGGACTAGACTCGATTTTTAAGACTCGACTCCAAAAATACGACTCAAGACTTTTTACTAATCTGAGGGGACTCCAGTCATTATAATACAACTCGGAAATATAACAACTCGTTTTTATTAAAAGTCTCACAACTTAGTCGCCTATTTTACAAAACTCGTTTTTGCTACTTGAAGCACTCAATTTAGTAGTCACCTTTTCTATGTTACTAGTACCTGCAATTTATGCTACTGTTAGCAAAACTTTTTTTTCAGTGGACTTAAAAGACTTTGAGTTCTTTCTTCTCTAGGCTCAGCATCAATAACGCTGAATACATGTCATGTGTTATCATCATCATCATCATCAGCCTATTAGCGTCCCACTACTGGGCACAGGCCTCCCACGTGGACAATAGCACACATGGGGATATTGGGCCATAACCCACCACGCTGGCCCAATGCGGGTTGGTGGGTTTTAACGACGGTCATCTTACGACAACAACCGGGACCAACGGCTTAACGTGCCTTCCGAAGCACGAAGGAGCTCGAGATGTTTTTTTTTTATTAATTTGGTCACCCATCCAGTGACCCGGCATTGAGAAAGAGGCTTAGCGAGCAAGATCGCAAGCCGAACGCGCTAGCCGCTGCGCCATCGAGCTCCTCATGTGTTATCATCGTTTAGTAAAACGTGAACTGTACCAGGGGACTGTTTTGCGGTCCTCATTGCGTAGTCTGTAACTAACCCTTCGGGTATTATAGTCGGTGAGTGTACGTAGGTATGTTTGTAACCGTGCCGCGTAGCGGTGAAAGAATACTACCACCCCCTCTCTTCCCTTGAGTGTCGTAAAAGGCGACTAACGGACTAAGAACTGCACATACATCCATATGCATTGAGCGGCGATGGGCTCACCACCTGTCACCCTGAGCACAGTCATGTTCAATTGCTATTTTGTGAAAAGTAGACTATGTTAGAGGACTGCTTTTGCGGTCCTCATTGCCTAGTCTCTGACTAAATCTTCGGGGATAACAGTCCTGATTATATGTATTTTACTTTTTGTATACACATGATAATACATAACCCCCCACTAAAACTGTTCACGGTAATTGTTTCGTCTGTTATAATACAATACCTCAATAATCACGTGTAGGCTCCATGTAACCCTCACATCGGATATTTTAATTCCAAACAAGGATTATAAGGTCTGAGGCGTTACGGGCTCCAATTACCTACGTCGTGGTTGGGCGGTGGTCCAAAGTATAGACGATATTCTTACTTTCTTAAAAGAATTACGAAAAATATGCATGAGGCGAGAGTGTATGGGATAGTTCGAAGAGGAAGACCTCGACGAATGTACTCAGACCAGCAGCATAGTGACGGTGCTAAAAACAAATGCAATGTAATAAAGCACAGCACGGCGTGCGATCCCCCTGCTCATTGCGTTCTTTATATTTATCGGTTACTTAGATACCCGTAGCGAAGCGCGCAATGAACTAGAAATTACTTTTTCGAGTCGCAATTCATTAATGATCTTCATCATCATCATCATCGTCAGCCTATAAACGTCCCAAAGCTGGGCACAGAACTTCCAAGTGGACAACAGCTCGTGGCGAGATTGGGCCAAAACCCTGACCTGATATATGTTATTATAATTTAACATAAAAAGTTAAAATCACTTTAACTATTCACAACGTTGACGGAAAATATCTTTTGAAAATTCTCTTTAAAACTTAAAGAGCCACGGTCATAACAGTGTTGCCTCCTTCATTCATCTCTGCCCCAAGTCGATTCACGACGTTCACTTTCTATTTAATCTGTTTCCTTTTATTGTAGGCTATTGTATTGGTATTACTTTTATGAATTAAAAACTAAACATTGTTTAAGCTAAACTTTTGAACTAGTTTGGATTGTAACAAGCCGCGCCAGACAATGAGTGCTACTTCAAGTCAAAACATTTTGACACACACCTCTCTCCATTGATGAATGTTACTATCCGCTTTCTCTCATACAATACTCCAAACAAGAATCCCGGAGGCGCCTATTCATATTTAATCTTTACTAAGCTGATTTTCATTTTAGTAATCCCCGAATTCCAGCGATTGTACTCGTGACCCGGCAAGATCCATAATTAAAGATAATTAAGTTTACATTTAAAGTTTATTATCGTTACGAACTATTTAATAAAAAAGATGTCGTACCTAATTACTATAATCGTAGCAATGCATATTCTTTTGGTTACAGATTTAACACTATTGTTTTTTATGCTTTTTGGAACCCGACATTTTGTTATTTTTGGATGTGCGTGGTGTGAGTTAAAAAATAAAATGTACACATTGATGATAAGTAAAAAATCAAATATGACAAACGAGTCTAGTGATTATTAAAAAAAAACTTAAGGGGACAATGAAATGAAGGTAAATGATACTAAATGATTTTTTTGAACGATAAACACTCAAATGGTGAATAAAACATGTCAAATAAACAGCTAAACTCTTCTATGCATACTCGTAAAAAGTAATTTACATTTCACTTTTAAAATCCTTATAAATGAATTTGCAGGCAACACTTCACTATTTATTCTGCAATGGATTTAAAAAAACAGCGAACAGCGCGCGCCGTATATCCGCAAACCGCGATTCAAATAGAATTTGGTTTAGTTCGTCTCGTAAAAATAAATCAAGGGACTTTAAAATCGGTACCGCAGTAATCTCTCTTTCTATTACATCTGGAAATGCCATGGAAATCTAAAACAAACCTTGCAGAATATTTTAACTGAGTTGAAAATTGTCTGTCGCCGTTCGCGCCAATTAAATTCCTGTGGAGATAGCTTTACTAATTGTTCAACCCTACTTACCGAGAAATAGAGTTCATCATTGCATTACCGCTTTTCGTATTGCGTTGCGGTTGCATTTTTGTATATGACAGCTCGCGTGTTGGTTTTCGCGTGAATTATGTTTTATTGAGAGCTTCCCGTATTTATGGTGCTTTTAATGAAAATTGCAGATTAATGATCCATTGAACTAAACGGTGCATTTATACATGCATATAATCACGACTATTATCACCGAAGGGTAAGTCAGAGACTAGGCAATGAGGACCGCACAGGCAGTCCTATGCTATAGTCCACTTTTCACCAAAACAGCAACTTCACAAGTGCTAACGTGACATGTAGTGAGCCCATCGCCGCTCTATCCGCAGTATTTAGTCCTTAAGTCGCGTTTGACGACACCCAAAGGAAGAAAGGGGGTGGTATTATTCTATAGCCGCTACGCGACATGGCATTTATCAAAGTATCACGAAACTCATCAAAACAGATCTGATGACATATATTTGTTAGATATACAGACAGACACTCAAAACTATTACTGATAAGTAAAAAGCTAACGGGTTAATCAAAAACTGTAAGGCATTAACAACATCTTTAGGACTCTGTTGGGGCTCCCGCGGCAGGCATGTTTGCAGACGCTCCTGTAGAGGACTTCGCTACAATTATGCGAAAAACTACTGACTCGATGTTGCTGCTTGTGCGGGGGAGCGCCAACACAGTCCTAAATATGATTGGTGACCGGATGGACTCGGCACTTTTCGGGCGATTCACTGAACTACATGTTTTCAAACGTGTGCATCAGTAAATCGACCGGTAATGATATTTTTATTAATTTTTATTTTATTTTGCTACATTGATTTATTTTGTTCAATTTTTGATTTTTTATTTTTTTATTTTTGGATTATTTTGTTTTATTTTAATTTGCTTTATTTTACTTTTTTTATTTTAAATGATTTTTACAATTTTATTATGATTTTTAAATTTTATTCAATATTTTAAAGGTACATTTGTTACTAACATAGTTCTAAGTCTTAATTATTATTAACCTATGAATCCTTATTGGTCTGAAATAAATGATTTTATTATTATTCTCTTTATTAAATATCTTAAGAATTTTTACTTACTTATATTTTTACCGCAAAAGCAGTGCACTTCCGCAGTCCACGCTCACACATGCACATTTTTTACAAAGCAACGATGACTAGGACAGTAAAAACCTATTGTTTGAATATTATGTTATGTTGCCTTTGGGTGCGTCGCATTGGTAATGAAATGGGCACAGTGCACACACGTCATACGGTCGAGCAGGTAGCAGCTGGCCGCAGGTGGCACCCACCTGCGACCAAGACCAGACTAGAGTCTTCTTTGCTCCATTTCCTGTAGTCGCTGCTCCAATGCACCTTCTCTTGTTTGCATGTTGTTGTACTTCCTTGTTCTTCTTCTTAAGGTCCTTTACCGTTTCTTTGATAGCTTCAGTGCTTTCTAGTACCTCATCCATTTTCTCTGCAGCAAATTCTAGACTCTGCATGATTGCGCCGAGTTCTTGTCTCATCGCTTTTTCTAGTAAAACCTTAATCTCTCAACATCTTTTTGCCATCAACCTGTCTTGAAAAAAGCTGCTCTTTCTCATTCAGCTCGTCGTCGTCAGCACTATAATGGAACTTTGCCTACATCTCGGTGAACTTTCAGCGTACTCCTGATACGTCCAGTCCAAGTTGTCATTGTCCCGAAGCGCTGCCCGTTGTTTGGTTGTTTGAACTGAGTATTCTATCGCCAGATGCATCTGCTTCTTACACATATTACACTCCACACCATGGCGGGTTTTAAGATATTTTTTGTACATTTTGCATACTTGGACATTATGAAGGTGGTTAGAAAAAAATATCAGCAGAGAGTATTTGCGACTGTTATTGAGTGAGCGAACGTGAATGTGGTTGGTAGTGCAGTCTTTAGTTCGTTAGTCGCCTTTGACGATACCCAACAAAGAGATTGGTAGGTAGTAGGTAATCTTCAATAGTCTCGTGTGGTCATCTAAACTAAGCGTACGTGTTTTTTTGCGATTTTCATAGATCGTAAACCTTTTTCGTTTTTATTAGTCGTGGATATTGCGATCGTCCTTTCAATATGGTCCAATGTGCTATGTGCAATAACCAATTCTCCGATGGCGTCCAGTGCTCCGCTTGTGGTAAAAAATTAGATTTTAGCTGTGCCGGACTAACAGAAGCTGGCTGGAGGAAACTGGGTACGGACCGTAGATCGACCTGGAGATGCCCTACTTGTAGAACAGTAAGTGCGGCTTCGCCTAGCCCAAACGAGTCTGCTTCTTCGGCGATTATACTCCAGGAGATCCGTGACTTGAAAATGCAGCTGGCCGAGTTTAAAGAAATCAAGACCAAGCTGGCTTGTCTCCCAAGTCTAGTGGAAGAGATAAGATCGATGAAAGAAGACATAACCGAATTAAAAAAGTCATGTGAATTCTCGGCTTCTTGGATTGATGACCTGAAAGTTAAGTCTACTAACACCGACAAAAAGGTAGCTGATCTAGAAAATAAACTTTTGGCTGTTGAAGACTCAATTGTTAGCTTGAAATCTCAGCTATATAATACCGAACAAAGATCACGCCTTAACAACGTTGAGATTAAGGGAGTACCATTAAAAAAGGATGAAAACTTATTCCTTATTATCGAAGCGATTTGCAAGGAAATTGATTACAACTTCCCGAAAACTCAGATTAACTATATCTCAAGAGTGCCTACATTTAATTCAAAGGACAAAACAATAGTAGTGAGTTTCGTCAACCGCTATATTAAAGAAGACTTTATATCTTCAGCGCGTACACATAAAATATTAAAAGCGGAAGACATTGGGTACCATGGATCGCAACAACGCATTTTCCTCAATGACCACCTGAATTCGGAATCCAAGCACCTATTAAATAAGGCCAAACAACTTGCCAAGGAAAAAAATTACAGCTACGTCTGGGTCAAATTTGGTAAAATTCATGCAAGGAAGAATGATACATCCGGCGTATTTATAGTCAACAAATTGAGTGATTTAAACAAGTTTGTATAGACTGTTTCATATTAAGGGATTTATTTTTGTTTTTGTTGTTAAGTATTTCATACGGTCCACTTTTTATAATAATTGTTTTAACATTTTTTATTGATTGTCAGTATTTTCTAAGTAAAATTATATCCATTATTAACTGTAATTGCAAAATCAGATGTGAGGTGGTTTGTTGCTTTATGTTGGTCACATCTGGCTTGCCACCTCCGCCGATACCGCCTTGCTATTGTTTAACTTGCACACCCATGCAACTTCGAGTTGCATGTGACAAATTTATGACGGTCTCGCTTGCTCTGCCACAATTATTATTACGCGCATCGTCTAAACGCATTGTCGCACCTTCTCGCTCCTGTTTGTCTTATCGTCATTGCTCTTTAAACGCCCTGCTATGCACATCATACGCTCGCTGTCCGTTGCGTACTTTGCTGCTTTCGTTGTTTATCAGTGATTACCTATCCGGCACTTTTAATTCGTTTATTTTTTGTTCAAATGTTAATCTAATATATGTGTTTAGTTTGTATTATGATAGTTATAACAGTTGTTATGATTTTTATGTCTCAAAGGCGATTCACTGATGGATGTCGATGGTGTAAATATAAATAACTCTAATCTGAGTATTTATTATCAAAACGTTAGAGGATTACGTTCTAAAACCTTAACATTCTATCGTAATGTATGCCTCAATTCGTATGACGTGATAATCTTAACGGAGACCTGGTTGCTGGATAGTGTGAGTGATTCCGAGTTATTCGATGGTAGGTATATTGTTTGGCGACGAGACAGAAATTACGAGTTAACTCGTCAAGGTCGTGGCGGTGGTGTACTTATCGCAGTGCGGAAACATCTACCTGCTACTCCCCAATACCAATTTAATTCTACCGCGGAAGATCTTTGGTTATCGCTACCAATTAAGCAAAATAACGTCAATAAGATCATAAATTTGAATTTATGCGTTGTTTATTTATGTAAGCAAAACTTAGGCTTGTCTTTCTCTGGACAATTAAGTAATCATTTATCTAGAGTTGGTGAATTTATGTTACATAGTCCCGATGACACATATCTCATTGTCGGCGACTATAATATGAGTGGAATATCATGGTTATTTAACAATGATGGTTCTTATTCGGCGGCTAATATGACAAGCACCGATGAACAATTATTAAATGATGATTTATTTACACATAATTTAATACAGTATAACGGTGTTTTAAATGTTTATGGGAAATTATTAGACCTTGTATTATCTAACTCTGCAGTGACTGTTACGGAGTGCTGCGACCCATTGGTTCCCCTCGATCCTCATCATAAGGCTATTGTAATTGACTTCAAGTTCCAAAGTCATTCTTATTTACAACATGGAACGATAACTAAACGTATTTTTAGTAAGGGTGACTATACTGAATTAAATCTAAAAATTAAAAAGATCGATTGGCAGTCTGAATTATTAAACAAAGATATAGAACAAGCTGTTGGCTATTTTTACTCCTCAATAAATAAGTTAATTGAAAGGTATGTACCCTCAAAAATTTTTCGCGAAAATACATACCCGCCTTGGTACTCATTATCATTAAAGAAGTTAATTAAAGATAAGCATAAGTATTACATTAGATTCAAAAAATACGGTAACCATTCTGATATGTGTACTTATAAATTATTAAGGGAAAGAGTAAAAACTTTGGAATCAGAGTGCTATCAAACCTATGTATCGTCAGTTGAAAGGTCTATTAAAGATAACCCTAAGTATTTTTGGTCGTTTATTAAATCACGATATAAATCATCAAATATACCAAGCACAATTAAATACGGAGACAAAGTTGCTAACGATGGCTGTTCTATTGCTAACGTTTTCTCTGACTTCTTTTACTCGACTTTCTTGCAGCCTTCTTCCTCACCTAGACTATCTAACTTATCTGCCAATGTCAACACGACACCGCTTTCTAGTATTTCGAATATTGACATAAACATTGAGGAAGTGGGTAAGCTACTCTCGTCGCTAGACGTCACCAAGTCGGCTGGACCTGATGGTTTGCCACCGATTTTTCTGACTAAGTGCGCGGAATCTATTGTAACACCCATATACTTGTTGTTTCTAAAGTCAATTAATGAAAATAATTTGCCATCTATATGGAAGTCCGCTTTTATAACGCCAATTCACAAGAAAGGCGTTAAAACCGAGGTAACTAACTACAGGCCAGTTTCAAAGCTGTGCATTGTAGCTAAGGTATTTGAAAGAATCATTTATAATCAATTATACTCTTCTTTGAAAAACTCATTCACCGAGTCTCAGCACGGTTTCCTTCAAGGACGATCCACCGTGTCGAATCTCGTGTTACTCAATGATTTTATCACCATTACTATGCAAAATGGTAAGCAGGCCGATGTCATTTACACGGATTATAGCAAGTGTTTCGATAGAATCCACCACACTATGTTAATCAGCAAATTGGAACACATTGGGATTAACGGTGATCTCTTAAGGTGGTTTGAGTCTTATATTTCCAACAGATCCCAAGCTGTTGTTATTAATAACTATATTTCTAGTTAGGTCGTGGTACCTAGCGGAGTGCCCCAGGGTTCTCTTCTTGGTCCACTTCTGTTTTTGATCTTTGTAAATGACATCGGCTCTTGTTTCCATCACTCCAGGCTGCTTTGTTTCGCAGATGACATGAAAATATTCAAATCCATTTCATGTGAATCCGATACAGTGGATCTTCAGTCAGATCTGACGCGTTTGGATATGTACTGTGAGGCAAACAAACTGGATCTTAATCCATCAAAATGTTCCGTTGTAACTTTCAGTCGAAAAACTGTCAGTATTTTGTCGGGTTACAAACTAAAGGGCACAATTTTACAAAGATTATCCAATATACGAGATCTTGGAATTCACCATGACTCAAAGCTTCTTTTTGACGATCACATTGATAGGACTGTTAAGAAGGCTTCACAGGCGCTGGGATTTGTGATGAGATCCTCGACAAGTTTTAATGACATCAAAACCATTAAAATATTGTACTGCACCTTTGTAAGAAGTATACTGGAATATGGATCGGAGATCTGGAATCCGCGCTACAATAAGTACGTTGACCGCATTGAACATGTGCAGAAAAAATTTATAAAATTATTATGCTATCGCCTGAAGTTGCCTTATAATTCTAGCAACTATTTGGAACTTTGTTCGCGGTTTCACTTTCTTCCCTTACAAAGACGAAGGGAAATATCAGATATTGTGCTTTTACTAAAAATAATTACGAACAAAATAAATTCTCCTGAGCTTCTTTCTAAAATCTACTTTAACATTCCATCAAGATCAATAAGACATTACATTCCAATTAATATACCGTTAGTTTCATCAAATTACCATCAGAACGTATTTCTATGGCGAGCTAGCAGGAGTCTAAATGAGTTTTGTAAGACAAACGACTTCGATATATTTCATTCTAGCATAGCAACAGCAAGGTGGCTATTAAGTCAAGATTTCTTTATTAAATAGTTTAAGACATTATTATAATCCCCTCTCAATATTAATCTGTAACTTTTTTATATTTCTTAGTATTTAATGTTTTGTTTTTTTGTCCACACAAAGCATTGTTTGATCTGATTTTAAACGTGGAGACCTGTTATTGGCCATCTGCTACCTATATCTTAATGTAAGTATGTTTCATGTGCTGTTGGTCTTCCAAAGTAAAATAAATAAATAAATAAATAAATAAATATGCCGCCACCACACAGGTCTGTTATGCTTCATTTATATCCAGAATGAAAATAACACTTGTATGACGGCTGCCGCATGTGGAACGTTTTACAGTTTTACTGTTCCAGAAAAATCCTCAAATCATACAAATATCATTGATGAACACGATTCATCGAACATAACGCCACTCTTATTTTACACGTCCATATAACATTGTAATCTCGTTAACCGAAGAAATATTACAAAAATTTACGCACCCGTAATTTCCCTTAGAATTCACGCACGGAAAATTAAAAAGGAAAGAAATGTATGACAAAAGAAGGAGAGACGTTGTAGCACAAAAATGGCACAATTTTTATCATTGCTCAAGGAAAATCGACATAACAAGTTTACTCGTCGACCGCATCCAATCGCATGGAATATCTCGGAAAAGAAATTTCCCGACGAAAAGAGAGGGCTCTGGCGCAAATTATAATTTCTTGCCGTCACCGTAACTCGCCTCGAGGTAAATATGAGTAAGCTGCTTACGCAATGAATACCCTCCAGTTAAGAATACAAGCGGCGAATACGTCGATGCTTGTACTACCCGCGTGTAACACGTCCGTGGAATAATTCAAGAAAACCGTTCTCCCCCAAAATATTTTGTGCTAACACAACCCGAATACCCGAAAGTTAGGCGACCCTTTCCAGTTAGAGAAATAGTATTTTCGAATATTTGGCTAACGTTGGCGCATCGTAATGCTCGTCTCTAGTATCGTTAGGTATTATATCACGTTTTAATATCCAGGTTAGATTGGAAATGTAAGTTACTTTTATACTGTATAGGAAAACTATTCATTATTTCATAGCACTACGATAATGTTCTAAATCGATTACTTTATTATAAAATCGGGAAGAGGAGGATGTGAGGTTAGGTTGATCTGAATAATATATCTCCTTGTGTGAAATATTGTAGTAAAGTAGTGTGATGAATGTCCGTCTATAACAATGTCTGCTACAGTATGTTCTTTATCATATTTTTTTGAAGACGCCTTAGATGTTTAGACCCAATAATAAAAATATTCTATCCGTGTTCCAAAAATTAGATTGTAGGTAGACTTAAGACTGTTTTTATTCGCTTGGATGAATAAGTCTTCGTTCATAGTTGTACAGTCAGCATTAAAAGTAGCTAAGCATATAAAATTTTCAAATTATTGGTATGGTTGAAATGACCAGAATTGTCTGACATAGCTGTTGAGTCAAAAGTACATGACAATATACTTTTGCATTATTGCCTTATCCATTTATTATGAACACAAAAAGTGTCATATAATTCTGAAATGTTAAATGATGGCTATGTAAAGACACTTAGGTGACTATTACTTCTGCCACCTAGTTTTTGTTTGGTTACTTTTTACCGCTGGCTTGCAGCGTACCAACTACTAGAAAAAATTCAACGGGTCTTCTGGGGTCTAGGTAGCTTAGCGGTTAGAGCAGTAGACCGGCAATCCAAAGGTCACGGGTTCGAATCCCGTTCGAGCTTTCCTGAGTTAGGTTGTTTTTTCTAGTAAACATTTTATCCTAGTTACTTTTGATGCTGACTGTACAAGATTACAATATTAAGACATTTTAAAACAACTTTTTGAACGCCTGCCCGCGTCTTCATTCACATCATGTTGGGCGGGTGTATTCGGTGATCTGTCCTGACAAAATGTCTATCTTCACTCTTATCCAATCCATCAGTAAAATTTCTGTTTTCGAGGCTTAATTAATTTCGAGATTTTGTGATCAGTGTTTCAGTCAATACGTGAGTCATATTTTGCATTTATTATGCCAATAAAGAACGTTGTTGTGGCTTAAATTTGCAAGCAATCTCATTGCTGCATTTATTGTAATTTGCACCAAGTGCTTAACACGTTAAGCGCCAAGTGTATCATCCCTTAGGCAGAAGCTCAGCAGTGTATACCTGATGATACACTTGGCGCTTAACGTGTTAAGTCGTATATAATGAATGATACCCATGCAAGGCAATATTCTAACACTATTTTTCTTAGTATCTATTTTTAATTTTAGGACGAGTTAGATGGTACAGTAACTTACGCAATCGTAACGTTAGTAAAATAAGCAACTTTCGCATAAACGAGTAGCCGGAGAAATGAGCAAATTCGAAATCTAAAGCCCCGCATTATTCTATCATGGGTGAGTTTAGCCGCATCTCTCGAATCGATTAGTACATTATCCCCGAAGGGTTAGTCAGAGACTGAGCAATGTGGACCCCAAAGACAGTCCTCTGCCATTCTTCACTTTTCACTAAATAGCGACTGCACATACTCCGCGTGACAGGTGGTGAGCCCATAACCGCTCCTAGCTGTTGGATGTATGTGCAGTAATTAGTCTGTTAGTCTTCTTACACGATACCCAAGGGACTAGAGGGGGTGGTAGTATTCTTTCACCGCCACGCGACGCGGTTAGCGAATTGATTAGTTCTTAAGGAAATCCTAAGCCCAGCCCTGTGGGGCATTACAGTAATATGACGATGATCATGCTTATTATTATTGTTGGGTAAATAACTAAAACTATTTAGTTATTATCCTGGTACAGTCAGCATCAAAAGTAGCTTAGCTTAAGAAATTTTCAAATGACTGTTACGGTTAAAATTACCAGAAATGTCTGACATAGCTGTTTAGTCAAAAGTACATGACCGTCACTATAGGTAATTACAGATAACTTATAATTATGAACACAAATATGTCATATAATTCTGAAATGTTATATGATGAGTATGTAAAGACACTTACACGTGACTATTACTTTTGCCACCTTGTTTTTGTTCAGATACTTTTGATGCTGACTGTACCATGAATTGTCCAATACAGCTTAACTTTTGCGATGATCTTAAAATAAATAAATGACAGAAACTCCATTAACCTCCCCATTATATTTAAATGTAATTTGTTTCTACGTCACTACACAGATTCTGTGTTAATAAATTTATATTACCTCGAGATTGATTTATACAGGTACGTTTTATTCTGGCTCAAATGTGCTTTATCTTGTAATTAAGTCGGACTTCGGCCGTAATCCCGGGAAACAATGTGGAGGGTTACCTAGACGTGGAATGTTGATTGGACGATTATCTTGAGGTGGAAAACATTGACTAAGGTCCTTAAGCATGTTCCACTAAGTTTATTTAACCTTTTTAATTTCGTGCTAATAACAGCTAAATTCAATATATGGTGCCATTGTCAAATAAAACATGCGAAGATGAATGAGTTATTAGTTATTGCAATGGTACACAGATTTGTCTGGTATACATTATTAAGGAAATTCTGTATTAATATTTTTTATTGTAGTGTTTGTTGGTACCAAACGTTACTTTACTATTTATATCTGTGGACTTATTTTGAACGATGGAGCAGACAAATAGCTCCTTCAATTATTATATATGGTTGAACGAACTGTGACGGTCTTAATATAATAATTATAATTACTATTACACTTAAATTTTTTTTACATACTATTAATTATTAGTAATGTTTTTCATCCATTCAAATTAATTGGTTACCAAAAACAAAAACTCATATTTAATTATATCTACCGGTAATAGGATTTTCTTCAAAATCCGTCGGGATCTCGACCTATTTCTGCCATCAAGCATCATTGTATTATATTGCTGTGTTTCGGTTTCTGTTGTTAATACAGAACATAGAGACAAGAACAGCAGCTTCACGTTTGTCAACGCGCGAGTGGCGCCATTTTGTTTTTCAAGCTTTTTTGGACAGCGGTGGCCGCTTTCCTTCAGCAGGGTCGTATGCTAGATGCCTTCTTATTAAAAGGTATCTTTTTTTATTGGAGACTGATTGCGCGTTTGTCCTCGATTTCACCTAATGGAAAGTGATAATGAGGACGAGGATGGAGCACGCGCAGTCAGTAAATGCCTGTATACTCTGGCCTTAAAGACGCCCAAGTTGTAGCGTTCAGGGAAAACAGACGCAGGGAGGTCATTCCACATCCTAGCTGTCCTAATAAGGAAACTAGAAGCAAATCGCTACGTCCGGGCGGGTGGAATATCTACAACATAGGGATGAAAGCCCTCCCTCCGTCTAGTAGTCCGATGATGGAACGGGGAAGGAGGTATTAGGTTATATAAATCCTGAGCACACTCTCCAAAATGTACCCTGTAGAAGACCGATAAGCAGGCCACTTTGCGCCGGTGTTCCAGACTTAAAAGTCTGTTATTGACTAGCTTATCGTCACCAATCAGCCTCCTTGTTCGGTGCTCTATAGAATCCAGGGCAGCCAGCTGGCGCTTTGCAGATCCATCCCAAAGATGAGAGCAGTACTCCATGCACGATCGGATCTGAGCTTGGTAAAGAGTAAGAAGCTGTTCCGGGGTGTAAAGTACCGTCTCACCTTTGAGAGAATACCCAGCTTTTTTGCGGCGGTTTTGGTTTTGTATCTGATATTAACCAAAACGGCTTTACATCTTGCCTTTAAGTGATATAACTATTATTATTTATGAAACACACATACATTCTGATAACACATAAGAAACCAAAACGTGTACTCTTCCACTAATCTAAAACCAAACCAAAAATTGTACGTGCCATTTCCTTTGTCCGCAGGGGTGGTGTTAGCCTAAGATGGTGTTGGCGTTGGTGGTCGGAGTGCTGTGCGTGTGGGGCCGCCTGAGCGTCGCGAACCCTGAAGCCAAGCGGTTGTACGACGACCTGTTGTCCAACTACAATCGCCTGATCCGGCCCGTTGGGAACAACTCTGATCGGCTCACCGTCAAAATGGGCCTTAGACTCAGCCAACTCATCGACGTTGTAAGTATTCTGAATGTTGATTTTTAAATTTTGATTGCGTGCATTTTTAAGAGATAAATCAAAAATGTTTTTGTAGTATCTATAAACAAGTCGTCAACATAATTATATCGTTGAGGTACTTTAAGGTAAACATTACATAGCAAATAAGAACAAAACAATCCATAACATTATTTTACCCTTAAGACAGATAGGTAGTTATTTAACTTAGTAATTATTATATGGACCGTAATGACGACGTATTATCATGTTTAATTTGATGCATTTATATAGTGTAACCTCTTATAAGATCTGTTGGAAAGACAACCAGTCTTGGAGTTAGAGTTTGTATTCGATTTTGTTATTCCTTATACAGTCAATTAACCACAACGTGAGTAATATTCCGCTTTCATATAAAGAGATTTTAAATGAACGATTGCAACGTCCACACGTTTCCTAACCAACTATAATTTAGAATTCGTTCACGTAGCCCCTTAACGTTAGTGTTTGGATCGAAACAGTCCGGTTTATCCCAATAAATATCTTAAATCCCTTCATTAAAAAGGGTTCACGTATAAAGCGTTTCGGTGCGTCCATGCATTCGTTTAATAAGATTATAATACATTTAGAACTTTTAGCAGTAAAAAGTTTGACTTTTATAACAGCATTTTGTTGAGTTAGTAAATTTATATATCTAGTTGCTTAAGTATGTTACTAATTACTTAAGTTTTTTGTTTCAACTAGTCAGAGCTATCCTGCATGAAGCAGTAGGGGCTGAAGATATCCACTGATCTTTCTGTCATCTAGAATCTTGATGATGGAAATAAATACTGTAAAAAAATACTCAACATAGTACTAACATTCACCAAACAATGCAACGATTTAACACAAAACAAACTCCAACACAAAAACAGAGCTTTCTCGATTGCCGTCGATGGATAAAAACGTATCAACTTAAAAATCTCCTTTCTTAAACTCGTTTAAACATTATTTGGTGGTTCTTGACTCGATCTCTCTATGTTTCTCCCGAAGCTCAGCAGTGTGATGAAAAATAAAAATAAAGTTTTGTTTTCCCATTTCAAACTGAACTAAAACAGAACATGCTTTGTACACGCACCATGATGGCTTATGAATAGAGTCGAGACATTCTCAACAATGTTCGTGCGAGACAAAGTTACCTCGACAAAAACTTTGAGAACACGATTAGCGCTGTGGTGGATCTTTGCTCAAGAACAATTATTAAAGTGTACCGAGCGAGATTTTCATCGAATATATAATGAAGTATACAATTTTAAGTTGCTCTTACATTCAAGGATAGTTCAAAGTAATCAAGAAGTGGAAAGATATTCGGTTTATATATTATCTTGTTATGCTCGAATCTGCCTGTCTTTGTGCTGAGAAAGCCTGTGGCCAACTGTAAGACGTTTGTAGGCTAAAAATGAATTGATAATAATGGTATTTCATAAGATAGATGTACTGTTGTAATTTGAGGTATGCAAATGTAAACTTCCGCAATGGATCTTTATACATAGTTTATTCACTCGATAAGACCACCCGGGAAAAGTCACATGTCCCGCTAGGCGAGACCGAGCGCGTGCAGAGATCGTATTAATTAGAGCTTGTACAGTGGCTAAGAGATTATAGACACACAAATATGATATATATCAGCATCTATATCATTTGTATACATTCAAAATATTCACGCTTTAGCTGTTCGCTTAAAATTAATCATCACAATAAAATCGGTGATCTACCTGACAGAAAACCCTGGATGCTTACAACATCAAGGGTACCACCCTCGCGTTGCAGACTCTAAGCTTTCAGATCGTATACTCTTTAATTAATTACCTTGTAATAATACCCGTCAAACCAGAACAAGGCAATGCAAAACGAGTGGCCGAAATAGATCTAGCCGGATTCTATTCAAAATCTTACCACCAAGCCAAATATCAGCTTCTATCGTTTCCCCCACAACTAATTGAATCACACGTGTAAGTAATTACTGGGAGCTAACATAAATTTATAAATTACATTCGGCTCCCTGTTGCTGCGTACATACGACGTACATTGTTTAAATATGTACGAACGAGCAGTGAGATGTTATAATTACGATCTGAGCGCGAGCATGCATTTAACTTTCTAACTACGGATGGCGGGCGAACCCATTTAACTAACCTGACTCTGGACGCAGACGGAATTAAATTGAATACCAACATCGCGGCACGGCTTATTATATTATTATAACAATGCCGCGAGTTACTCCGCTGTACGTACATAAATAAGCTTATGTACTCTTGGAGGGGAGAGATTGTGCAAGATTGGAAAAACAAAAACAATGGTACTCCACATTTTAACCACCACCGGCATAATTGTTGGACCTACAGTCCCAGCAGACATTTATTATTGTTATGATATTTATTTTGTTCGTCATCATAGCGAATCGTAGAGCTGTAAAGTTATATTCTGACAGAGATAATATTGCAAGGTTACCAGTAGTTGAGGATTCCGGACAAAATTTAGACTTACAATATTTGGTAACGACATGTTGTTTTGTAAATGTCGTTACTTCTATATTATTTTAAAGCTGTGGAGTTTCTTGTGCCCGTTCTTCTCCACAGCTAAAAGACTTCCTGAATGGGTGGTTTCCTATGCCTATCCATCCATCCATAAAAAAATAATTTTAGACGATTCAAAATGCTTAATTTAAGCTTACTGAATAAAGATATATTGATTTTTTGATTTTGTTTAAATGTTATCAAAAGTAATAATACTTTTTTTTTATAACCGTGTCGCGTAGCGGTGAAAGTATACTACCACCCCCTCTCTTCCCTTGAGTGTCGTAAAAGGCGACTAACGGACTAAAGACTGCATATACATTCAATAGCACGGAGCGGCGATGAGCTTAGCTTTTGTCACTCTGAGCACATGTGCAGTCGCTATTTGGTGAAAAGTGGACTATGGTAGAGGACTGGCATTTGCTGTCCTCATTGCCTAGTCTCTGACTAACCTTTCGGAGATAAAATTCGTGATTATATGTAATAATATGTACTTATGTAGCTAATAATACGTTTAGTTCTATTAACAACATTATTGGTTTGTTAAAATGCTCACATTGGAACTAATGCTTAAATACTAAAAAAACTAGGTATTAAAAAGAAATTGTGTAATACCAAACAAACATTGTTTAACACGTGGAAACATTAATCTCGACTTGATAGCCTTCTCATTGACTTAACTTTTTAACAACAAGCCAAACTCGTTTAACTAAACCTCGGTGGACGCAGCCGCAATCGAATTGGAAACTGCCATCGGCCGCTTATTGATAAATAAGTTTTGCTGCGTCGAGGTCCTTTGAACAGGCGGCCATTTTGAATAGTCAATACAAAAAAAAATATATATAAAGTGATTCCTGGCTCACATAATACAGTAATTGTTTGTTATACGAGTATGGGGTAGAGGGCTTGGAAGTAAAATAGACTTCTTCAATTTTCATTTTATGTGCTTACCTATGATTTTTTTTAGTTTTATCAGTAAGTACTACGATTTCATTATGAATTACAAAGCATTGTTATTATCCTAACAAAATTTTTTATGCAAACTTATAAACATAGCTGTAATTGAATGGAAAACTGCCATCGGCAACTTTTAGATAAATAAGTTTTGCTGCGTCGACGTCCTTTGAACAGGCGGCCATTTTGAATAGAATACGGCTGATTCATAAAAAAATGGATAAAGTGAATGGTGGCTCACTTAATTAAGTAAGGATTTTATTTTGTGAGGTTGGATTGAATTTATAATAAGCATAATATTATGTTTCTTGATTTCCTTTTATCTCAGAATAACATCTTATTTTCTCTGGAGTTTGCATAACGCGACCGACCGAATTTCTTCCAGGTGAAGCCGCAGACGTATAAGGTAGCTTACTACTTATTTGAATGTTCGTTGCATTGTCTGTCGTTTGTACTTTGGTATTGAAATCGATAAATCTCTCTATCCCAAACATATGTGATTAGTGATAGTGATTATACAGTTTAAATATGTATGTAAGTTTACGTACGATAAGTATTTTTATGGTTCTGTCGTTGAAAAGTCACGAGAACATGTTATGAAAGCTAACGGCACATTTTGGCTACTGCAAGCGCATTTGCTACCCTCATTATTGAAAGAAATTTTGTTGCTATTCTCAAATATTTTTATATCTCAAATCTGTAGAGGATTATTTTTACTTGCATTTCATTAGAATATTATCTAAGTTTTTCTTAACAGCCAGTTTCGATTTATCGGTTGTTTGGGGTGGCTTATAACAGTATGATTAATAATATAATACGTAAGCCTAAAATCGTATGTACTACATTTAACCGCCTCTGTGGTCTTGTGGTTAAGCCACCGGTTTTAGACCCAGAGGTTCCAGGTTCGTTTCCCAGCGGGAGTATGTCTTTGTGTGCTCGGCTTGGTTACTGTTAAGTCCAAATGGCTAGCTACCACCATATATGTAAGTCTGTCGCCATTACAACTTAGATTAAAACAATTTGTTTTAATCTAAGCATTACAACGATGTTTATAGCATTGTTGTGTTCCGACAGTTTGAGATAAGATAGCCAATTCCTCAGTGGTTGTGGATTCCGGGTGAAGCGCGCTTCCACCTTCGGCCTTATCGTCACTTACCATCAGATGAGATGATGGCCAAGCGCTTATCTGTTGTAAATTTAAAAAAAAACAGAGATGTATGAAAGTTTTTAATGGTTAATAACATTTAACATTAGCAATTTTTTTTATAACACTAAGATGGCAATGAAGCATATGGCCTGTATGTAATCTGTATGTATATAATTTAACACAAATTTTGATGCGAACAAATTAAAATTTTGGAAATTTAAAAAATTTTCTACTTCTAGAATTTTGAACTGCACTTTTCTAACATTCCGGGTTGCGCACGTGATCAACCAACTATCGTGGCTCTGTTCATCTCGCTAAAATTTATCAATACTACTTAATTACGTTGTACTTACATGTTTATGACAAATTTAACTAGATCATGCCATGTTCCGTATCAAGTTTTGAAATTTTACAGTTACTAGCTCTGTGATGGATTTTTGTAGCGTTTCGTTTTAGCTGTCGGGTTTTTACGACTCGCGACTTTACGACAACAGTTGAGACAAACAGCTGAACCTTCTTACCGAAGCATTTAGAACTTGGAGAGAACAATGTTTTGATAATAATCTTTCCGGATAGAGATATTGCTAATGCTAAAGGGAGCGTAATTATTTTAATCTCCCGTGAACTGATGAACTTAGTAAATTTCGTTAGAGCTTAATAGCCTAAACTGAATTTGTTATTTTAACTACATGTTTACAGGTTAGTAGTATTTAGAGAAAACCGTTATTCCTTATTATTTAGAACTAGCGGCTAGCGGTAGATTAGTTTCATGAAAATTTTTTTTACTATGAATGGGTTTGCTCTTGATCCCAATCACGCCCAGGGGTTAAGACAAGATCCCCGATGGAGCGAGCTAACCCAGAAAGTGCCTGTTCACTCTTGCTTTGAATATGGACGGGTTATAAGTACTCGGAAACACAGACGCAGGGAGGGAGTTCCACTCATAAGTTGTGCGCAGTAAGATGTTGAGTAGTGCTTTGTGCGACATTTAGGAAAATACACCAAGAAAGGGTAGTAGCCCGCAGTGCGTCTGGATGTCCAATGGAAGAAGGGGGATGACGGTATGAGCTCATGCAACTCCAGAGCACTACTTAGCTTACAGCTTACACTTAAGTACTTCCTTCCTTCAGCCTTCCTGCCTTCAGCCTTTAACCTCGTCGCATGTTGGTGCCTTAAGCGCCAACACAGCTAAAAGCTAAACTTAATAATATATATTTCTTATGCGTTATCGACCTTGAACGAGTCGCAACACCAGTCCTGATTGTAATGCTGAAGCAAATATACACATAATTTCATTTATACAATGTGATATGGGTGGTACTTCTAACCCGTTAAGGCTAAGTACTGCATCTGATTTCATCGACAAAAAAAATAATATGGGGGTCTAAAGCGCCCCCCCCCCCTCTATAATTTATGACCATTTTTACTTTATGCGATATCAAAGGTTTCATACGTCGGAGAAACATGAAAAAATGGCAAACGGTAGCTAATGACACTGGCTAACTAATAAATTACTTTGTTTCGTATGTTTGAGATTATTTTGGTGAGGAAAAAAATCATTACTTAATTATTTTGTGATTTAAAATCACTTTTTTTTAAGTCCATATTATTTTTTTTGTCGATGAATTTAGATATAGTACTTAGCCTTAAAAGGTTGGAAGTACTACCCCTATCACATGGTATACATAAATATATATAATCACGACTATTATCCTCAAGGGTTAGTCAAAAACTAGGCAAATGAGGACAGCAAAAGCAGTCCTCTACCATAGTCCACTTTTCACCAAATAGCGACTGCACATGTGCTTAGCGTGACAGGTAGAGCCCAGCGCCGCTCTATGCTGTTGGATGTATCTGCAGTCTTTAGTCCGTTAGTCGTCTTTTAAATAAATAAATAAATAAAATCATTTATTCTCTCAAAACATGGTAATATAGATGGTCACGACAATAGTACGAACATACATGTTTTACCAAATTGGCATGCAAATATTAATAATAATTCTCATAAGTTACAAATAATTAATAATAAGTTAATAAGTTACATTCATTAAATTCATTTTATACAATATTTAGATATTCTGACACACCATAATAACAATGCTCGATTAATAGTTTCTTTAATTTAGATTTAAATATTGGAACAGATAATGATTGTCTTAAATCATTTGGTAATTTGTTATAAAGCTTGATCGACATTGCGAGACAGCTTTTTTTGTACATTGTTGTTTTTGGTATACGAGACATTACCAACCTATTTGTATTTCTGCTCGAACGTGGATAAATGTCCTTTGCAGAATTAAAAAGACTCATGTGCTGTCTAACAAAAACACACGATTCGAAAATGTACAAACTGGGAAGTGTCAGTATTTTAAGATCCTTAAAGTACGGTTTACATAACAAGTCTAAAGGACTTAGTCCCGCTATGGCACGAATACATCTCTTTTGAGCAATAAATACTCTTATAATATCAGTAGAGTTACCCCACAGAAGCAACCCATATGCACTGCCGCCACATAGGCATGGTATGCTGTGAGAGCAGTTTTGTCTGACACAGTTTGGCGCAAGCGTCTAAGAACAAACACAAAACTGTTTACCTTACTAATTACCCAAGGGAAGAGAGGGGGTGGTAGTATTCTTTCACCGCTACGCGACACGGTGTCATTTTATTGATGTATCATCATCATCATGATCATCAGGCTATCGCAGTGCCACCTTATGGCGCACCTAACAATGTCCAAATTAATTATATTTCGTTCCTGGTTTTCTATCGAGTATCTCTGTTTCGGTGCAAATTGTTGCGTTTGTACTGGAACAATGGGCTCAAATGAACTTCGAAATCACGTGTTCGGTGTCTAAATTCATGAAAGCACAACTGAGTGAGTGCGTGCGTGCGTGCTTCGACATTGAAATCAACATTGAACGGTAGATAAGATTAGGTTTGTAGCTCAGAATATTAACTAAAGCATAGAAGGATTGTTATATGCATTTGAATGTGCACTCCGTTCGACAACCCTTCGAATCACATTTGTAGATCGCTTTTGAATTCAGTATCACAAATGGTGACCGGATATCATATTTTTTTTTCGCTTTACATTTGACGTTTTTATGAACTTATTTTGTCTCTATTCTTCCAATGTTTATCGCCCATTTGAAAAAACAGGACATACGAGTCTCGTTTGGACTCCTTCTATGCTTTAGTTATTATTATATGGTTTATAGAGATAGCCATCGTCTCAAGATTTCAATGCACAGTGCAATCTATTTTTTTTTTAAGAGAGAGGCAAACGTGCAGGCGGGTCACCTGATGGAGAGTAATCACCGCCGCCCATGGACACCCGCAAAACCAGAGGAATCGCAGACGCGTTGCCGGCCTTTAAGGCAGGAATAGGTTTAAGAAAAGAATAGGAATTGGGAGGGGGGGGAGGGAAGGGGCCTCCGGAACCCTCACTGGTCGGACGAAACACAACAGCACTAAGTGCTATTATTTCACGCCGAATATTCGTGAGAGGGTGGTACTACGCCGGGCGAGCCGGCCCAATGCGTGCTGCAGCGCAGCGTGGATCTAACACTTAGAAAATCTTGTTCCCAAACTCAGTACTATTTAGCAAATACCTCTTATTTGAACCAGGGTGCATGTCATTGTCAGGTAGGTACTAGGTATTATTTAAGAATAATAATTATTCGCAAACTCATTTTGCTAGTTTTTTGTTTCCACAAAAATGCAACTATGCATTGAACGCGCAACCACGATCACGGCAGTTCCGCGGTGCAACCCGCGATTTTTCTGCTTGTCCATTATAATTATAATCAGCATATTTAGTATCTTCCAACGCTAACTAAGCTAGATCTTCGGCTCTTTTTTTCCAATTCTCTGCTTATTGACTTCTCTTTATTACCGTTGGCTAAGACTTTTGTAGTATAACAGACTATAGTATAACATTTCTAGAAAGGTACATTCGTGCAAAAGAAGCAATGGATGCACTTTCCATACACTTAAACGATATATTATAAGGGTACAGCTTGTTTACCAAGTTTACCTTTATACGAATTTGCGAGTTCGAAGATTCGTTTGGAAATTATATGGTCCGAGTGAGATTTACAAAATATTATAAACTACTTATACATATAATTATGTATAAAATCACGACTTTTATCCCCGGAGGATTAGAGAGATTAGACAATGAGAACAGCAGAAGCAGTCCTCTACCATAGTCCACTTTTCACCAAATAGCGACTGGACATGTGATCAGCGTGACAGGTGGTGAGCCCAACGCCGTTCTATGCTGTTAGATTTGTGTGCAGTCCTTAGTCCGTTAGTCGCCTTTTACGACACCCAAGGGAAGAGAGGGGGTGGTAGTATTCTTTCACCGATGCGCGACACGGTTACTTCACTTGAGCTGTCAGTCATAAAACATTAATTAAAAATAATTGTGACGCTGAATCAGTTTCTGCAGCTGTTAGTCTGGCTAACGAAAGCTGAACCTCGTAGTTATTTGATTGGCAACACTTTGTCTGTCTATCTGAGGTGTCATGTCGTATGTCAAATTGAAATTTTTTTGAGAAAATTGCAGCTGTGTAAGTGACCCTGTGTTACCCTGTCATGATTTTTATTGAAATTACCGCGTTCTTCCTGGTTCAGCTTTCGTTAGCCAGACTCTAATATAAAATATAGTTCAATAGAAACAACGTTTCCAATATCAAAGTGTACATTGATTCCAATATGTTAATGAAGGCTAACATCAGGTTTCATTATAAAGCACGTCGAACGTTTCAACTAGTTTGCATCGATAAATTGCCTGCCTTTCCCTTAGAGGCGCGTGTGTGAAGCCAGTTCTGCAATAATTACAGTGAACACTCCAGACGCGGGTACCTACGCGAGGTAAATACGAGCTTTGTGAAGGCCAAAGAACCGGCGATGCGCCCGTATTAGATGGAAAATCGTTACGGGCTGCATAGAAATAGGTGAGAATGAAAATGGAAATCTGCAATTTGGCCGTGCAAACAGCAAAATACCTACGTGTGTTTGTGGCTGGCTGGTTTTTTGAACTTGGTCTGTTTTTTATTGTATTTTTTCTGAAAGATCAAAAGTGATTACTTAGTACTCATAAAACAAAATATGACAGTGATACTGTGTACGTGCTTGATTTTTTAATAATTGTTGTCTAGCTTTAGCTGTTGTATTATTAGCCCACTAGACCCACTAGAAGCATGTTATATTATTTCAAGTGACATTACTGTTACCTACTCTATTTATTTAAACATTAAAAAACAAAAAAAAAAGTTCGCTTGTGACCACGGCCGCCGCATCGCGACCGAAACGTCAAGCAGTAAGTAGATATGTACTTACTTACAAAATTAATCGTGTTAGGTCCCGTTAAAACAGTTTTAATTAAAAAAAAGTATTTGGTTTCGGCATGATTTATAAACCAATCTATTGTGCATAACTATTATGTACACAACATACGTTTTTGCCATTCAAAACGATATTAACGAGCAGATGGCTAATAATTAAAGTGCAATTGCGTCAAGTTTTAAATGTCATTAATGTCAGAAAAAAGGTTTTTCTCTGAACTGACTGAAACGCTTGCCTGATTAAGACTATGGCTACTGCTGAGCCATTAGTTGGATGAAGTTCTTTTAAGCTTTAGCCTTTTAAAGCTTTTAAAAGCCCCAGAAATACTTGGTGGTAATTTAATCAACTCCAGCTCTACGCAAGCACAGCATTGAGCGAAATTAAAACTGTGCACAAACACACATAGCGTTTGAGAGCCTGCCTCTAATCGCCTGTTTCATGGCCCCACCGTAATGCAATTGGAGAACTACTAAAACTAAATTAATCTATAACAATATTATGTTAGTGGAAGTTTTAGCTTTCTTAGTCGTGTTTGAGTAAGGAGATTTGATTGCAGTTGGTTGGTTGGTGCAGCATGTAAAAAGCCATAACCAGAGAACGGAATGTTTGAGATGAGACTGTTTTAAGTCCGCCTGGTTCACCACTATAACTATTTTGTTTTGCTTCGACATTTCAAGACACGGTAGGCAGTTCTTTAGTAGTTCTTTAGAGGGTAGCAAGTCATGCCAAATTATGTAAATTTACCTAGTAAGATTATTTGTGTTATTCCTACTAATATTTTAATATTAGTAGGAATGAATACAAACATACAACGCGAAAGTTTGTAAGTATGGGTGGATGTATGGGTGGATGTATGGATGTTTGTTACTCTTTCACTTAAAAACTACTAAATGGATTTGAATGAAATTCGGCATACACATAGTTTATAACCTGGATTAACACATAGGACACTTTTTATCCTGATATTTCCACAGGAACCACGCGGGTGACACCGCGTGCGGCCGCTAGTTTATTACATAAAATTGTTTTTTTTAACCCACCAACCCGTATTGGGCCATAGTGGTGGGTTATGGCCTAATGTTTCCATGTGCCTTTTTTTCTTTTTGCATTCACAATGCTATATAGATATAGAATAAAATGTTTACTAGAAAAAAAACAAACTGCTGGCTTGCAGCGTAAATATAACTACATACTAGGAAAAATTCAGCGAGTCTTAGACGTCTCGGTAGCTCAGCGGTTAGAGCAGTGGACCGGCATTCCAAAGATCGTGGGTTTGAATCCCATTCGAGCTTCCTGAGACTGGTTGGTTTTTTTCTAGTAAACATTTTATCCTGTTTCCATGTGTGTTGTCTATGTGGTAAGGCCTGCGCCCAGCAGTGGGACGTATAAAGTTTGACGATGAAAGCTAATTTTACAAAGTTGCAGTTTCTTTTCTAATTATAACATGAAATCAAAATGTAATAACATCAACTACCTATTTATGTAATTGTTATCCAAACACAATATTTGTAGAATAATATTTTATTGAAACAAATTCCATTACATACTAAATCATGCAGCAAACGATACCGGATATTTTAATGAAAACGAATCTACCAATTAATCCGTTTCGTTTATCTGCTTGAATAATAAATGGATATTGTATTTAATTTGTTGCTAAACAGTTGAAAGCTTGCTATAGGATAAGCTTTTACGAAGTCATAACCTTGAACTACAAGCTTTTGTAAACGTTTCACAGTACATTACACTTATTGGCGTTCTTTTAATAATACCTATGTAACCTTCGTTCTCTTTTTTTACAAATCAAATCAAATCAAAACAGCTTCTGGTTCATTGTGGATTTCCATACTTGCACATGAATCACTACACTATAGTTATTCCACCGCCAAGTCTCGCGGAGTACAGAGTTTTATTCAATTTATTCTATTAATTGGCATACGACCCTTTTTATATATAAGAAGGAGGCAAACGACCAGGCGGGTTACCTGATGGAGAGCAATCACCGCCGCCCATGGACACCCAGAACAAAACCAGAGGAGTCGCAGAGATGCGTTGCCGACCTGAAAGGAAAAGGGTTAAGGAAGGAATAGGAATTGTAAGGGGGGTGGGAAGGGGCCTCCGGAACTCTCACTGGCCGGACGAAACACAACAGCACCAAGTGCTATTATTTCACGCCGGATATTCGTGAGAGGATGGTATTACGCCGGGCGAGCCGGCCCAATACGTGCTGCAACGCAGCGTGTCTCTCTGCCACTCAGTCAGTGTCACTCATTTAGCACCACCCAGGGGTCACGTGTAGGGTCTCAAGGGTAAACCTACGGACGCGAGTAACTTTAACCCGTCCTGCAAGACTTCACATCGCTGGTTACTTTAATCCGAAACGTTAAATGTAGGCGTACCTCCATCGAAGTAGGATCTGTACCAGCGGAGTTAAAAGTAATTACACGTACAACAATCCTTCTGCGTGCAGCTGGCTGCGACACTGGCTGCGGCACTTCAGTTGTAAATGTTTACAAATTTAACAGTGACTATAGTGATCATGAATTTTGAAATACGCAAAAAGTTAATCAATATGTAAGCAGATACAAATGTTTATATGATCCACAGGACAAACATTATAAGAACAGCTCATTTAAAACTATGTTGTGGTCGAAAATAGGAATGGAAACGAACACACGGCGGCGCGGCGTCGCAGATGCAGCAATGCGTGTGCGACGGCGTGGTGCCGGTGTGAATTGCTTTATGTCGCAGCGTGCTGCAGATGCAACGCATCGTGTTGCTGACACATCCGGTGTGTGGTAACCTTAATGAGAAAACACCTAACCACTCTATCGTTGGTTCGTTATTCCTGGCACTGGACTAGTTCGGGAACGTCGGCTATCACTAAATCTCAGATGAGGAAAAGTGTAGGATTGTGATCACCAATCCGCATTGGGCAAGCGTGGTGAATGAACCAGTACTCTTAAATTGTAGCGATGACTTGATTGCAACGGTGGATGTCTTTGCTCGGCAGTAGAACAGTATTTAATCTATACTTTGATTGCTAAGTGAGTCAGGAAGTGTTGAAACTGATACTCATGATTATTATTAGCCTCTGTGGTCTAGTGGCTAAGCCACCGGTCTCAGACTCAGAGGTCTCGGGTTCGATTCCCAGCGGGGAACACATCTTCGTGTGCTTGGTTTAATTGGTGGTAGGGCTGTTAAGTCCGCCTGGCTAGCTACCACCAACTTATCTAAGTCTGTTGCCATAACAACGGTGTTTATAGCATTGATGTGTTCCGACAGTTTAGAGAGAAGATAGCCAGCTCCTCAGTGGTTGTGAATTCCGGGTGAAGCGCGCTTTCCACCTTCGGCCTTATCGTCACTTACCATCAGGTGAGATGAAGGCAAAGCGCTTACCCGTTGGTGAATAAAATAAAAAAAAATGGTCTCATTTGTCCCACTGCAGGGCAAAAACCTCCCTTCCATCCTTACTTATTCCCAGCGATCTGGGACCAATCCTTCTGGAAAAAGTCCAACTAGTCCCGCAATCTCCTTCTAGGCTTACCGCATCGCCGGTTTCTGCTTTGTTCGGAACCCACTCTGAGGTTACACTTGATATTTTTTTAAAGTTTTATTTCACAAAAAAATACTTACCTACAAGCCAACTAAACAATATCTTTAAAAAGCTAGCAAGACCTTTTCGACCCTGTTTCTTTCTAGTATAATGTATTCAGTGATAAGTTTTAAGAAAACCCATATCAAACATAGATTATACTTTTACGTACACACAATATCCATTTCCAAACGATCCCTAAGTTTGAAGACAAGGTCCCCGAATATACTTGTTAATAAGTTTGCTCTTACAAGTTTTCAAAACTTATCACAGACACGTGAAAATATTCAAAACACAGAAATGTTAAACGTGATAATTTTATATGAATATGAGGTGAAATTGAAATTGAATGTGCGTGTTTTCTGAAAATAGATAATTTACGGGTGAAATAATAGAACGAGTCAAAGAACTACTACAATTTTCATGGAATTAACGCCTAACTACAAGTAACAATTCGGAATTGTGGTGTTACGAATGTGCAGCTAAGCTACTGTTTGTGTGCCTTTTCTTTTCTTACGAGTGACTTTTGTAATGTTTTTGCATGTGTGAGTGAGTTCTTCGACTTATCTACAGAATGATGCAGATTTGTTAGAAAAAATCTTTGAACTTAGGAGACACGCCCTTGTCGGTCTAGCCTCATCCATTCTTCCATGCTACTTGTTTAGCGAGAATAGAGTGATGGTTTCCGTCTAGCCTTCCGCTTCTAATACTCTAGACAGAGTGAGTCGGTGTCCAGAGAAATCTACTTCGAAGCCGTACTAGAACTCCTGACACCCGCTTCTAGGTGGTACTGGCAGTTACTGCTGTCCTTTGTCAAGTTAAAGGTTTCAGTCCCTGGAAATGCCCCGTACGTCTTTATTACCGTATCGATGACTCCCATTTCCGCTTTTGAAGCTGTTGATGTTAATGCACAAATAATAGTCCATTTTTTCTTTTTTATATTAGATGCTCCGCTAATTTTTCTAAAAAAGAACAACTGATACATTGAACCAGCATAATATTCACAGTGCTACAAACTCCAAATTGCATTATTCAGAGATCGGTTGCAATTCCTATCCGAATGCTACATGTACTTGTATAAAATATTGCGATGCGAGTACGCCCTCTCCGCCGCGCCGCCGTCCGCCGTGACGAAACAGACATTATTTTAAATTCCAAAGCAAGGTGGAAGTAATTGAATTTTTATTATTTTTACTGATACGGCAATTCGATTTGTTGTATTGCACTTATAGGTACAATCAAAAAGAGTTAAGAATAATGAAATAATGATGATATTATAACAGGCTTGTTTCTGATACATTTAGCTTCAATTCGTAAGAGTTCCTCTATTTGAATTACGTCTTCTCTCTTGGGCATACAAACGTAGATCGGCCTATCAGCCAAACGTTACTTATGTAAACTTAAACTCAAGTTTTCTCTGATCATGTGTCGTTATGGTTAGATTTTTGGTAATGACAAAGTATTTCATCCGATTATGATGCCTCGATCGTTGTGATAGTATTTTTTTTTTACAGAAGAGAACCTCTTTTTAACAGAGCTGTGAAATAGCATAGGTACGAGTACAACACAAAATGCAACACCACAAGTATCACTTCGTTGTCAACCCTGAAAGTTAAGTTTCTGCATAGTAATTACCTACATAGACGCATGATTTTGTCTTGTATTTCACTGGATCTAGCATGCCGAGGTCACTAAAACTCTCGAGCCTTTGCAATTGCGTAGAGATATTGCGTCACTCAGCGTCTTTTACCGTTTATACCATGGCGAGTGCTCTGAAGAACTCTTTGACCTCATCCCTCCTTCTCCCTTCCTCCATAGGAGTACGCGTGCTGCTCTGCGGAGTCACCAATTTACAGTCTCTAACATTCCATCTCGCACAAAGAAATTTGGTGACTCGTTTCTTTGCCGCACTTCCAAAAGATGGAATAGTCTACCAGCACACGTATTCCCTCCTACCTATGACATAGGGTCCTTCAAACGAGGCGTGAAGAAGCACTTTGTGGGCCGGCAGAGTGAGGATGACTGATGCTACGTCTCTTACGCTGCACCAGTTGTCCTCGCGCCTGGACCTCCACTTAACATCAGGTGGAGTGGGGTCATTTGCCGGGCATAGTATAAAAAAAAAATCATTCAAACTAGAATGCAGTAATGCCAAACAATTCATCATGATAGCAGATACAGGTTTTAGGGTGGTCGTTCTTCACCAGCAAGCGCTTACTTTAAATCTACCTTTAAAACCTTGTTGTTCATATTTCTACGTCCGTTGGCCTAGCTTTACCCTAATGTTTCATTATAACTCCTTCTCCTAGTATATTTAAGCGGATATTTAAAAGCGAAGCACTTACCGCTATATTTCACGAGGGCACAAACAGGTGACGCTCTGAGACGTTTTAAAATTTCATACCTCTCGAGGGCAATAAATGCATAATGTAACACTTTCAGGTGTTCACGGTTCATTTATTTATTTATGGCTTGTTATATCATTGTTTAACAAGTGGGAAGCGCTTGGCCATCATCTTTATTATCATGATTATCAACAACCAGTAGGTGCCCACTGCTGGGTGTAGTTCTCTCTTTGTACACGCCATTAAAGCCATCGTCTTACATCGTAGTAAGTGTCAGGTCGATGATGAAAGTTTCATCGGAATCGTGAACTACTGCGCACTGCTAATATTATCATGATGACTGATTGATTGATTGACGACCTCCTTGGTCGAGTCGTTTGTACACCGGTTTTCATGGTGTCGCCATCTCTGAGGTCCCGGGTTCGATCCCCGGTCGGGTCAATTAAGAAATTATCGTTTTTCTAAATTGTCTTGGGTCTGGATGTTTTCTTTGTATAATAAGTACGTATTTAAGCATTTTAAGTATGTTTATCCGTTGTCTAGTAACCATATAACGAGTTTCATAAAGAAGCTTCTCTTGGGCTAGATAAATGGTGTGAGTGTAGGAAAGTTTATTTATTTATTTAACTATGAAGGCGGTATCAAGTCAAGCGGACTACAATAACTGAATTAATTATGGAACCCTGCTGGTATTCGAATCGAAACTACGAGTCTGGAGCCGGTGGTGATGGTTTTTGGTGGAAGTGGTGGTCTTGATGACCTCCGTGTTCCAGTGGTCAGCAGATTTTGGCGTCCGTCCCTATCTCTGAAACCCGGGGTCGTCCTATATCTAGTTAACCATTAAAAACAAAATTCAATAAAACTTAACTTGGGATAAATGATTGGTGTGAGCATGGGAAAGTTATAGACATAAAATATACCTCCGTTAGGTAGCGATTATCGCTTGTTGATAGACACTTTACAAAAATTGAACGCAAAGAAATTGTTTTTCAGCCACCAATTTCGTTGGAACCAAAGAATGAATAATAACATTATAAAAAAAGTTTCAATATTCCGTTTTTGTACACAACCTCCGAAGTCCGCGCAAGTTAAATTATTAAAACATCATAACGAAAAGACTGCCGAAAAATATAGGAAACAACTTTCTTTATAAAATGGGACACTCATCGCCTTTGAAGATGCAAGTACGCGCCGAGGGATACTTTAAAGATTCATGGCGACGAAGGATATTATGAATACGGAATGAAGCTGTTTTGTAACTGTGCAATATGAGTTTGTCAAGTTCAAACGTAAAAATATTACAGTTTGGGACCTCTGGACAAACAATTGACCATTCATTGTAATCTCTGTTATAATTTCAGCCAGTGAAATGTGAGTTTTGACTGTTGTCGCAACGTAAATGCTTACACTAAAAGAGGCCTAATTGTAACTAGGGTTGCTACCCGTGCTCTAAAATAGAGTATTGTACTCTTTTTCATGTATGCGTATTCTATACATGAAAAAGAGTACAATACTCTATATATAATCTACGACATCAATAGAGTACGCTGAAATACTTTATTTATATACGAAAAACAGATCGTTACTGGTTATGAGTACTTCAGAGTTCAGTGAGAGAGTCTTCTCTCTTATGAATGTAAACTGGAGAGACGAAAGGAATAGAGCTACCCTAAATTTAATAAAAAACGAGTTGATTATATAATTTTAATCTAAATTATGATTGCAAAGAGGCTGTAGATATCTTCAAGAAAGACAAATATTTGTTCAATGTCGCAAAGAGCAACAAAAAATACGTTTTTAAGGACAAATAAATAAATACTTTTTTATGCCATGTACTCTATTTTTGTTCTAACAAAATTAGTCCTAATAAAAGGTGGCAACCCTAATTGTAACCACCGTTATTGCTTGGGTTATTCTTAGCAAGGTTACATATTGTACTCGGATTGGCTGGTGGCAGAACTTTTTTTCCGTGCTTCGCAAGGCGTAAGTTGACGGACGTTAGAAACCCATCAACAAGCATTATGCCAGCATGGTGGTTTTTAGCCCTATCTACCCATATGTTATCCATGGGCCTGTGCAGTGGGACGTTCATAAGCGGATAAAAATAATAAAACTTTTTTTAACCGTGTCGTGTAGCGGTGAAATAATTAATAACCCCCTCTTTTCTTTTGGGTGTCGTAAAAGGCGACTAATGGACTAAAGACTGCACATACATCTAACAGCATAGAGCGGCGATGAGCTCACCACCTGTCACGCTGAGCACATGTGCAGTCGCTATTAATTTGGTGAAAAGTGGACCATGTAGAGGACTGCTTTTGCTGTCCTCATTGCCTAGTTTCTGACTAACCCTTCGGGGATATAATAGTCGGGATTATAATTATATGTGTTTTTTTTAAAGTGGAAATGCTGTATACCCGGAATCTTTAGCCGTTGAGGAACTATCTATCTTATTTTGTAACCCTCTGAACACAACTAGTGCTGCTTAAATTGTTGTTCTGGCGGGAGACTTAGATGAGACATTGGTATTATCCAAGTAGACTTAAACAAGCTAACCACACCGAACACATCAAGCGACCCTAGGAAGTCTGAGTCCGAGGCCGGCATTTAACCACTAGAATACGAAGGCAATAAGTGTAAAATATGTTGGTATTTTATTTTCAAAACAGTATAAACTTAAAATAAGAACGTACGAAAAGAATTCTTATTTTGGACGACATATAGATAATTTTACAATGAAATGTAATTGTGCACTCACCATCTTTATTGTTAAGGTGTTTTCGAACACTGCAAAGTGGCTACAAAGTAAAGTGAAGTGACGTCACAACATTTTCGTTCGTCACCGCTAAGTGTGCGGTGCACAGGTTATCAGGCACTTAATATTCTGTCCTTGCAACCATTTTATATTCTCCATAAAAGTTTGTCGCGGAATGGCAGAGTGTACACCAGCTGTTTTATGTGAGCCGTTCTCTCGATGTGGTATAAGATGAACCGTCTCTTTTGTAAAATGCATTATTATGCTACGGCCACACTTGACGGCGAAGATTCGTGTTCGCGTTGTTGCAATAAAAACTTCGTCGTCGAAGATGTGCTTGGCCACATCCAAAAAAAATTTCGCGACGTCGCGATAATCTTGTACGTAAATCCTTGATGTGCGGCAATTTATCGACAGCGGCGCGAAATTTTGTCCTCCTTCACTTCATCCTATCGCGGAAATGCTTTGCGATAGGACGAAGTGTTTGGCCAGACGTGTTGCGATAATCTTGTACATCAAAGGATTTACTTTGATGTGCGGCAATTTTACGACAGCGGAGCGAAACTTCGTCCTCCTTCACTTCGTCCTATCGCGAAGATGCTTTGCGAAAGGATGAAGTGTTTGGCCAGACGTATCGCAACAACGCGAACCTTGGCGCTATCGCTATAGTGTGGCCGTAGCGTTATAGAGCAGTGTGGTGGCAGTTCAATATTAAAAGATTACTACCATCTTATCTCTTCTCTTGGGTGTCGTAAAAGGCGACTAACGGGCTGAAGTCTAGAGTGATCATACATCCAACAGCATCAACGGCGAAGGGCTCACCACCTCTCACGCTGACCACATGTGCAGTTATAATTTAGTAAAAGGTGGACTATAGCAGTGGACTACTTCTGCAGTCCTCATTGCCTAGTCTCCCATTTGGGGATATAGTCATGAATCTATGTTTATATGGAATACAAGTACAACTCTGCTTAGACCAATTACCGTTGACTCTCAAAGCTCGAACCTCTTGTGCAGCGGCTAACTTACTGCGGAATATTAACGCGTTGATGCAACTTGGACAACAGGGGATTCAAACAACAATAATGATTAATGGCCACCACTGGTAGAGCTACGAACTTCGGCGTGTTATTGCACTCAGTCTGGCCCAGGATTCGCTTGTTGCGATAGAGATGATTTTAGTTTAAGCAAAGTGAAATTATTTTTACGAAATAACGGGATTTTTACCATGTTTGAGTTGTTGTTTTTGAGTCCCCGATATTTCAGCACGCACCATGCACCATGCACCATGATTACGGAGTAACTGCAGTTAATGCGGGTGGATTTGAAGAGCAGACCAAACGGTCTACCCTCTTTCTCGTTCGTTTACTGCGTTTGACACTCAGTACCACTGTTCTAGTTCAAAGTTATCAAAGTTTTCAAAGTTCACATTGTGAAGTTGTTGAAACTTTGAGATAAATTACCAGTTACTTTGCTTTATTTTTTTGTACCTATGTCAATTATTGTATTATCGATGTAGATAAAACGGCATTAACAGAAACCTTTTAAAAACTGTACTAATTTTCAAATGTGATAATGTACTTAAGCAATAACATAAATGTTATTTAAATAGGTAAATTTTACGTTTTTATATGTGGGTGTGGCACGGATAAAAGTATTGTCATTTTTTAGAACTTCATTTAATTTAAAGTGTTTACGAATGATTTATTCATTCATTAATTTATTTACTAGGATAGGGTAGGGAAATGTTCGCAATAATATATCGTAATATAACTACACCATGCAATTGCTGTTATGTCGGGGAATATAGTATTAATAATAAAGTTTAGAATAAAACGCGAATAATTCACTGTTTGACATTTTATTTCAGACTGCCGTCATTAGTCGAGAGTATCACGGCGGCCATCTTAAATCAAACCTGCTTATTACTAACATAGTGCAAACATACATAAAATCACGACTATTATCCCCGTAGGGTCACTCGGGAGACTAGGCAATGAGGCAGCAAAAGTAGTCCTCTGCCATAGTCCACTTTTCACCAAATAGCGTCTGCACATGTGCTCATCGTGACAGATGGTGAGCCCATTGCCGCTCTATGTTGGATGTATGTGCAATCTTTCGTCCGTTAGTCGCCTTTTACGACACCCAAGAGAAGAGAGGGTGGTAGTCATTGACCTAGAAGTATAGGCAAGAACGTTCATACAAACCATTTGTTCAAATTCTGGAATGAGAGACCTAGAGTTCGCTGCAGCCGCTGCAGCGCTTAAACATTTAAATGTCGTCTAATCAACAGACAGACATTGCAGCGCCGCAGCGCCAGATCGGTCAAAGACAACGTAGTGTGTATCAAGATGGCGTCCCAAATAGATTGTCATTGAAAAAATATTTTTTCTATTCTAATAATACGATATAACTACATAATAATGACTTGCATAACAAATAATTTCAATTACTAGACAACTGAATTGTAGTAAACGTCTAGATCTAGATGAACACTTTGAAAAGAAATAAAGAATTATTTTCGCCGCTCCGCACGCGCGAATGTCAAAGCCACACTAAAGCAAGATGCCGAGTCGACTCCGCAGATGAGTGGAACATAGTGCGTGTTCGGAAGGGCCTATCTAGTGTAACGTATATATCGCTGGTGGTAGTTTTATTCAACGCTACCCGACACGGCAAACCTACTTATAACCTTATTAACCTACTCTTACTGTTAATATATTATTATTTTATGTTAAATATCTGACCACTTCGCCAGCCTCCGCCCAAGGGCCCTTAACTGAAGACGTCTTAGAAAGTAATTGTGGCAATGAAGAGTCGTTTGTTCACGCCTTTGAGATTTAGCTATAAAATTCCAAGTGTTGTAACGGTAATTCTCCGGTTTGGTCGGAATTTATTACAATACTACGGTGGTATTTTAAGAAAATAACGTTGCTAGTATACACCGGTTTTCGATTTAATAAAATTTATGGTGAGTTCCACCCATAAAACTGAACAATTTTCCCTAGAAACCTATGTGCAAACGTGACAAAAAAATTTCGACCTCCCATACAAAACTGTCCAATCATCAGACGACAATAAATAAATAAACTTTCCTACACTCACACCAATTATCTAGCACAAAAGAAGCTTTGTTATGAAACTCGTTAAATGGTTACTAGACAACGGATAAACATACTTAAAATACTTAAATACATACTTATTATACATAGAAAACACCCAGACCCGTGACAAATTAGAAAAACAATAATTTCTAAATTGACCCGACCGGGTATCGAACCCGGGACCTCAGAGATGGCGACACCATGAAAACCGGTGTACAAACCACTCGACCAAGGAGGTCGACAAATAGTATGATGGGCGAAATTTTTTTTGTAATTTTTGGACATTGGTTTCTTGGGGAAAGTTGTTCAGTTTAATGGGTGGAACTCACCCTTAATTTAATTAAAACGAATGAAAATTAAGGGTGTATAGCCTATAACTATCCTACTGCTGGACTAAGGTCTCCATTATTGAAGTCAAGTCGTCACTACAATTTTATTTTATTTTTATTTTTTTTTATTTTTTTTTTATTGGCAACGGGTAAGCGCTTGGCCTTCATCTTAATATAATAATTTATGGGCTTTGACTTAACCACCACGTTTGCCTTGGGTCACCGCGTCGCGTAGCGGTGAAAGAATACTACCACCCCCTCTCTTCCCTTTGGGTGTCGTAAAAAGCGACTAACGGGCTAAAGACTGCACATACTTTCAACAGCATAGAGCGGCGATGGGCTCACCACCTGTCACGCTGAGCAGATGTGCAGTCGCTATTTAGTGAAAAGTGGACTTAGAAGACTTTTTTTTACAATAGAATTAAGCAAACGAGCACGCGGGTCACCTGATGGAGAGTAATCTCCGCCGCCAATAGACACCCGCAACACCAAAGGAATCGTAGATGCGTTACCGGCCTTTAATAAAGGAGTAGGTTTTAGGAAGGAATAGGAATTGTGAGGGGGGGAAGGGCCTCCGGAACCCTTACTGGCCGGACGACACACAACAGCACCAAGTGCTAATATTTCACGCCGGATATTAGTGAGAGGGTGGTATTACGCCGGGTGAGCCGGCCCAATGCGTGCTGCAAGGCAGCGTGGCTCTACCACTCAGTCAGTGTCACTCATTTAGCACCACCCAGAGGCCACGTGTATCCTACACTCTACTTAAGAGTAAACCAACGGACGCGAGTAACTTTAACCCCCAAAAGTCCTTCTTTCTTCTTCTTGTTTAGTCCATTAGACTGCTTTTGCGGTCCTCATCGCCTAGTCTCTGACTAACCTTTACGTGATTATATGTATGTAGTGTGTACAACGCTTGCTAAATATAGGATAGCAAATACAAACCTATGCTATAAATTGAAAAATCCGAAACACACTTTTAGCGACCTGGAAATTAAACTCGAGACTTAAAAAAGAAGAATTTAATAGCGTATTATTAGTTCCGTGATCCGTCTACGACTTCATCAGCAAATAATTTTTTATTCGTATTCCTTATCCCACCACGCTAGGCCATAAATAATAAACCACAACTATTATCCCCGAAATCAGAGACTAGGCAACGAGGACAGCAAAAGCAGTCCTCTACCACAGTCCAGTCAGCTGGGCGATAAGTACCTACGTCTGCAATCTTTTTTGTCATGTTTGTCATGTTTAAAACACTTGACCTGACCAGCTTTTGAAGTTTCTTGCAGTTTCTAGCAGTCACCTTATATAATAGATTAAGGATTCGGCAATGGTGATACGAACATCGCGATGCATTAAGCTTAATTACGACAATCCAATTAGAACACCATTAATGGTGTTACTCAATCGTCATTCAACAGTATTAATTTCCGATTAATTAGTGCTTTATTGGTTTCATTACTGACACTTCTAAGCAATTACACAACAATGTCTTGTCATTGTTACAGCTGTTTAGGTAAAGTTGAAATATAGCCTATAATTGTCTCACTGCTCTATTAAAATCAAGATTCACGCTACAATTCATGTACAGTCAAGAGCAAAAATATGTAAACAATTGTAACTCTTAATACAATGGAATAAGAGTCAAAGTGTTTACATATTGGTACTCTTGGTACTCGTGACTGTACAAAGGTTAAAACTTTCACCTGCGCCCGCTTTCTTGTCAGTGCTCAATAACCGACTCGCGTAGCGGTGAAAGAATACTACCCCCTCTGTTCCCTTGGGTGTCGTAAAAGGCGACTAACGGACTTAAGACTGCACATAAGTACATCCAACAGCTTAGAGCGGTTATGGGCTCACCACCTGACACGCTGAGCACTGTGCAGTCGCTATTTGGTGAAAATTGGACTATGGCAGAGGACTGCGTTTGCTGTCCTCATTGCCTAGTCTCTGACTAACCCTTCGGGGATAACTAGTCGTGATTATGTATGTATGTAAAGAATTTCTATAACGTCTAGTGCCGACGCGTTTTAAATGTAAAACACAATGCTTGCCTTGCTTCATTTTGTTTAAAAACTCAGCAGATCTAAAGTTCGCCCCGTCGTTACATGTACTGCAGAAATCAATATAAAAGTCGTGCGGCTCAACCGATATTAACTTTGGTCATTAACCGGCGCGGACTCGCATTTGTCACACTCAATTTACCACGGAAAGGGTACGGTTGGATATGGATCGCTCGATTAAATACGTACCTGTCTTCCGTTGCCAAATATATGTACCAGTCGGATGTACGTGTGTAGGTAGAGTGTTCCTGTTTGTTATTTATAGCACTGTTATAAGATAATAGGATAGAAAAGTTGATGGCGTAGATCTTGACATTCAATAAAGACGTGTTTGTCGCTTATAAAATTGACAGTTATTATCAGTCAAATTTTCGCTAACTTTTGAATTCGGACACAGGCCTTATCGGGCGTGTGGAATATGAAGAGCCCTTTACTTATAGATAGATGAAACGCGATAAAAAGTGACAATTGCTGTAATTGTATGTATTCCCACTAAAAGTTACTAATTTGTTAAGTTTTATGAGACAAGAATAAATGCAAACTTAGCTTGCAAACTAAGTCTAATAGTAGAACCTTATGTTGTGTTCAGATAAGCGGCGGTGAGTGTGTGCCACTACGGAACGTCAGAAGGGTAGTGTCAAATTTAGTGTACACAGCACAAGCTAACATGGCCGCAATATAGCAGTATTGTGCTATCAGGCTCATGTCCTACACGACACGAGGATTACATCGTTCACCGCATGTCAGGCTGGCCAATAACCTAACAAACACTTTAGGTTCGTATCATCCATATCCCCTTGTCTGTCACGAAGACTAAAGGTAACACCATTTATCTTCTACGAAACTTAAGAAACTTCACAATTGGCTACTTGACAGTTTTTATAAAAGTATTTGAAAAATTACAAACGCTTATAACGCCCCGTACAATAACTTTTCTCGAAAAAGCGTCATTTAATAAAAAAAAAACATATTTTTCTTCATTAACTTCATATTTCGGTTTCGGAAAACGGTTGGTCACGTGACATTTGGGTGTTTTCTATGTATAATAAGTATGTATTTAAGTATTTTAAGTATGTTTATCCGTTGTCTAGTAACCATGAAGCTTCTCTTGGGCTAGATAATTGGTGTGAGTATAGGAACGTTTTTTTTTTAAATTTTGTGACGTCACATTTTCTCCTCTTGAAACCTGACAGATAGTTTTTGTTTATTTGTGAAATGTGACGTCACACCAAGCCTAATCATGGCCGTGACAGGCCGTCCGTGTTTTGGGTCTTGTAATCCACAGATAAAAAATCGCAAATTTATTTTGTAAATAAAAACATTTACAAATTATCTTAATAAAAAATAACTATTGGATAATTATCGTAAAATTATAAACTACCATTTCCGACATATTTCATAATTATTTTATTGTTACAACTGTCAAATATATAGCCAATTGACATAGAACCACCTCCACCGGACGCTCATAAATTTCACATGCAGAAAAAACTTACACACAAGCACACATAACACATATACACACTGTTACACTTTAAAATTAAATCCTTTCTTTCCGGAGGCACATCCCCCCCCCCCCCCCCTCTTACAATTCAAATATTAAAAAAGGTTCATTTTGTTGATAAGAAAAAAATACTTACCAGACTTTTGGCTGTGAAGAACGATCAATTAGTTTTTACTATCTAGTTATAAATTAATATATAGAAAGAGACTGCTTACATAGAAACATAACAGGTATGAATTTAAAGAAATTTTATGTAAGTACTTACTTACAATATATTTAATAAAGCTTGTTATTCAAGAAATTGTAAATGCATAAAATTTTACCTCTACACAGGGACCTATATAACATGAGTGGGTATTCCGATCAAGTTAGTTTGCGTAGCGTTGTATGTGAAGCTATTAAAAGTTAAATTTCTTGTTATTAATTATTCGTTAAGCCTGTGTTCACACAGCATACGAAGGGTACTCATTTGAATATTAACGAAGCGAAACCAAAGTTTCTTGTATGTATGAAATTAATTTGTTAAGCGGTAACCACATTCAGCTAGTTTAGTTTCAAACTGTTTGGTTGACCGCGTAAAGTTGCCAAATATTATTCGTGGCCACGCCTATATATTAATGCACACTTATTTCTATTTATTGAAACTCTTGGTTGATATAGTTACAACCACGGAGCAAATAACAACAATCAAAATAACATGAAGCAAGGAAAAAGAGGGAAAATCATTGCGTTTCGTATTTATTACCGCCACTCACAGAAATGTCAATGTCATTTTATCCACTAATGGTAAAAACATGACCTTCGTCTCTGATGGTAAGTGATGATAAGGCCGAAGGTAGAAGCGCGCTTCACCCCGAATCCTCAACCACTAAGGAACTACTCAGCTATTTATCTCTAAGCTGTCGGAACACAACAATGCTTTAAACAGCGCCAGAGTTTAGATAAGACGGCGGTAGCTAGCCAGTCGGCCTTAACAAAATTACCACCAACCAAACCAAGTACCTCCACAAAAATTTACTCTCTGGAATCGAATCCAGGGCCTCTATGTCAAAGACCTGCGCGGCTTTAATTTAAAGTTAAAAGTTTAAAAAGTTTTAATTAAATTTAAAAGTTAAAAGTGCAATAACCGAAGGAATGTCTTTCTTACACTCCAAAGTCACTTTCAGACAATACAAATTTGTTCTCAAAACTACGAGTAGCCATTTTGAAACAATGCAAACGTCTAAATTGTTCCCGTACGGCGAGAATGCTGTGTCCAGAGACAGCTTACTGAAGCTCCAATACAGGTGATATTTACTATGTATGAGTTCGCTCGTCGTATATACTTCAAACGGACCGGTTAACAGTTTCTGAAAGCTCTGGCGAGAGTATTTTTCTATTGGCCCCTGTTTGTTGTTGCTGATGTGCGCTGTACTTGTGTACACGGTCGAGTTTCGATGAAACTGTTTGTAATGAACATTTTATACGGATTGTGTTCTGTTTACATGTTATTTGTATTGTATAGGTAGGCGTATTAAATAGGTAGGTACCTATTTTGCGAATTATATTTTTTTATGTAATATCACATACATACATACTTACATACATACATACATACACACATGCCCGTTTCCCGGAGGAGTAGGTAGAGATCAGAGTGTCCATGGTAAAAATAATACTTGTATTCAAATAAGAAGAGAAATGGAGAAAATTAACATAAAGTATGTTATGACAAGTTTAAATAAACGTTACAAAACAATAAATATACTTACATACATTTATTTCCATATTTCGTTTTAGAACAATTAAGTTTTTTAAAATATTTATTGTTGTTTTTTCTTTATTCACGTAATTAATATTGACATTTGTTTATACAAGTGTTGGAACCATCCTATTAAGTATAATATAAAAAATAATACCTGTTTCAGGAGATCCCGTATAAATTATACATTTTGCCTTTGTTCTATGATTTCTGAAGCATCGAAGAGCTCGAGAATGTTTTGTTCGGTTCCATATACGAGGACTGGGCTTTGCGTAACTATCATAAACCAAAGATTACCTGACATTGTGTTGTGTTGCATCTCATTTTATCAATAATTACAACACAATTTCTCCTCACGTTTACCAAGTAAGGGATCTATTAATTTGCACCAACCCCGTGTACATTTATATTTTGTGTTTAGCCGCTCTAATAACAATTTAGTGGCAAGACTCCCCAGTAATTCTATCCTGTGATAAAAAGCTACGGCGCCGTCGCTTCATTCTGTTACCTTCGAAGCTAATGAGCAAATGTACACCCACTAAGCAAGCGTGCTCATCTACTATGTTTTTTTATAGTTTTTAATGGACTCCCCGGCTTGAAACTTTATAAATATTAAGAGCACTGTGATTTTAAAGCAGCAGCATTATGTGGGAAAATGTGAAATATTATGTTGAGAGGAATTGTTGGACGTACTACCAAATGTGTGTTCGCGTTAATGCGAACGTATTTATTTGGAACAACAAAGTGTTTTGGTTAATGATTTATGAAAAGTGTTTTGTACATAATTAATTATAATGTTTTTACAGTCTCCGTGGAAAATACTGTCTAATTTTGACATAAAAAAAAAATCTTCTTCATTTTATTAATTATAATAAATTCCCTGCTTATCGGCAGAAATCCATTCGGATTCTGAGCAGTATGAGCGGTCTTGACTAAATCTTGCTTTTAAAACCCGGGCTATGCATGCAACAGTCCAGGCGTTATACCGCTTCAGCCACCGATATTTTATACGTAACATAACATAAGAAAATAACATAATAAAAATAACATGACGACCTCCTTAGTCGAGTGGTTTGTACACCGGTTTTCATGGTGTCGCCATCTCTGAGGTCCCGGGTTCGATCCCCGGTCGGGTCAATTTAAAAATTATGGTTTTTCTAAATTGTCTCGGGTCTGGGTATTTTCTATGTATAATATTTATGTATTTAGTATTATAAGTATGTTTATCCGTTGTCTAGTAACCATTTAACGAGTTTCATAACTAAGCTTCTCTTGGGCTAGATAACTGGTGTGAGTGTAGAAAAGTTTAAAAGTTTAAAGTTTAAGTTTTAATCACGACCACTATCCCCGAAGGGTTAGTCAGAGACTAGGCAATGAGGACAGAAAAATCAGTCCACTACCATAGTTCACTTTCACCAAATAGCGACTGTACATGTGCTCAGCGTGACAGGGGGTGAGCCCATCGCCGCTCTATGTTGTTGGGTGCAGTCTTTAGCCCGTTAGTCGCCTTTTACGACACCCAAGGGAAGAGAGGGGGTGGTAGTATTCTTTCACCGATACGCGACACGGTCTTATTATGTACAATCGACTAGCAATTATAAAACCCTTACTACCGCTCTGAGCTATCACATCCTCCACATCGTAACAAGGTTTTTTTCAAACACAGCATCGTGTATTTTGATGTGTAGTGTAACGTCGCGTCTGTTTGCTGTAGAAGCAAGGCGAATTCAATAACACCTCGATGTCGCCCCGTGTCAACTCGGCTTGTATGCATTCCAAGTATTATTCTTGTGAGAAACATACAGAGCGGTAACGCGTACCGGGACGTCCGGGGTATATTTTAACTTTAGTAGTTTAAATATTAGGCGATGTTAGCATGAGTCCTAAGACTGTACAACAGCTAAGAGCGGCGATGGGCTCACCACCTGTCACGCTGAGCACATGTGCATTCGCTATATGGTGAAAAGTGGACTATGGTAGAGGACTGCTTTTGCGGTCCTCATTGCCTAGTCTCTGACTAACCCTTCGGGGATAATAGTCGTGATTATAAGTATGTATCTATTAGCATGAGTCGTGTGTGTAGCGGTTCACTAAATTACCAACCCCTCTCTTCCTTTGGGTGTCGTAAAAGGCGACTAAGGGAATAAAGTCTGCGCATACAACGTTAGTCGGAAAGGGGGTACTAAGCCGCGGACAACTGAAAGTGCTACTATCAACTGTTATATTGCAAACATAAACTTTACGAAAAACATTCATATTTTATACATATTCATATTTAAAAAATGTACAACCTTGAATAAGGCCGGAGCTTACGCCACTTGTTAACCCCGGCAATGAACTCAATGAACTCAAATCTATCTCTCTCTCAAAACAGCTGACCGCCAGGGCTACCACTGCGTCACTTCTTATGAAATCTTAAAACAGCTGTTAATCTAAAATTATCAATTTTTAGGAAGAGTTCTTAGACAAAAGTTATTTACTATCATGTATACTGTCCCTCCTTTCGGCTTAGTACCCCCTTTCCGACTGACGTTGTATATATCCAACAGCATAGAACGGCATGTATGACGTGGACGTGGACAGAGAAGAAATTACTGATTTTGCGGACCCTTAAGAGATAATCTACGATCATAACGGGATAAATAGTCTTGAATATATGTAGGTATGTATGTAATTTTTTTGTAAATTCGAAGTCGCGGATGGGTTTCTTCTATATAATAAATACTAGCGGCTGCTCGCGGTTTCACCCGCGTGGTTCTCGTTCTCGTGGGAATATCGGGATAAAAGGTATCCTATGTGTTAATCCTGGTTATAAACTATCTGTATGCCGAATTTCATCCAAATTCATTTAGTAGTTTTTACGTGAAGAAGTAACAAACATACACACTCACAAACTTTCGCCTTTATAATATTAGTGTGAAGTGTGATGTGATTATTGCAATGACGACATCCGTGGTCGAGTGGTTAGCACGCCGGGTCTGGCGTCTTTTCGTCTTCTTGTTTTTTTTTATTTGATAAGACAACAGTTTTTTTGAGCGTAAACAAATTCAAAAAAATGTTTTTTGCCAGCAGTACCTAGTCATCTAAAATAAATAAATAATAATAAATTAAATTTGATCTCACACCGATTACTAGATAATTGGTGTAAGATCAAATTTTATTTATTAAGATAAGCTTCTATTGAGACTCGTTAATGTGTTAACACTTTTAAACTTTCACGTTCCATTATGCACACATATATAAACGGGATTTAACGCAAAACTAACAAAAGTCAGCCCGTAACCACGGCCGGTGCAATTCGGTCGAAACGTCGGGTATAAAAGGTATGCGTAGGATGCCTTTACTAAATAGTTTTGCGTTAAATCTCGTTAATGTGGTTAAACTAGATAACGCATAAATATACATAAACATAGGAAAACACCCAGACCTCGAAATCAGTTCAGAAAAACAGTTTTCCATAAATTAACCCGATCGGGAATTGATCTCGGGACCTCAGAGATGGCGTTACGCCAGACCCAGCGTACTAACCACTCGACCAAGGAGATCGAGTCATCGAAAATTCAAATTATCAGGCTGCAGCTTGAGAGTTGTTTGCCTAATCCGAGACGTAACCAGCCCGGCGGTGGCGCCGCCGTGTCTGCTCGTACATATTTGCCCATTACCCCCAGGGCAATATCCTATCCGACACTGTATATGAGATGCATTCCTCATTTTGCTTCCTCTGTTGACACTATGGAAATTAGGCAGTCGCTCCTTTGGTTTTAATAAGAGCCTCATACCGAGAGTTATTAATAGTCATATTTCTATTGCAGCTACGAGAATTGGGTGTGCTGCTTTTTGTCAGCAATGTATAAGTTACACTAGATAGGATGTTCCGACACGCACTACGTTGCACTCATCTGAGTCGACTCGGCACCTTGCTTTAGTGTGGCTTCGACATTCACACGACTCGGGCGCATGCGGAGCGGCGAAAATAATTCTTTATTTCTTATCAAAGTGTACACCTAAACGTTTACTACAATTCAGTTGTCAAGTAAGTGAAATTAATTGTTATTCAAGCCATTATTAGGTACCTAGTTTTAACGTAATAATAGAATAGAAAAGATATTTTTCATTTTTGGCCACGGCTTCTACAATCATATACGCCATCTTGGTACACACTACTTTGTCTTTAACCGATCGGCGATCTGGCGCTTCGATGTCTGTCTGTTGGTTAGACGACATAAAATGTTTAAGCGCTGCAGCGGCTACAGCGAACTTTAGGTCTCTCATTTGAGAGAATTTGAACAAATGGTTTGTATGAACGTTCTTGTATATCTCTCTAGGTCAATGCTTTTTGTACGGTTGATATTAATGTTCACTTTTTACTGCATCTTCGAAGTTTTTAAGTAGGTATCATGGTTAGCCTGTACACGTCACACGACTAGGGACTTTCCGCGTGAACATGAGGCGATCGTGTGTTAACATAATCGACTATTATTCCCCGAAGGGTTAGTCAGAGACTAGACAATGAGGACAACAAAAGAAGTTCTCTACTATAGTCCATTTTTCACCTAAAAGCGACTGCATATGTGCTCAGCGTAACAGGTGGTGAGCCCATCGCCGCTCTATGCTCTTGGATGTTTGTGCAGTATTTAGTCCGTTAGTCGCCTTTTACGATAACCTAGGGAAGAGAGGGGGTGGTAGTATTCTTTCACCGGTAGATACGTGACACGGTTTGTATTAAATTTTTCACCAAATAGCGACTGCACATGTGCTCAGCGTGACAGGTAGTGAGCCCATCGCCGCTCTATGCTCTTTGATGTATGTGCAGTATTTAGTTCGCTAGTCGCCTTTTACGACACCCAAGCGAAGAGAGGTGGTGGTAGTTTTTTTTCACCGGTGCGTGTCACGTTAACCCGCTACCAAAAAAAAAACTCCTTGAAGCCTGTTTTTTTTTATTAAACTCCTACAAATTATTTCACTCAATGCGCACGAGTTTACGTAAACTTCGGAACCCTTGGAGTTTCTTAAAAAGTGCGATTGTCGAAGAAAGTATCTTTTTTTTCAAGTTTACGGTGTCGCCCTTTCGACCGGCAACAGTGTTCGCTTTCTCATTATAATCAGATTATAAACGTCCCTCTGCTGCACGGGCCTTTTCACATGAATAACAATCAACATCGCGCCATAACCCATCAAGCTGGCCCTAAACGGGTTTGTGGCCGGGTCGCTCAGTATCTTGACAAAAGTAACAGTTTTTTTTTGTCCTCCTAAATAACGGCTTTGTGCGATCAGCACATTTAGCCAGTGTCAAGTATTATAATAGTAATTATTTTCTTTGAATTAGGTAGATAATAATAAGTAATAATGAACGTATAATGGTAAATGATATTCTCAAAACCCCTCGAGACTCAATAAAGCTGTGGGACTTTATTGAGATCTCACACGGACTTCTTGAGAGAATTTGAAAAGTGATGTTGCACTGTTTTGTTTTATTTGCCAACACTCATGCTCATTCACGAACACTTAACAGTAATTAATTTACCATTATTTCATATTAATATTCGCCAAAATACAAGTTATGGAAAATAAAACAAAACTGCAGACATGACGCTTCACTTTCCCGCCAAGAAGTCCAAAGTAACAGTTACACAACCATCATCATCATTTCTTTATCAGTAAACTTAAAATAAGCATTTTGAATCGTCTAAATTTAATTTTAGTACTCTATATGGATGGGCACCCACCCACCCACCACACCCATTCAGGACGTCTTTTAGCTGTGAAGTGGATAAGAACGGGCACAAGAAACTCCACAGCTTTATAATAATATAGAAGTCACGACATTTACAAAACAATATAGATTTATAACGTTCAAGGGTGCCCTCCACAAAAGACCTTAACGTTAGAATCTATTAATTCAGCTACATAAATCGGCTCGGTCCTTGGCCACTGATACGGCCAGTTAGTCAACCGATCCTTCCTTAAAGAGGAGGGATACAATCATGTGAGATGGTCTAAAAAAAATACACTACCTTTTTTTAGCAAACACTAAACATTTTTTTTGGCTTATAACAATTATTATTTTGTTGTTTATTAAACCTCTTTGGATGTAGTTCTTTATTATTCAGATTCTGTTGATGATATTATTAACACTTTACTTACGACTTTTGTCTATTCCGATGAGCATGTAGGTATGAAAAACGTCTAATGAATAAGAGAAGCAAAAAATGTGTGTTTATATCGTAGCAAAGAGAAAGCTGCTGCTGCGGTCTCTGCCTCCATGTGTGTATTCACAGAACAGTTATCATTCCATGTAATGTATTTTTTAATAGAGTTGCTCAAAAAGTGGCGTATTGCAGGGACGTATATCGTTCGGGATATGGGCTTTTACATACTCGAACTTTTTCTTTACCTTTTCCGAACTCGTGCGTTCTCTTTCCCAACTGTCAAAATAATGTCTATTAAAAAGAAAAAACCAACCACGAAGTTTTTACAAAAAAAAAATCATAGAAGTTTTTATGATTCATGCAAATATTTCTAAAAAGAAGCTACTAATTTGTTTCAATATCAGATTTAATTCAATGAGTTAGGTTAGGTTTCATTTCATTTCATCACATTAAATTTAATTTTCATTTCATATCAATAAAAATATTCTACTGAAGACTTGGCTGTATGGGCATAGTTCCCTTTGCCTACCCAGAAATATGTGAATTATAACTTTTATAGGAAATAAATGATTAGTTAGTTGAGTTTATTGTTTTTTTTTTTATTTTTTTAAATTGCTTCATTTATTCGCAACTGTATTAAAAATAGTTGTTTAGTACACGTGCGAAGAGTTGACATTTGTCGGAACTCTTTGCAATGACAGGCTTTCCGCACTCGTAATGAAATATACTATTTCAACACACTTGCTCGTAAAATGGCTATTACACCGATTTCAGTATCGTAATGCAGCTTATTACACACTAGTGCCGTAATGAAGTTTAAAAAAATACAGAGTTTTTACAACTATAATTTTTTTAAAGGCAAACATTTTTGTTAATAAATTAACTATTTTTTTATTAAAATATGTATAAATAAACTGTTTTACAAAAATAAACACGGAGTAATTTCACCAAATTATTTATATCGTCAATAAATTAACCTTAATTCGTAACATTTTTGGGGTTAATGTTACTCGCGTCCGTAGGTTTACTTTTGAGCCGCTTCTTGTTCAATATTACTTTGAAAGCTTAAAAATAAATATGTCTAGTTCTAGTAATGAAGAACTAAATTTACAGTCTACACTGCCGGAAATATTAAGCGAAGCACAAAATGTTATTGACAGCCTATTACCATCTAGTTCAAAGAAAAATATATGTTGGTTTACCAAAGATTTATACACTAGAAAAACTAAAAAACACACAATAATTTTCAGAAAATGAATTTCCTAACAAGTGTGTTGAAAAACGTCGTAAGAAATGCGTGTGCATTGGTAGGTAATTACAATCGATTCGAATCGATCGAACCCGCCTCTATTGTAATTACCAATTTGGCACACTTGTATCATAATGTACTATTGTCTTTTTATAAGAACAGTATCTCAAATTGTTTATTTTGACCCAAATGTCTGTTTACCGTGCCGCGTAGCGGTAAAAGAATACTACCACCCCCTCTCTTCCCTTGGGTGTCGTACAAGGCGACTAACGGACTAAAGACTGCACATACATCCAACAGCATAAAGCGGCGATAGGCTTACAAACTGCCATGCAGAGCACATGTGCAGTCGCTATTAGATGAAAAGTGGACTACGATAGGTAGAGGACTGCTTTTCTGTCCTCATTGCCTAGTCTCTGACTAACCCTTCGGGGATAATATTCGTGATTATACCTATGTATGCATGTCTACCTACAGAATATAAAAGTAGGTAAAACCTAGTTGTGCATAAATATAAATTCTTATCTATTATTTACTAGCAGACCATCCATGACTTTGTCCCCATGAATACCCCGATACCCGCGACGAATCCAATCAAATCAATCCAAAAGAAATATTTTATTGTCAACTGACAATTACTTACAAACACAACATAAAAAGAATTAGCCATATAGGTACAGCCGTTCTGAAGTAATGCGCTGATATTATAGCCAATTTTATAGCTTCTAAACTGGCTAAGATATGTATAGTAAGGTAATATCATAAATTAAACTATCCAATTTTATGGTTTGTAAAACTTGTCTATCTACCTTTATAGCTTTGTAAACTAGAATAGATAACAATATGCCAAGGATGTGTTATCAATTGAATTGATCTTGTTTACTTATTATTTATTATTGACGCTTTCATTTTTACATAATGTTAGGTACTATATCGTGACGTTTTGGGGTAAAAAGTGTTTTATTTTATCCTGACGTCAGTATATAAGTATTTATTAATTGCTATGTGTAGCAGTAGAACGTTTAAAAGCTGATGATGATGATGGTGATGATGAATTAAAAAGCTAAACTAAGGTAAGGTAAATTTACTAACTGCCGTACTGCAGAGACGTCAATTTCGTTTGATTGACCATTAGGTCTCTTCCTGAGAGTTTCTCCCGTTTTCTCTTCAGCTCAGCTCCATTTTAATTAAATCTACCGTATAATACTAAATGTAATATAATAAAAATATATACCACTTGAAATCTGCTTAATGCTAAACGCGAATAGCCAATAACTATAATAATAATAATAAATCTTTTGTTGTCACCTTCTTATGTAGGTATATTAGTGCTAAATAGAGAAGGAAAGACATTTAGATGTCATTAAAACTTAATTCACGTCTCTGAGTGCGGCAGTAAGTACTGTAACCTGTTTCTGTAAAGATTTCCAAAGCTATTACAATCCAGAAAAGTCCTATCTGCTCTTCATCCGCTAGTCCGAAATCAATGGGACGACAGGGGACGCGCTGGTCGTTATCTCTCGCGTGTGACCCGACCCTAATTAAATCTTGGGGTGTGCGTTCACATACAAACATATAATCACGACTATTATCCCCGAAGGGTTAGTCAGAGACTAGGCAATGAGGACAGCAAAGGCAGTCCAGACACAGTCCACGTTTCACTGAATGATAACTGCACATGTGCTTAAGACAGGTGGTAAGCCTATCGCCGCTCTATGCTGTTGGATGTGTGTAGTCTTTGGTCCGTTAGTCGCCTTTTACGACACCCAAGGGAAGAGAGGGGACGGTAGTATTCCATTAATGAGCCTTATTTATTACCGGATCAGGGAAATTGAACCTTGTTGCGTACCGTTGGAGTTTAATATTCAATAGGGTATACGGAAAGTTGGAGAAATGCTAGCGTTATTTTATAATATAATTATGAAAGGTTTTTCGATGATTGTTGAATTGGTTTAACGATTGACGGAGGATAAAGATCTATGCGACGCGTTTGAATCTCGTTGTGAGTGGGTTGAATGGCTAGGCGCTCGGTATAATTAGACCTATAATTTAATTTCCCAGGTCCTGTAAGGGTGCGTTTCCACTGAAGCGGAGCTGAGCGGAGCGGAGCTGAATTGATCAATCACGATGCTCGAAATCTTGTGGAGCGGAGATTTCGACCATCGTGATCGTTGGTTAATTCAGCTCAGCTCCGCCTCAGTGGAAACCCGGCCTTAAGCATTTGGCAAGCGTGCGGTGTAAAAAACAATACCTATAAATACTGGAAAAGACTTAATTTCAGTACTGAGAGCTTTGTCTAGGAATGGGACAGTAAGTATACCTATATGCAATAAATATATATAAGTATATTTATTATTATTATTCTCTTTATTATTATACATCTTATGAAAAAAATACAATATTTTATATAAATACATATTTACAATATAAAATATTATAAAAAACTTAACCTAGGTTGCCACTGGCAGCGGGGATAGACCCAAGCTACCGGTGGTTAGGGCTGCAGAGAGAGGAACCTCCTGACAATACGTGCCGTGTCAAGGAGTACTGCCTTTTGCATCTGACCCTTGACCCAACCTTTCAGCTAGAGCCTACCTAGGTGATCGAGGCTCTTAGCTAAAAGACCGTTTGCCGAAACGACTGTCGGTACAATAATGGTTGAATCCACATCCCACATGGCGGATTATTATTATTATAAAGTAAAAAGGGTGTTAATCCGTAAAAAAAGTGTTTTATTCCACCAAGCATGTCTAGTCAATTTAATCACAGAGTCAAAACAAATTCCACTATTGACATAAAACCGTGGCCATGTTTGCTATAAAAACACGCAAATCGGTCTCCGTCGAAGCTCGCATTCTGTCCGGGCGATTGGATAATATTTGTTGTGCAAATAACAAGATAATTTTCCTTTCGACCTATGGAAGGGTTAAGTGGACTTATAAGAGTCTCTTTAATGCTGCAAAGTTATATCATTTGGGTAGTTGGACGGTTAGCGGATAGCGGAAACCTTTTAGCGTCTGTCAGAACGATATTCCTTTATTTATGAATTGTTTGGGAATAGTAAAGTATGACGTCACTATTTAGTTTTATTAACCGTGTTGCGTTACGGTTAAAGAATACTACCACCTCCTCTCTTCCCTTGGGTGTCGTAAAAGGCGACTAACGGACTAAAGACACATACTTCCAACAGTATAGAGCGGCGATGGGCTCACCACCTGTCAAGCTGAGCACATGTGCATTCGCTATTTGGTGAAAAGTGGACTATGATAGAGGACTGCTTTTGCGGTCCTCATTGCCTAGTCTCTGACTAACCCTTCGGGGATAATAGTCGTCTATCAACCTTTAGGCGTCCTACACGGACAACGGTTATGGGGAGACTCAGCCATAACCCGACATGCCGCCGGCCCATTGTGGGTTAGTGGGTTTTAAGGCAAGGTATTCTGAGCGCTTCTCTCTCGCCCTCTCGACGGTACGACCGACGCGCGACGGTACGTGACGGGTGTATCAGCGAAGCGGCGCGAATAGGCGCGTTTTAAAGGTTTTTTGCCTATAGATAAATATAGGATTTATCCTATATATATCCTATATTTATCTATAGGATATATATAAATATAGGATATATATATAGGATGAGAGGATATAGATATATGTAGGTATATAGGATATATATAGGAAAAACAACACAAATAAAAATATGTGCTTTTTGCATTCACTAGATAATAAAAAGTTTCTTCTATTAGTAAAAAAATTAAGTCATTTATTAATGTATTATCGGACTTACAGCTCTTAAAATGTTGACTGAGCTTTCTTTGATTTTTTTTCTATCGAGTGAAGTATTACCAATCATGTTTCTGTCTTTAAGAGTCATTAGATAATATGATCAACTATAATATTGAATTATAGAAATGTTTGTTTTAAATTGGTGGCGGTACAATCAATCGAAATTGTTAAAGAAGGGAAAAGAGCGCCTTAAGGCTAGGTGTTAGTGAAAAGTTAAAATAACACGTTCTTAGAATTACTTTTTGAAGTAGTAAACAGTAAAATTATAATCTGCGAAAATTATGAAATATTGTTGAGGCTTTATACCGTAAAATACACCCGATGGAGACACGATTTGATAAAGTTGGCTCCATAGAATAAATTCACAAAGTTACATACTTTTGTGCCATTTTATCTTCTTTTCCAGGTTTTATTCTTAAAATAAGTGATTTGATATCATGAGTCATTTACCAAAATGTAGTTCATAGATAACTTGAGGAATTATAACCGATCGTTTTTTTATTTATTACATCTATCAATTTTTTTAAATATAAAAAGCGATTATTCGCGCCGCTTTGCTGTTATACCCGTCCCTTACCGTTGTACCGTCGAGAGAGCGAGAGAGAAGCGCTCGAAATACCTCCCCTTAACGAGTACCATCTTACGACGACAACCAGAACAAACGGCTTCACGTGCCTTCAGAAACATTATTAAGCATAGTTTACTGTTCTTTCTTTGAAGTCAAGAGCTAAGCTCTTTTCGGTGTTGCCTCTCCCATTCTTTCCCCCATCAAGAAGTCTAGGAATTGTTGTCAACATACATATAATCATGACTATTATCGTCGAAGGGTTGGTCAGAGACTAGGCAATGAGGACAGCATAAGCAGTCCTCTACCATAATCTACTTTTTACCAAATGCAGAAATGTTCAGCTTGACAAGTAGTGAGCCCATCGCCGCTCTATGCTGTTGGATGTGTGTGCAGTCCTTTAGTCGCCTTTTACGACACCCGAAGGAACGAGAGGGGGTGGTGTATTAAACCGCTACGCGACGGGTTGTCAACATCCCTGTAGTAATTCTGAGCGTATACATTTCTGTAAAGGACTTGGGAAAAATTAAAAAAAAGTTAATTTTTACTTTATACCATTATAGAAGTCGTTATTCTAAAACTAATAGTTTATATTTCACTTTGATACGAGAAGTATTTACAAAGTTATTGTACACAAATAATTCGTTAAAACACTACTACCTCGCTTAGTTCGCTAGCACTCGACTGACGTGACGTGACGTCATCTTATCCGATAGATCCTTATCTCTCGCCGCCCGCACCCGGCGGGCGTCCGATTACATATCCGATGACGTCACGCCGCGGATTTCGCGCGTATTTTGATTGTCACAAAAACAATAGCACGTGGTCATTTTTATGAATCTTTAAAAAATTATTGTGAAGTATTTTGAAGGGCTACAGAAAAAAAATTTATGTCATATTTTAAGTTAAAATGTTAATATTTAAAAAAAAAAATGCTGTTCCCAAGCTCATAAATTAAATTAATAAACATTAAAGGTACAGTTACGATTGTAATTGCTCTTATACCCTTTGCATTCTTACACATGTACCTGTGTGTAAACATTATGCAATTATACTGCTGTTTTCCACATCGGTAACCTTCGGAATGTACAGGTAATTTATCAAGAGCGTCCAAGTACCTACGGACTCTCGTTGCTGTTAAAAACCAGAAGTTCGCATATCATAACATGAAATTTATTATAATAGTTATTAGTTCTTACATACATATATGGCGACTGCTAGATACCGCAAGAAACTTCAAGGGCTGGTCAGGTCAAGTGATTTAAACATGACAAAAATGACAAATAAGAAATTCGTCCTTTTTATATTTTTCATTAAATATTCATTTTATGAATTTTAATTTGATAAACTTTGAGTATCTAATTTATTTTAAAGCAATAACATAAGAAATATAAAAAGAAAGAATTAAATATCAAATAACGATTATTTACAACGCGCGGGCAGCGGCCGGCCGTTGACCCACCCGTCCGCGTCAGCTGGGAGTTAACTACCTACAATTCGTTAGTCTGCAATCTTTTTGTAATTTTTGACATGTTTAAAACACTTGACCTGACCAGCCCTTGAAGTTTGTTGCAGTTTCTAGCAGTCACCTTATATAAATAGTCATCATCATCATCACCAGCCTGAAGACGTCCACTGCTGAACATAGGCCTCCCCCTTTGACCTCCATCCTGACCGACAACTCGCCACTCGCATCCACCGGTTGCCTGCGACTCTCACGATGTCGTCGGTCCACCTAGTGGGAGGCCTACCAACACTGCGTCTTCCAGTGCGTGGTCTCCACTCGAGAACCTTTCTTCCCCAACGGTTGTCGGTTCGTCGAGCGATGTGGCCTGCCCATTGCCACTTCAGCTTGCAAATCTTACGAGCTATGTCGGCAACTCCGGTTCTTTGGCGAATATCCTCGTTTCGGATTCTATCGCGCAAAGAAACTCCGAGCATAGCTCTCTCCATTGCTCGCTGTGTGACTCTGAGCTTTTCTAAAAGGCCAACAGTTAAGGACCACGTTTCGGTGCCATATGTCATCACCGGCAACACACATTGGTTAAAGACCTTTGTCTTTAGGCACTGCGGAATCTTCGATGCAAAGATATCTCGTAATTTCCCGAACGCTGCCCATCCGAGTTGGATTCTCCGGGCGACCTCTTTGTCGAGGTTGGACCTACCTAACTGGACAATCTGTCCTAAGTAGGTGTAGTGGTCGACAACTTCGATAGTATCGCTCCCAACAATTACCGGTACGGGTTCAACATGGACATTCGACATGATCTTCGTCTTGTCCATGTTCATTTTAAGACCCACCTGTTGGGATACGATATTGAGGTCGCTGAGCATGGTGTTGAGGTTCTCCAGCGACTCCGCCATTATGACTATATCATCGGCAAAACGAAGGTGAGTAATGTATTCGCCATTAATGTTGATGCCGAATCCGTTCCAATTCAAGAGCTTGAAAACGTCCTCCAACGCATTTGTGAACAGTTTCGGAGATATGACGTCTCCCTGTCTCACACCTTTCTGCAATTGGATTGGTTTCGTGCTCTCGTCTTGTAATCGGATCGACATAGTAGCGTTTCTATACAAACATTTCAACACTTCGATATACCTATAGTCGATATGGCAACGCTGGAGGGACTGCAACACAGCCCAGGTTTCGATAGAATCGAAGGCTTTCTCATAGTCCACAAACGCTAAACATAAGGGCCGATTATACTCCTCAGTCTTCTGTATAATCTGGCGGAGCGTATGTATGTGGTCTATGGTACTAAAGCCTTTTCGGAAACCGGCTTGTTCGGGAGGCTGGAAGTCGTCAAACCTGCGTTCGAGACGGTTCGTAATGACTCTCGAAAACAGCTTGTACACATGGCTCAGGAGTGAGATGGGTCTATAATTCTTCAATAAGGTGTTATCGCCTTTCTTGAAGAAGAGCACCACCGCACTCCTGTGCCATGCTTCTGGCGTAGTACCTTCGAGCATGACGGAATTAAACAACTTCTGGAGGACTACGAGTATCGGTTTTCCACCCGCTCGCAGAAGTTCAGTGGTAATTCCGTCAACACCCGGCGCCTTGTTGTTTTTAAGCTGTTTAAGAGCCATACTAATCTCATACAGGCTGATGTCAGGGATATCTTCGGTATAGTGTCGGGTTAACTTAGCTCTGGTGTCCTGAGCTGTACCAACAGCGGGCTCTTGTGTTGAGGTGTACAACTGTCCATAAAACCTCTCGAGCTCTCTCAGAATCTCCGGCTTCGACGAAATGACACTGCCGTCCTCGATCTTCAGCTTAGTCATTTGGCTCTGACCAATAGACGAATTCTTTGCGAACACTTTGGCGCCTTGGTTCCGCGCAATTGCGTCCCTAATGCATTTAGCACTATAGGAGCGCAGGTCGTGTCGCACAGATTTCGAGATTCGTCTATTGAGTTTGCCATATTCCGACATATCAGCTGAAGATTGCAGTATCATTTCTTTCCGGTCTTCCATTAACTTAATGGTTCCGTCTGAGAGCTTTTGAGGCTTTTTCCGGCGTGGGGTCTTAAAGAACTTAGACCCCACAACTTGGACAGTTTCCACAAGCCCGCTGCTGATCTCGTCCACAGTTTCGCACTCGGCTAGGCACTGGAAGCGATTTTGGAGTTCGAGTTGAAAGTGTTCCGGGCTCTGGATCTGGGCAGGGCCAGGACGGAGTGTGGACTTCACCAGACGTGACCTCTCGAGCTTGATGTTGATATTCAGTGTGCCTCTAACAATCCGGTGATCGCTACCGGTTTTCACCCTACTGATCACGGAGACATCACTGAATATACGCTTCTTGGTCGTCATGATGAAGTCGATCTCATTTCTGGTTGAACCATCGGGGCTTATCCACGTCCACTTCCTGGTTGGTCGCTTCCGGAAGAAAGAGTTCATCAAAAAGAGTTCCTCCTTCTCCATAAAGTCGACCAACCGTTGGCCCCTTTGGTTCCGCTGTCCATATCCATATTGCCCCACTCTCAACTCATCGCCGTTCCTTGTGCCTACCTTTGCATTGAAGTCCCCCATAACAACGGTGAAGTACGTTTCGGAGGAATGTATGGCTTCAGATATCTCCTCATACAGAGCCTCTACTTCTTCGTCAGGGTGTGTCGAGGTTGGTGCATATACCTGTATGACCTTCAGCGAATACCGATCGGTGATTCTGAGTATAAGGTACGCAACTCTACACCTGACACACTGACACACTATCGACCTTGATAACGTTGTTAACAAGGGACTTGCGGACGAGAAACCCAACACCACCCTGGGATTTTCGTTCTCCTTCCCGGAAGAAGAGCATGTTGCCAGAATCAAGGACTACCATATCCTGCCCCTCTCGTCGGATTTCTGATAGTCCCATGATGTCCCACCGCAATCTGCTCAATTCTTCCTCCAGCTCTAGCTCTACAATCTTTACATCGGTCCTCAACGTGCGGATGTTGTGTGTTGCCAGGGCCAAGGTTCGTTGGTGGGTGTGTGGGTAGCCGAGCAACTGCCGGTGATTCTTCGCACCCCCTGCTCCTCCGTTACCTGACCAGCTACCCGTTGGGCCAGGGATAAAGGAGCTGCCGGGGACTGGGGGCCGTGGGCAAATATTGTCTGTCATGGGGGGGGGGGGGGGGGGGGGGTTTGCCATAATCCCCACGCTTGGCAGGCGGCTTGGGGATCGCAGCGGGTCACCGTTTAGCTAGAGGACGCTGCGGCCCGTCCTCCGGTGGCTGGTCGTAGTTTTAGGACATACCCGGGTCCTTTAGGACATACCCGGGTCATATAAATAGTAAGTATAGATAAAAAAAACTTTAGAATTAAATACCTAATATATAACATTATTACCTTCCACATATAGTAGGTACAACAAACAATTGAGAATATAGTGCCTGTCTATTCCAAACTATTATAGTGTCGTTATAGCAGCTTATAATCCAAACAATATTGAGGTTAGGAGAGAGGCTAATTAGAATTGGAAATTCTGTACAAGATTATGTGTATATTGAACAGGGTAACCTTGCCATAAAGGACCAAATTGTCCAAGGGTATTCCGGCAACTTGTACCAAGCTTAGGGTGTACTAGAATACATTATAACTTTGTACAATTACCACCACGGCTAAACGTCGTCATGAACGGGTAAAAGGTAAAAAAAATTACCTATCAACTGAGTTTATTTGGAATGGACTTTTTTCTGTGTCATTTCTTAAAAAATTTGGGAGTAACGTGTTTTTTTGCAGTAACACTGTTCTATCTACCTTACAATCGTAAACTGTAAAAAATATATATTATTGGAATTAGTGTGGATAATAATAGGTAGGTACCTAAATACATCAATTTCTATTTTAACCTAAAATTATCGCAAATTTGAATTTTCCTCCTTTACTAGATCTTAGTTTATTAAAGCTTACATTAAAAACATCATTATAATCAGTGTAGACAAAGCTATCATAACGAAACATAAATCTAAGTCTCTAAATAAACTTGCGTGACATTTCTAATAATACGCTGAAATAGGCTGAAATAGTTGTGAAAGAATACTACCACCCCCTCTCTTCCCTTGTGTATTGTAAAAGGCGACTAACGGACTAACGACTGCACATACTTCCAACGGCATAGAGCGGCGATAGGCTCACCACCTCTCACGCTGAGCACATGTGCAGCCGCTATTTGATGTAAAGTGGACTATGTTAGAGCACTGCTTTTAATGTCCTTGTTGCCTAGACTCTGACTAACCCTTCGGGGATAATAGTAGTGATTATATTATGTGCCAATGCATGTATGAAATAGAATATGTATAGTACTTATATGGCCGTCAGCAAAATCCTCATCTCTCCGCGACCTTGTAAGAGAAAGCATAAATAAGGGGCTCGAACGGTATGGACGCTTTAATATCACATAGACCTACATCATACTCCCTTTGTTGCATATCTACGTGAGTTTACAGCGACCAGCCTAACTTGACCCCGCCCATTCGCCGTAGAAGTAACAAAAAGGGAAATTGGAGCAGAAGGGAGCAGGTCAGCGAGAAATGGACGCGCCGAAAGGACTGCGACAAAAGATGCCGTTTCGATGCCAACTTTTTGTGTCACGTTGGAGGGGGCGACACTAGACAAGTGACTGGTTCAAGTTTGTCCGTTTGTCATGCGATACACGGACATTTTGATGTGTTGCTAGCGAAGCTGTTAGCGAAAGTGAGATTCGAACCGTTTTCCGATAAAGGCACTTAACCTCAAACAATTTTTTTTTATAGCAGAAGGAGGCAGAATAGCAAGCGGGTCACCTGATGGAAAGTAATTACCGCCGCCCATGGACACCCGCAAAACTAGAGGAATCGCGGACGCGTTGCCGGCCTTTAAGGAAGGAATAGGCTCGTTTCTTGAAGATCCCTAAGTCGTAACGATCCGGAAATACCGCCGCCGAGAGCTGGTTCCACAACACTGTAATTCGAGGCAAGAAATTTCTTGAAAAACGCACAGTAGTAGACCGCCATCCATCAAGGTGATGTGGATGGAATGACAGTCGGAAAATTTGATTTATGCTTTAAACACACCAAGTTGATTCGTAATTTATGATAATTTGCTTTAAAAACGCTCAAATAAACTCAAAGATAGTGAAACGTTGAAAAAAATGTCTACCTCAATCGACTTCCGCCTGAGATATTTTTATTTTATTTTATTTATTAAAACAACCAACAAGACAAACACAAATACAATCAATTTAAAAATTACAAATACGGACATAAAGCTATGTGTCGTCTAACGTAAAGGCTGCCATGGCATGCAATGTGGACTATCATTTTAAAAACATCTCATTCTAAAGTTAATAAAAAAAGTATAAAAGTAAAAGCTCCAAAGTACACATTACAACAAAAAAGTCAAAACAATACTATAACCCTAAGTTATGATACATAGGTACTTTAAACAGGTGCTATTGGAAGGTAGACACCAAGGTGATTTTATGTTTTTTAAAGTCTATCATCATAAGCCCATAAACGTCCCACTGCTGAGCACATGCCTTCCCCCATGGCCAACAGCATATGCATGAGGAAATTAGGCCATAACAGCAATAACTTATCAAGCTGGCTCCATGGGTTTGGTGGCGGCTCTTAACGACTTCCTTAATCTTATGACAACAACCGGGACCAACGGGTTTACGTGCCTTCCGGAGCACGGGGGAGCTCGAGATGTTTTAACTGTCACAATACAATGACCCGGCATTGGTAAATTGCTCTACTCGCAAGATCACAATTAGAACGCATTAGCCGCTGCGCCATCGAGTGAAACATCTAAAACTACATAGTTGAAATTAATCTTATATCACATTAGCCGTTGTAATACGTATTAGGCCAGAGTGGTGGGTTATGTCGCGATCTCTACACTACCTTGAAACAGTTGATATCTCCTTTAAATAGAAAACTATATCTCGTAAATGATATTTTCATTCTTCAGTCCGCACATACAGAATCACTGTAGCTCCAACAACTGCAGATGAAATCTCCGCAATTGGGCCACGAAAGCGGCGTAACTGAATTTATACCATTGTACATGAGCGGGCCATAAAGGCGATTTTTCATTGTACGCAGAATTGCACTGGCTCCCTTCCAGGGTCGTTAGTCATACGGCAGGCTATGTGGAAATTGGCAAAGATCTCGGTGCGCGATCTCGGTCATCGGTAACGTTTTGAAATGCCTTCGAATTTAATTTCGAATTTAGTTTGCGCGGTGGTTTTTCTTTTGTTTTTTGGCCCGACAGATAATTGTAGCTTACAACAAAGCGTAGGTACGGAAATAATTCGACCGCTCATTCGCAAAAGAAACTCCATCAGTTCCGCCTAAAACCGGTTACGCGAAGGGAATTACAACACATTTTTTTCCCGCTGACTCGAAAACAACGTCACAAGTCAGCGAAAATCCACGACGTTCATAAATAATGAGGGTGCGTCACTACGTCACTGTTGCTTCGGGCACCGTGGATAATCTCCAACGGTACTATGAAGCTAATAAAGTGAGCAAAATAAGAAAAGTCAGCTTGATACTTTCGTCATCGTCATTAGCCTTATTTTTCTTATTTTTGTGTCAGCGTCAACACTCTTTTTTTTTCCAGCCAGAAAGCTATGACGTCCGCGCCTTCCAGTCAGCCTCGACCAATTCGTACATATTGCAGGAAGTGGATCTAAAGAAGGTGGTGACTATCGTCAGAGAGACTCCACGTTTTCGTTTTATTTGTAACAGTTAAAAACTCCTTGTAGCTAAGACTCTTTTCGCAGCAACCAGTCTGGGTTCGTTTGCAGTGCATGAGGTTTGTACCAACTCCTGTGATTTTTAAATAAAAATAAAATGCTGCTCGTTTCTTAGCAAATAACTTGAGAACGACTTAACAGATTTGGATGAAGTTTTCTACATTAGAGTGACTGTGGTCGTGTCATGTTCCTGTGAGATAAAGTAAAGAAATGTAAACCCGATTTACCTCATTTACAAACATATGAAGCGTATCTTAGTAAGTATAACCCAACCCGCTAGTCAAATGCGGAATGCTTAAAACGACAATTTTAGGTTAACAACACGGAGGAGTTCAAGGTTTGTTTTAATTAGGTCACCCATCCGTAGGGACCTTTGTGAAAGTTTGCTTAACTTGCACGACCACAACTTGAACCTGCTAGCTGATGCGCAAACACGCTCCTAAAGGAAATTAAAAGCTTAGTTATTCTTACAATGCGGATGTATGCTCATATTCATATATTTACTTGTATATTTATTTGTTTTTATATAAATTTAATATTTTTTACACAATATGAAAAAATGTACAACAAAAGGTGCATGGTCTGCCGCCACCATTATTCCATAAGAAATACGAGTCGGTAACCGCGGCAGAGCGCTCCTCCCGATATCCGGAGGTTGGGCTTAATTTTCAGAAAAGAGACAGTATCGTTATTTAGGTCATAAGTGAAACAAAGACAATATAACTTAACTTAATTACACACAAAAAAAATAACAAATAAAAAAATAAAAATTACGTTTATGAATAAAAAAATTCAGCTAACTCGCCTGTTCGAGGTAAGGTACCCAAAAGACTGGCAGCATTGCCTTTTTGTATGGCTAGACTTATCCGCTCAGAGGCAAAGTGTGTTTCGAACTAACGATGCAAAGTACGAGTTTTTGATTACCAACCGATCTGTACTTACCCGTGGTACTACCGATGGTCCTACTGGTAGTACCATGGGAATTTTTTTTTGCCCGTGGTTCTACTGCCCTGTCTGGTAGTACCACGGGAGATTTTACATTACCCGTGGTTACTACTTATCAATTTAATATTCCCTACAAACGTATTTCGAGGTATGCTTATAATATTTGGCAAGAGTGGTGATTCAGCTAATCATTTATGATGACTTGATTTTCAATGATGCCGACTGAGCCCTGTAATGAGACAGTTCATAGGTATGCTATATTTATTTACCTTTATGTAAATATACAATAAAAAGCCGTGCTTTAGCATAAAAAAATTGTTGTTAAAAACACTAAATTAAATAATTTAGGCCGAATCGTCGAGTACTACTATAATCACGACTATTATCCCCGAAGGGTTAGTCAGAGGCAAGGCCATGAGGACAGCAAAAACAGTCCTCTACCATAGTCCACTTTTCACCAAATATCGACTGCAAATGTGCTCAGCGTGACAGGTGGTGAACCCAGCGCTGCTAGATGTATGTGCAGTGTTTAGTCTGTTAGTCGCCTTTTACGACACCCAAGGGAAGAGAGGGGTGGTAGTATTCTTTCAGCGCTATGCGACACGGTTAAGTTTTAGACGGTTTAAAAAAGTAACAATACAATATTTCCATCACAATAACCGAGAAGTTATTAGTTCAATAATTTTCTATTTCCATTTGTGTTATTGAATTAACATAGGTACACGTTTTCTGTAACGGCGCAGTCGTAAAGACACTCGTAAAATATATAATAGGGCCACCGCTCACCCTAAACCCCCCGAGAGAAAAACAACCCTTCATACGGAGTTATATGGGTATTATGTATCTCCTAGCAGATTTGCCAGCCCGTAGATTAGGCCGGTGACTTAGTTGTTTACAGCGCGTACGTTGTTTAGAGATACGTTAATAGGTATTACAAAGATTTTTCATTAAAAATTATATTAAGGAAATTTTTTCTTTTTTTTAATATTCGCTCGGCTGGATTTTTCCCCTGGCTGGATTTTTCCCCTGGCTGGACATTTCCCCGGGTCCCGAGTTCAATTCCCAGGTCGGGCTAAGGTTTGTGTTAACCAACCCGCATTAGGCAAGCGTGATGGCGTCCATAAAATGTGGTGGTGACTTTTACATACTTACCGCGGGCTACCTCCCTTTCTTGGTGGATATTCCTATGTCGCACAAAGCGCTACTTAACATCTTTTATACTGCGCAAAGCAAAGGAGTGAAACTCCCTCCCTCCGTCTATGTTTCCGAGTACTTATAACCCGTCCGTCCACCTTCAAAGCAAGATGAATAAGCACCCCTTCTGGGTTAGCTCGCTCCATCGTAGATCCTGTCTTAGCTGGGCTTGATTGGGATCAAGAGCAAACCCAATAAGACTAAAAAAAAACTTATAAACTTGTACATAATATATCCCCAAAGGGTTAGCCAGAGACTAGGCAATGAGGACCGCAAAAGCAGTATTCTGCCATAGTCCACTTTTCACCAAAATTTAATAGCGACTGCAGAATATATTAAAAAAAAACTTTATTTACCTTTTAAAACTAAACTATAACTATATTTATCTGGAGTCCCCTTTTAAACATAAAAATGTCTGTTGTAGAGGACTCCGGAATAGATGTGCTCATTTAAGTTTTACTTACATTAAAAGCGAGAATAAAGTAAAATTAAAACATAAAGTAAAGTAGTGGACGATCTTGTCGTTTGAAAGCAGACTAGCTTGGTAGAAAAATAATAACCGAGGCATATGAAAATATAAATAAACGAATATATATTTATTAATAAACATACATACATACAAAACATACATAAAATATACATACACACTTTATATATATAAAAATAAACTATAAAATGTTACTAGCAGATGACAGAGCCAAAAGATGCTTGTGGAGTGGAGTTGGGGTGACGGATTTCGGAAGGCAAATTGTTCCAAAGGAAGGTAGCTTGGATTGTAAAAGAATTCTTATAATATCCTGACCGCGTAAAGGGAGCCTTAAGCACCTTGTCCGATTTCGACCTTAGACTACGATTGTGATCCTACCTGAGAAACCGGAAACATTGAAACATTGAAAAGGAAAACCACGTAGCGGTGAAAGAATACAACCACACCTTCTCTCCCCTTCGGTGTCGTAAAACGCGACTAACGGACTAAAGACTGCACACACTTCTAACAGCATAGAAAGGCGGTGAGCTCACCACCTGTCACGATAAGCACATGTGCAGTCGCTATTTGGTGAAAAGTAAACTATTTTTTTTTTTGGCGCAGTTTCAAGATTTATTTATTTATTTAACTCAACTTAATACCATCATTACAGTAATTCCCAATTCGATAGCAAAGTAGAAAATTATAAAATACATTGAACTTTACTTATAATATAAACATACAGCTTAAAAACCATCTGCATTTAGCGAAAGATTCAATAATACTTATTACAATTAAAGATTCAATATTACCTATTAGATAACAAAAACATAAAATATTACAATTTATCGTAGAGCATAATTAATAAAAAAAGGGATTGTATTATGTGTAATTATTACTTATAGCACAATAAAGATAATGTAACTCTAATAAATTCAGGCATGTGGCAGACAAAAAGATCAATCCTTTCTGCAACACTGTTAAGTGTGTGAAGGGTGCGTGATGATGAGATATAAACCATACAATACAAATTAAACAATAATACATATAAAAAAAGGAATAAGTTTACATCTCTGTTACAACCGCGCACAACATACACATAAAGTTTTACACGAAAAATACGGCTAATTAGAATTTTATCTAAAACGTATAAAAATAATTGAGAAAAAATATATATTAAAGAAAACGACACAAAAAGAATAACTATGGTAGAGGCTTAGAATAATAACGCTATAGAAACCAAGTTCGCGCGCCTATTTTGAAGCACATTAATTGGAGCCAGAACTGGCACCAAACGCCGGACCTCTCCGTAGTGTTCAATGTCACAGCGCGCCGAACGTGTCTCGCGAAAACAAAAAAAAAATGACGGTTTCTGCAGTTAAATTGTGTCACAACACATCTGAAAAACAAAAGAAATGTAATAACATCACTTTTCACAGGTATGCTTTTAGTATTTCATAGTATCTTGTAGTTAATTAGGTCAAAATATAAACGTACTGCAGTGTGATTCTCTAAGTTAAAGCCTCGGTAGCAGCGGCTGCCGCAGTGCTGTCTCTTTCATATTCATAGAATTGGAAAGAGACAGCAGATCACGGCCATGCGCGCACGTCACGGTGTGTGAATCGGTTTAGTGCTTCATTTTTGACAGAGCGCTTGTATGAAGATTATCTTTCTATAGCGTTATTATTCTAAGGGTAGAGGACTGCTTTTGCTGTCCTCATTGCCTAGTCTCTGACTAACCCTTCAAGTATATAGTCGTCATTATATATACCATATGATAATTACAAGGCACATGTGAATATCAGCCATTATCCACCACGCTGACCCAAAGCGGGTTGGTACCAACCACCACAGAGATCATCATCAACAGCCTATAAACGTCCCACTACTGGGCACAGGCCTCCCACGTGGACAGTAGCACGTGGGGATATTGGGCCATAACCCACCACGCTGGCCCAATGTGGGTTGGTAGGTTTTAACGACTGTCATCTTACGACAACAACCGGGATCAACGGCTTAACGTACCTTCCGAAGCACGGAGGAGCACGAGATGTTTTTTTAAAGTCACCCATCCAGCGACCCGCCATTGCGATAGTGGCTTAGCGAGCAAGATCGCAAGCCGAACGCGCTAGCCGCTGCGCCATCGAGTTCCATTGAGACCAGGAGACCAAGATATTTCCACGAAATTCAGTCAAAGTGACTCCGCCCCCCCACTAGTATTACGCTTATCCGTAAAACGCCAGCGTCCGCGTCATCTCGCTATTGTTAATAAAAAAGATGTCAACTTTTACTGGGCGTGTTGATTTACGACGCCTTTTGTGGTTCGTAACACTGGAATTGTGTTACATAATGCCTGCCGAGAGCTCATTATGGCGTCACTAATAATAAATAAAGCCAAAAATGGTTTCTTTACCAGCGATCCCTCAAGTATTACACGAATTACGGCCGTTTTTATTGTGCTGATTATAATAATTGTATTTAAGGTTTTAGGTGGGGTTATTCCACTTGAAAGTGTGGAATAACTCCACTTGGAGGAGCTCGATGGCGCAGCGGCTAGCGCGTTCGGCTAGCGATCTTGCCCGCTAAGCAACTTTCGCAATGCCGGGTCGCCTGATGGGTGACCAATTCAAAATTATCTCGAGCTTCCTCCGTGCTTCGGAAGGCACGTTAAGCCGTTGGTCCCGGTTGTTGTCGAAGATGGCAGTCGTTAAAACCCACAAACCCGCATTAGGCCAGCGTGGTGGGTTATGGCCCAATATCCCCACATGCTACTCGTGGGAGGCCTGTGCCCAGCAGTGGGACGTTTATAGGCTGATGATGATTCCACTTGATTTGACTCCAAAGCCATTGTTCTCAAAACTTCACCGTCCATACATAGTTTCCACTTCGATTCCAAAAAGATTTTAGGCATTTAATTTACATGTAGAAATATGTACGTACTCCAAAATAATTTTGGTAGAGTCAACAAATCTACTCAAAACTTATTGTTATAATTTATTTAGGATAACAGTGATAAATTAAATTAGTAGACATATTTTAAGTTAAGTTAATAATAAAAAAAAATGTAGAAATAATTGTCATGCCTGTGTACGCTAATTTTGGGTTTAAGTTTGGTTATTGTCTAGTTTTATCTTGTGGAATATATTTGTATGATCTTGTAATGACAGTTAATCTGTCAGTGTACCTTTTACAAATAAATAAATAAATAAAATATTAGAACTGGTTTGGTTCACTGAATACTGAGATTTCACGTGCTGACTGTAAGTCTTGGAGTCAAATTGGAATGATTAAGGGGATCCTGCAGGAAATTGTGAAAATTTACATATTTTTAAGTTACTTGTACTATGCGCTGAATTAGTCAAATTAAAGAACTTACGTTAGTTAGCCTGATCTTTGCACAAGGTAGTGGCCTTGTTGAAATTTGAAACAAATTCTTATAACAATAAAAAACAATACATAAATTTAATGACTCCTATAAACATTTTTTTTCTACAAGTTTCTTAATGAAACAATAATTCTCACATGAAAATATTTGTATTGATATTCCGCAGGCCACCGCATCTTAAAAAAGGAAATTTTAATTTTTAAACCAAGCGCGTGATGGTTTTGTATACTTCGCAGAATAAAAACATTGCTCTAATCATATTACTAGGTGTGAAACTTCAAAGCAGAATTTGTTTTAATTTTCTAATATCTTAGACTACTGACGTTAACCCACTCCGACACAGTCATTTTAGATTATCAGGATGGGTTAACAGGACTATTATTAATATGTTAAACGCACATTAATAATTATAAAAAAAAAAAAAAAAGAATAAACTTGAGCTCATCCATGGTCCAGATGTGACGTAAAATCGTTGTTTCCGGTTATTGTCGTAAGATGACAGTCGCTTTAAAACTCACCTACCCGCATTGGGCCAGCGTGGGGGGTTATGTCCCAATCTCCATATGTGCCGTTCTCTATGTGGGAAGGCCTTGCCCTTGCAGTGGCAACTTCATGGACTGATGATGATGAAAATATTTATTTTTTTTATAATAGAGGGAGGCAAACGAGCCGGCGGGTCAGCTGATGGAGAGCAATCACCGCCGCCCATGAACACCCACAAAACCAGGGGAATCGCAGACGCGTTGCCAGCCTTTAAGGGAGGAATAGGTTTAAGGAAGGAATAGGAAGGCGGAGGGGCCTCCGGAACCCTCACTGGTCGGACGAAACACAACAGCACCAAGTGCTATTATTTCACGCCGAATATTCGTGAGAGGGTGTTATTACCCCGGGCGAGCCGGCCCAATGCGTGCTGCAACGCAGCGTCGCTCTACCACTCAGTCAGTGTCACTCATTCATTTAGCACCACCCAGGGATCACGTGTTGTAGGGTCTCAAGGGTAAACCTACGGACGCGAGTAACTTTAACCCCCAAAATTATTTTAGTATATATGTTTCTTGTGTATGCGAAATAAAGTGGTTTTCTATTTATCTATCTTGATTTATAATTACATATATTTAAAAGATTGACACTTACTTGCCTAAATTACCATACAATTGTTAAAAAGATACTAAGTTATTAGCTTAGATTGCCTTCCTTATAATTCGACCGCGTCAATGGAGCCCTTGAACCGTCTGTTTGACTCCTCCCGACCCAATTATAAAGTTTAATTACTATTCAAGATTAGTATTTGATATTAATCCTGCAAACAACTTGATAGGATACACGCCAAACAACAATAATCTATGAGTATTATATTAGTTGGTCGGAGAGCAAACAGCGTACCAATATTTGAACAATCGTTTATTAAAGCATACCGAGATGTAAGAGAATTTTTATTAACTGCGTTTTTTTTCATATGCAGCGTCTTTAACATAATTTTTATTATTTTGACTTACAAATAACTAAACTTAAATACAAAAAGTTCCTTCAAAAAATTAAGTAGTTTTTAGTAGGTAGCGTTATCGTAATCTTCAAAACAGTGCACAGATCTTTTAGATTAACAATTAAATCCGAGCAATGAATAAAATATTTACTGACAAAGCCTCGAGACTAATTCGTGCCCTGGCGGTTCCTAAACCTGATTTAAGAGCAGCTATAATCTAGCCAAATGCGTCCAAATGAGTCTCTGGCCGCGAGTTCGAGTCGCGGAGTTGACCCCGGTCGATCCAATTATAAAGTTTAATTACCCATCGGGGAGTAGTTGTGCCAACACCAGATGTCGCTAGTCAACGAATACTGATACTTGGTACTATGTTGCTAAGAGCTTTGTTCAAAAATTTACTTTGGTGGGTCTGTGAATTCTTAAACAAGCTGACGATGCATTAACTTAACTCACTGCGTTAGGGGAGCGGTGTTTTTTTGTTATTCGAATTTCATTTGTTTTTGAATGTTTTTAAGTACCTTTTTAAAACTAGACAATTGACAGTCATTATTAAATGTAGAAACGACTAGAGTAATTAAAAAATAATAACCTGATAGGTACTAGCTTCTTACTGGGCAAAGGTGTCTATCTTTGAAAATACTGTCATCGCTACAAATTTCGGGGTATTTATTGATTATTAATTATTAATTGTAGTCCGCATGCTCCTTTTTAATGAAACCATGGCAGAATCATCTCAGTAACGTCCTTTTTAAAAGTTATGTAAGTAGTGTATTTATAAATAGGTATATATATATATATATATATATATATATATATTTGTGTAAGTTTATATTATTATGTATTATATTTATGTAATTGTGTAAATATTTGTATATTAAATTTTTAATAGATTGTACTGCCCTGTGTCACATTAATCGCAGAAAATTGCACCTACCATGTCATCTCTGCACCACCCTATGGTTGACTGGTAGAGAATGCCTCAGGCATTAAGTCCGCCATGTAATATATTATGTTGCAAAAGTTTAAATAAATAAAATAAAATAAATAATCAGTGCGCTTGTCAAATGCTTATTGGTGGCTTTTAGTGACTCAATCTCTTTATGTGCTCTTGTACGCGTGGGTTTGGAATTGGAATGTTTAAAGGCACGATGACGATTATCGTAATATTATGTGTGTAAATATAAGAAAATAAACTATGCGCTCCAGAGACTGGCTAGTGATGAATTTGGCCTTCAACTAAAACTAAGTGCCGATGTAACTTTGTAAATTGGTCGCGTCCGAGTCATAGGGTAAAACCACCTAAGAGCATGCACTATCAAACAGTACGGTCGGCATCAGAACAGTTTAATACCCTGTCGTACCAAACACTGCATTCATACGTAATATATCACGAGCGCTATTGCTTCGAGCTTGTTGATGTGACATGGTACTAAAGTGTTATGCCGCGTCCGCACGCTTGGCACTTGCCGCAAACTCCAAACCTCTTCAAACGTTTGGATTTGTGATTTGTTCAACGGATCGGCTACAAGCGCTTGCAAACCAAGCTTAACGCTCTATCCACACGTTTGAATTTGTGACGGCTTGTTGAGGTTTGCCAAGCGTGTGGTTGTGGCATTAGACTTCTAAGGCAGCCTGTACATATACGATTGGCAGACATACATTCATGGAATTAGTATAAGTACCACGTGCAAAGTTATTATTTCCATGCACAAGTCACCAGCAACTGACAAGCAAGTTTTGCCAACCGATATTAAATTAACAACTAGCGGCCCGCACGCGACAACGTTCGCGTGAACCCCCTATCCTGTAAAGATTTAAAAAAAAATCTGTCATACCAACTTTGTCCCAAAAATTACGAACAACGACGAAATTGTCAAGTGACGCTCCATCATAGATGTGGCAATAGATTGGTAATTGGGTTTTGGGTTTGGATTTGAGAAGAAAATTCTAGAAATGAATATCAGCTCTTTCATATATCATGCTATAACTAACTCGATTATAACGTTTGGAGGAGCAGCCGACTTTTTTCACGATTTAATTGTCGCATTCATAGTAATTTGTAAAATTAACTTCATTTAATTTCCGGAATGGGTGGTAGGTTAAAAAATATTTGAACTATTCAAAGTACTTATTAATTGAGTTTATTGATTATATATATTTTGACTTTGACTTTTGACTTTCAAAGTCAAAGTCACTATAGATAAATTAGTAGAAAAGTACTCTTTCAGTAGTACGTGCTGTTTGGTGGCTTTACCTAACATGATACGAAGCTAAGGAAACTTTTTTAATTGCGGGTAGCCTTTGGCAGAGTTCCTGGAAGCTCGTCGTCTACGAGGACTAAATAGAATAGGGTGTATGAAACTTTCATGGAATTTTATCGTCTTTTCTAAGTACTTACGTGATACATGACAGGGGAAGCGATCGCATCGAATGCATTTTATCAATGTTTTTTAACGTAGTACAAATAATCAGACTTGAACGTTTTAAAGAATCTAGTGAGGTACAGGGTCAACTTACATTGTCCACCTTTACATCATAGCATTACATATTATAAAGTAAAGTCGCTGTTTTCCTCTGCCTGTGGCACCGCACTATTCTTCTAAACCACACAATCGATTTTTATGCGGTTTTCACTAAAAGATAGAGCGTTAACTGAGGATGGTTTTTGTTTATTTTTTGTAGATATATCTTTTTAAATGGCTGAACTATGACGGTCTTTCTAAGTTAGCGTCAACAAACGCGCGGGCGGGCCTATAGCCATTATATAAAAAAACTAAAATCTTTTTCTAAGTATATTACTATTTAGTCCAATCTGTCCCACTACAGGGCAAAGGCCTCCCTCTCCTTCTTCCACACAACTCTGTCTCCTGCTACTACAGACCAATATTTTTTGTAGGAGTGACGCTCGTCTCTAAGTATATATTTAAATAAAAATCAATTGCCACGAATGTTTGTTCGCGCATCACTTAAGAACGGTTTTACGTATTTGGCTAATTCTTTTTTTTTTGTGATTGTATTCGTCGGGCAGGGAAAGGTTTGTATGAAAAATTAATTCGGAAATTCGTCAAAGAGTGCGGGGTTCTCTATCACGAGGACGAAGTTGCGGGCCGCTAGTTTAAAATATAAATTCATTGTTTTCAATGGATACACACGTTTTTATTTTATTAAAACAAAAAAGGCATTCAAAATTAGATAACCATAATCAGTTCCAGGTTTTTTTTCAATCTCATTACTACATAAGTACTCCTAAAGGGTGCTTTGACACAAAATAGTTTAACCCTCGCCATAAAGTGGTACATCTAACATATTCATACCACGGACACCCATAGACATAAACAATTTAATGGCCAATCGAAACACTCACAGAAACAAATAGACATAACACTTTTTATGCGTCGTTTAACATTTATGACGTTCGAACAATCCGACAATAATCATTCGCAAATCCTGAAACCTGGTAAGGGCTATGCCGATGGTGTTATGTCGGTCATAAAATTACGAGTCTTCAACTCATCTTGTATATTCCCCATAACGACGGCAATATGGCTAAAGGACCAATTAATGTTAATATCCCCGTTATCTATCTTGTTGATCGATATTTCTTGGGTAGCACTTTCATCTCATGTTCTCACTAGTGGATGTGTAGTTCATGTTATAAGCAAACAATTAAAACTCCAAACAACATTTTGAGGTGTGTTGATTATAAACAAAAATACAATATACCGTGAGATATTCGATATCGTATTAGTTCAAACTGTCTATGAAGTATCAGTTAATTTTAGTTTAACACTATAATTTTTGTAACGTCATAAAATAACTAGTACAGTACTGAAACTACAATTGGAGCAAAGAAGATTGTAAAATTGACAAATCCCATATTTTCAATTCTTCTAGTATCTTGTATATTTTGTATATACAGAGGGGAAGTATGTGTTTGAAAATCTGTGTAAACTCAAAGAAAGAACATTCGTAAACGATTACAGAAAATACTTTCGTAGGCTCCAAACGCTCAACGCGCTCCCAAACACAATATGAAAGCGCTAACATTTCCACTCGGCATGCCAATACAAACGGGCGCGGCAGAAACACATTCCTCGAATTCTTGAATATCTACGCTTTACAAGAATCTCTGTTAACGTCCGGCTATCCGACTCTTTCCCGAGACTTGCGGAATGCAATTTTATCAGATCTACACTCTGAAGTTAGGTAATTAAAGCCAAGGAATCTAAAGTTGACTCAACGGGCCCGAACAATGGCGCGAAAACTACCGTGCTATTCTTACACGTTGAGTAATGCTAGTAACACTCTCCAAACTTTTTGGAAATTTCAGATTGTCCCGTTCTGTTCCATGCTTTTGTTGTCTGTGCTCGGAGTTGGAATAACAGCTAGGTATTTTGTATTATTTGCATGAAAATGACTTTGTACAGTGTAATCGTTTTAGATGCTTGGAATTGGAGGCCAAACTTTTCATTTGTTTTTGAACTAATAAACAGATATTGTTTTCAAAAGTTTACGCGAACACTACACATTGAAATGGAATGCTTTATTCGAATTCTGTGGATTTCGTATTTGAATTTCTGTTTATTTTAGCCAGACATTTCGAACCCTTTTGAACCGTTGATATTTATACCAGGAAATACTGAAGTGATGGTATTGTAAAATTATTTATTTGTTACATGCTAAGTGTTATTTACGCTCGGGCCTACTTATGACCTACTTACTTGTAAGTACCTAATTTAGTTACTATAGAAATATTTTTTTATTAGTAACCGACGCGACGTCTGTTTCTTAATTCTGAAATGTTTCGATCGAATAACTGAAATGGGCAGGTCTAATAACAACATATTTTTATGTATGTGAAGTCATGATAACTTCTGCAATTGTTCCAAATAAATTTAATTAAAGTTACGCTACAACTTCAATCGGGTCTCTTCATTGAATTAGTACTTTACCTTGTGTAATTATTTTTAGACATAAGTCGTGCAAAGGGTAAATATATTGCTATGTTTCTCACTTATACAGATGACTCTTTGTCATACTTTCTTAAGTGCTACATTTTGTTCTAGAATTGCGATTAGTATCAGACTCTGATAAACTTACGGTGAAGGTGCTTTAAGAAAAATAAAAAATACAGATTTTTCTTTTTGAACTTTCTTATCCTACGATGTCAATAAAATGGTAACAGAAACTAAGTACTAAATATTCTCCTCACATTATTTAGGCTCGATTTCGCAATGCCAGATTGCCGCATGGATGTCCAAACTTATATCAGAAGCTCAATCTGCTCCATGTTTCAAATATTGTAGTATGACATACAAACAGATGTATTAATGTATAATCACGACTATTATCCCCGAAGGGTTAATCAGAGACTATATCTACCTTAGTCCTTTTCACCAAATAGTGGCTGTACGTGTGCTCTGCGTGACAGGTGGTGAGCCCATTGCCGCTCTATGCTGTTGGATGTATGTGCAGTCTTTAGTCTGTTAGTCGCCTTTTACGACACCCAAGGGAAGAGATGAGTATTCTTTCACCGCTACGCGTCATGGTTAATTTTAGTATGACAGTCATTAAAACCCACAAACAAACATTAATCAGCGTGGTACGCCATGTTCTATATTTTGGATTTTTCATATGGAAAGACCTGAGTTCAGTGACGGGTTTTAGGTTGATAACTATCTATCTACTATCTGATCTATCCAAAACAAAAATGGCGTCCTATATCGAAAAACCTCGAAACCTTATGTAAATATTTAAGTGAAATTGATACACCTGACCGGGATGACCTTTGAGACAGGGATGACCCTACAGATAAGCAGGGTGTGAAACACTGTAAGGTGTGTTATTTTCGAGTAACGATGTATAAATTTACACTTGGCTGTTTAGTAACCCTTCAGTCTTTCGAATGAAACTGACAGACTCGCGCGTTAAAACGCAAAATTTTAGCAGAAGGTGTAAATGCCTTCATTAAGCGTGAAGACAATGCTGGAAATAGAGACAGAAATGGAGGATCATTATCGTATTGTTTTTCATACCATAAGTTCAAAGTCTTTCTATTAAAAGGAAGGACATTTGTCAGTATTTTTTGTGCCGTATAATAGTAGTAGTAATTAGCCTATTATACAGTCTCACTGATGGGAAAAGGTCTTCAGAATTAAAATTAAGTAAACGCTACATGTAATGGCAATTTGGTTATTTTATAAAATGCCTTTGGTGAGTTTCTTGCCGATTCTTTTAGGTACAGACGCCAGCCGATAAACCTATCCAAAATTATCAAATTTCTATTTTCTCCAATCGTTTTTGGTCCTTATATCCCTAGTCACAAAGTTCAAAATGGTATTAAAGAAAATTATCTTTTTGTGGTAAGTTGCAGTTCTCGCGTCTGTACAAGGTGCGCCCCTGGCGTAGTGACTTTCATATCTGACGAATAAACATATTAAATTTTCTTTATGTGCTATACACATTATTAACTTTTTCTTTTCTTCTTTTCAGAATCTTAAGAATCAAATCATGACAACGAACGTGTGGGTAGAACAGGTGAGTCATTCAATGTTTTTAATTATGTACTAGATTTTGCCTGTGGCTTCGCTTGTGTTAATTCCGGGGGGAAAGTAGCCCATACGCCTAGAGGCGACTCCAGGGCGTCATTTATATTATATACTTACCAAAATTCATCGAAATCTGCGGTTTCAGCGTGATAAATAAACAAACACACTTTCGCATTTAAATTATAAGATTATGTTTTTTTCCTAATACAGTCATCATTATTATATTTCATACCTATTATTTTATTAAGTTGGGGTAACAATACTCATACCCTATTTACACACACTATTTTACCTATAACAATGCGACCAAATAGTCGGATACAAACAGGACACGTCCCATTCTCTGAGTCACATAAGTGACAAATGGTCACCGGATAGGACGGTCACTATGAAAGGCACGGAAAGACTCGGGGGGACTGTTCTTTCACAGATCTTTCCTGTTACTAAATGTTGACTTGCGATTACATCCTGTTATGTAGTTTCAATGACTTTGCGACGACAATAATGTAGAATTATCTTGTACCTACATTTTATTCGACTGTAGGTAAGTATGTCTTTGTAGACCTGAATTATAAATAACATTTTACGTAAAGATAATTTTTATGTGTGTTCAACACAAACTTCAACACTTGCTGGATTAACTGCCGCAGTCAGAGACCTCAATTAATATTCATGATCCCTTAGCATCTATGATTTTCCATTGTAAAAATGTCTCTAAATATAACGGCCTAACCCGGACTGGCCCAACCTACCCTCTTACAAGTAGAAAGACCTGAGAGTATATACCAGAGCAGAAAATGTGGCAACAAAGTACCACGGTAATAATTTAAAGAGTGGACTGTATACTTAGGTGTTGGAATCAAACTATTAAATCACACAATGCTTTCGGTATTGTAATCTGCCTTGGCAACTACAAATAATATGGCAAAAAACACTTACCTCGACCAGCTTTCTGAGCAGACGCGATCTGAGGCTCGTTCTGCAGTTTTTGGTTCGGTTTTGTGTAGTTGTGAAGAAGAAGGATACTGATATATACTCTCAGAGTATATACTGACCTGATAATAACAGTGCCCAGCCGTAATAAATGCAATGCGGAGCTCGATGGCACAACGGTTAAAGTTAGGCAAGATAAGCAACTTTCGCAACTCGGGATTGGTGACCAAATTAAAAACATCTCGAGAACCACCGCGATTCGGTAGGCACGAAAATCCGTTGGTCACGTGTTGAGTTATGGACCAATCTCCCCACGTGCTGTTGTCCATGTGGAACCTGCGCTCAGCAGTGAAGCGTTTATAGTCTGATAATGTTGATACAATGTCTCACAGTTATTGAAATAGAAATCCACCGAGCTTGATATGTTAGTGAGGCTTTAGTTGTCGATTTTTTCATATACACCAAATCTCCGTAACTCCGTACACACGATATTCGAATATCCGAGTCAAGAACTATCTGCAAATAAATAAATCGTAAACTTCGGTTCGTCGGTCATAACATTTTTATTGTGAAAACAACTTGTATGCGAGAGGGAAGTTAGTTTGCGGACGGGATGAAAGAGATGCAGATAACATCGAAAAGGACTAAAAGAGAAGACAGACACGTCTTGTAAACCAATCAATATGTTGTTGACTCTCATTATATTGGAAGTCGTAATGTAGAAATTATGGATCGACTATAATTTTTCTCTATGACGGCGCGTCTTTGTAAATAAAACCACGGCTTTATTACTTTCTGAAACAATTCTTTAATGTAACTTTTCAAACTGTCATAGGCACTAAGGTTAAGTAACTGATGTCAGTATAGTCGGCCTCAGAAGTAGCTTAAACTATAGTACCTTGCAACACCAATGTACTCCATCACAAACCCGGGCTATGCATCAAAAAATCCATAAAACAACACACTTTGTCCGACCTGGGAATAGAACACGGATATCGAGTCGAACGCTTGACCATTCGACCACCGAGGTGTTAATACTCTAAATTACAGTGGTTCTTAACCGGTAGTCCGCGGACCACTGGTGGTCCCTGGAATCATTCCAAGTGTTCCGCGGAGCCATCCTTATAGGTAAATAGGAAAAGGACTCAGAAGGATTCAAAAGGACTCAGAACCTAGGATTCAGAAATTAGTAAATTGTATGCAATTTCAAAAATCTCATCAAAATCTGGAAATAAATGTGAATATATCATAAACAATTTTAGGCTTTGAATAATTGTATGCATGTTTTTTTATAGATAGATAGAACTCTTTAGGATCTAAATATGAATAAAAACCTAAAGTTTAGGTATTTAGCTACTGTATAATATACACTATATTAGTAGATAGTACAAAATATTATTATGTCAAGGGTGGTCCATGACAACACAGAAATTTTGTCAAATGGTCCCCTCATGACTAAAAGGTTAAGAACCACTGCTCTAAATCAACTAATATGTTGATATTTATTATTTTAATTACTCCTTTAATAAATGTTAATAGTGTTATGCTGTTATTTCATGTAAGAGACTGGAAAAAAGTTCAAAAAACAATTACTTAATTAATTCTAATATCTACGATATCCTTTAAAAATTGCCTTCAAAACTTTTCCGTTGAGCCTTACAAATAATCGATATCTCATATCGCCCCACACATAAAGTATAAAAAGATCGAACACAAGGGTGTTCCGAAACGTGTTAACTGAGAACTAAGCCGGGTAATGATTTATGATACCCTGCTCAAGACAGGCCGGGACCCTTCGGTGAACGATACCCCAGTAAATAGATTTAGGTACCGGTCGTATTACTATTATAATGAAGTCAAGCTTACTCTTTCAAAATCGGCGGAACATGTTAACCTTTTTAAAAAAAAACATTAGTCATCCTCCATACCTTTGTCGCGTAGCGGTGAAAGAATATCTACCACCCCCTCTCTTCCCTTCTGTGTCATAAAAGACGACTAACGGACTAAAGACTGTCTAGGAGAAGTAGTATGACGATAACAGCACGATGAGTTCAGACGTACCTATATTATTTAAAAAAAATGGTTAGTTATTATATGAAGCACAATTTAAGCGTTAGTATACATACGAATAGGTAAAGGTTTAGGTTATAACTTATTATTATTATCAGGACGTATGCCTGGAACTGCCTAGTTATAATAATGCACTGTTCGCAATAACAATAATTCGGAAGGAAAACAATAATTAGAAGGAGCTTATTCTAGCTCAGCGGATGAATCCTGATCTGAACTTACCTTAAAGAGCAGAGCTATAATGAAAACAGAGGCTAGACCGAGATTGCAAGTAAATATTTGAATTTTAAATTTAAAACTAAATATAAAAGAATGTCATTCACAAAGAAGGTCACAAAAACCAACAAGACTTTAGTTGCTTTGTTACAAGACTGCATGTACATGTAACAGCATAGAGCGGCGATGGGCTCACCACCTTTCACGCTGAGCACATGTGCAGTCGATATTTGGTGAAAAGTGGTATATGGTAGAGGACTGCTTTTGCGGTCCTCATTGCCTAGTCTCTGACTAACCCTTCGGGGATAATAGTCGTGATTATATGTATGTCATCCTCCAGCTTTTGTGTGGGAGCCACCTACGTTTTGCTTTTATTGTCTCACTGCTGGGGTGTGTGATATGTTTTCATTTTAATAACGTTCATTTTACATAATGAACAATGTAATGTATTAAACAAGCGGCGGTTCGCGGTTTCACCCGCGTGGTTCCCGTTCCCGTAGGAATATCGGGATATAAAGTATTCTATGTGTCAATCCAGGTTATAAACTATCTGTATGCCGAATTTCATCCAAATCCATTCAGTAGTTTTTACGTGAAAGAGTAACAAATATTCATACATTCTTACAAACATTCGCGTTTATAATATTAGTAGGATAACAACTAATATCATAATTCTATTTAATATAATAATAGTTTATTATAATGGTTATTTAATATAAAATCATTTTAATAAGTAATATTACTTTGATTGAACTTCGCTTTGCATATGAATCATTTATTATATTTAATTTTATCATTTCATATATTTTTTTGTTATTATAGAGATCAATTCAAATAAGTTTTATTTAATCAACTTATCGATTGAAATAACTTTTGCTTAATATAAGTTTTAATTGATATATTCTTCATTTGATATTATTACCTACTTCAAGGGGTCGCGGGGCCTAAGACAATCGCTACGCTGCGCTGCGCTTCGCGATTGTCTTTTTCGAGGTTATTTTTTTATTAGACAACAAAAATACTAGCTGCCCTACTCCTGTAGGTCACGTGATAGGTTAGAAATTTAAGTCGATCGCGGAGCGCAGCGTAGCGATTGTCTTGAATTTCGAGGTTATTTTTTTATTAGACTACAGAAATACTAGCTGCTCTACTCCTGTTGTAGGTCACTTGATAGGTTAGAAATTGCTTACATCCTTGCTACATATATATCATACCTACATAAATTTATTTTAATGGATTATTTTTTGTGTTTAATTTAAAACATGTTTATAGGAATTGATTGTTAGTTTTTAACAATGTTATTTAAATTGATTGCTATGTTAAAAATTATTAGACAAACCGTTTCATAAATTATGTTTATTTCTCACACAGCTCAAAGAAAACGCATCTAGAGATAAATCCATCTTAGAAAATTTTTTTTCGTATTGTTTTTCGTACATTATTGTTTCTGTGCAAATAAAGAGTCTAAAACAGGACCGACCATCAGTGGTCCTATATAAGTAGCTAATAATGATGATGATGAAAGAAATCTTGTCGATTTTCCCTTAAGATCGGTTGTGTCGAGAACTAATGCCATAAAAATATTAAGGGCGTGATAAGGGCCGGATGAGACATCGCAGGGGACTAGTGTCGGCGGATCTTTGATAGATTAAAGAGAATCTGCTGTCGTAAGATGAGTTGGGTTGATCGACCTCTGCTAATTCAATATTTCTTATATGGTTCGTTGTTCTCATAACGAAACGGGGAAAAGTGTTTAAGACAATATGATACATACAGTTACTTTTACGACAAATATTTTAATATTTTTATCTTATTTATTTGTTTTATTTATTTATTAATTACCAACATAATAAACATTAACAAAAGCAGTTATGGTTAAAAATAGGATAACTTAAGCTTAATGTTAAAGACCACATTCGTTAATAAAACAACATAAATGAAAAATTAATGAACATAAGATTAAATTATTATTATTATTATCAGAACCATAGAAAAGTCTTTTCGCTTAAAGTATGTATGAACTTGTAATAAAATCTCTTTGGCTATACTATTTGTATATGGTTGTTTTTGGTATCATTAAAAGTTTAAATTTTAAAGAAGATAATTCCAAATTCAAATTAGGAAAATGTGTAATTTTCATTTGTTTTTCTTACTGTCAAGATGAGTAAATGTAATGGAGAAATTCGATACATTTTAAAGTTTATCTAAAAAATAGGTAAAAATGCAACGCAAGCTGCGAACAAATTTTGCGATGTTTATGCTAGAGCAGTGTCTGTGAGAGTAGCACAAACCGGAAATTTTGATGTCAAAGATGCACGTCGCTCTGGTCGCCATACTACGGATAAAGTGGATGCCATTTTTGAAACAGTGGAGCAAGATCGGCATGTCTGTAGTTACGACGTAGCTAAAGAACTGGGAATTGATCACAAACCAGTTTTGGCGCATTTAAAAAAAAACTGGGTACACAAAAAGCTCGACATTTGTGTGCCTCACGAGCTCACTGAAGGAAACCTAATGAACCGTGTCCTAATCATTTGTGATTCTTTATTACGACGTATTGAAACCGAACCATTTTTGAAAAAGCTTATAACTGGTGATGAAATATGGACCAAGTATGACAAGAACGTGCGAAAAAGGTCGTGGTCAAAGGCCGGTGGTCAGGCTTCACAGACTGTGGCGAAACCCGGGTTAACTCGCGACAAGGTGATGCTGTGTGTGTGTGTGTGTGTGGTGGGATTGGAAGGTTGTTACCACCAAGTAGGACCATCGATTCTGAACTCTACTGCGAACAACTGATGAGATTAAAGTAAGAAGTTCAGAGAAAGCAGCCGGTATTAATCAACAGAAGGGGTGTGGGTCCCCATGACGCTTCACTTTCAAGAAGTCCTTCTTGAAAGTGAAGCGTCATGTCTGCAGTTTTGTTTTATTTTCTATAATTTGAGTTTTGTCGAATATTAATGTGAAATAATGGTGGATTATATACTGTTAAGTGTTCGTGAACGTGCATGAGTGTTACCAAATAAAACAAAACAGTGCAACATCACTTTTCAAATTCTCTCAAGAAGTCCGTGTGAGACCTCAATAAAGTCCCACAGCTTTATTGAGTCTCAATGGGTTTGGGGAAAATCATTTACCATTAAACGTTCATTATCACTCATTATCATCTACTTAATGTAAAGAAAATAATAATTACTATTAAAAACTTGACACTGGCTAAATGTGCTGATCGCACGAAGCCATTATTTAAAGAAGGGGTGTGGTTTTTCATCATGATAACGCTAGACCTCACACATCTTTAGCCACTCTGCAAAAAATAAGACAGTTTGGCTAGGAGATGTTAATTCATCTACCGTATACTCGTAGTCCTGACCTTACACTTTCAGATTTCCACCTGTTTCCGTCTCTTCAGAATTCTTTAGGCAGTGTCAGGTTAACATCACGAGAGGACTGCCAAAACCACTTGTCGCGGTGTTTTGATCAGAAGCCCCAAAATTTCTATGGCAATGGGATCATGTCCCTACCTACAAGATGGCAAAAAGTTATCGAACGAAATGGCACCTGCATACTTTAGTTAATTGTAAATAAACTATATTAAAAAATGTTTTGGATTTTCTTTAAAAATGCGAAGAAACTTTTTCCCCAACCTATTATTACTGTAATTAAATTTAAAAATACAAAAAATACCCAAATCATAATGTCGATATAGTATTTATCTACTCTCTTACTATTTTATGGAAGGCAAAACCGTGTCGCGGAGCTGTGAAAGAATACTACCATCCCCTCTCTTTCCTTGGGTGTCGTAAATGGCAACCACGGAATACAGATTCTGATATCTGTGATGGTGACTAACGGACTAAAGACTGCTCATACATCCAACAGCATAGAGCGGTGATGGGCTCAACGGCTGTCACGCTGAGCACATGGGCATTGGTGAATAGTGGACTATTTGCAGAGAGTACTGCTTTTGCAGCCGTGATATGTATGTATGTAAAAAGTAAAATTTAAGTTAGTTTGTATAAATATCTACTAGTGATAATTATTTTCTGTTAGCATTTTAAAGATTAGTCGTATCCAAATAACTGTATTTTCTTTTAAATGTATATAAAATTGCATTTTAAGGGTTTTTAATTTTCCTCGAAGTTTCTCAACATATAAGACTCCAAACTAAACTTAGGAGGAGGACGTAACAAACAGGTCTTCAATATTCAAATCTCAATTCAACACGAACTTAATGAAATTTCGACATTTTCATTGATTAATTAGGGGTATAAATATACTTATTGGTTGTAGTCCGTTGTAATAAATAATAAAATATCAAAATATTTAAATATCACACGCTTTTTTTTTTAATCGCGCACTTTTTAGTCGTAAAGTTCCAAAGTGAGAATGTAATTAGCAATGTTCACCCACTTAAGAGGAAACACTACGTCGACGTGGCATGCAAAATTCTCATACAAAACACAGAAAAATGACGTTTCGTAGTCCCTTGTTTCCACCTTTAGAACTGGACCAATTTTTATTACTTTTTAAGCATCGATTAAAGAAAGAGATTTTCTGTGTCTGTATGTTTGATTTTTTTCAGGATCCTTCAAAATTTAGCGAAATCGCTCCGTTTTAAGGCGTCTCCAGAAACATTAAGTGGCTGCTTTAATAAAAAATCAAACATACAGACATAGAAAATCTCTTCCTTTAACCGATGCTGAAAAAGTAATTAAAATGGGTCCAGTTCTCAAGGAGGAAACAAGGTACTACAAAACGTAATTTTTCTGTGTTTTGTATGAGAATTTTGCATGCCACTTCGACGTAGTGTTTTCTCTTAATAAATGATTATTAGCATACCAAAATCTCCGTTTCGCTCATTCTTATTATGGAATACCACTTCATAATAACGGAATACCGATAATTAAAAAAGTTACCTTTTAAAAAAAGCAACGATTTCAAATGCATTCTTGCCTTAAATTCTTGCCCGGTGGCCCGCTAGGGGCAGTAAAGTTTCCGACATTTTTACCGGAAAATATTCCGTACGTCGGAGGTTCGCTTTTCGCTTTGTTGATAATATTTTGAGGCTATATTCGCATTTCGAAGTTATTTCGTTACTTCGTTATTCATTGTCGAAATTGTTTTCGTAAACAGAAAACCAACACTTGTGTTAACTTTTCGCTTTCCGCCGACTTTTAGATTAATAAGTGTGTTTTTTTACGCGGAATTGAATGTTGTTGATTTCGTTCCTTTTGAACTGCGTTTATGAAATTGCTTGTGGATTTGAATCAGTTTTGTAACAAAACAAAAAATATCTGATGTCTGTTAATTAATTTAAACAACAGACAAACATTTTGATGTACCTATAATTATAATATTTATCTATTTACTGTACATATAATTTGTGTATAAGATAACAATGTGAACTACGTTTATAATTTTGTGTGAGTGGAATGGCGTTGGGCCCGGTATCCAGAGGTCTTGGGTTCAAATACCAGGCCAGGAAAAGTATGTTTCGTGTTTTTCGCTGGTTAGATCGAGCATATGATTACAAACTCGTATTTGGAAAGCGTATAATAATGTTTGGTTTTAATAAACATTATTATATTTTTTCTATTGTGATAAGTTTCCTAGCATGTAAGCTTAACTAATTATTAATAGTTGCCGGTATGGGCGTTTTGTTAATTTTTCTTTGAGGACAACTTTTTGGCCGAATATATATTTAGTATAAGTTACTTTGTTATGTTATAGTTTCAGTATAGCTGTTGTTGTCTCGATAAATAAATAAATAAATGTATGCTGTTAGATGGAATGAAACAAACGACCGTCAAACCTGCTGTTCTAATGAATATCACACTAATTTTTTCATACTACCTACCGCATAAATAATGTTATTGACACTGAAGTTCACATTTAAACCAAAAAAATTGAGTAATAACTGTTCTGACAATCATTCTTATCGTCGGACCGCTTTATACGTTCAAAGCCTGGTTTCGTACGCTTTAATAGCAAAAAAGAGATGGAAATAAAACCTGAAACGGTCAATTGAACAACTCGTGGCTGTCACGAGCCCGGGGGTGTGAGCACTGAATGTTTAATATAAGAACTCTTTGGCTGGAAATTACAAAGCATTGATTCGGACTGTGTATTTGGAGCAGCGATTATGCCGGGTGAACGCTCTCCGAGGGAATTTCGGACGAGACGATGCGTGCTATTCAATTGTTTATTTGGAATTCAACTTTTTATATGAAACTATTATTTTATCCCTGTCATTAACCTGGACTGGTTTAATCTTGCTTTAAACGTACGTGGTCTTGTTTATAATTATCAAAAGGGTGCGAGTGCTAGTCGTGGCTATAAGCAGCCCATTAAAGAGATATAACCGGTGGTGCAAAAATTAAAACCTTTTCTTGACTTGATTGCCATTATCTTTAACAACTTTTACAGCAATACGATTTCTTATAGAAACTTTCTTCCGACACAACCTCTTAACTCAACGTCTTGCGAACGACGGACTACCAATCTCAATTCCTTCCCTTGGGTGTCGTTAAAGGCGACTAACAAACGAAAGAGCATAGAACGGCGATGGATTCGCGACCTGCCACGCTGAGCACATGTGTGTAGATGTTATTTGTTTAAACGTGGACTAAGGCAGAGGATTGATTTTGAGGTTCTCGTTGCCTAGTCTCTTACTAACCCTTAGGTAGGATAGGTAACATCATAAATTTAAAACAAGTTTAGTGAAAAAACATTGAAGCCTATGAAAAACATACAACGCTTTACCAGTCCATGGATCAAAGTGCGGTGTCGCAGTAGGAAGATTCCGTGCAATGATCTATTAATACTTATCTCTCTCGCTTACAAGCATAATGATACAAAGTTGATTCGTGATCACCAACAGCAAAATATTGACAGGACATTGTACGAACTTCTTCCTCGATCAACAGCTCACTGTAACTCATAACACACAAGCAGTTATTGTGATCACTCAATCGTTGACAGTATCGTATACATTATTAAAAGCTTGAGTTATCTCATGAATAAAATGATGAAATCCACAATGACATTAATCAAAAGAAAATCATAATATGACGAAATAAGGAAAATAAGCAACCCATATCATTTTAGCAAGACAGGTACAGAAAAAGGAGAGTGAAGTAAAGTAATTTTAAAAGAATCTTCGCAATACTAACAAATACGCAAATTACAAAAAAGCTTAGTTAACCTTTTTTAATTTATACGAAATTGCCGTGCTTTGGAAGGCACGTGAAGCTGTAAAGCTTCTTCTCTGGGCTCTGGGTAAGCATGTAACACCCTAGACTACATCCTGCTCACTCCTGCTCACGAAGCAGGTCGGTGGTCAAATGCTTTTTTTTATTGTTTTTATTCTACAACGGGTAAGCGCTTGGCCTTCATCTCACCTGATGGTAAGTGACGATAAGGCCGAAGGTGGAAGCGCGCTTTACCCGGAATCCTCAACCACTGAGGAGCTGGCTATCATATCTTAAACTGTCGGAACACAACGATGCTATAAACATCGTTGTTATGGCGACAGACTTAAACAAGATGGTGGTAGCTAGCCAGGCTTAACAGCCCTACCACCAACCAAACCGAGAACACAAACATGTACTTACCTCCCGCTGGGAATCGAACCCGGGACCTCTGAGTTTAAAACCGGTAAAAACTAGCCCAGTTTATTTGAAAAAAAGCTGTTTGTCCCTGTTGTTGTTGAAAGATGGCAGTCGTTACAACCCATGAACCAGATCCAGCGTGGTGGGTTATGGCTTAATCTCCCCACGCGGCTGTTGTCCATGTGGGAGACCTGTGCCCAGCAGTGGGACGCTTATAGGCTGATGATGATGAAGTAACTAACTAATAATAATAATAATAATAAAACTTTCCTACAATCACACCAATTATCTAGCCCAAGAGAAGCTTCGAAGAAACTCGTTAAATGGTTACTAGACAACGGATAAACATACTTAAAATACTTAAATACATACTTATTATACATAGAAAACACCCAGACCCGAGACAATTTAGACAAACAATAATTTCTAAATTGACCCGACCGGGGATCGAACCCGGGACCTCAGAGATGGCGACACCATGAAAACCGGTGTACAAACCACTCGGCCAAGGAGGTCGTCAAACTAACTAACTAACCGTTACGCGTGGCGGTGAAAGAATACTACCACCCCCGCTCTTCCCTTGGGTGTCGTAAAAAGTGACTGACGGACTAAAGACTGCACATACATCCAACAGCATAGAGCGGCGTTCACCACCAGCTGTCACACTGAGCACATGTGCAGTCGCTATTTGGTTCTCATTGACCAGTCTCTGACTAACCCTTCGGGGGTAATAGTCCTGATTATATGTACGTATCATGAAGTAAAATAAAAGACAATACCGTTTACTGAGTGGTTGCAGAAAGCCCTTCACTTTGTTTATTCTGCCATGACTCTAAAGTAATTAAATTCTTGTTTACTAACGTTGTCAGAAGCAAATTAGTTATTAAGAGTCCAGTGCACGTATCTGGAACCCACAGTCACAAAGCTGTGTACATAGTAATGCTGAAGTTTGTAATAGATAGTGTTATAAACCTCTACAGCTCCTCCGTGAAGCGGAAGGCACGTTAAGCCGTTGGTCCAGGTGGTTGTCATAAGTGAACATTCCAAGTCAATGTATTTAATATTCGCCTTAGGCTTTGTTTCTAAACTTAATTCTATAGATAGGTAACTTAGCCGTTTACCGGCCACATCTGCCACTATGTAGTTACATCCAATATAAGAAGAAGTCTTTAGTCTACTCATTTTACAAATCGATGCCTCCTAAAAGGTTTTAATTGTACCGAACATCTACCTAAAGTAGCAGCATAATAACTCTTTAACTTTTTCTGCAATTTACCTTTGAATGTCAAGCACTGCAAGTGTGCGATAGCTATAAAAAAAAACAACCAGTCTCAGGAAAGCTCGAATGGGAATCGAACCCATGACCTTTGGATTGCCGGTCCACTGCTCTAACCGCTTAGCTACCGAGACCCCAGAAGCTTAGCGGTAAGCTTGGCGGTTCAAGCCCGTGATTTCGTTAAAACCGCATTGAGCCAACGTAGTATGAAAGTGCGAGAGGAATTAATGCGAGAACTGGTATGTATGTGATTTAGATTGAGAATAGGCTCTAATCATGTTGGAGCAGCGAGTAAAAAAAAAAAAAAACAAAAAAAAAAAAAACGTAGTAATGACTAGATCCTCTCATACACAGACGCTAGCAGTGAACCGACTATGAAATGTACTTACATAAAATCACGACTTATATCCCCGCAAGGTTCTATTTATTTCTTCTTTTAACCGCCTCTGTGGTCTAGTGGCTAAGCCAGCGGTCTCAGATCCAGAGGTCCCGGGTTCGATTCCCAGCGGGGGGTATATCTTTGTGTGCTCGGTTTAGTTGGTGGTAGGGCTGTTAAGTCCGCCTGGCTAGCTACCACCATCTATCTATAACGATGTTTTAGCATTGTTGTGACGGACAGTTAGAGATAAGATAGCCAGTTCAGTGGTTGAGGATTCCGGGTGAAGCGCGCTTCCACCTTCGGCCTTATCGTCACTTACCATCAGGTGAGATGAAGGCCAAGCGCTTACCCGTTGCAGAATTTAAAAAAAAAATCTTCGTAGTAGTGTGTAACGAACTTAGCAGAGTGGTTGTGGTCGTCATCTTAGCAGCCGCCTTCGTAGTGCTCAGATACAAGCTGCTATCCACGGCTGCTCTAACCTGGTCCGTCACACATATCACGACACATGCAGAATCACATTTAATTTTATTCCTTATAGTAATAACTTAAGTTAACAATTCATTATGATTTATCATTCTTCACCTTTCATCCCAAAAAAAACGATAAATTACCTATAAATTTTAGCTTTTTTTTTTTAAATTCTGTCCACGATATTCCAAGCATTCGTCTCCAGCACCTCATTTCGAGGGCGTCTATCTTCTTTCTCTCACTTTCCTGCATCGTCCATGTCTCCGAGGCGTATAAAAATATGGGGAACACTAGTGATGTGACGAGCCGGGTTTTCGTGGTTTTAGTTATGTTGCGGTTCCTCCATTTCTTTTGGAGCATGTCCATGGCAGACCTAGCAATAGCCATACGTCGCTTAATTTCGTCTGCGAATCTGCCGTTATTAGTAATCAGCGCTCCTAGGTAGATGTAAGATTAAGCCACATCACAGTTCGCAATTTGTTTAGCTTGTAGCTAGCTTAGTAGTTAGCTTTAGCTTTTAGCTCTATTTGTTAATTTGTTTCAAAATAAATCTTATATAAGCTTACAGAATAATCCAAAGCGCTTACAAGCTAAATTGTGAGGTTAGTCAGAGACCTAAGGACTGCAAATTAAAGCACAATCGCAAACGCGTTTTATAATAAATGTTTTAATATAAATAATATTTTATTTTAATTATTTTCTTAATTTTGCTTTTTATTGTGTACTTAACTATGTTTTAAATATTTGCGCCTTCGATCATAGAGTTTATAAGTTCTCTCCATCCGATTGGTTGTCTGGCAGAAATCGCTTTTAACCCTGAGGGGTTAAAAGCGATTGCTGATTATAAATTAACATGCATGAGTGTTAGGCAAATAAAACAAAACAGTTCAACATCACTGTTTGAATTCTCTCATGAAGTCCTTATGAGATCTCAGTAAAGTTACTGAAGCTCTTGGGCTGGGCAGCATTTTCCATTAAACATTCTTATTATCTTAAGACTGAGGTCTTGGATTTTTTTTGACAGTTTTTTGACACTTACTGTCAACGTCAAATTTGACAGAATCGAGCATAGACTATGCGATATTTTGCGGTAACAATACATAAGATGAACCACAGAATCGAAATAACCGAACTTGTTTATACTAAAGTAGTCTGTAAGTCTATGAGAACACGGTACAAAGTCAAGTGTGTTTTTGTAGGTGCGGTCTCATGCGACCGCTTGGGGTTTGAGGGCGATAAGACCGCCAAATTGTAACTTTGTATTTTTGCTCTTTTATGTCTAAATGTTAGTGTTATTATATTAAAATAAAAGTATTATCTTATCTATCTATCTATCTAACGCGGCCAGCGTGACAGGTGGTGAGCCCATCGCCGCTCTATGCTGTTGGATGTATGTGTAGTCTTTAGTCCTTTAGTCGCCTTTCAAGACATCTAAGCTAATAGAGGGGGTGGTAGTATTCTTTTACCGCTACGCGACAAGGCTATCATTGTGTCATGCTCGTCTTAATCAACATTGAGAAAGAGCTAACTTAAAGCATTGAGCTATTATTACTACGTATAGAGAAGACACCGCTCACCACTGCTGTGTTCCGTTCTAGTGCGGCCTACCGGCCGCAAACGCCTCAGTGATTGCGCGTGATTCAAGCGATTGTGGACCTTGCGGGTGCACCTTAGTTGCGCACAAACTTGCTTCGCGGTGTCTTCTCTAGTTTATTGTACCTCAATGACTTAAAGTTTCTCTGTTTATTAAGTCCTGACCATAACTGATTACGCCAGTGTAAACCCAAAGATGATTTTCAAAAAGTCTTCATTCCAACCTCGTCTAACACAAATGCATATTAATTATGCCATAATGAATCATAAACCAAACCCATTTGTGGGATCTCGTAAAACAAACAAAGACCATTTTCTTGTTACGCTATTTCACATTATATAGAAGACGGTAGGAGGGCACCGCGAAAATGGACTATAAGATGTAGCGGTTAGAATCCAATATTGCTTTATGCTCATTAATTGGCATTGTTTTGATTGAAATACAAATGTATGTTATCCTTTGTGTACAACGCATGTTTTTATTATAGTAATTTAATAAATAGAACGAATACACACAGCCGTGTATAATATACTAGCTATTGCGGACGGCTTTATTAAAAAATGCCCCATACCTATCTCTATACCAAAATTCTTTAAAATAAGCTTAACAAACAAACAAACAAATAAATCACTTTCACATTTATAATATTAGTTACCTTTATTATTGAATTTCTTGCATTCACAATGCTATAAAGATATAGGATAAAATGTTTACTAGAAAAGAGCTTTCCTGTGACTGGTCGTTTTTTTTCTAGTAAACATTTTATCCAATATTAGTTATTCTAGTAAACATTTTATCCAATATTAGTTAAGATATAGGATAAAATGTTTACTAGAAAAGAGCTTTCCTGAGACTGGTTGTTTTTTTTCTAGTAAACATTTTATCCAATATTAGTTACGATTTATAACTGCCTTATGCAACATATTAAATCCAATTAAATGACAATTAAGGCTTAGAAACCTACCAACAGAAGTTTCAGGGTGCATAGCGCACACGTGATGCCCTCAATGTTGCGCGTGTCCATGGTCTCCGGTAACCGCTTTTCACCAGACAGACCTCGAATGCCGGCTTAGTAACATAAAAAAAAGAAAATGTCTAATGTAGTCTACAGTAAGCATTCTAAATTAATTCCAACACATTATAATACAGAGACGGAGCCTTTTCACAATTCTAATCGAGTTACAGCAACAGTAATTTGGGTGTACGCGTCCGTCGTCTGCGTACGAAACTCGAGAAAATAACAATTGAGTCGTGTTGCTTGCCAAGTGTAAGTTTGAGCCAAGTATTTGAGACGGAAGCGGTCTTCGAGTTTTAACCGGTTTCGCCGATCCCGCTGTGTGTTGACACGAAGGGTTTCGGTGTTGCGAACAAAAGAAACTATTGTTCCTGACTGTACTCGCGGCGCTGTTCAACGTTGAACATTATAAAGTTTGAGTTTTGTACCTAATGGCTGTCGTCGCGACCGAACTTAGATGGGAGTACTTCGTTTGGAACAACTGCGAATCTGGCGGGGGTGCGATGCGGTTTCGGTGTTAGATGTTGAGGTTATTAATTTTGAATCTTTCGGTGCAAGATTTAAAATTATTTGTGCAGCACCAAGAATATCCGTGATAGAATACTACCGTCTCTTCCCTTGGGTGTCGTAAAAGGCGACTAATGGACTAAAGACTGCACATACATCCAACTGCATAGAGCGGCGATGGGCTCAACACCGGTCGCGATGGCCACATGTGCAATCGCAATTTGGTGAAAAGTGGGCTATGGGAGAGGACTGCTTTTGCTGTTCTCATTGCCTAGTCTCTGACTAACCCTTCGGGGATAATAGTCGTGTTATATGTATATGTATGTAGTACCTAGACTGCATTAGTGTTAAGTACTAGCATACACGAGCAATTATGAATGTCACTACGGCATGAAACTTGTGTGTACCGGCCCACTAAAGCCTAATTACCACCCCCTCTCTTCCCTTGGGTATCGTAAAAGGTGACTAACGGACTTAAGACTCCACATACCCTGTGGGGATAACCGTCTTAAATCTATGCATGTAATAAGGCCATGCATCGGTATAAAGGGATGTAGGCTAGTACAGACTTTAACCCACAAATGGGCACATCATTACATAATTTTTCATAGCTTTACAGTAATAAGTAGATATTATTATTCCAACGGCAGAGTTGAATGTCTGATGGTATTCCTATAAAGGATTAACGAGGACGTTAAAAAGTGTATAGGTACTCCACAGAACGAATGGAATTCAATATTGACGCCAAACATGGTGTCAGAGTACTATGAAAAGGTTTTCCCAGCTCAATATTAACGTTGCCATAGCAACTTAACCGAGCGCCCTTGAAAATAAAATAAGGTTTTCCTTTGGAAATCAGATCCGCTCATGTGAAATGATTTCTTCCGTCTTACGCGTGAAGAAATCTTATCATGCCTTGGATTATCCTTCCTTTCGCTACCTGTTTTTTTTTTACATTTTGAATCCACATCGGCTTTCGAGCCGACGCAGAAACTTAACTGTTGGTACGTAATTTCGTGAACGCCTCCACTCTTTTATTTATTATATTTTTTTTAAATGGTTCTGCAAATGTACATTATGTACTACTTTTATATTTTAGTCTATTATAAGTACTTACTACTATTATATTGAATGGAATGCAATTATATTTATAATATACCTACAAAATTTATGTAATCGATTTGTTGTGGGTCAGGGCAGAATAGCAGAGGCTGCGGGTTTCCTGCAGTCACTGAGTCATAGACCTTTTTGTCTCACTGAGACCATTATTGGTTAATAATTATTAAGTATTTTTTCTTGTATGTTTTGGGACAAATAAACGAACTTTTATTTTTATTTATTTATTTATAACGTTTCTTACAGACTTGCCATATCATAGGTATAATCTAACCAACCATAATAGGCTTTTCAAATGATTGTAAATTAAAACTGTGCATCGAAGAATCCGAGAAACGTTGTCCAACCTGGGAAATGAATCTCGAATTTATTATTTTCGATACTAATATAATTAATAATAATAAGAACAAGATATTTGCCAAAAACAGAGACAAAAAAGTCTCAGTGTTCGCAAGATACCCACAAATCCTGTTAATCTACATTGCCCGAAAAATTTAATATTTTTATTTTCAATTTTATAACCAACAAAAATGTGAGTAAAATGAAACATCATGAACGTTAAAATAAACGATATCAACAACAACGTCATCGATATCCAAACTTGACATTTTTGGAAATATGGTGAATGAGTTAAGAATAGATATACGAATATGCCGTATACCATCATTATCAACCATGTCGCGTAGCGGTCAAAGAATACTACCACCCCCTCTCATCCCTTGGGTGTCGTAGAAGGCGACTAATGGCCTAAAGACTGCACATACATTCAACAGATACAAACATATAATCACGACTATTATCCCCGAAGAGACTAGGCAATGAGGACAGCAAAAGCAGTCGTCTACCATAGCCCATACACTTTTCACCAAATAGCGACGGCACATGTGCTTAGCGTGACAGGTGGTGAGTCCATCGCCGCTCTGTGCTGTTAGATATATTATGTGCAGTCTTTAGTCCGTTAGTCGCCTTTTACGACACCCAAGGGAAGACAGAGAGTGGTAGTATTGTTTCACCGCTACGCGTCACTAATATTAATATTTATACTATAAGATTGCAAAGCCCGAATAAATCTATTTATAGCGATATAAACGTGAATAGGTACATAAATAGACCGCCAAAACCTTACCGGCCAAGTGGAAAGCCAAAAGTATATCTGCAGTCGTCGATTCCAAGTCCATTATCCTGTACGGCCCAGATTTTCAATCGACTCGAGCTCGGAACCTAATAAGTCCCGCAATTTCCGACTTCGGGACTGTGCGCAGTGGGCCCAAGTCAACAGCCTTGGACTGGCCAAATAACCACTTTGTCAGCCTTAAACGGAGGTTAAAATCGAAGACGCTGGCTCGGACGTTTCCACGAAACTGCCGCGGGCCAAATGAAATTTTAGTGTTATTGTGCGCACGCCGGGATATTGGCTTAGTTTCTTTGGTGTAAGTGCGCGTAGATAGATAGGTTGTCATTAGTGCGACGCTTGTGGCGGTGTGGGTATGATGATGACAGTTGGAGGCTTTTGTAATGACGCGTCTCATGCGTGTCTCAAAATGGGTGACCATGTTTTGTTAAATAAGACTTTAAACTATACTATAACTGTTTTAACGGGACCTAACACGATTAATTTTGTAAGTACCCACAAACTTCGCATGTGACCACGGCCGCAGCATCGCGGCCGAAACGTCAAGCAGTAAGTAGACATGTTTTGTTAGTTTCAAACTTGTCAAGTTCCGTTTAGGTCGATTATTGTTCTACAATTATTAATACGTAAAGTACTATCGCGGACTCCATCGCTTTACCAGTGTAAAGGTCAAAATCCCTTGCACACCGCGTCGTCTATTTGCTAAGGACACGTACCCGGGCGGCCGGTGCGCTTCATACGAAAAATTCTGCAAACTGGTAAAGCAACGGTGACCCCGATATTACCTATATGGTTCTTTTTTTAGTTTTTACCTCTTGCGGATTAATGTGAAGCTATAATATCCTTATAAAAATAAAAGAAAATTTGGAAATTATCATTTCAATAACACTAAAAGTTTCTTAATAAAAAATTACAGATGACATTTCATTAGTTAAACATTAAAATTTCAGACTCTCCGCAATAGCTTAAGACCCAAATTATTCAGGATTACCTCAAACAACCTACAATACTTGACAGAAAGCTCCACCTATTCCGTAACGAATCCCTACCTATAACCGGTAACAACAATGCAAATAGAATATTTTAACCTATTCACGGTTTAACTTTAACTCACGGTCGATTCGCGGTTTTCCATAATCATCATCAACGGCCTATAAACGTCCAACTCGTCCCACTTACGGGCCTTCCCACATGGACAGCACAGGCAGAGATTGGGCCCTAACTAATCACGCTGGCCTATAGCGGGCTGGTTAGTTTTAGCAACGGCCATCTTACGGCAACAGGACTGCAAAGTAGTAGAAAGAGCACGAGATGTTTTTAATTAGGTCACCCATCCAATCTCAGTTCCAAAAGTTCCTCGCAAACCGAACAACTTAGCCGCTGCTATATCGAGCTACTCAGTCCTCGGTATACATAGATAAAAAAAGGTTATTATCAAATTATTTTTGGTTTTAATTTTTAAAATAATAAATTAAAAAAAAAATTGTTTACGCTCACACTAATTATCTAGACCAAGATGAGTTTTCTTTTGAAACTCGTTAATCTGGTAAGATAACAGATAAATATACATAAACATAGAAAACACCCAGACCCGAAATCAGTTTAGAAAAACAGTTTTTTCAGAGATAGTGCGACGCCAGACCCGGCGTGCTAACCACTCGACCACGGAGATCGACATTTTATTATAATATTTTTTCCTAATAATTGGCTTTCGGTAGGAAACATTCCACTTCAATACATATCAATTTATAAAATAGCCGCGTCCAGAGCGGCCGAGCACGGCTCGCGAGTCTCGCGAGCCAATGCCTCGGCCAATGTGGATGTCCCTCGGGCTGCCTCGGGCACACGTTACCTCTACCGCTCGGCCGCGAGCCATACGTTGTCGGTTTTTGCCGATGCTCAAAGGCGCCTCAGTCTGAGCCACATGAGTAAAGAAACGGAACAGAGACAAAGCTTCATACAACGCGCCGTCGCGAGTCTCTCCGTTTGTCCACTGGCCGAGTGAGCGTAAATACTGTGGTAAACCGGTTTTATCCAGTGGCGGCGCATAAGCGACGCAGCGGCTAGTGGACACGCACACATGCGCCGTATGCTTGTAGTAGTTCACTCGCGTCGGCGCGGTTGTATGAAGCTTTGTCTCTGTTCCGTTTCTTTACTAATGTGGTCTGAGCTGCTCAAACTGGCTCACCTTGGCTCGCGAGGCCCGCTCGTAGCCTTTCAAATTTGCCTCGGGTGCCACGGCTCTCAAGCAGGAAGTCCGAGCGTAGCTCGCAAGCCGTGCTCAGCCGGTCTGGACGCGGCTATTGCCCCTTTCATGTGTACACGCTAACGGGAAAGTTTCATGAAACGAAATTGTTTTCAATTTGTTTGATGAAACTTTTGACTCCACTATTCCACTAGCAGCATATTCGGCCTGTCACAAAATTTTGCTCTTTGATCAGAGATACTGGTAGGGATAGTATAGCTTTTTATAAATCAAAATATTTCAAAAATTTTCTAAGTAATTATGGAGATTATTTCCTACATACAGACAAGTTTTTAATGTCAGGTTTTAAAACTCTGTTGTTTTTGTATTTGAGTTGATACAGGTACCTATCCGATATTTCGGCACAGTTGCATGCACTTTGATCACGCATTAACATGACAAATAGTTTTTTAATTGAAATAAAAGATCCTGTAGTAAATAATTCATATATAGCGGCCAGTCTTGTACATGTATAAAATAGATTTTAACAATTTTGAAACTTTCGTTTTTCATTTTTATAGTTTTTATTGTTTTTAAACATTTTTAAACTACTTAGTACATTGTATCAATACCTACCTTCTTTTTTATGATACTGCTTGCAAAGAGGCATACGGCCCGCATGATGGAAACCAACCAACGCAGACCACAGACGCGCACGATACCGAAGCGAGGGTATATCACGCGGGCTCTGCTGACCCTGAAGTTTCTGTTTAAAAAGTTTCTGTTTAAAAACAGAAACTTCAGTGGAAACTGCGAGCTGTACTCTTCGTGCAACGAGAAGTGAGCGAGCTCGACAGCTCCGGTTACCTATCTGGAAAATAGGCAGTGAACTACACGTGTTCACGGGGAAACTCTCCCGAAACATGATCAACGGTATTTTTGTGGATATGTTTGATCAATTTTAGTTTCTTTATTTTTCACTTAAAAAAATTAAAATTAAATCTGTTTTTGTATCTGTGCAAATATTTTTTTTAAATTATAGAGTTACTCTAGATTAAGTTACTCTATACTTTAAAAAATTATGAGCACAGATACAAAAAAAAATCCTGTGTGTGATCGAAGGGTATTTGCGCCTTTGCAACCCTTTTATACTCGACGTTTCTCCAATTTGCAAATCGGATATTAAAACAATAAGAAGTGTGCTCAGTAAATACATCTTCTTTGCAGGAATGGAATGACTACAAGCTGAAGTGGAACCCGGACGACTACGGCGGCGTGGACACACTGCACGTGCCTTCTGAACACATATGGTTGCCGGACATCGTGCTTTATAACAAGTGAGTTTTTATTATAATTTTCTATTTATTTATACAATCGTTAATGTTAAGCTACTCTAGGTCTGGTCAATGCAAGGATGGGCGACCGACAATTTGATCATGTTTTTCTATGACCTTCAGTTATAAGCCGTTTGTCCCAAATACTACCATGGGATTGCACTCGAAAAACGATCGTTTTAACATAAAACGTACCAACGCGAACGGTACAAACGAACGTACCTAATCTTTAAAAATATCATGTAAAAGAACTGTGTGAAATCCAAAAAAAAACGTGAATAAACCCCGTCATGATCTCATTCAAAGTCGATGAAGGTACGAATTATATACGAGTACAATGCAGAGATATAAACCAGTTCAATTGTCTATCTAGAAGCACCCTTTCACAAACTTCGTCTATTTCAAAAAGACAAATGACTATTTTTTAACAAAACAATTGCATTTCACAAGCGTCACTCTGAACATTAATCTCGCGTCCCTGTATACTATTGAATTAAACTGTTCGAGAGAGTTGGCTCGCGAGTTCCGCACGACCATTCCTTTCAATGAGAGTTAACTTTCTTTACCAACACCTATAAAGTCTTCTTCTATTAGGTCGGGTCTTATCTCTTTATTTCCGTTCCAGGGGTCTGATCCCATTACTCTGCATTATCACGGTGACTCGACAAGTTTATCTAAGGCAAACTTTAACCGCGACTAATGTCAGAACTGTCTTAGTGCGCTCTTTTTCTATGGCCTTTGTTTTAAATCAGGTTGCCAACTCGATCACGAATTGTATTACTCGATAAGCGGCATTGAATTACGTTTTCCTACACTAAAAGGCTGATTATTCGTTTCACTCAAAACGAGCTCACAAAAGCTTTAGTTCGGTGTAGTTTTATGAATGAGATGTAATATCAGACAGATTTATCACTCTGATCAGTCATCGTCATCAACATATAAATGTCCCATCATAACTCGTAAATCGGATTATTGCATGTTTCTATTATCTAAGTTGCAAATTTTTTTGCTATCGGCAAAAAAATATGAATGTGCACATGGGCTTCATTTGACATTTGAAGCCCATAATATGCCCATATAAGGACAAAATATGGGCTTTAAATGTCAAATGAAGGCCATGTCCATTTCCATATTTTTTAGCCGATAGACCCGCTAATCTAATTTTATAATAATTCACCTGACGACTTCAACCGAACTAAAATGAGACATTATTTGTACCGAAAGGAGAATGCCAAAATTTCTATGGGACTTAGACTGCGCTTTTATGGAATTAGTGGCAACCTTTGGCATTTTTTAAATAAAAATTTTTGGGAAAAATATGTTTTTACTACACCTTGGGATATTAGAGAAATCTTTATTGTTAGTCATTATTTTGAGGTTATAATATTCAAACATTTGTCAGATAACAGCTGTTTATGTACCTATTAGTCGTTTAATAAACATAACTGTTAGAATAATTATTCAGAAATAGAAGGTATATTGATTTAACAATACGAAATCATGATTGGAAAGGTTTTTTTGAGACATCTTTGGTTATTGCGCATGATTGGGCAGCTTTTGGCATTCTCCTTTAAGCGGTGGTGACGGCACCCCACCTCTTCTATTGGATATCATAGGTGGACTTCTATTGGGTGTAATCATGGACATAGTGCATGAACGAGTATAACTTATTAGTTATTATATTCGTATATTTCTTTTCAAAACCATGTTTTGTACGATTCAAAGAGCTTACGTGTGACAGAGGGAGAAAATAGAAAGGTCTCCTGAGTTTCTTGCCAGGTTCTTCTCAGTTGAAGGCTCTCCTAAAATCCGAACTGGTGGATTCAAACTAGATTGGGTAGGTAGATTATTTAGTTAGTAATATTAGCTTCAGGCCCCAAGCGGTCGCATGAGACCGCACCTACAAAAACACACTTGACTTTGTACCGTGTTGTCATAGACTTACAGACTACTTTAGTGTAAACAAGTTTGATTATTTCGGTTCTGTGGTACATCTTATGCATCGTGATCGCAAAATATCGCTTAGTGTATGCTCGATTCTGTCAAATTTGACGTTGACAGTTGCGCCAATTTTTGTGTCAAAAAATTTCCAAGACTGAGAGATTTTAACTACAAGTTAGCTAACTGTTATTTTTTTCTGTTGTCAACCTGTAAAGGTTTATGTTGATTAAATGATTTTGATTTTGTCATAAAAAACGACTAACTAACTGAAGACTGCACATGCATCCGACAGCTTAAAGCGGCAATTGGGCTCACCTATCAATCTCTGAATCTCCAGTTGCCCTTTTTAAAAACATGAACTGTCGCAGTGCACTGTTTCTTTTTCAGTCCTCACTGCCTATATAAGGCGACTGCTAGAAACCGCAAGAAACTTCAAGGGCTGGTCAGGTCAAGTGTTTTAAACATGACTAAAATGACAAAAAAGGAATTCGTATTTTTTTTTTTTTTAAATTAAATAAGTCATTTTGTGAATTTTAATTGGATAGTCTTTGAGTATCAAATTTATTTTAAAGCAATAACATAAGAAAAATAAAATTAAAACAATTAAAAGTAACGATTATATACAACGCGAGGCCGGCCGGTCTGTTGACCCGTCAACGTAGGTACCTATCGCTTGGGAGCAGTCTGTACCTACCAGACTGCTCCCCCTGGCGCAGGGGACCCAGGTCTAGCTGGGTCCGCAGCGGGCGGCGTTTCCCGGGGCGTATTAACACGGTACCGTGGCGCCGCGTCGCATTCCTGAAGGTAGGTATTATAAAAAAGGTACTTATCGCCCAGCTGACGCAAAAAACACGAATTCCTTTTTTGTCATTTTTGGCATGTTTAAAACAGACCTGACCAGCTCTTGAAGTTTCTTGCGCTTTCTAGCAGTCACCTTATATAGTCTCTGACTAACACTTTGGGGACAATAGCCGTAAATGAATGTACGTATGAAATGTAAGCGGTAAAGGAAGCATTTCTATTCGGTATACCCGGCGGTGCCAGAAGACAGTACTATTGATTTATATTGTTGAGCCGCTGCCAGAAACGGAATGACTGGACGTCCCTCGGATTGAATCTAGCGCGGTCCCATGAACTCACGACCTGTATCTAGGAAAAGATGGGTGCCTTCGACCGTAGCGAGAATGAGACCCTTTTTGAATTTAAACAAGATTTATTTTAAAACTATAAGGATAAGTTGACAAGCATGTTACAAAAATATAAAAATTAAAATTATAAATTTCGGTTAATACATGTTTTACCAAGTATGGTTGTTTAGTGTTTTGGCGTAATGACGCTTAATTTGTATTGACGCTGTAAAAGAAAGGGAGAAAAGAAATGCCCTTGCTGAGTTTCTTGCCGGTTCTACTCAGTACCTACAAGGCTTCCGCCTCATAGTTAGGACTTACGAACCATGGCATAGCGACATTCATAAGTGCTCAATTATTGTAGCCTAAATAGAATAAATGAATTTGACTTTGACTTTGACTTTGAGTGTCTTATTGTAGCTACAGCTTTAATTATACAAGTTATCCAAAAAAATCATATGATATTTTAAAAATAGCTTTTTTTAGTACCTGCCCTTAAAAGTTACGAAATAACTAATCTTTTAATAGTTGCTAAGCTCTTTAATTCTGAAATTGTATACTTAGCATCTGTTAAACAACAAAATTTCTACTCACCGTTCTTAATGGTACACCGTTCTTAATGTTGCACTATTATGGTACATAAATAGTTTCTATGCAATCTTATTGTAGCTGAATTAACTGTAGGTGCTCTGCGCGAGCCAGGATTATACAAATAAAAACAATTGTGCGATGTTATTACAACTTTTTTATGTGGATGTGCAGTATTGTTGTTCATTTGTTTTATTTATCCTCTCTATTGTTCTGCAGTGTAAGCAGTTTTAAGTAGTAAAATACTTTTTTAATCCAACGTTGTTCTGAGCAAGAGCATTTTGTTTAGATTGTGAGTAAGTAGTAAGTACCTTACGTTTTGTTTCGTTTTATAAGTATCTGGGAATTCGGATAACATTATTTACTATCTTTAGAATTAAATTAAATTTAACATTTCTACAATCACACCAATTATCTAGCCCAAGAGAAGCTTCGAAGAAACTTGTTAAATAGTTACTAGACAACGGATAAATATACTTAATATACTTAAATACATACTTATTATAGAAAACACCCAGACCCGAGACAATTTAAAAAAACAATAATTTCGGGATCGAACCCGGGATCTCAGAGATGACACAAATTAAATATTGAGTATTATCATAGTTTTATTTTTGAATCCAAAGTAACGACAACCATCCGTGATATTTGATTGGTTGCGTTAAAAAACGCTCAAATAAACTTTAAGGTAACGAAACGTTGAAAAAAAGCTTTGTTTCCCACCTCAGGTAGACATTTTTTTTCCAACGTTTCGTTATCTTTAACGATCATCATCATCAGCCTATAAACGTCCCACTGCTGGGCAGAGGCCTCCCACGCAAACAATAGCACTTTTGGTGGGTTTTAACGACTGCCATCTTACGACCCTTCTTGTACACTTAATTGCAATAAATCACTTTGACTTTGACAACAACCGGGACCAACGGCTTTACGTGCCTTCCGAAGCACGGAGGAGCTCGAGATGTTTTTAAATTTGGTTACCCATTCAGCGACCCGGCATTGCGAAAGTTGCTTAGCGAGCAAGATCGCAAGCCGAACGCGCTATCCGCTGCGCCATCGAGCTCCTCTTTCACGATAACTTTTTTATTTTATTTTTGCATTCTACTTAACCAAAGGAATATAGGGAAAAATCTATTGATTATGACTAACAAAAAGCATTTTTAGTATTGTATAGTCAAGACTTGTCCAAAGCTTAGACTAGAACGACGGTCCTTACGTATAATCCCAAAAGTAAAAATCGCAATTTTTTAAGGAGAGCAGTTTGAAAGTGTCTTTATCAGTAACTTTGATAATATACTAGCTGTGATTACCAAATTAGGCAAGTAAATAGTAGGTTAAACTAAGAATGTACTGAATATATATTATATTGATTTATAATATTGTATATGTTATTTTACACTTACTGAACTTTACGTCTCAACATACAAATCACTTAAACATTAAACGCAACTGACACTAGGGTACTTACACGAGAGGCCCCTCGCGCAGTGACGCTCCGACGTATCATTCAAGTTGTGACACTTCAGACATACTATGGCGGACAAAATAATTTAAATTGCAGTTATAGTATTTGACATACTTCGAAATCTAGATAATTATTGAACTTTTTCACTTGTTTGTTTCATAGACCGAAATAGTTAAATCAGTAAAAGACAATTAAAAAAAAAACTGAAAATCACGGATGTGCCACATCTGGGATTATACTTAGGGACCGTCGAGAATAGGTTTTGAAGGTTTTAAAAGTGTTAAAGAAACATTAAACGGAGATACTACGATAAAAGCGACTATATTCGCTCCCAACGTGTTGCACTTTCAAACATATCGGGTGAAACTTCATTTTCTGAATCGGTGGGGGTTAGTCAGGGTGTGCCACAAGGGTCCATATTAGGACCTATTCTCTTTATTTTGTACAGCGGGGATGTAGTAAATTGTATCCAGCACTGTAAATATCACATATATGCCGATGATCTACAGGTTTATTTGTCTTTTGATCCTAAAGAAACTTCCACAGCGGTCGAAAAGGTTAACCAGGATTTGAAGAATATTAGCGATTGGGCAGCTAAAAATTGTTTGTGTTTGAACCCGTTAAAATCAAAGTTTCTTGTGCTAGGTTCGCAGCGTCAGATAGAGAAAATCAATAATTTTACACCGACTGTGAAAATTGGAGATGGCTTGGTTGACAAGGTAACAGAAGCAAGAAATTTGGGGGTGTTAATGGACAATAGATTAAGATTCCATCAACATGTGATGGACACAGTGAAAAATTGCTTTTACAGACTAAAGGTTTTATATAAGGTGCGCCAGTATTTAAGTGTTGATCTACGAATTAAGCTCTGTGACGCTTTGATACTGTCGAAACTGAACTATGCGGACACTGTTGTGGGTCCATGTTTATTCAATTACACCAAAAGGTTAATACAACGCATTCAAAACGCATGTGCGCGGTTTTGTTTTCCGATACCGCGTAGAGCTCATGTATCTCTTTTTCTTAACCAGTGTGGTTTAATGAACATGGAGTCTCGACGTACTCTTCATCTGGCTTGTCTGTTGTTTGGAATTTTGAAGACACAAACTCCATCATATCTTTATAACAAACTCCAGTTTTCGAAACGTCCACTAAGAGCAGCGACTCTGTTATCCTGTCCTCGGCACAGCACAGCCGCATTTCGTGGCAGTTTTCGGTATTCAGCCACGAAATGCTGGAACAACATTCCGCCTCCAATTAAAAATGTCTTATCAGTAAGGTCTTTTAAAAATAAATACAAAATATATCTTTTAATTAATCAGAAATTTTAATCATTGTTATGTGGAGTTGCTGTGTATTGTGTTCGTTATGTTTTGTAAAATTTGTTGCTTTTTGACTGTCTTTGTTTGTTGTAAGAATAAGAGAAGTTAAGGCATAGGTCTTGTTGACACCCAGTTTTGTTTTGATTTGTTTTGTCAATTGACTAATTTTCACCATTCCCTGCATGTTTACTTCTTTGTTTTTGTATGTTTTAACTTTATGTCCCCTCAGGCGTCCACGGAAGACCAGCGTCGGGGTACCTACTAGGTGCCTTGACATTATGCTGAGTGGAAGCCTTTTTTGTGCCACATAGTTTAAAATTTGTTTTATTGTAATTATTTTGTTTATTTTGTTTGTACGTGTGTCACAGAATAAATATTTTTTCATTCATTTCATTCATTCATTCATATATTGCCATTAAGAGAAACTGATTGCTTGTCAACTCTCCACTCTAGATCTATATCAATAGGTGTTAGATTACCATTCAAATAACAAACGAACAATTGTCGCAGAATGTCGATGGAGGATACCAATCGGACCCCTAATTGTCAACTTCTTGCCGCTGTCATAATCGTATTCATTTGACAACTCATCAGAGTCTATTGTGCGCTGAGTGTACTTGTAACTTAGCTATATAATAGCTCGTCGCGTTTGTGCTTATTAGTGAAATCCACCAAGGAGTACTAAGCAAAACTTGATTTAAATCTATTTTTAAAGTATTTAATTTTTTTTTTTGTAAAAAACGAATGTATCAGCCCTCTTTGCAAATTGGAGGAGGGTTTTGTCCAACAGTGGATGGTCTCCGGCTGATGATGTATTCAAATTAGAGCAATAGAATATTTTAATTAAAAATGTTAACGTGAAATGCATAATAATATTAGATAGATATAATAATACTTTTATTACAACAGTTAACTACTTAACATAACATACAAAGCATGAAAATTGGTACAATACATAGTCACAATTTTGGCGGTCTTATCGATATGAGGCGATTCCTTCAAGACAACCAGTGATGGATATATACTCAAATAATGAATAATAACGCTATTGCTAAGTACTTATCACATTTTGATATTACTATCCCGATTTGTAGACTGCAACAAAACTCACCTTCCACATTTAACCGTAAAAAAGCAACGTGACCATTATCAGTGGCAGCTCACCACATTCATATGCATTTAAGCCGAGCTCAACAACGGGCGATACTGGACTCAATACCCCCAAATAATACGGTCGTAATTCACACAACAGCTTTGTGTGCGGGTGAAGCAGACTGCGCTCGGAGTTGGCCAGGCGGAAGACACGATAAGTGGCTTTAATCTAAATAGCATCACGGCGGGGTTAACACGCCACCACCGTTGCCGTAAACATTCGCGCGCGAACAGTGTCAACTTTTTCGATACCGTAAACATTCGCGCGCAATTTTCGCGTTGGTTCAGTAGTTTTATTCGGACACCTCTTTACATTGATATGGCTTTAGTTTCTTTGTAAAAGTACGAGTGTTTGCTGTCATTTAATTACGGCTACAGCGGCTAGTGCGCTCGGCTTGCGATCTTGCCTGCACAGCAACATTCGCAATGCCGGGTCGCCTGATGGGTGACTGATTAAAACATCTTGAGCTTCCTCCGTGCTTCGAAAGGCACGTTTAGCCGTTGGTCCCGGTTGTTGTCGTAAGATGGCAGTCGTTAGTACCCACCAACCCGCATTGGGCCAGCGTGGTGGGTTATGGCCCAATATCCCCTCGTGCTATTGTTAACGTGGGAGGCCTGTGCCCAGCAGTGGGACGTTTATAGGCTGATGATGATGATGATGACTATACTTAGGCCAAGTTGGTAGGTGAGTGTTTCGTAATTTCTGATATTTTGCGTTAATAACAATCAAATACACTCGAAGATAACAAAACGTTGAAAAAATGGCTACCTCAGGTGGGAATCGAACCCACTTCTTCCGCAATCCGGGCAGCTGTAGAACGTGTCAAGAACGTTTTTCAATGTTTTCGACTTTATGTTTTACTAGCGGCCGCTCGCAGTTTCACCCGCGTGGTTCTCGTTCCCGTGGGAATATCGGGATAAAAAGTATCCTGTGTGTTAGTCCAAGCTATAAACTATCTGTATGCTGAATTTCATCTAAATCCACTCAGTAGTTTTTACGTGAAAAAGTAACAAACGTCCATCCATACTTACAAACTTTCGCATTTATAATATTAGTAGGATAGCAACAGTGTCTTAGCAAACCTCTTGTGGTTGAAGAATTTTAATTTTATTTTTCAATCCTCTTAAAAATTACAACCTGAGATCTGAATAAAAATATTTTACAATATTTTAAACATTCATTTAAAATAACACTGCTTTAAAAATTCGTAATTAGTATTTGATTTTTTGCGTTAATGAAACAATTTTTACCTGGTATCTAGTGCATTATTGGCAACAGATTCTTGAGAAATATTAACAAGAAAACCACTAACAACGTTATTTTTTTCAGGAAACAGTAAAAAATCATAGTTCACTAGAAAAGTGTACAAAGAATTATGAATAATTCGTATATAAACATTCTATTAGAATTTGACAAAACAACTGTAAGTTTGATAATTTATTTCGGCCGTTAGACACCTTTTAATCAACATTACATTTTCCGGTTAGCCCACGCATCGGGCCAGCGTGGTGGATTAATACCCCAATCTCAAAATTAAAAATCAAAAATCATAATTTATTTTGTCAGTAAGCTTAAAATAAATTTAATTTTACTTCTATGGATGGATGGATAGGCATAGGAACCACAGCTTTATAATAGCAAAACAATATGTCATTACCAAATTATACAATCAACAATCATAAAACAATTATTTAATAAAAGAAAAGATAAAACAAAAGGTGAATCTAAAAGTTTTACTCTGGCACTATGAACGCATTAGAACAATGTGTGCGAAACTAGAGAAAGTTAATTCCATGCATTTTTGTCCTTGATGTAATCGCTTACAGTGTAATAGCCCTTTTCTAAAAGTCTGTTCTTAAATTTGTCAAAGGGCAAAATTATAATCTACCCATGTGTTGTGGCCCAAGGTATTATGTATTCTGTGTCCAAGGGCGAAATCCCATCAGTGGTTTCTCTCGTCTGTAAGGGCGGCAGTAAACAAAATCAACTAGGTAGCTTATATTGCATACAAGCAGCATTTCCTACTACGAGTACTTGTGAGATAGTAACATATCCGCTGCGATCTGAACCAAAAGGACTACATCGAAAGCGTGATTAAAAATGCCTCACGTAAACTCGGTGTCCTGAACAAGGTGCGGCGATTCTTCACGCCTGATCAGTTGTGTCTATTATACAAGACACAGGTGCGGTCTTGCGTGGAGTATTGCTCTCACCTTTGGGACGGCTCCGCAACCCTAATAGCATTTTTTGTTGGCAGTAAGTTGGGCCACGTACCTTCGGTTAGTTGGCCAACAAGTATAATTGGCGCGCAGATTACGCGTTGGGCTCATAACTGATGGCCAAAGTAGGATTACCTACAAAGGCCCAACTATCAGTAGGGCCAACGGTGGACTAGATTATTTAGGCCAACTTATGGTCGATCGAGTATTAGATAACAGGTGCACCTAGTATCAAATTTACCTAGTACGAGTAGTATTATGACCCATCTCTAGTAGGTACTGTGATGTCCCATCCAATGAACGGCCACTTCCCAGAAAGAAAGGAGTAAAGAACGATGGCAACGGAACGGAAGCAGTCCTCAAAAAGAGTGATCGTAAATTAAAAGTAGGAATGAAGTCCCGATCTAGCTAGCTACCGTTCCAATTCCAATTGACGCGACACCCAGATGCAATATTCCAGAGTTCAACGAGACTTGATGATTCGAATGTTACCATGGGTATATATCTAAGGCCACAAAAATCTCGTCACCGCGATTTAGAAATGGTATAAAACAGTACAGCGCCATCTATGAAGAAATATCGGAACTACATACTTTAAGGATCTTAGTATCTAACTTTTTTAAATTTTGTCCCTTGCCCCCTCCCCCGCCCCTCTCCTCTCCTCTCCCCTCCCCTGCATCATCCCCTGCATCACACCCTTCCGGGTCTCAGCACCGTATTCGCGAAACGCCAACATTATTTTGCTGAAATGCCTACAGTAATTCCCGACGGTAGGAATAACATGGTAGTAATAGATAAAGTTATTTTTTGTTAGTACAATGGTGTTATCTTATCTTTTATCCCTACAAAAATTGACCAACTGTAATAAAATAACATCAGGCCCGTGGTAGGCTATCCGTTGGTTAAATTGCGCAAGTTATAACCATTGGGTCTATTTTGAATTTAAGTTGGCAAGTAAACTAACCATCTGCCAACAGTTGGCGAATGGAAGCCAACGGCAAATGCTATTAGGGAAAGTACATTCTCGATGCCTTGGACAGATTGCAGCGCCGCGCTGTGCGCATTATCGGCAATGCGGAGGTCACTAAAACTCTAGAGAAATTGCGTCACTCAGCGTCTTTTACCGTTTATACCATGGCGAGTGCTCTGAAGAACTCTTTGACCTCATCCCTCCTTCTCCCTTTCTCCATAGGAGTACGCGTGCTGCTCTCCGGAGCCACCAATTTACAGTCTCTAACATTCTATCACGCACAAAGAAATTTGGTGACTCGTTTCTTTGCCGCACTTCCAAAAGATGGAATAGTCTACCAGCACACGTATTCCCTCCCACCTATGACATAGGGTCCTTCAAACGAGGCGTGAAGAAGCACTTTGTGGGCCGGCAGAGTGAGGGTGACTGATGCTACGTCTCTTACGCTGCACCAGTTGTCCTCGCGCCTGGACTTCATTTCCACTTAACATCAGGTGGAGTGGGGTCATTAGCCGGGCTTAGCATAAAAAAAACCATTTTTACATACATATAATAATACATAGCTACACATAATCCCAAATGGTTAGTCAGAGACTATTATTTGAGTGTGAATGCTGTCGGTCGCAGATAAACTTAACAGCGTTACCGGGCTTGTTTGGGGGCGGCGAGGAACTTAAAGGTTCCTCAAGCCGTGATGGTCGAAATTCCCCAGAAGGTTTCCGGTGGGGGATGGCATCTCGTCGCAAGCGAGTCTCCGATCCCCTCCCAGAGCCTCTAGAGGTTAGAGCCGGTAGGGAGCGGAAAACCCGAGGGTGCCTCTAAGAGGCACGGTACCTCGGCTCGGGTTTACCGTGTCATGGGGGGGGGGGGGGGTCAGAGACGGCAATGAGGATCGAAAATATAGTCGACTCCGCCATAGTCCACTTTTCACCGAATAGAGACTGTACATGTGCTCAGGGTGACAGGTGGTGAGCCCATCGCCGCTCTATTCTGTTAGATGTGTGCAGTCTTTAGTCCGTTAATCGCCTTTTACTATACCCAAGGGAAGAGAGGGGGTGGTAGTATTATTTCACTGCTACGCGACTTCGTTAACATTTTTGATTGAAGCAGAATGCACCTGCGTGTTGAAAGCCTCGGAAATTCGTCGCTAAGTTTATTTTTAATGTCGCCATATTACCTAAATGCGAGGTAGTGACCTATTTTAGTAGACAATTCCCGTGAACACCCCAAGTTGGTGACGGAAGCGCTTTTAGTCTCAACTTTGCCGTTTTGCGCTGGGCTGACGATGTCTTTGCATATTAGCTGAGGCGGTGTCGTTACGTTGTAAGTACATGTTTGTTAAAGATTAATTGTTACATTAAGATTATGGTTTGTGAAAATAACTAGCTTGAGGTGTGATTTTTTTTCTCAAAAGCGAGGTATTCCTCGAAGCGCAACCAGACCAAGCGCTTCTAAACTATTCCTCCAAGACCACCCGTTGGGTGCGCTTCAGAATAGGTAATTAAAATATCATATTTTTATTCCTCGAAGCGCACCAGCAGATAATATGTGGAAAGAGATGCAGTAACTAACAGAAAATATCGATAACGAATAACGTACGTTTACTTTTACAGTATCTACCTCTTTTTATTTATGTCACCCTGGTACTTTTAGCACAGAATAAGTAATAGTACTACCGTACTTTTAGTTTAAATTATCTGTCATGATTCAATTTATTATTGACATAGTAAGTTGCAGCACCTCCTACTCGTTTACTTCTTTCCTGATAGTTAAGGGTAAGTAAGATCGCTAAGGCGACTATCTACCTTTTCATTTATGTCTCCCGGGTACTTTTAGATCAATATGACTGTCATGATTCAATTTATTGTTGACGTAGTAAGTTGCTTATGCAACCTAGTCCTAGTTTCTATCGACATCAATATTACGAATCTTTTAAGCTCTTCTCTATTTTTTACCGTAGGTGCGCTTCGAGGAATAAAAATATAATATTTTAATTACCTATTCGGAAGCGCACCCAACAGGTGCGCTTGGAGAAATAGTTTAGGTGCGCTTTGTCTGGTGCGCTTCAAAAACGGTGCGCTTCGAGGAATACCCCTCAAAAGGGGGAGGCTGTTTTAATCGAAGCGTAAATGATAGAAGGTAGCCAACCGATGGATGTACTTAACCGTTGTTATTGAAATGTATCTTAAGCAAAGGCTAATTAGGTTGAATAAGAAACCTAGTGTAGCAATGCTGTAAATCTTTTGTAACTTACAAAACAGGAGGACAAGCCAAAGTAAAGTATGAAAAACTTAACTTAATCTTAGATAGTATGAACTTTCATTACCTCTATTAATATTTGTCGCAAACAATGTCTTCGGTATATTTATGTACAGGCCGAGCTTAGTCGCATAGCGATTCCTAATACCACTTTATCACCATAATCCCAGTACGTGTCAAAGCATTCGGGTGATTTACGCTTAAGTAAAATGGCGATACAGAGTTAATGCCACTACATTATATTCCGCGTTTTAACTTTGATGTGCTCAATAAAAAGTCTATTATCACTTGGCTTTATATTGTGAATGAAAGAGAGTTTTGATGTACTGGCTGTTATTATATTTATTTGAACAACAAATACCTACACATAACAATTCGATTTGTTGTCTTCGATTAATTTGACAGGTCAAAGACACTTTTGCAGCTGTTACATAACGTAACACATAATATTGTAATTACTATACATCCATACATACATATGTAAGTAATCACGACTATTATCCCCGAAAGGTTAGTCAGAGACTAGGCAATGAAGACAACAAAAGCAGTCCTCTACCGTAGGCCACTTTTCACCGAATAGCGACTGCACATGTGCTTAGCGTGACAGGTGGTGAGCCTATCGCCGCTCTATGCAGTTGCATGTATGTGCAGTCTTTAGTGCGTTAGTCGCCTTTTACGACCACCAAGGGGGGGGCGGTAGTATTCTTTCACCGCTACGCGATACGGTAGTAATTATTAGAAGGTTTAAAACACTATGTTATTTTAGAGTAGTGTGTTTAGTTGCTTAATGAAATAATACTACCTCCTCTTCCTTTGGGTGTCGGAAAAATTCAATGAGCGGCAATGTGCTGAGCCCCTATCACGCTGAGCACTTGTGCAGTTATAATTTGGTGAAACGTGGACTACGACATATAGGTCTGCTTCTGCGGTCCTCATTGCCACAGTACAAATATAAGCAGCAGTATAAATAAAAGTATATTTATACTGTGTCATTGCCTAGTCTCTGACTAACACTTTGGTTGGGGATAATAGTGAATCGTAAATCTTTGTATACATGTTTATTTTATAGCCAAATGATGGTGACAATTCACACAAATTAACTCAATACTTCTATATATCTAACAGTAGTCGGCCTCAATATTTAATTTCATCATACATTCTTAATTGTTTCTTCTTTTCAACAGTGCGGATGGCAACTACGAGGTGACCATCATGACGAAGGCCATTCTCCACCACGACGGGAAGGTGGTGTGGAAGCCCCCCGCCATCTACAAGTCATTCTGCGAGATCGACGTCGAGTACTTCCCCTTTGACGAGCAGACGTGCTTCATGAAGTTCGGCTCCTGGAGCTATGATGGTTACACGGTCAGTTATTTTTGATCATTTATTTACTTTTAAAAGTGATTGAAGTAGTCTTTGTGATCTTTCTTATTTGTTAGTACCGGTGGTAAATAAAATTACGCCGCAGGTAAAACTTAACTTTATTGGGAGTTCTCAACTACTGAGGAACTGACTATCAAATCAAGCAACAAAATAACTTACTAACATTGTTGTTGTAGCGATAGACTTAGATAAGATAATAGAAAGTAGGTAGACTTAAAAGAAACCTTATCGCCAACCTAAAATATTTTGTCGTTTGATTTTGAACACGGAATCTTGTCTTCGCTTCCTCTTTCATTGATAATAAAAACAGATGTATTGAGTTCTAAATCAACTGGAAGAAAAATCCGGTACTTAAAAGGATTTCTCAATATCAGTTACATGCCAATGAGATATTCCGGAAGATAAACAAGCAAAGTGATAAAAACTTTAAAAGTAGTTTACAATGATGGGCCTGGTAAGGGCCCCACTATACATCGAAGTAAGGGAGCTAATAAATCTGTGCGGTTTCTAACATCACATAAATAAAGCGAAGCTTACGTCTGCACCTTATAACGTCCATGTTAAGGTTCACAAGGGAATAAAGGAAACTTTATCTGACCCACTCTCACCTTAGATCGTCGAGATCGATGTAAGGTATACGTCATGCATCAACTGAATGGTTTGATTGAGCTATAACGAATCAATTGGCTACTTAATATAATTATATTTTAGGAATCTGTTTTTACTTATTTTCACTTTGGAACCGCTTGGTGAGATAAAGACAATCTCCTGATGGTAGGTGATGATAATTATAATTAGCGAAGTTAGAAAAGCACTTCACTCGGAGCACAAATGTAGCTGTCAGAACATAACAATGCCGTTGACATTGGTTGATACTCGTAGTAAGCACAACCCATACAACCAATGAAACCGAGCAGCATAGTAATATGAGAATCGGGTGAAACCTCTCCCTTCCCAATGGGAATCGAACCTCTGGATGTGACACTGGATTTGTTTTAATTTTTGTTTTTCTTACAGGTGGACTTGAGGCATCTAAAACAAACACCAGACTCGGATCACATAGGGATGGGCATTGATCTGTCAGAGTATTACATCTCAGTAGAATGGGACATAATGCGAGTTCCCGCCACGCGGAACGAAAAGTTCTACTCTTGCTGCGAAGAGCCATACCCCGATATCATTTTCAATCTCACACTTAGAAGAAAAACCCTATTTTACACGGTCAACCTTATCATTCCCTGTGTTGGGATCTCATTCCTATCGGTCCTGGTTTTCTACTTGCCCTCGGATTCTGGTGAAAAAATTTCACTATGCATATCCATTCTCCTCTCTCTGACTGTGTTTTTCTTGTTGCTGGCAGAAATTATTCCACCCACTTCTTTAACAGTACCGCTATTAGGAAAATATTTATTATTCACAATGATGCTAGTCACATTATCAGTAGTGGTCACTATAGTGGTGCTAAACGTAAATTTTAGATCACCAGTTACCCACCACATGGCTCCGTGGGTACGGAAAGTCTTCATAGATTTTTTACCCAAAATATTGTGCATACAAAGGCCAGAAAAGCCGCCGGACGATGACGACGATAACGATAAGCCGACTGAGGTAAGATAATTATATCAAACTTTTCAATCTAAAACTTTACAAAATGTTCCAGCCAACACACGCTACGCTTTCTCAATATCGCTAATCATCTGCAAGGAAACGACGTTCATTTTACCTAGGCACTGTAAATAAAGCCTCTGCCTGGTAGAGCTTTAATTAAATTCGTGGAATAGAAGCCTTTACAAACGAAGTTCTTTAGACTCAATCCCTTTCAGTACAAAAAAACAACGCTGGTGCCTTTTCTCATCTAGATTCCTTTATTCAAAACATTTTCCATCGGAACGAATTCAATATAAACAGAACGCTATTACAGTCGTCGAAGCCACCCTCAACAATAACCATTTTAATTGTCCTCAGCCGCGATACTCTTCTGGGAACTCCTTTCAGCGTTATTCTAAATCCATTGTGCTCCGTGTGTATCGTCGAAAATATCGGCTCCAGCCCAATTTCATTCCATTTCGATTTTCCTTTATTACTCAACGCTGGCAGGCTTAACGAGCGCAAGCGGCCCGTTATTTATGTTCCCCTGGTGGTTGCGAACGGATCGCGATATACGAGCTAGCAGACGAACCCAAGCCGCTACTCCAGCCTAATTGTGTGCCGGCTTAAGCCGCGTCGATACACTCCCGCGAAACGCCGCCGACTGACGTTTTAATCTGCCAGAATTTCACACATCACTACGCTTACTACGCCAGAATTTGTAATAAGTTTCTAAGCTCATCTGATTTTAGGTTTACACTATTTGAATTCGGTTTAATTATGAACTTTGTAAGTATCAACTTGCAGCTTAATGTTATGTTGTATTTCACTAACTTAATAACAAAAGTACAGAAATGTACAGAATTGAGTCCTTTTTTCTACAACAAGAAGCAACTTCTTAATTTCTCAGCTATATTTTAATTTAACAAAACCGAATAATTCTGAACTGTAACTGAGAAAATCTTTATTATTCTATCTTAATCCCTCAAGCAACGTGAAATCAGACACAATTTAAAACCTATTGTTTTGCGACCGCCGGCGGTCTAATGATCCTTGAAGGGTTAATTTATTAATAAAACCTCTTTTATCTAATATAGTTGGTTGTTGTTGTTTAGTTGTTATTTTGTAGTTTTGAAAGGAAATCATAAAATAGGTATTTTGTATTACCTACAGAAGTTTCTGTTCTCAGGAATATGACAATAAATGTGTTGCTCTGTTACACAAGCACTAGCGACTGATTAAAACTAAGTTTACGTACATAATTATTCGTGCTTATTTACATTTCATTTAAAACCCAGTGTTTCGAACCCTTTGCAGAGTCCGCGGTAAAGGGAAGTAAATAAACACGAATTAGGTATCCGTAAACTTAATTACATTTAATTAACGACTTGCGATCGTTAAATCGATACAAATTGTATTGGTGCTTAACTAAAGGTTTAAATAAACGAAACAATTATTTTAGAATGTTATTTCTGAACTAACGCTATATTTTTAAGTATATTGAAAAATCAATGTCACTGACTCAGCTACCTTGATCCTGACACTGTTTTGCAATCTGTGCTTTTTTCAAGTATTCTTATAAATGTATTTTGGTAATAACAACAAGGTGCCTTCATTTTTAATTAAAACTTTAGTTTTGTTATTGTGACTGTTATAAATAATATTTTAACATCTCTATTGTTGAAATTTTGCATTCACAATGCTATAAAGATATAGGATAAAATGTTTACTAGAAAGAAATCAACCAGTCTCAGGAAGCTCGAGTGGGATTCGAACCCAAAGGCAATCCAAAGGTCGTGGGTAAACATTTTATCCAATATTTTAACAGATTAAAATAATTATAATGATTTCTTACAGATTATTACTGACGTGTTCGGCGGGGACGATATGGACGGAAAGTTTAAGGAATGGGGCAGCGAAGAATACGAGCTGCCTGAAATGCCCCCATCCCCTCCACCTCCCCCTGGGGGCGATGACGAACTGTTCTCCCCCCCTCCAAGCTCACCCTGTCGTATGGAGCTGGACGATGGCACTTCATCTCTAGAGAAGCCATACGTGAGAGAGATGGAAAAGACTATAGAAGGGTCAAGGTTCATTGCACAGCATGTTAAGAATAAGGATAAGTTTGAAAGCGTAAGTCATCTAACCAATAGGAAAACAATTTTAAAAACTTCCCCAAGCAATCAATTTCTTATTTTTCTTAAAAATACGTTAACATGTTAAGAGCTGTTTGGTGGTGACTCATTAAAAAAATACTACCGACCCTTTTTCTTCCTTTGGGTATCGTAAACGACTAACGGACTAAAGACCGCCCATACATTCAACAGCAAAGAGCGGCGATGGGCTCACCACCTGTTACGTTGAACACTGTCCTCATTGTTCTAGTCTTTGGCTATCCCATAGGGGTAATTGTCGTGAGTGATACATACACATTGACTTAAGAACGTAAAATGTTGTTTTCTTTCCCTAGGTCGAGGACGACTGGAAGTACGTAGCGATGGTGTTGGACAGAATTTTCTTGTTCGCGTTCACGATAGCGTGCGTCCTAGGGACCGCGCTTATCATATTCAGAGCGCCAACGTTCTACGACAACACCAAGCCTATAGACATCCTCTACTCAAAAATCGCGAAGAAAAAACTAGAGTTGCTCAAAATGGGCTCCGAAGGAGACCCGGGTCTCTGAAATTCGTCTTACGTCTTCGGCCACTCGCCGCCGAAGACGTTCTGGGAGCTGATCGTCATGTGGTGGCATGGATGATTTATTTAAAGCTCTCAGCTGGGAACTGCCAGGCGAAAACTTAAGTGCTCAGTGAGTTGCCAAGTGCCGGTGTGCTGTGGACGTTGCGACGCCTTAAGCGCATCCTAAGCCGTCTTTTTGTAATAAAAATGAACTTAATCTTGATAATGTGTCCGTCGATAGTGGAACGAGAACGCGAACCCATGACACGGCCGTTTCATTGACTGCCAAACCCGCCGCAACTATTTTTTATATTTAAATCGCTGTATTGAACGTTTATACTTTAAGCGAACGCATCTTTTGTAATATTTCCATCGGATTTCTTTTCCATAAATTATTTGATACGAGCGCACAAACATTGTACAGTTAATCTTTAGGGTTTTGTATTTATTTCTTGCTATAGCGCATTTTTTTAATTTTAAATGTTACCATACAAAAAAATAAATATGATGTACTTACTACTTTTTAAGGTTTACTTCAAACAAAATCGAGCTCAATTTCTTAATATTTAAGTATTGTACAGAGGTACTATTCAACCGAAAGTCGATTAGCAATCAATGTTATGTAACAGTTTCGTGCAAACGTCCTTTATGAGAGTCGGACAATCTAGATGAAGTATTTAATGAAGGTTATATATTAAATTTGAATTATACATTTAGTATTTGATAAACTACGTACTCGCGTAAAAATCATAAGGACAATATCGATATATGACGAATGGTAATAATTTCCCAGTAGTTGTAATAGAGTTAAAGGGGATTGTAGATAAATTAGGTTTACTAAGTCTAGTCATCAGAGTAAATAATAAAAGAACACTTATCATAATTATGCCAAATAGTGTATAGAGTCACGTCGCAACGGTGATATTATTTGGTTAGATAATATTTGTGTGACACAATTGACTGCCAATTGTATTGTAATACATTTTTATAATGGTCGATATTCTTAGATAGTTCAGTAACTTGATTTATTAGATTTTTTAAACGGAGTGCCAAATCTGCCACAGTATCTTTATAACATAGTTTTGTATTTTATGCCGATTATTGCAAGTGATGTTTAATTTAGTGCTACTCAGGTGATAAATACTACGAAGTCTTGTTTCTAGCATGCTTGCCCATAAACGTGACGACTGAATGATTTTTCTTACTATATGCTTAAGTTGGTCTATGCGCCCATTGAGTCAATGAGGCGCATGTGATTACTTCCATATATTTAATATTAACCGTAATTTCACTAATAAATCCTAAAGTACAGGGTAAATTTAGTCACAAATTTCTTCTCTTGATTTGTATTTTCACAAATTTTCACCGATTGTAAAGTCTTACTCACTTATCGGCACTTTACCACTGATTCTTAGATAAGGTACCATTGTTGAGGTTTGTGACCTTAGTCTGTAACTTAGGTAATCTTTCATTTGTGTCTAGATTAGATTCAAGACTAGTTTTTTTATTTCTATTGTCCTTAAGTGTTATCTCATTCACGTTATTCTATTAATTTTGTAGTGTGTACGTTTGAAATTAATTTCAAACACCTTCGCGCATAAGCGTTTTTACCTCACTTCGACCCATTTTGTAGGGTATTGTAGCAATCTAATAATAAAATAAAAAATATTTCGAGCCGCGTATTTGATATGTCAAAGTAACTCATGATAATGAATATTAGATAAAGATTACTTAGATAACTCTGAATTATTGATATTAATAAATTCCACCGCGAGCAGTTAGGAAAACAGGGATGGTTATAGTAAAATATTTCAAATTGTTTTGTGTGATTCGTCTTCATATATATGTAAGTGTTATTGAATGTGTATAACTGTTTGTGTCAGAATCGCATACACTGGGCTAGTCTAGATTAGATTGTACGTAATAAACGTAGTATTAAATTACGTGGAATACGGTCTAATGTATTAGACAAAGCCGTGAGAAGCTCGCTAAAGGTTGAAAGTTTATATTCTAGGATCTATTACCGTATCCTCATTGGTTAAATGTGATGGAAGGTAATGTTAATAGCTGGCTCTTAAGATGTCGGTTTCTCTTTGATGGAATTTTAGGATGGAATTGTTCGTCGCACTGACATACTAATAAAATTAATTTTCTAATAAGATACACAGACACGTCAGATAATAAATTGGAAGTAGGAATGTGCTATTGCACGCACCGAAACACACACCAATGTAGTACTTAATTACGATTACTTATTATCATTAACGGTTAGTTAAGGCCACAGGCTTCCCACACTGTACCAGTGATCATCCGAAATTTTATTGTAGATATTTGCTAGAAAATAAACGGTCTGTTGTTATTTTTATATGACAGCAAGTAAAAATAGATTTTCTAAAATGCCATAGGGTAATAATGATTGTTTAAAAATGAGTGTCACGACGACATAATTATACTGAATGTTTATGCGAATGGAATGTTAGCGGTAAGATTAAATGTATTGTATATAGTTTTGGCGTTTGGAGAGCGCGACAGATGGGATCGAGTTTCAGGAAATGATGGATTCTAATAGCGCTTACCTAGGTAGTGATACTCTTCAATGAAATAAAAAAGAACCTCTCCGGGGTGCTTGCTGAGTTGAATTATCAAGGACACTATGTTCAGAAACTGGATGAGCTAAGAGAATACAACGATTAATAACCCTAAAGATTTGCAGTGTGAATGAAATTGTGGATAAGAATTGTACCATTCGATTACTTGAATTGCAGCTCACGTTTTGCTAGTGCCGTCTGCTAGTCCTATTATTAGTATTTTTCTTTCTGTGATCCCAAATCTCGGTTGTATGATTGTTATTGTCTCAAAGACGGAAAATTCTAGATTTAAAGCTTATTTCGATTAAATCCCAAAGGATGTTTTGTTAAACTTTGCTATTTCATTAAATTCTTGTTGGACAACATTGTTAGTGCTCCAGACATTTCGTCTGGTCGATTGTTTAATGTTTCGGGTGATAAACGGGTAAGCGAGTGTAGTGAACTTGTCGCATATGGCGGTAGATAGGTAATGAATTTAACAATAACTCAATGCTAGAATGAACATTGGTCAATAAGTAAGTTAAAATGGGTATCCTAATTGTAATGTAAGTGGTAATAATTAGCTTCTCAGTGTTTTTAGAGTTAGTCGACGAATGGGTCAGCTCGAAAGCGCGATGTCATATAAATTTGTTGCCATGCGTTCAGTTCAATTTCTCTACGTTTTTAGACAATGTCGTTTTCCCAAATATATGTGTAATCAGTTCATTCGATTATAAGGTGTACTTACAAAGATACAGATAAAAAAAAATCGTTTTTAATCAGTTAGCCGTACATGGCGATTAATTTTAATTACGATGAATTTCCAGCATCAATACTCCGCCAAGTTGAAATTCCTTAACGGTTTTATAACTCAGTATGATCACTCATGTCACTTCCGAATTATATTTAATCAAAGAAGAAGCTGCAACACATTTGATTCTAGAAGAAATTAAATTTCCTATTTGAAAACGTTAGGTACAATTTATTACAATTATAACTGCAAACCTATTTTAATACAGAAAATGTGTAGAAAATAAGTTTCACTTGTGAGTTTTTGGAACACTTCCTCTACCATGTACTTTTATACTTAGCTCAAATTAAAAATCAATAAGTAATAATACTTCTACCTATCGGTTTAAATGTAATTTTTATGGATGACAAATTTTAAACAGGAAAAATGAAATTTCCATTTAATAGGTATTTTATTTCAGTTCTAATTTTCAGCGCAGTGCGCATGAGTTTGTCATTCGAATTGTTTCCGGAAAAGTAACAACTAGCTTGACAAACATTACTTAACATAATTATTTTAACTACAAAATACAACCATGTGCGAATAATTAAATTTTATTTATATATTTTTAACAATTGTTTTAACTATAACCCCTATCTTGTTTAAATTTTGTTATAATTATTACTTTTTAAGTTGATTTTAGAGCAATTTCGCATGCGCGATCAGATTTATCTACATCGTGTGATGGGGTTGCATACTCATAGTCAGCTATCACATGGCTGTCAGTAATTTTAAGAATTCAACTTAACAATGTTGACATGTACATATAGCTGATCAACATAGGTAATAATATTGTAATTGACAAGTTATTTTTCTACATTCGTTTCATGTACATTAATGCTAATGTAGAAACGTAGTGGACGAGCGTAGGATATCTTATAATTGATTATATAACAATTGCTTTATCTCTATGAATTAATGTAACAGCAATAAAACCTTGTTTCATTCGATATATTTTGGGAATGTGTTCAGTTTAATAAGGACGTATGTGTAAGTTTTAAAGTTAATTTCGAAAGGAGACGTATTGACAGATAAATCCATTACGCTTTATAATTAGGTTCAACGAAATCTAGAATTTCGGATAGTAATTTCTTCGATGACACTTTTGATATTGCTTTACTGCACTTTGATATTGATTTGACTGTTTGATCTTCTCTTTTAATAATGTTACATCGCGTTAATCTACGTATTATGGTATTGATATATAATACTTTTTACCGTAATTATCTACGTAAGTTAGTGAGTATTTGCATATTTAATCAAACGTCTTCCAAAGTGACGTAAGTTATAATTTAATATGTTCGTTTCTAACTTAGTTTGACTTAATCGTGGTTAGTCATTTTAAAGTAATGTTTATTTAATCACATTATTTCATATTCCACGTTTGGTTTATTGTAATTCATATTATGATCTCCTATACGCTTAATTTTATTTAAAAAATGTATCAATATTTTGATTTGGATAAAAGATTTATAATTTTATTGGTTTTCGATAATCTTGATAATAGTAAGTCGTACGATATACTCGATATTATAATAAATATTTACTAATAAGTAGTAGAAACCACACGAAATTTGCGTTGAGCTTCCAACACGATTAGATGTAAATACAGAATAAATAAAACCACTTTTTCACTAATGGTAACTTCTTTCACGAAATTCGTATGTACAGCCTTGATTTCGATGTCTGCTATGGATCTAATGTGCTCATAAATTTCAGAGATATCAATTATATCAAAATTAACGTTACAATGATATGCCACTTCATTGTTTCAAATACGGACAATAAATTATTTCGTAGAGATGAAAATTGAAATGGCTATTATAGCTCTGGTGGTAATGGTATCTCTGAACTTTCTAACTTATATAATATCGTTATGCATAGACGCAAATTGTTTATATTAAAAATGTTTCACTAATTTTCAGACCAGTTATATTTCCAGTTAAAATTGTTTCCAACTTCTTTCGCAGCGAAATCCGTTGTATTTTCCATTTGTAAATTTCCGCTTTGATCTCATGAATTCGTTTGTTCTAGACTTTCTGTGTGCCTTATTTATTAGTCTTAACGTCTAAGTTTTTAAATAAAGCATTAACTAAATTTGCGTGTGTTATATCGAAATGCATAATAAGGGCAATGTATTCGTATTCAGCATTGCATATTTCGACAATAAAATTATTTAAAAACTTAATAGTCAGTGACTTAAATAAGTTTGATTACAAATCAAAGAAAAGATGACTTACAAATATAAAGATACATACAAGATACAGATTTGACTTTGTTTGATAGCAGCATGACGTTATATCTTTATACGGATGTTTCATTACTTAGTAATATTACATCAAAAGAACTGTGCTAAACTGAATACGAATAAGGAACCTTTAATCGTAAGTTGTGCTTTATTTAACATTAAAGCAATCTTAACTGGTCTTTATTAATATTTGTGTATGTTGTGTAAAAAAATATCAAAAAAATCACGATGTTTTGTATTGTGGTAAAGAATACTTATAGGTTAAGGTGGATTGAATGTCGGAGTTTTTGTCTCAAGTAAATGTTAATATTAATCCTCATCTAGTAATACGGATATTTGAGTTTGTTATGAGATTTTTTTCACCTTTCTAGTCACGAGTAACGGGGAGCGGTTTGTAGAAGTTGAAGAAAGTGATACACTGGTTGAACTGTTTACTCCAAAACAATTTGTTCTGTTATCCTGTACTGTTTCTGGTATGCGTTTGCGTTCTTACTCTATTTCATAACTTTCATCGATACCTTTGTTAATATTTTCATATCGGTATGATATTTTATACTTCATTTTACTACTTTTATTACTACTCTTTATTTTATTTTATTCTCTAAATTTTGTTATAATAATAAGAAGTAAGATTGCAGTGATTAACATTTCATGTAACTTCGTTGCATCGTGTCAATAATAATTTCCAAATGTATTTATGGTACAATCATACAAACGCACAATTTACGCAATTAATGCCAATAGATAGAATAGGTCAAATAAAAAATGTCTTTACTCTTCTGTTTTCAAATTTGCTTTACTAAACCAGTGTGTCTTTCTACAATGTCTACATAGCAAGTCTCGCTAGTGAAAATGGCGTAAAGCAAACGAACACCACATTAATGTTACAAATATAGTTAATAGATAGATACAATCGAGTGAACTCCTAATTTATTTTAATGTAAGGTACTTAATATAACAATACAATAATAGACTTCTATGAAAAATAAAATTCAATAGTCTCATAGTGTTAGATTAGGTGGATAATAAATGAAACGTTGTATCACAAATTAAGGTCATTGCCACTGATATTTTAAGGTTTATGCACTATGCTATATACATATATATATATAAAATAATGTTCGTATAGTACCTTCTAAGTCGTAATAGCTCAATAATGTACGAAAACCTATGAAGTTGTAAAATAAAATACGTAGGTGTAAGCAATTATTATAAATAATTAGAAATAAGGAATGATAAGTTTAAGGAACGCGAAATGATATAATAATTTAGCGTGTATGGTATCCATTAAGTACCATTTTGTAATGTTAATATTAATTTAAATCAAAATCAAGCACTACACGTACTATGAATACACTCATGACTTCTTATTGCTAATATTGAAATGTATGATAAATATGAACTATAAATATTAAATGTTATGCGTTAATTATAACATGTTTGTTTTATTTCATTCTTTTCTAATTTACATCCGTGCCGACACACAAACATTGCAGTATGTAATTATGAACACACACACACACACCCTAAACAAAGATCCAGTCTACCAAGAGAGAAAATGTTACATTTGTGTATCTGGGGGCATGGAAGTGCCCCCGCCAAGTCGAGCTAAAAAAAAGTCACATCCGTACCATCCTTTTCTCGAAGCCATTCGGGCCGTTTTCGAACCGCTGTAACTTCGTTGTGGTAAGAACTAGAAAGCAACTTTTTAATAGCCAAGAGGTCATTACATAGCTAGATATATTTTTAAATTACATTGCATTTGAACCAGTAGTTTAAGAATTATTGCAAGTTAAAGTTGCTTAATTTTTTCACTAACTCACTCACTGATCATCTAAATTCTAAGGTATTTCTAGCAGACCCACAAGCTCCAAATTTTGTAAATAGCTATTTTCCAGCCTATAAAAGAAGGCGAAACTTTGAAATTCCGATTTTTTTATGTATGGGGGCACGGAAGTGCATCCGGCAAGTCGAGCGAAAAAGCAATAAAAGGTACAGCCGTCCATCCTTTTCTCGAAGCCATTCAGGTCATTTTTGACCCCCTGCGTAACTTCATCGAGCAAAAAAACTAGAATCTGGGGTCATGGAAGTGCCCCCGCTAAGCCGAGCAAAAAAAAAAGGCACAGCCGTAGGTACCATCCTTTTCGCGAAGCCATTCAGGCCATTTTCGAACCCTTGTAACTTCGTTGTGGTGGAATTGTGGTGGGGGCACGGTTGTGCCCTCTCTGTGTGCTCTTTAATTTGTACACTAGTTATTACCTGCTTAACATTAGGCAATACAAATCTTACACATTTGGTTTTTCCCTCGTTTAATAGCAAGTTATTAACACTAAACCAGTGAACAATCTTTGAGACCGCATTATTCACATCGTCATAATTTGGGTGTCGTCGTTTCACTTTGAATAAAAGTGAAGTATCATCAGCAATCAATACTATCTCATGACTGTCTTTTACAAAATAAGGTAAGTCATTAATATAAACCAAAAACAAGAATAGACCAAGTATTGAACCCTGCGGAACTCCCATTTTAACCACTGATGGATAACGATGGATAACACTGTTAATTCAGGTTATAAACTATATGTATGCCGAATTTTATCCAAATCCATTCAGTAGTTTTTACGTGAAAGAGTAACAAACATCCATCCATACTTACAAACTTTCGCGTTTATAATATTAGTAGGACTATAATAATGAGAACGTTTTCGATCTGGTTAAAGAACGTTTGCGAATTTCTTCCCTTCAACTATACCATTCACTCTCGCCTCATGCATCCTTTTTGTAATTTGCACCCTTTCCGTGTACAAAAAAGAAAATCGATATCCTTTTTCATGAGCATTTATTGTACTTTGCCGAAGTTGCTACTAAACAGGGCCCACGGTTGTCTGACAAGGTCTACCTGCGGACCAGGAGCGTTGTAATAACCTTGAGCCCAGTCTACCAGAGATATCGGGCATTTGTACACGTCACAGTCGTTTAGCATCACGCTGAGGCGATGAGCGGAGTCGTATATCGTATGCTCTAAAGGTTCTGCGAAAAGAACTCTTGTCATCGGCAACCTGGCAAAGAGTAAAAAAGGGTAATCATTTTCATCAGCCTATAAACGCCCCCTGTCGAGTACAGACTTTCCAAATGGAGAACAGTCCATGGGAGGATTGGGGAATAACCCAACACGCTGGTTCAATGCGAGTTGGTGGCCATTTTATTACAACAACTGGGACCAACGGTTGTACGTGCCTTTCGAACACGGCCCACTTCCGAAACAAGGAGAAGCTCGGGGATGTTCTTAATTTGTTTAACCATTCAGTAGCCTGGCATTGCAAAAGTTGTTTAACTGGCAAGATTGCAAACATGCGCTAGCGCTCTTCAATATTTACAATGTTTGTTGATAAATGATGGAAACTTACGTGAACATGGTTCTGAACATCTCTTCGATCATATTATTGCCGTATGGCATAATTCTGTGTTTTGTTTCGCACAGAGTTTTGAGCACGCACTCCCGGCCACTGTACCCCATGCTAAAAATAAGTAAAAAAACATTAAAGACAAAAACAAATTGTCAGTCCTCCTTATATTCCAGAAAACTCGTTTACCCACTAAGATGGGTATATAGTTCTCCATGGGAACTGGAATCCTCCCAATCAATCCAGAATAGAACTAGGATCTCAAAAGCTTGTTTTACAGTGGTGGGCTAAAAATTAGTTTGAACTATTTAACAGAATTGGTACTTTTATGCCTAAATTTTACGAGCTCTGTAGTGGAGTGGTTAGCACGCCCGTTCTGGCGTCGCGCTATCCCTGAAGTCCTAGGTTCAATAACGGTCAGGTCAATTTACAGAAAACTATTTTTAGGGTTCCGTACCTCAAAAGGAAAAAAAACGGAACCCTTATAGTATAACTTTGTTGTCCGTCTGTCTGTCAAGACCCTTTATCTCGGGAATTCGTGAAGATATCGAGTTGAAATAAAAACGATATAAGTACTATCAGGTCTACAGCCTCTTGAAGGTGTAAAAAATCTAAAACCATGCTTCTAAATTAACGTAAAAAAATACGGCCGTTTATGCCGCAAAAACATATATTTCGACACACTCAAGGGAATCAAAATTTATAGAGTATTTTCCGTTGACCTAAAACTATGAAATTTGGCAAGTATTACCGTCTTCTACAAGTATAGGGAAAAATCTGAAAACTAGGAACTAGGAACGGCAGTTCAAATTTTGAATTGAGTTAACCGTGTTATGTGGAGTATCATATGAAAGGGCTTAACTGGCACAAGCTTATACATTTTTTTATTATTTCTATGATATAGTTTTCGATTTATGACGAAGAATGAAAAAAAAACCTTTTTCCTTTTTTATAAGTATAGGTAGGTACCTAATATTTTGATGTATTTTGTACGGAACCTTCGGTGGGCGAGTCCGACTCGCACTTGTCCTTTTTTAAATTGATTTCGGGTCTAGGTCTTTTCTATGTATAGGTATCCGTTATCAAGTTAAACATTTGCACAAGTTTCAAAAGAATGTCAACTTGGGCTATACAATAAGATTGGTTTGAGCGTAAATTCAACCTAATCGTAACAGCATTTGAAACTTACCTCTGCAAAATAACTTCCAGTTTCTGGTACAGATCGCGCCTGCTCCGTCTCTGCGCCATGACCTTCTTGTGAGCGTGCTTCTTGTGGAAGAACATGAGTGTTTGAGTGGCGTTGGGCAGCTCGTAGGCAATGCCCCAGTTCAAGCCAAATGTTAGGGTACCCGGTACGGCGACGGTGGAGGGCTGGCCGATCATGCCGACGGTCATGCAGCCGGCGCACTGGAATTGAAAATACATACATACAGGATTTTCATTTTATAATTACTCATATTTTGTTTATGAAGAAACCTGCTGCTAGCTATATTTTGACAGTTTTGTTAGCAGTCCAGAGACAAAATACTTTTTATGTTGGAAGGAAGTTTTCTCGTGGCCATTTGTTAGTTTTACAGTAGCATTCAGAGTGTATTTTTAATAAAAATAACCATTACTTTGAGGAGATATAAGCTAAAAACGTGAGTCCAATGTATATTGAACTAATTCAACTAAAAGTTTGATGTGCATTTACTGTTTCATAAAACGCGCTATTGATTCGTGTCGCATTCGTACGCTCAGCAGCTATTGATTCGTGTACGCACTGTTTAAATGGATAGCAAGATAAAGTCGTTGCATTGATTGATGCATTTATTTTAATTAATAAAAGAATAATCAAGAAAGAAACTATGGATTAAAGACTGGATGAGACGAACTGAGTTAAATCATTTGAATCTAATAAATGAACTACGACTTACAGATAGCATGATTTTGAAAAATTACATGAGAATGAAAGATATGATTTGGTAGTATTCTTTCAGACAGCTGCATGATGTGTTATAGGCCCCAAAAAAGAGACACCCTGATTTGTTTCCAGATTCCTATGGTTTGACGCACTATAGGTAAATGCTGAAAATACACTTTAAAAATTGTAACATGCTAAGTTTTTAAAAATATAAGGTGACTGCTAGAAACCGCAAGAAACTTCAAGCGCTGGTCAGATCAAGTGTTTTAAACATGACAAAAATAACAAAAAAGGAATTCGTGTTTTTTTATACTTATTAAATAATTTATTTTGTGAATTTTATTGAATAGGGTTTGTGTAAGTCTCTAATTTATTATAAGCAATAACATAAGAAAATTAAATAAAAAACAAATAAAAATAACGATTATTTACAATGCGCGGGCAACGGCCGGCCGACCGTCTGTTGCCCCGTTCGCGTCAGCTGGGCGTAGGTACCTACACTTATATCGCCCATGAATTCCTTTTTGTCATTTTTGTCATGTTCAAAACACTTGACCTGACCAGCTCTTGAAGTTTCTTGCGATTTCTAGCAGTCACCCTATATATATTTATGTAAATCAATTTGATGCTTAAAGAATCATCATCATCATCAGCCTATAAACGTCCCACTGCTGGGCACAGGCCTCCCACGTCGACAATAGCACGTCGGGATATTGGGCCATAACCCACCACGCTGGCCCAATGCGGGTTGGTAGGTTTTAACGACTGTCATCTTACGACAACAACCGGGACCAACGGCTTAACGTGCCTTCCGAAGCACGGAGGAGCCCGAGATGTTTTTTAATTGGTCACCCATCCAGCGACCCGCCATTGCGAAAGTGGCTTAGCGAGCAAGATCGCAAGCCGAACGCGCTAGCCGCTGCGCCATCGAGCTTAAAGAATACTTACTTAAAAAATTGTAACATGCTTAGTTTTTCAAAATATATTTTTGTGTGTGTGTGCTGTGAAATAAATAATGAAATGTACACCGGTGGTAGAAACAAAACCTTCAAAGACACAAATTTTGGGCTAATCAGAGGTGACCTAAGTCGATTACTTGTAAGAATATTTAATTTGTATTGCATGCATGCCTTTTTTTTAACCGCATTGCATTTTAAACCGCCTCTGTGGTCTAGTGGCTAAGCCACCGGTCTCAGACCCAGAGGTCCCGGGTTCGATTCCCAGCGGGGGGTACATCTTTGTGTGCTCGGTTTGGTTGGTGGTAGGGCTGTTAAGTCCGCTTGGCTAGCTACCACCATCTTAACTAAGTCTGTCGCCATAACAACGATGTTTATAGCATTGTTGTGTTCCGGCAGTTTGAGATAAGATAGCCAGTTCCTCAGTGGTTGAGGATTCCGGGTGAAGCGCGCTTCCACCTTCGGCCTTTTCGTCACTTACCGTCAGGTGAGATGAAGGCCAAGCGCTTACCAGTTGCCAATAAAAAAAAATGCATAAAATCACGACTATTATCTCCGAAGGGTTAGTCAGAGACTAGGTAATGAGGACCGCTAAAGCAGTCCTCTGCCCATAGTCCACTTTTCACCAAATAGCGACTGCACATAATTATGCTCAGCGTGACAGGTGGTAAGGCCATCGCCGCCCTAAGGTGTTGGATGTATGTGCTGTGCTGTCTTTGGTCTGTTAGTCGCCTTTTACGACACCCAAGGGAAGAGAGGGGGGGGGGAAGGTTCTTTCACCGCTACGCGACACGTTATTATTCTTTTTTGACATTTAATTATTTGTTTCAAATTCAATAATCCTCCGTTTCGGGATGAGATTTTGGCACCAGACGATTACTTCTGATGTTCTTTAAACACAATAAAAAAGGCACGTTCCAGCCCCCTTACTCTTGAAACCGATCGGTATTGAATCGGATTGCTATCGTGAAATTTCGTACTTTAAAGTTACGACACCAGCGCTAATTTGGATTTATATTGGGTGAACTAAATGGCATTGAGTTTTGTGTTTTTTGATCACTCAATATCCGCGCAATTTGAATCCATATTAGCTCTGGTGTCGTAACTGAGGAGTACGAAACTTCACAATACCAATCTCGATTAATCGGAATCGCTTTCAAGAGTAAGGGTCAGTTCGGTATGAATTTGTGTAAGTGAGTTTTTCAAACATATTTTGTTGCTTCATACTGGTAGGTACATATCCTTAAAATAATCCTTATAATCATCCTTATAATAATCCTTAAAAATATAAATGGATCCCCTAACATGAGCCTTAATAAATTATTATAAAAGAGTCCCGTAACATGATCTTTATAAGAACAGTGCAACAAAAATAGATAGCTTGGCAAAATTGAATGAAGATATATTATAAAAGGAGAATGACCTTTTTGTAACACAGCGCTTTAATGAAATAAATATTAATCAATAGCTACAATGCTCTGAATTATGAAGTTACAATATCATGCGGGAGTTTGAAGCTATCTTTATTTTTAGCTTAAGACTTTTTTGTGTATTTTAAGGTTATAACAATAAATTGTTATCGTATGACCATCCGATTTCAGCATTTATTTATCACTTGACTCTTAACGCGGCGTTCTATAGAAAACCTTTTTTAACAGTAATCATTATAACTTAAGAGAACACTTTTGATATGTAAATGATTACGACTCAATAGATATCGAATAGGCTGGTTTGGTCATACACCTTTTAAGTACAGGTTATTTTTTTTTTTATAAGTTTAATGCCCAACTAAAAATATTCGCATTTGGTAAATAACCTACTTTTCATTCTTATGTTATTAGCTCGACAAATCTTATGAGGCAGATAAAATCTGTTTGGGTGGTTCATTGACAGCTTCTCTGTTCATACAGATGTTTTTTACAATGATACTGTAGTTTTATATTTTTTAAAGAATAAATTATTTTATGAAAACACTACGATACTAAGATATTACTACGACTAACAATACAATCACAAGATGCGCAATGTAACTCATTGGCTATTAATTCAATATAACAGTTCTAATCATATTTCAAGATGTCAATAATTTTATAATCTATACAGTTATTTACTTACCGAAAAACTGGATCCTTCAGGAAAAGTCACGTACCGTCTCCTTCTGGACAAAACTCTTGACCTGTCCTTATAACCAAAACACAATAGCACGTGGCACAGAAACAAAAGTAGACCGAATTTAAATATAAAAGTCATTGTTATATTAAGAAGCATCATTAATATTTCCAGGCAATAAAAATGTCACCGCTGACCGCACTCTTGAAATACAATAGCTGGAGTAACTTTGCAAAGAAAGTGGTCTGGTTTGGAATCTATGTCACCCAAAGTAACGGCATTATAAATTCTTATGTCCACACCACTTTCTGTAACGTCCACAGCTAAAAAGTTCGCTAAATAACCCCAATTTTTGGTGTACGTCGGCCATTTTGTATTAATGAAAATATACATAGAAGTAAGTAATTAGCCTCTTTACTGTCCCATTGCTGAGCAAAGTGCTCAATCGTTGAATACAAGTTATTGTTAAAATGGATGTATTCTGGCGGAAATACGCTAGCCAAATGCATTTTGATGAACACAAATATGCATCGAAAAATCCAGAATACAGTTTGCCCGACCTTCAAATTTAAGCTTAGACCCAGGCTAGAGGCTTTGTCATTCGTCCACCGAGGCGTTAGGGACGATAATTTAGGATAGGGTTTTTAAGCAAATTTCTCTTAAATCTTAACGAACTGTTGGTGAGTGTTCTTCAATCCGCCACAGGTCGTATTCTTTTGTTATTCAGATGTTTATCATGACAAAATATAAAACCTAGTAATTAAGTCTAACATCGGATATTTACCCAATGGAATATTTAACTAATGACCAGACAGAGTATGATGTTATGGACTCACCATAATGTTATCAATCCTAGTAATAATTGCATCACGTCGTGTTTTATTTTAAAGTACAGTCACGAGCAAAAATATGTAAATAAGTGTAACTCTTAACAAAATGGAGTAAGAGTCAAAGTGTATACATATTGGTGCTCGTGACAGTACATGCATGGGGAGAGTGGGCCATAATTCACTATGCTGGCCCAAAGCAGTTTGATGGGTTTTGCCACGGAATAGATAACTAACATTGTATTCTGTGGCTTTTACTAACTGCCATTTCGGGAGTCGGTAAAACCCAACAAGGAGACAACAACCGGGACCAACGGCTTTACGTAAATTCTGAAGCACGGAGGAGTTGCGAATGTTTTAATTTGGTCAACCATCCAGTGACCTAGCATTGCGAAAGTTGCATAACTAGCTAGATCGTAAACGAGCTCCATCATCCCAACATTTTACAAATGAAAATCAAACTTTTTTCCTTACTCATTTATTTAACCTAACCAAAGTTGCTGCTGAATAGAGCCCAAGGTTGTCTGGCTAGGTCCACTTGTGGAGCAGGGGCGTTGTAATACCCCTGAGCCCAGTCTACCAGAGATATCGGGCATTTGTACACGTCACAGTCGTTTAGCATCACGCTGAGTCGATGAGCGGAGTCGTATATTGTGTGCTCCAAAGGTTCTCCAGGAAGGACTTTTGATATCGGCAACCTAAAAAATGAGTAAAAATTTTTTTTAAAGTTTTATTCATAAAAAAGATAAGGATGATGTAGATAATGTACTATAACTACAAAGTAATTAAAAAGGTCCTAGGCACCAGTCATCACACCACTTTCCTCATCACTCTAGGGCTCTAGGGCATCAATGGATCAGACGAAAAATAAAATCGTGGGGCGTAGCATAACCTGTAATAAATGTGTAATCAGCATTTATAATGACATAACCGGTTCACTGTTGACAGAAATTTCGATTTGTTCCGGATTTGTCCTACCTATCATATTTCTTATAAAATAAAAAACCAAATACAAATTGTTACTTATTTAAGTAAACAAATATAAGTATTGGAACAAAAAACTCTCCTCGATAGAACAAAAAACAATTTGTTACTAATTCAATAAATTCATAAAATGAAACAATTAATCTCATAATTCACAAAGTCTAAAAAGGCACTCAATATAATTTGTAAGAATTATTTTCTTAAGATTGTAAAGTCAAGGTTTAAAAATATGTAATAATTACTAAACCTTATCAAAATATATTTATGTATATGGTTTAAACGTTTTTAAGAACTTTGTGAAAAGATTCGTTGGATATACAGGGTTATTGGAAATACATAGCGATCCCTTTAAGTGGTGATAGTGGAGATCAATAGCTATCAAATTGCCCTCGGGTAGATGGGTCAAAAAATGTACCGATTAATATTAAGAAAAGTGGGTCATCAGGCTACATCAAAGTGTATTATAAAAGAAATTACTATTTATTGGTTGTTTTTATGTGTTTTTAGTTTGCTAACACTCTAAATGTAAAAAAGAACAAAAAAATTTTTTTTTATCTAATTCGGTACAATTTTGCCCCATCTACTCTAGTGCAATTTGATAGCTAATGATCTCTACTATCATCTCATAGAAGAATCGCTACGTATTTCCAATTACCCTGTATATTAATGTGCCTACTCGACTGTACGTATTACGACGAATCTGGAATACGATCAATCTGGAATACGACGAATCAAAACGACGAATCCGGGACAAATCAAAATTTCACGCGCCATACGATTTTATATTTACGTCTGATCAATGTCCTAGACTAGAGTGAAATTATTGACAATTCTTGGTGGTGTGATATCTGTTAGACTTTTTATTTTCAAGTTTTAAGTTTTTATTTTGTTACTTAATATTTCTCATTCTATTTAGTTCCTTTAGTGCCTCATTATTACAAGGTTTCTTTCCTGTCAATTTGTTGCAGTCTAACTCCTAAATACATAATCAGAAATATCCGCCATTTTGTGATGGAGAGTTTTTTTATAATGTACTTTATACTAGTCAAGCCCTTTCATTTGATACCCTTATTGAGGTAGTTGAACAAAAAAATGTGGCGGCCATTTTGGATTTACAATGATACTGATTATACACAATTGTATTGTCATCAGAACAAAAGGTGTGTACCAAATTTCAGATCAATCGTTCAACAGGAAAAGGGCAAAATTTTAAGAAGGTACTAAATTTGACCCAACAACAAACAGGACAAGCTAAATAAAACCGTTTAAAAAGAGTATAATTTATTAATTTCCCTATGTACGCATGTTGTATGTTGAGAAGGCCAGAGCCCAACAATGGGACGTTAATAACATTTTAATATAGTTTTTTTTTTATATTAAGACTAAAATTAAATGAGGACTTATCTGTACTAGATCCAAATTCGAAAATGAATTTTTATAAACAAACTATTGATATTCCTAGTAACACGTGGTAACACTCAAGTTGTTACGTTTTGTGAGAGAAACACCATTTTAAGTGGTTATCTTGTAAAGGTAAGAAAAAGAAAAAGTAAATCCTAGTCACACTACATATATGCACAAAGAATTGTCAATAAATTCATTACAATCGTTTTTATCGAATTTGGCCATAGTATTGGGAAAGTAATAAATCCATCTACAGAAGACAGTTAACATTGAAAACTTACGTGAAAATTGTCCTGAACATCTCCTCGATCATATTGGTACCGTACGGCACTATTTTGTGTTTCGTTTCGCACAGAGTTTTAAGCACGCACTCCCGGCCACTATAGCCCATACTGTAAGTAAAGAAAGACATTTATGTTATTATTTATACATACATTGACTATGATCTGCAAAGGGTTAGTCAGATACTGTATAGGTACTGTGAGGTTCGCAGAAACAGTCCACTGTCAAAGTCTACATTTCAAAGGACATCATTTTTTTTCGGCCTTTTCTGAAAGTGCCGGCCAATAAAAAAAATAGTACGTATTGTTAGAACTAGTCATTTGGAGAAATAGTTAATATGGCACAAAAGTTGTAGGATTGCTCCGAGCCAAGTTATACAAGTTCGAAGAATCATCATTTTCAAACATTTATTGATTCCTAATTTTTTTTTGTATGAACGGAACAGATGATGACCCCACAGCTTTTGCACTGCAATGACAATTGCTTCAGATCATTAGTTCTAGCAATATCTATCATTATTTTATGTTTCCCAGTTCCAGCACTTTCAGAAACCAATAAATGTATGAAAATGATGAATCATCGAACTTGTATAACTTGGCTCAGAGCAATCCTACAACTTTTGTGCCATATTAACTACTCCAAATGGCTAGTTCTAACAATACGTACTATTTTTTTTGTTGGCCGGCACTTTTTGAATAGGTCCAAAAATGTATGGAGCCTGAATGATCTCCTTACAACGGCACATGTGTTAGACCTTATAACATGTTTTTATTTTTGTATATCCTCTCTTCTGTGAGAAAACCTACTAACAATTGAACTACTATTTTGTCTGGCTTTATGGCAGTTGACAGTATAAAAAGTTCAGTAATAACTCCTGTTAACCCATTCAGAAAACAGGCGGGAGAGCTTACCTAGCTCTTTAAGAATACTATAGGGATCGAGGTTGACAGATTTTGTTCTGTGATGGATTGCCACCTGTAATGGCGTTGGGACGGAGACCCGAAATGAAACAATGTCTTGCGTTGAATCAATAATCTTTATCCCCTAGTGTATCATCTTAAATACTAATTAACATCACATCTATACGTGACTAGAGGAAGGACGCCTTGTCAATCAGGAAGACCTTAATTATCACGTACTATTGAGTACGTGCTGATAGTGTAATTCACTATATCACACCTCCCCTGAAAAGGCTAGGCATCCCTTCCCTGAAAAGTAAACTCTTATTTTCTAAATATCTTAGTCCTATTCTTATGAACTATATATTCTTTATTATTCTTTAATATTTTTACATTAGTACCTAGCTCTTCTAAAACTTCAAATGGACCTAAATACAAGTCATTCAATTTATTATAATTTTCATTCTTATACAAGAGTAGATCACCTTTTTTGTAGTGTACTTCCTTACAATCTAAATCATAATTAGTTTTTCTACTTTGTTTTGATATTAATAAGTTGTTCCTGGCATCATTATGAGCTTCTTGCAATCTAAATTTTAACTCCGATGGATAATTGTCGTATACATATAAGGGATCAACTTTACTAACTAAATTACTAGGTACGTTACATGTTTTCCCAAAAACTAGTTCATAAGGGGAGTATTTGGTACTAGTATTTACAGAATTATTATAAGCAAAGCACCAATATGGTATCCAGGTACTCCAATTTGCCGACTGATTCTGTGTTTGTATTCTCAAGTAACATCCGAGATGTTTGTGCCAGTTTTCTAGCGAACCTATACTCTCATGATGATAGGGTGTTGAATTTAACTTATCAATATTTAGCAATTTACATACTGTTTCTAACGTGGAATTAATAAATTCCGTTCCACAGTCAGTCGCAATAACCCTGGGAGTACCATATCGTAAAATAAAATTTTCAGTAAAAACCCTAGCAACAGTTTCAGCTGACTTATCAAGTATTGGGTAAGCTTCTACAAACTTTGTCAATTCGCATTGTATTGTTAATATGTATTTATTACCCAAATTATCGACCTCCAACGGCCCCACAATATCTAAATATAATTTTTCAAAAGAAGTAGATGCTGTAGTGGTTATTACCATTTTCTCTTTATTATTTTTATTACAAAATTTCTGCTTTTGGCAATCTTTACAGCGAGTCACATATTCAGTTATGTCTTTTTGCATATTACTCCAAAAATATTTTTTTCGAATATTCTTAGTCATTTTATTTATGCCTACATGACCACTTGTCGGCAATAAATGATAATCATTTAGTATAACACGTATCAAGTCTTTATTTGTAACATGTTCGACTTGGTTATTAATAATACATAACCGCGGTAATTCTTTATGTTTCATGAAAGTTTGGGTCAAAATTTTAATAAACTTTTTATTAAACCCATTTTTAATCACAACGACTTCTACAATATTATATTTTTTACATAATGCACTCAGTTCTCCTATCGTTGCGTCTCGGCGCGCCTCCGTTAGTAGAGATTCCTGATTTATGTAAATAGTAGAGTCACTAAATAACATATCACCCGTCTGTGAGACGTATCTTTTCTTTTCCCTCAACTTCACGAAGTTTTCATACGAACAAATATCTAACCTTACATCATTTTGTGATTTCTGCATAATATCTACCACTCTTGGTTGCCTATGATCAACAGGGGGCTCAACCCTGCTACTTCCAGAGGTAGCGGGTTCATTATTTTGCTCCATGGTTCTTTTCATTGAACGGGTTAATACCCCCAAAAAATTTGAATTTAGATTTTTTAACTCGTCTGATGTTATAATGACTCTCGATAAGGCATCTGCCGTTACATTTTCGGAACCTTTTATGTATTCAATATCGAAATCATATTCTTCTAAACAAAGTCTAAACTTAGTTAAACGGCTACTAGGATCTTTTATGCTAAATAAATGAACCAATGGTCTATGATCTGTTAATATTTTAAATTTTCGTCCGTATAAATATGGTCGAAAATGTTTTATAGCCCACACTACCCCTAATAACTCTTTATGAATGGTTGGGTAGTTTATTTCTGAACTGTTTAATTGTCTGCTTGCATAAGCTACGGGCTTATTATTTCCATTTGATAATACAGCCCCCAAGGCTACCCCTGACGCATCGGTTTGCAACCGGAAAACATTATCTTTTCCAAAATCTGGATAATCTAAGACAGGAAATGAACTAAGTGACTTTTTTAAGGTCTGAAATGCCACGTCACATTCTTCCGTCCACTGAAACTCGACATGTTTCTTACAAAGACGGTTTAGTGGGTACACTATTGTGGCAAAGTTTTTTATGAATTTTCTATAAAAGTTCGCAAAAGCCACTAAACGACGAATCTCATTTACATTTTTAGGTACTGGGAACTTTTCCAAGACCTCGATTTTACTGTTGTCTGGCAACACCCCGTTTGGCGTAATAACATGCCCTAAATAATTAATTTCTTTCCTCAAAAATTCGCACTTACAAGGGTTTAGTTTTAAATTAACTGACCTAAACCTCTCAAATACACTCATTAAATTTGTATTATGCTGCGATAGGCTTTTCCCGAAAACTATTACGTCATCGAGATATAGAAAACATATCTCGTAATTTAAACCCGATAGAGCCATAGACATAAGTTTAGAAAATACGCTAGGACTCGTTTTGAGACCCATAGGTAATCTTTTCAGTTGATATTGCTTATCAGCTGTAAAAGAAGTGAATTTCCTACATTCTGGTGATAACCCTAGCTGGTAATAACTAGAACTGAGGTCTAAATGAGAATAGTATAAGCATCCCGAAAGTGAGTCAATAATTTCTTGTATATTTGGTAACGGGAACTTTTCGTCTACTATTTTTTTATTTAAAAGTCTATAATCTATTACGATTCTCCACTTTTTTTCACCGCTACTGTCAGCTTTTTTCGGAAGTAATAATAATGGAGAAGACCATTCGCTGGTACACTCTTCGATAATATCTTCTTCTAACAATTTACCTACCTGTTTTATTAACTCAGCCTTCTGAGCGTGCGGTATTCTATACGGTTTGACATAAACAGGAGACGCGTCATTTTGCAGTTTAATGTTGTACTCGTATAAGTTTGTAACGGATAGCTTATCACCCGGCATATGAAAGATATCTGCATATTTTGCACATATTTTCTCAATAGACCGTCTCTCTTCATCACCAAGATATGTTTTTAATTTAAGAAAATCGAATAGTTGTTTAACCCTCTCGACAGATTTTCCGTTTTCCGTATCAAAAGAGCATACGAAATAATCCGAGTATTTTCTAATTTTCGGGCTAAAGTTATTTAATTTTACATCTTCTTCCCGTGTGTTTAAAAATCGCACCGGAATCTTTTTCCCGTCTCCTACTACCACGGCGCCTGCTACAAATACGCCTGCAATAACTTCCTCCGCTAAAATGACACATTCGCCCTTTATCTCTGACGAAACATATTTTACGACCTCACATCTCCCTGGAATAGTCGTTATTATGTTTTTACCTAAGCCTAATTCTAGACTTATCTTATCCTGTAATGTAACCAGCTTATTTTCATAGTTAATTTTACAACTATATTTTAATAAAAAATCTTCTCCTAAAATTCCATCATTTTTACAGTGGAAGTTGCTAAACACATAAAACTTATGCCTAAAATTATAATTGTTAACACATAAGTCTAGATAAACATAACCTATTGATACTAAATCCCCACATACTCCTTTAATCTTAATTTCATCCCTTACTAGCTTTGCGTCGCGGGACACGCTACGGAGTTTATTTAACCAATCTAACTTTAAAATTGAAATGCTTGCTCCTGTGTCTACTAATAGAGAAATTTGAGTTTGACTACAAGTAAAACAAACGTAATTACCACTACCATAACTACAAATATCTACCTCAGCGCTATTCAGAACGAAAAAAATCATCGCTATGATGTTCGTTCTGACGTATACTCTGACGTTCACTTTCGTTCTCGTCATTAGACTGTTCTGCTGAGTCAACTAAGAAATGTACATTCCTACGTTTATTATGAGGTGACGTAAACCTGGTGTTGCGCTGACCCTGAAACCTATTCGAGTTATAGTAGGCACGACCCCGACCTTGCTGACTCGTCGCGTTGTTGTTACGTGACTTATTATATTGTTGATGATAGTTTTTATTTATCTTTTCAAATCGCTGGTTCGAAACATAGTTAACATAATTGTTTATTGGTGGTTTCACTACCGAGTCTTCTTGTTCTAAGGCTATAGTTATTGCCTGCCTAACTGTGCTTACGGACCTAGACGTAACTATAATGCTTGTACGAGCATTGTTTAGGCCGTCAGCGAAACGCTTGATAGCCATTTTTTCATTAATCGGCTTTAATAAATTATATGCCGACTCGTCTCCATTAGCCTGTGCTGTACTTAAATCGTTGGACATTTTTTCGATTTCACTACCAAACACTTCTATGGTCTTGTTTCCTTGCCTACATCGTAGCATTCGGTCTAAAATGGCTGTGTATGATTTAATCGGAATTAAAACATTTTTTATATCTTTTATTAGGTCTGCCACAGACACATAAGACTTATTAATTTTTGTTTTAGCACTGCTAGAAAGACGAGTTTTTAAAACAAAATTGATTAACAGAGGCTGGTCCTCGTTTCTAAGGGTACTACTATAATACTCTATTCCGTCTATTAGTTGGTTAATTTGCGTTTCGTCGCAATCTACTACTGGGAGGAGCGTGAGCGCGACTTTTAGATCGAACGTGGCCATGGTTGTGATCGTTTCTGAATGATGCGGGTTAACGAGTGACTCGATTTCCTCAAAATTACATAAAAACTTTGACGATATTGCTTTTGTTATTTGTAATTCTACAGCATCTATCCCTTTTTTACATAAGTCTGCAGATATTTGTTCAAAAATATTTTTAATTTCCTTTGCTCTTAAAAACTTATTCTGCCCCTGAGCGGAATAACGTTTGTCCTTACTTAATTTAATAATAGAGTCTCTAATAGCCTTAAGCTCACTCAAGAGTTCTGACAGGTTTGCCATGAACACACTTTAGAAGAAAAAAAAAATCACTCACACACACACATAGATTCTTGGTAGCATAGTTATATTAATTCGTGCTGGCTTACACGTTCTGTGCTGGTCCAATTGCCCGTCGAACCGCTCTGCGTTCTACCTCTTCTAATAGTCGTGCGTTAAAGTAACGTAGCAGCCTAAGTACTATATAGCCCGCTAGTACAACGACGATGGTCAGTAAAAAGATCTCTGAAAGTTGCATCCCAACGGCCAAGGGAGTTGATGCTGCCGCCGATTGAGTTGGTGATTGACTGACAATAATATTGTCTTTAGATTGTGGGTTTCCCATAGTTAAACAATTTTGGCTTACAGTTTTTCTTCTTATTTCCTTCGTCCTTCTTGTAGGCCCGTGTAGCACTATTTTCCTGATATTTTGTAGACTTCAACTAGCGATTTCGCGGCGCGGCCTTGTGACACCATGTCACGGTCGCCATGTAATGGCGTTGGGACGGAGACCCGAAATGAAACAATGTCTTGCGTTGAATCAATAATCTTTATCCCCTAGTGTATTATCTTAAATACTAATTAACATCACATCTATACGTGACTAGAGGAAGGACGCCTTGTCAATCAGGAAGACCTTAATTATCACGTACTATTGAGTACGTGCTGATAGTGTAATTCACTATATCACACACCTAATCTATCATATGCGGGGTTAAACCAAGGCAAATAAAAAAAAACAATAGAAAGGCATTCATTTACATCCACAGCGTTCCATTTTACGCATTTCTGACTGAAAACAAATACTTAAATGTAAAAATTTATAAAAATTTACTTTGTTTCCGAGATTCCCTAAATTTACGATCGTGTTTATACAATGTGATAGGGGTAGTACTTCTAACCTGTTAAGGCTAAGTACATCGACAAAAAAAAATATGGTTAGTCCAACCCCCTCCCCCTATAATTTATGACCATTTTTACTTTATGCGATATCAAAGGTTTCATACGTCGGAGAAACATGAAAAAATGGCAAACGGTAGCTAATGACACTGGCTAACTAATAAATTACTTTGTTTTATATGTTTGAGATTATTTTGGTGAGAAAAAAAATCATATATAAAAGAGGGAGGCAAACGAGCAGGCGGGTCACGTGATGGAAAGTAATCACCGCCGCCCATGGACACCCGCAAAACCATTTCACGCCGAATAGGATATTCGTGAGAGGGTGGTATTACGCCGGACGAGCCGGCCCAATGCGTGCTGCAACGCAGCGTGGCTCTACCACTCAGTCAGTGTCACTCATTTAGCACCACCCAGGGATCACGTGTAGGGTCTCAAGGGTAAACCTACGGACGCGAGCAACTTTAACCCCCAAAACTTTTTTATAAGTCCATATTATTTTTTTTTGTTGATGAATTTAGATGTAGTACTTAGCCTTAACAGGTTAGAAGTACCACCCCTATCACATTGTAGAATGTTATGAAAATAAATGAAGCAAAGGAAATGTGTCAGAAAGGTAGCAAATGAAAAACTGTGGTTTCTCCCTATACCACTCATGAACACGGTCATCATGGACATGGCGCATGGCTACGGCCCCAGGTGCCTTACCATTAACTCTTAAAGCAGTCTAAATCCAAAGGTCATGGGTTCGAATCCCATTCCAACTTTTCATAGACTGGTTTATTTTTTTTCTAGTAAACATTTTATCCAGTATTACCTTGATTCTTACTGTGACAAATTCCCATACAAATTTCGCATAGTTAGATTAAACAGCAGTAAGTGATACTGTAACCCACCAACCCGCATTGGGCCCGCGTGGTGGGTTATGGCCCAATATCCCCGCGTGCTATTGTCCACGTGGGAGGCCTGTGCCCAGCAGTGGGACGTTTATAGGCTGATGATAAAGTGATACTGCTCTAAGAGGTGACAGTAAATAAAAGAAAGTTGTCAAGTAAAATTAAGTAAGTTGTAAGAGAAAAGTGTAAGAAAAATCTTTTTTGGGACTTGTCAAAAATGTATTGTTCAAGCCCCTACTAGAAAATAAGAAATAAAAGAAAGCCATAAGTTTGGCTATAGAATAGTCGGGCATTCCACCAGAGAAAAGTAATAAAAGCGAGAAAAAATATGTATGTGATGTATGGAAGTGCGAGAAGAATAGCTTTGAGAACTGGAATGAATGCAAAGATAATACGACTCCAAACATGTTGGAGTAGATTATGTAAAAAGAGGTGACAGTGGAGCCTGGACTTACTTTTGCAAGATAGTTTCCAGTTTACCGTACAGGTCGCGCCTGCTTCTCCTCTGTGCCATTGCTTTCTTGTGCTTATACTTCTTGTGGTAGAACATGAGTGTTTCTGTGGCATTGGGCAGCTCGTACGCTATACCCCAGTTCAGGGCAAGCGTGAAGGTGCCAGGAGCAGAGGTGGGGGCGGGCTGGCCGATCAGACCGACGGTCATGCAGCCAGCGCACTGTAATTGAGGAACAGCTTCTATTTTCAAATACATACATAAATAGTTCTACATGCAAGGTTTGTGGTGGGAGAGCAAGAGTTCGAAACGCCAGAATTAGATCAAATCCTATGTAAAATCACAAATTTTATTTTTTATTTGTAGATAGTCATTGGAAAACGATGTATTTTTTTATTGTTAAACTAAAATACCATACAAATACGCTGACTTCCTTTGAAAATGTTAGTAACCCTTATCTTGTTTCATATTTATGAGTCATGATATTGTGGTCTCTGCATACCCTCTAGAAAACGGGTGTGACGAGTACAATGTAAGTACGAGTATTTTTAATTTTAATTATTTAGGTATTTCATTAAAGCGGTAAAAACCAATTACAGTAATGAAAAAAAATACATTAATTATAATCAAAACAATTCTTAAAAAAAAATTAAAAAAAATAAAAACAAAACAAATTAAATACAAAAAAAAACTAAAATGTATCTATTAAAATAAATAAATTCAAATTATACAATATAATATATAATAATTAAAATTAATACATTTAAGTTTAATTAAAATGACAAGAAAAAATAATTAACGTTATTTATGAAAAAACACGCATTCATATATTTCTTTCACAGAAACGGAAGCACTCTGACAATATGATGAGTTATGTGTGGTCTTAAATGAATGGTGTTACATCGTAACTTTCTGATCTGTTACATCTTACAGATAAAATACGCGACTATAACAGTTTAATGACAATCAAACAGTAAATAATTTATTAACATAAATTAGCTTACCGAAAAACTGGATCCTTCAGGAAAAGTAACATACCGCCTTTTTCTGGACAAAGTTCTTGACCTATCCTTGTACCTATTTTCGCTACCAAAGCACAATATCACTTGACAACACAAAACCACAAGTAGACCACATTTAAATATATTATTCATTATTATATCAGAAAGCTTTATTTATATTTACGGTTTAAAAACTTGTCATCACTGACCGCCCTTTTAAAATACAATAGCTGAAGTAACTTAGCGAAGAAAGTAGTCTGGTAAGGAATCTATGTCACCTAGCCACCTAACGGCATTCTCAATTTTCATGTCTACGCCAGTTTCCGTAACTGCAGCAGCTCGCTAAATAACCCCAATTTCATTCGTACGGGTACTTCGTACTAGTTTAAGGCCTTATTTTTATAAAGCCTCAACAAAATGTTAAGAATAAGTAGTGAGTATTATACAATTAACAGCATTTACAGCTGTTTTGTTTTGGTAATAAGATATCAAACTCCATTGCTGCTCTATATTAATAAGAGATGATTGGTTAACATCAAAATGAACATCGGAAACAGTTAGGTACATTTTATATTCCTGAAATGACATACATTTTTACATAACGATTCTGATCTTCATAGTGGCTTTGGCTCCTAGCTTTGACGTCATACAAATTTAAATTCATCTCTGTTGTTGTCTAGTATACTTAACTTATAAATTTAATTGTCTTGCCATTGGCCACCTGTTGGGCTATGGTTGTATTTTTAGGTATTAAATAGTTACATAAGTCTTGACATATTAAGTCTTAATATACAATTAATTAAGGATACCATAATTGTTATCCTTAAAATTTATGACAAATGGTTATGTTCATTTGCCAGTGGCCGCCTTCCGCTCCCTACCATTTTATAAAATATGCTTTCCGTGGCAGCCTTTAAGTAAGGCAGCACCTTTGTTACATAATATAAAATGAAATGTTAGCATGTAAGTATGTATGTGTGTATGTCTTGTTGGTTGTCCAAATAAATAAATAAATAAATAATATCATATAATATCATACCTGTAAGTAGGCAGAGACGATAGCTTCCCATTTTTAACTATCTTTTTTTCAGGCATGAGTAAATGCATTACGCATACCTTTGCGCTCGGGGAAACGTAGATGGTTACGTGAGACTCACTTTTAAAGAGGGAAAGTAAAAACTCCTGCACTTTCCTTCACTTGCCGATAAGCTCATCTGATTTGCTATGATTCTGACACACTTTGTGAAATTAGTAAGAGAGAATTTGTTATGTCAAGATCAACATCTGATTACAAAATAAACAAACATTAGCGCACCGACATGCACTCGTTTACCTGAATAATTCATTTGTCCTTTCAATAGTAATTTTAATTGGTGACTTATGTCCTAAAAACCAATTTTCTTAGTTCAGAATATATTTAGTATACTAAAACAGCTTAAAAACGTACATACATACACATAATAATCACGACTATTATCCCCGAAGGGTTAGTCAGAGACTAGGCAATCAGGACAGCAAAAGCAGTCCTCCCATTTTTGGGGTGGGCGACAATTACCTCCTATTGGTCCACCCTGGGCAACGGCATCATAGGCTCCCTAGTTTGTGGTGACGGCTGAATATTCTCTCTGCGGTGGTAGGCTCCGCAAGGAGCCGCCTGGTATACTACCACCCTCTTGCCCTCCGGCAAAACCCAACCCAACGCCAAGCAGTCTTACTGCGTTCCGTTGGTGTGCAGGAGTACCAGTGCCATTGGGGATATGAAGCGGCTAGTTGCACTGTTTGGAAGTAAACGCCGATGCTGGTGATTGACCTGGAGGGTAGCAGGATCCGAAGCACGGTTTTGCTGTTGGCCGACCGCAGTTAGTAGGGTGCCTAAGTAGTGCGCTAGCCTCGTGCAAATGGCTGCCCCGCTAACTTGCGAAAAATCCCATAAATGCGTCACCGTGCCAGTTGGCGACTGGATGGTAGGACCCGGTGGACATTCTTGGAAGAGGGGGGGGGGGGGTCGGCGGACGGTTTAGTCGGAGTACACCGGTTGGTCCGCTCAGCGGTGTTTCAGCTGTATTCCATATCTTCAACTTTACTCCCCCTCTCATAAAAAGTAAGTCAAAAAGAAAAAGGTTAAAAGAACGGCTGCACTTCCTCCCAAAAAAAGTGCACCTCACTAAGATCCGTGGTTTGTACTCCAATCTTGAACAGGTCCACCGCCATCTTAAAACCGACAAACCGCACTTATTCTTTTTGATGGAGACGCAGATAGCAACACCGTCGGACGTGTCGTACCTCAATTACCCGGGTTACTCTCTTGAACACAAGTTTAAGAAGTACGCCGGCGTCTGTGTGTTTGTGCGCGATGACGTTTGCTGTAAGCCTCTCCGTGGCTTTTAAAAACCAGGGTTCTCCGCTTTATGGATTTTGGTCGACACCGGAGTGGAGAAATTCATCTACGTCGGTGTTTACCGCTCACACACCAGGAGACGACTAGGCTCTTGAAATATTTATCGGAGACAGCAGATCTAGCCAATCAAAGGTACTGTGCAGCGGAACTAATTTTTCTTGGGGATTTTAATGCTCACCATAGTGAGTAGCTGTTCCCGTATAAGAAAACTGACTATGCTGGACGAGAAGCGCGCAAGTTTGCATTATCGCTGGATCTCACCCAGATGGTGAATGTGGCGACGCGGGTACCTGATGCTGATGGCCATACGCCAAACTGTCTTGATCTTTTACTGACGACGAACAAAAATATACACTCAGTATCGGTCTCAGCTCCCCTGGGAACGTCCGATCATTGTGTGGTGAAATCCGTATTTTCCGTCTGCTCGCCTCCTGATGTCAGCCCTAGGGGCACGAGACATGTCTGGCGTTACGAGTCAGCTGATTGGAACGAGATGCGGCACTTCTTTGCATCATACCCTTGGCGCCAAGTGTGTTTTTTTTCGAACGATCCCTCTAGTTCTGCAGACGCGATCGTGGAAGTGATTCCTCAGGGAATGGAATACTTTGGGGCGGCGCCACCTACCTGCATAACGCCGCACATAGTTCGACACGAAACAACATAGTACCAACTGTGCCAACAGATGGCGCCACAAAAACCAACTCAACGCCATCTCCATACTGCGAAAGAAAATAGTATGGGAAGCCTGCATTGCGGTAGCGAAGTTTCACCACCTACTTCGCCATATATAGCACCTCCAACTAACATCCAATGGCCCTCGGTTCCCGAGCGATACACCAAGCTCGGAGGAAGATCTTCACTTTGCCTTCCTCAATGTGGCATCCGTTCTACCTACCTTCGGCTTCCATACAACTTTATTCCGTTTTCCAACGTTCCTCACGGTCACAATGTCCGACCTTGGATTAATGCGGACTGTGCAAGCGCAGAAACACGTAAAGAATCCGCTTGCCATGCCTGGCTACGCACTCGTGACTGTAAAGAACGGGCTCGGAAGGTTCGTGCGAAGAAGAAGGCCTTCAACTCTGCAGCTAAGCGGTGCAAAAGAATGATCCGCAAGACGCGATTTGACCACATAAGCCACATAGGAGCCAGACTAGCATCTTACCCTGCTGGTAGTAAGCAGTTCTGGTGCCTGTCCAAGTCGGTCGAGTCAAATTTTTGCCCGTCCACTTTGCCCCCATGCTGCGACCCGATGGGACGTTGGCCCACACTGCAACGGAGAAAGCAAATCTTTTTGCATCTCTGTTCGCGGACAATTCGCGTCTAAATGCAAACCTTGCAAAGCCACCAACTTTTCCTCACTGTGGTGCTTCCATGCCAAGTGTCACCATCACCAAAGAGGTAAGAAAAACTTTGCAGAATCTGTACGTGAATAAGGCCAGCGGCCCGAACAAGATTCCAGCTAGACTACTTAGGGTCTGTGCGCCTGAGTTGTCTTCAGTTCTAACGCGTCTGTACCGCCTTTCTCTTCCCACTATAGCGGTTCCTCAGTCCTGGAAGCTTGCAAATGTGCAGCCAGTGCCCAAGAAGGGCGATTTTGCCGACCCCACCAACTACAGACCAATTGCCATCACCTTCATACTCTGCAAAGTTATGGGAAGGGTACTGAATAGAAATCTTTTGTCGTGTCAAGAATCCCACGACCTCCTTAGCAACTGCCAATATTGCTTTCGGTGGGGCCGTTCCACGGGGGACTTCTGGTGTACGTTTTTTTTTTTTTTTCCTATCTGCTAACGGTTTTCTCCCACGGTATGGGAGACATTTTTTGCTTAATTCACACATTCATTCCATTTCTCTCATTTATTCCTCTCGCACTTTCATTCATAATTCTCTATTACCATTCATCATCTTATATTCCTATGCGGCTGGGTTTGCCGTCTACATACATTTACTAGGTCACCCTTGCCATCTCGTTCCTATCTAGCTAATTCTCTATATACTAGGTCTTAACTACCACAATGTTTGCTGAGCAGGGGGTAAATAAGGTACACTTCTCCTGAAAATCATCTCATGAAAAACTTAAAACTAGGTTGGCTTTTTATTTACATTGTTTTACTTACTTACTAGCTTATTACTAAGATACATGTTTCGTTCTTATTTTATACCTTTTGTTTGAACATTTCTTATTCTCTATCTATATTAATCTAGTTAATTCTGCTTGAGCGGATTTGTTGCGCATTCCATAGGAATGTGCAGAAATCCCTCTGCTTCGTTAGACATTGCTGGGGCGAGGCAATCGAGAAGCATTGCGAAGCGCTTGCCGTGTCGCTTGACATCTCGAAAGCCTTTGACCGGGTCTGGCACGCTAGCTTGCTGAGCAAGCTTCCAGCGTACGGCATCTCTGCTGATTTTTGTGTCTGGATTTTGGACTTCCTGAGTGAACGGTCAATCAGAGTAGTCATTAATGGCTATTCCTCTGACCTCATGGCTATCGATGCCGGGTTTCCTCAGGGTTTCCTTCTTTCTGCTACCCTTTTATTGTTACATTAACGATCTGCTAGAGCCTGGAATTGTTGGGTATGCAGACGACAGCACGGTCACAGAGAGGTATTTGTCTAGCGCAAGGGTCGGCGAAGAGGAAGTTCGTTCCTTAAGAGAGGCCATGGTTTAGCGGACAAACTTGGCTTTAAGTCTTGTCTCCCAATGGGGTGACAACAATTTGGTCATTTTTAACGCCACCAAAACGCAGGCGTGTTTGTTCTCTGCCAAAAGGAGTCTTTTTAACCTGGCTCATTCTTTCCGGGGTGCAGATGTACCAATTACCGACAACCTCGATCTCCTCGGCATGAAGTTGACCTCCAATCTTAACTTCGGCGACAACATCAAAATCAAGGCTCAAACTGCGGCCAAAAAGCTATGTGTTTTAAAAAAGGTTAAGCTATATTTTTTCACGCCGGGACAGCTTCGAACTCTATATAAAGCACAAGTCCGGTCGTGCATGGACTATTGCTGCCACTTTTGGGACGGCTCAGCAAAATATCAACTTGCCGCGCTCGATTTGGTAGAATGCAGAGCCAGGAAACTTATAGGTAACGATAAGTTTGTGAAAACTACCCAAGTAAAACACATAGGCTGAATACTAGATGAATAATGGATTATTGTGTACTTAGCGCTGAATAAAATTACTGAATAAAAGCAGAGTAGCATGCTATTCAGCCACTACACTGCTTAAATAGGCACAAATTATTCAGCTTTAGTTCGCAATTGCTAAGTAATATCATTATAGTAACGTTATAATCGCAGTATAAGGTGTAACAGGTGGTAACAAGGGAAAATACTAGCAAATTAAGGAAACACTAGTTACCCTTTATTTAGACAATTGTCGTCTATGTACGCTTTTATATTTATAGTAATTAAGTTGAAGGTTCACGATTTGTTCTGTAAGAACGTTTATTAATACTTTTTGTGACAGATGATTTATATTTATGGCAGTGAGAGAAAAATATCATTGGTGAGAGAAGATAAGTTTTTAAAATGATTGTATGATATCGGTATATGTTCCTTTTGTTAATAACTTCAATATTTTAAGTGAAAGCTAGTGGGAATTCAAAATTACTGTTAGAGTATACATATATTTCTAAGAAAATTTTCAAGCGCCAGTGCATAAATAAGTTTTTACTACAAATTATACTAAAATAAACACATTATATCGAAAACATTTCGGGTAAAAATTGATTGTTTGTGTCATTATTCAAGTCTGTCACCAATAATCACATTAAAATATTTACTTGTAATTCCTTACTTTACTAAGTTCGTGTTAAATAAATAAAATTATGTATACCAGTGTAGATATTAAAGGTTATACAGAATAAAAAATGGTGGTGAAATTAAAGAGCGATGTGAACCGTTATACTTCAACATTACTGTCGTAGCCCGCGTAATGGGGCACATATGTCTGCTTATTCAAACTTGGCCGTAATAAAGTCTTACATGTGAATCCATATACGGCAATACACTGATTACTGGCTGAATATTCGTTCGAACTAGCATCGATAAAATGTGTGATAAAATACACTTTTAAGGATCTGCATAATATCTATAGACTGATCCATTTTAGGGACTTGTTACGTAAATGAATTGATCCGTGACAAGATTAACGGGGATATTCTTATTCAGTCATCACCAGATTAAATCAACTGATGTGAACCTCTATTAAGCAATATACGTTATAAAATACTCGAAGTGCTCTTCAAGAGTAATAAGAACGTTCAGATGAACTTGTAAACAGCCACTATTCAGTCGTAAATAATAGCAGTATAGATACGGATAAACAGGGAAATTTTACACCATTTACTGAATAACACACAAAATGTACTCCTTTATATATCATATATCTGTGTAACAGTACACATGTACTCCATTTAGAAGGCAGCGTTTAGAGGTACACATTTACTCTATTATACAGCATATGACATATTTGCCACTACTTAATTGCCCTTATTCAGTAAGTAGGCTTGAAAATTTAAAACGGCTGAATAAAAGCGTAGGTTATATACCAAATAAACGCATCTTGCTGTTTAAGGGTTAAGAACATCTACCATTATTTAGTTCTTATTCAGAATATAGCTCCTTGTATACTAATATTCAGCTTAAGGATCACCAGTGAATTATAATAACGGTTTTAATACTCTGTAAGCAACATTTATGACCACAATTTTAACCGCCTCTGTGGTCTAGTGGCTAAGCTACCTGTTTCAGACCCAGAGGTCCCGGGTTTGATTCCCAGCGGGGGGTACATCTTTGTGTGCTCGGTTTGGTTGGTGGTAGGGCTGTTAAGTCCGCCTGGCTAGCTACCACCATCTTATCTAAGTCTGTCGCCATAACAACGATGTTTATAGCATTGTTGTGATCCGGCAGTTTGAGATGAGATAGCCAGTTCCTCAGTGGTTGAGGATTCCGGGTGAAGCGCGCTTCCACCTTCGGCCTTATCGTCACTTACCATCAGGTGAGATGAAGGCCAAGCGCTTACCCGTTGCCAATAAAAAAAAAACAAAAAAAAAACAAGTGATTAAATATACAACTTTCTGTGTTACTTGGGTAAGCTTCTCAGTCTCGCTCACCGTCGTTCAGTTGCTTGCTTGTCGGTATTTTACAGGTTAGTTTACTTCGGAGAGTGTGCTATGAGCTACACGAGCTCATTCCACCGTCCCCTTTTTACTTTCGGGAGTCCAGACGTACGGCGGGTTACCACCCTTACATGGTTAATATTCCACTCATACGCACCAAGCGCTATTCGTCTTCATACGTAGTTTTTTTTGGGGGTAGGTGCTAAATAAGTTAACAACAACTTTAAGACTATAAACTATAAACTAGTCGGTACCTTTCTTGTAATTTGTTTTGTTGATTTGATTGTGAGTGACATTGATAAAACGGATTGACATATGTCAATGTCAGTTTTGATTTTTTTTTGTTGCGTTCCGTTTCTGACTTTGTATTCGCAACTTTTTTTTATTTTTTTTTATTAGTTTTCGCAACGGGTTCACGCGTAATTGTCCATATGTTAATGTTTTTTTTAAATTTAAATTAAATGTCTGCTCAAGTGATTTACGATTGCACAAACCAGCGGGTGGAGATAGCTTGGTTTTATTTTGTTTTAAGGTAATTGGGTGAATAGTTTCATCTCATTATCTTTATTTTTTTTTGTTTGTGATATTGTTATTATTTTATATATCTTATATTTATTTTTATGTCAACCTCAGGTGATGATTCAAACTATCTTTCTTTGAATTCTAGTAGTAGTGATGAAGACAGTTTTGTTAGCATCCCGTCCCTTTCCGATACTCTTGAGTGTCAGTTTTCTGATGTACCAAAAAACTTTAACGTCATTCACATTAATGCGCAAAGTATTCCTGCTCATCATTCAGACATGCTGGCGTCACTCGATCACAAAAATATTCAAGCTGTATTAATCTCCGAGTCTTGGCTTAAACCGTGTTTACCTTCTACCTCTTATGCTCTGCCTGGCTTTCACCTTATACGCAACGATCGTACTGGCTCCAGGGGTGGCGGGGTTGCTATATACTTACGTGCTCATCTTCCTTTCTCTGTAATTAGCACCTCGGCACAACCACCTCCTGCTAACGCAGGCGAGCATTTGTTGGTTGAAGTTCTTCTTTCTCACAATAAAGTCCTTCTCGGAGTTTATTACAGCTCTTCTTCAAATATTAATTTTTTCACGTCTTTCGAGAAATTACTCGAAGACATAGTTCCTTCCTACAACCATTTAATTATCATGGGTGACTTTAATACTTGCCTTCTTAAGAACGATTCTCGCACTTCATTGCTTCAATCCGTTATCAGTTCTAATAACTTAAATATTCTCCCCCTTACTGCCACCCAGCATTTCCCGAACTCCACTCCATCTTTAATAGTGTCATCTCCTCAGAATGTTGCGAAACACGGTCAATGCTCAGCCGACGCCTTTTCGTACCATGATTTCTTATTTTTGTCTTATAAAGTTCGTCCTCCTAAAGCTTAACCCAAAATCATTCTTCAGTGCAATTTTAGTGGTATGGATCAACATGCGTTCCGTGATGACGCTTGTAAAATCGATTGGACTCCTGTTTTTCTCGCTCAGTCTGTTAATGAACAAGTTGATGTTTTTAACTCCCTTGTAACAGTATGACAAACATGCACCATTTCGAGCTACTAAGATAAAGCATCAACCGGCGCCATGGTTGACAGACGACATAAAAACGTTAATGAATAAAAAAGTAGCGGCGAAAAGTCAATTTAAACTTCGACCTAATGACCACAACAGGGCAAGGTACGTCGAGGTTCGTAATCGCTGCAATAGGGCGTGTAGGGATGCGCTACGCCACCACATCTATAATTCAGTTGAAAATGTAGATCTATCTAAAGTGTGGAAATTCCTTAAGTCGCTTGGAATTGGAAAAGTAAAACAAAACTCTATTTCACCCAATATTAATATTGACTCACTAAATCTCCATTTCTCTTCTTCATCATGTATCAATGATGTGAAAAAAGTGAATGAATGCTGATAAAGCGACTACATTAGACAAACTGTCTACTGTATCAATCCCTAATCTTTCTCCCTTTGCATTTGACCAATTATCGGATTGTGATGTTAAAAAGAGCTTGCTGTCAATTACTTCTAATGCGGTAGGTGGGGACGGCATTAGCCGTAATATGTTAGTACCGATCCTAGATATCATCCTTCCAGTCCTCACTTTTATTTTTAACAGCTCCATTTCTAATGCTGTATTCCCATCGTCATGGAAAGACGCTCAAATAATTCCTTTGCCTAAAAAACATAACCTAAATCCTTTGCTGAATATCGACCTACTTCCATTCTCCCTTTCCTATCCAAAGTCCTCGAGCGTCTTGTCCATAATCAAATCAGTAAGTTCCTATCCCATCATAATCTTCTAAACCCACTCCAATCCGGTTTCCGTCCTGGCCATAGCACTGTGACTACTTTAGTCAAGATCACTGACGACATCCGCCTCGGCATGGAAAACGGTCACCTTACTTTGCTTACTTTGCTGGACTTCAGCAATGCTTTCAATACAGTCGACTTCGACATACTTTTATCTTTGATGCGCTCACTTAACATATCTCCAACGGTAATTGAGTGGTTTCACAGCTACCTGCACGGACGCAGGCAGCGGGTTCGCCTTGAAGAGAAATTATCTACGTGGTGTGACTCGACGGCTGGTGTCGCGCATGGAGGCGTTTTATCTCCTCTCCTCTTCGCTATATTTATCACTTCTATTTCTGAAAACCTTTCTTCTTCCTACCACCTATATGCAGACGATTTACAAATTTATTGCCAGGCACCACTTAATAATCTCGTCGAAGCTATAGAAACTACCAACGTTAATTTAAAACAAATTGTTGATTGAAGCCGAGCCTACGGACTCAAAGTCAACCCAAGCAAAACACAATAGCCTGTATTTTGCTTGACGTTGACTTTGAGTCGATGATGACGACGATGATGATCGGCAGCTCCAGGTTGCTTTCCAAGGTAAACTGGGAAACCCTCCCCAAGGTTATATTTGATGGAGTGGATATCCCTTTTAGCAAATCAGTTGCTAACTTGGGTGTTATTGTTGATAGTTGCTTGAGTTGGGGGCCGCAGCTGCAAGCTGTCAGCCGCAAGCTTTACGCGTCCTCGGCTTCTTTAAGAAGATTGCGTAACTTTTGACCCACTGCCACTAAAATTGCGCTAGCGCATTCGCTGCTTCTTTCCGTTTTAGACTATGCTGACGCCTGCTATCTTGATCTCTCGGAGGACCAGCTAAATAAACTTGAGCGCCTTCAAAATCTTTGTATTCGATTCATATTTGGCTTGCGCAAGTATGATCATGTTTCTGAGTACCGCGCTAAACTCAAGTGGCTTCCTATTCGTCTTCGCCGGAATACTTACATCCTCTCGCTTCTATATAACATATTGTTTAATCCCACCTATCCTTCCTATCTAATGGAGCGTTTCAGTTTTCTTTATTGTTCGAACTCGCGCTCATTACGGTCATTAGAAAATCTTAGCCTTAGAACCCCTCTTCACAACACCACCTTTTACGATTGTTCCTTCACTGTTGAAGCTGTTCGTTTCTGGAACTCGCTTCCAGTTGCGATCAGGCGTGCTCAAACCATTCACGCATTAAAGGAACTCGTGAAAAATTTCTACCTTTCCCTTTAACCCTATCCTGCTACATAGCTGTCTTTGTCTCCTATTTCTTACCTGAGACTATTATGTTTAAGTATGTATATGTAAATATGTATATTATTAATATTTAATTATTTTATAGTTTTATAATAAATGTTATAATATAATTAATATTTTATTTTAATTATTTTCTTAGTTTTGCTTTTTATTGTGTTCTTAACTATGTTTTAAATATTCGCACCTCCGATCATAAAGTTTATAAGTTCTCTCCATCCGATTGGTTGTCTGGCAGAAATCGCTTTTAAGCGATAAGACCGCCAAATTGTAACTTTGTATTTTTGCTCTTTTATGTCTAAATGTTTGTGTTATTATGTTACAATAAAAGTATTATCTATCTATCTATCTACATAATGCGTACAGCCAAGGTATGGAATTCCCTGCCGGCGTCTGTGTTCCCGAGTGCATATAGCCCCAACATCTTTAAAGCCCGAGTGAATAGGCTGCTGGGTAAGCTCGCTTTATCATCGGCCTCTTCTTAATCCTACGGATAAGAATGTGGCCAAGCGCAAGCCCATCTATTATAAAAAAGTGCATTTTTATATACCGATTAAAACATAAGCAACAAAAAATTATATAAAATCTTAAAACATATCACTTGTATAAGCAATACAATTATGTAGGTATGTAACAGAATTAAATCCACAAAAATATAAAGACATATAAAACATATGTGTAAGTTACAAAATATTCGTATCCGAATGTTATCCTTTCACTGAATCTGACACGTCTTTGTCGCCCAAATCCTTTTAGTCAGAAATAGGGTGTCCTTATTTTGGGTTCTGCAAAGCACATTTCGGGTACTAACCTTATAAAGTCTACCTACTCCTTATACCTTCATTACCTAATCTAAACATGAAACAGGCGTATTGACGCGTGAACTCTGAACATCGTTAAGTCTAAAAGAATAATGCGCTACAACGTCGGGCTCTGGATCCGACATTAATTGGAGCAGTAACGCCGTGAAAGCTTTTCGTAACGATTTATTGGATAGGACTTTGATTCAGTAAAAAATAACGAGGCGAAGTGCCTCACTCCCATCAACAAATTGGGTTATAGCTGTGGCACTGCCTAATGCGGCGACGCGTGGTTAAATATAAAAACTCTTTGGTGTGAGAAAAATGGCTTACTCCGTGAGTTGCCGGGGAGTTTTGGAACATGCAACTAAGGCTCTTTACGCAGATGCGAGCTAAAGATGGCTGACAGGTTCACTCAGTTATTTTCAACTTTCAGTACTTAGTGAAATTTCGCATAGCTTATGTTCAGATTAATAAACTTTTATTTTTTCTTATAACATGCAAAGTTTCATTTTAAATGTTATATCAGCATATTTGTTTGAAAGTTTTTTATTTGAAACTTTGAATGGGATACCGAAATTGTATTATTCCCTTTGTAATGTCCCTTTGAAATAGAACATTTGAAAACTCAGGTAAATAAAACAATGTGAACCCTCCACCGTAAACAAAACCCTCCAGTAATCAATAATTAACCTTTATGGATGGAATCTACATCGGCCGGCACCGCGCGGCGCCCAGGTGCTTGGTGATAACTTTCCTTAGCAAAATCTTACTAACTTCTACTGTCGCACCTCATGGTCGTTGGTAAATTGCAGTGTCAAACTACCGCCTCGGTCGCAAGCGTGATGATTAAGCTCATATTATTATACCCATCAATTTGTTACAATTAAATTAAAACATAACAACAAGGACTTTGCCCGGATATTAGAGAGTATATGTAAGCTACTGACATATCCACTAATGACAGCTGCGCGCAAAAGGTCACACACTCACTGCCGTTAATTAAGTTTTAATGACAATTAAGGTCTCTTGCTGTCACTTTCTTATGTATAGTGCTAAATAGAGAGAAAGACATTTAATTGTCATTAAAGCTTTATTGATGTCTCTGAGTACGGTAGTCAGTCATAGTCATAAATTCCTTATTTAAATAAACATTAAAATTTAATGATGACCTCCGTGGTCGGGTGGTTAGGACGCTGGATCTGGCGTCGCACCATCTCTGAGGTTCCGGGTTCAATTCCCGGTCGGGTCAATTTAGAGTAAAACTGTTTTTCTGAATTGATTTCGGGTCTGGGTATTTTTTCTATGTTTGTACATATTTAGCTTACCATATAAATAAATTTATTTTTTAAATTAATTTAAATATTGTATTTTTCATTGTATTTTTACTAACATAGATGACTCTGTTACTAACAATTGGATCTGGTTATCAGAATAAATAAATATTATTATTATTATATTATTATTATTAATGAGTTTCAAAAGAATAGGTAATAATCTTGGTCTAGATAATCGGTGTGAGCGTAATTTCTATTTCTTCAAAATCGTCAAAAAAAATATGTTTTATGAATATCCAGAAAGTCATCATCATCACCATTCCATTCCGTATACACCCCACTGCTAGCCACAGGCCTTCTCCCTGCTATGCTATTCTCTTCTGTTTCGACCTGTAAGCATCCAAGTTTCTCCAGCTCCTAGAAAGTGCTTCACCATAATTGCTCGATCTGTCCAAAGACAATCGCAGTTTGTGCGTCATCACAATCGTCCCAATAAATTATCCGAATAAAAGAAGCACACGCAACCTGACAAACGCTCCACATATTGGCGACGGCCCATGCCCCGCCATGACGGATCGCGGCCATTCCATTAGACGAGTTAGCCGCCCAAAAATGTGACCACCATTACTCCCGATACGTACGCAGACAAATCATGCTCATATTTACGGCGCGGTCGCGTAGTGAATGCTTTTGAATTTTGCCATGCAATTTTGTGATTTATACATAAAGTTACTATACCTAGCGGAATAGAGCAACAAACATGAGCTGTCAAACGAAACCGAAATATGACGGCATTTGTGTGTGTAAAGAATGCGTTCAGTGATTTTACGTCATGTCGCTTTTCACATTAACATCGATATCGATTATATTAATTACTAACAGTAATAGTATTAATAGAACTAAAATAGGATGGGATGGGAAAATATCCACGATTTCACGTAAAATCCGAAAAATTCGCAAAACCCAAATTCTCAGCGTGCTGATAAGTGCTGACAAACAGTAGCCAAAAACAGTTCTGTGACGTCGCATCACGCATCTCTTTTTATCCCACAGTGTTGTTGCTAGTGACATCCTGCTCGCTCAGCCCTTTGTTTCTCTATTCCGCTAGGTATAGTAACTTTATGGATTTATATGGGCGTGATGTGAGGTTCCACTTATGTATCTACAATTTTTTTTCAAGTATTTCTGTTATCAAACCTAAAACGACTCTATATTATAAACATCCATTGAAGTCTCCATGACCCTGTAAATGTATCACTGCTAAGAATAGGCCTTTCCTCTTTATTGGGAAATCGAGGCACAACGAAAGGTTTATAGGCTAATTAAGGTTATAACCTACAATGTGGTAGATTATGTGAATGACAGAAATTTATTGGTGGGTATTGCTTTACTAAGGGTGGATTCGACCAAACTGGAATAAGACTTACTCCGAGATTAGTCTATACAAATTCGGCCTTTAATCTAGGTATAAGACCTTATTCCAGTTTGGTCGAATCCACAAGTACCAAGAATTTTCTTAAACTTGGGTATAGGAACACAGAACCGGAGAGAGTCCCGTCGAGTATCTCGCGGCACCTTCTCAGTTTTAGGTTCTAAACGGCGACCCACGCGACTTCAAGAAATTGGGTGGTGACGTAAGTGCAGCCATGAGTTACTGCCCAATTTTTCAGGCATTAGTAATTGTTGGGCCCCCCTTACGCTTCTCCGTCGTCATCTTATCCTCAATTTTAAGAGTACGAAGGATTTATTGCTACATACGTCACGGCATAGCTTTGTCTTCGAGCCCTTACCATCAGTTTTGGTAATCCGACATTTTTTACAGTCACTTTGCCTTTCCAATCACTTAGGCTTCTAAAAAACTTTATACTTTTAGTCTTATTTAAGTGATTGTTTTATAACCCACTTGTGTTTATCTACATGATGTAAATTGTTATTAACAGACGGCACATCAACTTTTGCAATGACGGGTCACCAGACTAATGACTGATTATAATAATTTTGATAAGTCATGGGAAATAAGGTCATGGAAATATTAGAATCTTATTCATGGTCAGATCAGTTTGTATTATACAATATTCGTACATACATTTTTATTTTCTACGTTTCGTTATCCGCAATTTTTTATAATAAAATAAAATAAAAAAAAATTGGTTGCCTGTAAAGTCGGTATACGGGCGAAAGTTTTACGTGACAACGACTTTGAGTGGTAAAATAATTTTAATGTGAATATTCATTCGTATAGTAGGAAGAAGGATGAAATAATAGTAACAATTTAAAACATTTATTTAAACAAAGAATTATATTTAAAACATAGTTGAGTGGGAGAGAGACGCAAGGCATTCGGCGGGCCTCTCTCTCGTTCGGTGACTCATCGTAACGTTACCGAGCGTTACACTTTTTCATAAGTGACTCCCAGCCGCAACCTAATTTAAGACGTTGTCACGTCAAAAATAAAAAATAAAAAAAATTTGCTTTATTTTCCAATATCGATATTACAATATTTTGAGTCATCCCAGGGGGTACTATGTATCTATCTTTTCGTTGTTAAGTTGGGTGCAGCTCAAAATATATTTTCTTCTTCTACTGTTACAGTAAATAAATTGATAAAAAAATACCTATAAAGTTTCATGGAACAAATAGTAAGGACTTTTGGTTTTAATGTTGCAAACTTCGTAGAAAAATCTCTCTCGAATCGTTCGCGATCGCTTATAATGTGGCAGTTACCGAAGAGTGAGCAAGTTCTACAAACTTTTCTAAAAGCCAAAAAAATAAGTCTTTAACGTTTTACTTCCAACAACTTGGATATTTCTTTACTGAAGAACAGAATATACGTACGGCAAATTGTTTTGGAAGTACTGTTTTATTACCTTTGCTCAAAGCACATGGAATTGGTGTGGTCTCAATAATAATACAAAACAGGCTGCGAAATTAATCTTAAAGTATTTGAAACTTTGCAGAATTAGCAGTCTTTTTCATATTCTGTGTTTGTAGGAGTCACTGTGGTTTTGTTTTTTCGAAAAAAAAAAGTTTATTTACTAAGAAACGGGTTGAAGTACCTCCATATTTCAATACATTTCTATGACACATTTTCATTTCATAATATATTTTGAACCTTCTATTTTATTTAATTACCTGACTGATTAATATTGAATATATTGTTTTTAACAGTGTGACTAATAGGAAAAATATTCCTGATTTTCACACTGGTGTGACATGTTGGTGTGACCACGAGTCTGAACTCTTTTTAATTTTGTTTTACAACCAATTATTTTAGAAAGTTGTTCAGTTCTATGATCGGAATAACAGATCAAAATTTGGACACTGATTCCTAAATCACCCAGCGTATCGGTACTTGGAGTTATATTACATCAAAATGGATCTCTCAAACTTGTCCAATGATCATATAGCTTTATGACCGACAGTTATTATCTAATCCCATCCACTGTGGTTAACTATAATTTTCATTCATGTCCGTAAGGTTACGTTCCGGGAGCCAATTAAATTAGAATCATTGTTATAGTTAACAAAACGTTGAAAAAGAAAAAGTATGTATTTCCCACCACATTTTTTTTAACCGTGTGGCGTAACGGTGAAAGAATACTTCCTCCTCCTCTCTGCCCTTGGGTGTCGTAAAGGGCGACTAACGGACTAAAGACTGCACACACATCCAACAGTATAGATCGGCGATGGGCTCACCACCTGTCACGTTGAGCACATGTGCAGTCCCCTCATTGCCTAGTCTCTGACTAACCCTTCAGGGATAATAGTCGCGATTATTATGTACCTTTTTTTCAACTTTACGTTATTATTTGAGTTTATTTGGGCGTTTATAACGCCAATAATCAAATATCACAAATCATTCTTGAAGTTTAATTCTGATTTAAATAATCCGATATAATAATAGGCAAAACATACTAGACATTAATTGGACATAATGTTGCTATGCTGAATGGACAAAAAACAGTTATAAGTAAAGCAATTAAAAAGCGGCAATATAATTTTATTAATAAATCCATAACAAACGATAACTTATTAGAACAAAAACAACAAAATACCTACCTCTAATCAAATTAAAAACAAAAACATTATTTCGAAATCCTATCATGGTCGAGCATTATTACTATAACTCTTCATACAAGTCATCTTCATAACTGGTCATAGAAAGTAATTCAATAAAATAAGTAATTAAGGTTTTTCTGCAATATGCTAGCTAATATATAGTTTTATTGGAAATTTTCTAAAATATTTATATTTGTAATGGATACATACACTCATATCAAGAAACACAATTGTTCAATTATTCCTGGTTAACTTGAAAATTTAAACATATTTTGAATATGCTTTTTTGTCATTTTAATTTAATTAAATTCACTATTGTAGTCTATAAACAAAAAAGGACTTAAGTTCTCTTTTGCAACAGGATTACTATCAGCTCTAAGTAAACGATACACTTTCTTCGTAGATATCCGAATCCATGTAATTGTCCCGATTAACATACTCTTTAATCAAAATTCACCAAAGAAAGTCAAAGAAATACACTTTTAAGTCATCTCCGGTTGTTGTGCCATCACAAAATGCTTCAGTGAAAACGGACAGTACTCTATTTGATCGCAGTAGTGCGGCGTCAGCACCTCGTCGTATGACCCTCGCATCTCTTCAGCAAACTCTTCGTCCAATTCTGGAACTCTGTGGATTATACAATCAGAAATCACGTACTGTACTTTATTGACAAAAGATTGTGTTGTTAATTTGCGAGCTCATTAAATACAACTTGGAGATGAAAATACTGCTTTATTAATTAGGCTGAACAATAGAAAACAAGAATAATATAAAATATGTATAAAATTTGATGATTATAACGTCTGTCAACGAAACGAAAATGAATAAATAAAGTAACTTTTTCAAAAAAAAAGAACTCTTTGACCTCATCCCTCCTTCTCCCTTCCTCCATAGGAGTACGCGTGCTGCTCTGCGGAGTCACCAATTTACAGTCTCTAACATTCCATCTCGCACAAAGAAATTTGGTGACTCGTTTCTTTGCCGCACTTCCAAAAGATGGAATAGTCTACCAGCACACGTATTCCCTCCTACCTATGACATAGGGTCCTTCAAACGAGGCGTGAAGAAGCACTTTGTGGGCCGGCAGAGTGAGGATGACTGATGCTACGTCTCTTACGCTGCACCAGTTGTCCTCGCGCCTGGACCTCATTTCCACTTAACATCAGGTGGAGTGGGGTCATTTGCCGGGCTTAGTATAAAAAAAAAATGCTTTTGAACGTCGATAATTTTTTTTTGCCTACTACCTAGAAGTAGCGATACCTAGAAGTACATCTATAAGGTAGAGAAGAATGGGCGCAATATACTCCAAAGCTTTCGTTTTCACAATTAAACTCCTAAGTGCTAGTCACACTTGGGACTTTTAGGACGATGTAACACTGGTACGAGTAATATCAGTTACTTATGACTTTATTATAATATGCGCTATGGCGCTTGATATTTTCATTTGGTTACTAATCAAGGCACAGGTGAGCTGCAAGCGTCACTTAAAAGGTTGGAGCGGTTTCCACTATGTAATTCTTACAGGAAAACGGCGTAAAATAAGCATAAATATATGTGTTATCCCAACGAAGCTTAAAAATAATAATAATTTTTATCACAAACTAGCTCGATTCAAGCAAAAACAGCACTTTTACAATTATATTTTATGAATAGCCCAGTTTTGTATAATAAATCAAACGCTTCGTGGAGTCCACGCAGAGGCGCCTCCATGATGCATAGAGCGATTCCCCAGTGCACTTTTATGATCAAAGTGCTTTTGATATTATTTCCCTGGTGTTTCCCCAACGATATATCATAAATATATTGCGGGACCGCTCTATGATTATAAATGCATTTGGTAATCAAATTGTGTGGCAGTAAAGCGTTTTATGAAGGTTGTGTGTTTTTCAAATTAAAAAAGAGGTTACCCCTCTCTTTTCATTTTAATACGTAATGTTATTAGATTATACATACATACATAATCACGACTATGATCCCCGAAGGGTTATACTAGGCAATGAGGACAGCCAAAGCAGTCCTCTACCATAGTCCACCAAATAGCGACTACACATGTGCTCAGTGAGCCCATCGCCGCTCTATGCTGTTGGATGTATGTACAGTCTTTAGTTCGTTAGTCGCCTTCTACGACACCCAAGGGAAGAGAGGGGATACTTTTACCTCTACGCGACACGGTTATTACATTCCGTATAAATCTTTGTAAAACATTTTGAGCGGATATAGACTAGCTTTTTTTTTAAATAGTTCCGATTCCTTTATAGGCTGTGGTCACAAGGCTAAGGTAATACAAAATAATTCCGAAGCTGCGTTGTGGCGGCTCAGCTTCCAAATAATACTATCCACCCATCTCTTACCGTGGATGTCGTAAAAATCGACTAACGGAATGAAGACTAGGTGTATGTGCACATCCAAAAGCTTAGCGGTTTAGGAATACTACCACCCCCTCTCTTCCCTTGGGTGTCGTAAAAGGTGACTAACGGACTAAGGATTGCACATACATCCAACAGTATAGAGCGGCGAGGGGCTTACCATTTGTCACGCTGAACACATAATATCTCTGACTAACCCCTAAATAGTCGTGATTATATGTATTATATGTATGCAAAAGCAAAGCGGCAATGGGCTCACCATCTGTCCTGCTGAGCACATGTGCAGTTGTTATTTGGTGTGTGGAGTGTGGCCAGTGCACTGCTTTCGGTCCTCATTGCCTAGTCTCTAACTAACCCTTTGGGGATAACCGTGAGTGTATGTAAGTAAGGCAGTTTTATTGTGTAAGGAACAAGGTACTGTAAAAGCGGGTCTTATAGCTAACAATAGTGTCACTTAATCCTACTTTTAAAGTGCTTTCACAAATAGGCGTTTTAGTCGCGCGACTGCAGCGTTTTTAATGCTGGATTTACACGAAGCCAATACTTGAGACAATCCACTAAGCCAGTCCAATAAGCCAATGCCAATGCTAAGCAAAAATGCCTTGAGGACAATCCAATGTAGTGGACTGTCTCTATTTACACGATGCCAATATTGGACTGGCTTATTGGATTGTCTCAAGTATTGGCTACGTGTAAATCCAGCATAAGTAGCGCTGCAGTAGCACGACTGAGTATCCATACATAAATTTACTAGCTACGCGACAGAAGCGCGAGTGCTGCGCCTGGAGCTTGTGGTGGTGCGATTAGACGGCGTTAGATCAGTGTTGCGAGCGCATCTGTAGCAAAGTTGCAAACTACCTACTTTATAGCATGTTTGATACCAAAATAATAAACGAAGAAGAATGATGAAATACCGTTGGAATCCATATTGGAAATAAGCTAGTCACCCCCACGTTCAACGCGCGTCTGTAGCGCGACATTGAAGCGCGGCTGTCGCTAGCGACAGCGGGCATCGCGGGGCGACTTATGCTGGAAACAAATTACCGGACGCGGCTGACGGACGCGGCTGACAGCCGCGACCTATAGGTAATCTAGTCAATGAATGTACATTAAGTTGTGCAAACTATCGGCGTTCGGACGTCCGACAGAAATCTGGCGCGCTGGATGTTTGAAGGCTGTGCACACATATCAGTCGCGGCTGTCAGCCGCGTCCGTCAGTCGCGTCCGATAGTTTGTTTCCAGCTTTAGCCGCGCTACAGCCGCTTCACACTAGTGAAGGGATTCCAGCGCTGCAGCCGCGCGACTTAAACGCCTCTTACAAGTGCATACACAAATATTTTAATGAAGTGACTTAACTTCATAACAAAATGGAAATATTATTTTTATATTCTCTAGGTAATCTAGTCCTTGTATTTTTGCTCTTTTATGTCTAATGTAAATGTTTGTGTTATGTTACAATAAAAGTATTGTCTAACTATCTATCTAATCTATATTATTAACTATTTATAATCTAGGTATTCTTGAATATTATAAAAACAAAATTCTATTAGCCAAGCTTTTACTAACAAACTAAATTATTGCAACTTGTGAGTTTAAAAGACGTCTGGCAAATTATTATAAATTTTAATACACATACCTATTAAAGTATAATTAGATACAAGCATTAGTTTAGCAGGAGGCTTGTTACGTATAGCTCCAGCACCAATATCGCCGATCTGCAATTATTTCATTATAGCGGCGCATGGAAACGACCAGAATCTAAGGCTCGTATTCTAAAACCAAACTCACACTCAAATCTCTGCTTGAGTAGAGTTAGAAAGGGATGGCGATATATGCGATGAATAGCACCATCCCTTTCTAACTGTACTCAAGCAGAGTTTTGAGTGTGAGTTTGGTTTTAGAATACGAGCCTAAGTGCCGAGTCAGCAACACGCGTGTCAGCCGTCACCCGACGGAGCCACAGCGAGTTTCGTCACTTTTGGATCAACCATTGAAAATTAGGCAATGTACTTAGCTATGATTAAATAAATGTAATTTTTGTTGTTATACTTTGTTAAATAAATTTGTATTTTTTTCATCCTTTCGGCTGTAGCCTTCGTGATTGGCTTATGAAGTTTGTTTCTATACATAGAACGAAGATTACGTGTTGTTTTCGATCATCTTAACACTAGATACAGCATTAGCGCTCATGAACCTAATTATTATAGGTTAGCGCTCTCAAAGTGACGAGACGCCTCAATTGATATAGGTATAACTGGTCACATCGAAAATAAATTCTAATTCGTCATAACGCGAAAATCTCTTAAAGTTCCTCCAACAAAGAGTGAGCATTGGATTTCTCTCAGTTGTCATTGACGTCCGTCCAAAAGTATAATGTACAATTCAAGTATTTATATTTATTTTATTTTTATTTTTATTTATATTTTATAATATTTTAGGAAGAATAACAAACAACTAAAACATATGATATTAGACAAACAAGTCGTTACTACAGTAACTATGGAACATCTTATCTCAAAATATTCTAACCAGTATTAACTATGAGACTATGAAGGTGATAAAAGTGATGATGTGATGAAGTGATGAAGATAGGGGCCGAGTATCAAAACTAATTGTGATTATTCAAATACAAAATTATAGAATAATTGGAACCACTTTTCAACCATATTTTATATAGCTGGAAGGTGTAAGTACATAATTTATTACAGTTGTGTTATGTTGTATCCTAATCCTTTTAATGTTGCGTTATTGCTCTTTGGTAACATTCCTATTTCCGAACGACATTGATCAGTCTTGCGCGGAGTTGGTGGCTCAAAATCGCGATGTATCCCCCAGTGATATTATGATTTAATCCGACCACGTAGGGATGTCACGTACATGGATTATACGCCAATTAGCGTGTTATTGGAGAAATTGTGATGGAAGCGTTATCTATGACATGATTCTGTTTAGCTTAGATTCATTAAGTCTAGAAAATGTTTTGAAAGGCATGATTATATTCAGGTGTTTATAGAAATGGCTACAAAAGCTTTTTGATGTGTTTTTATAGAATAAGTTTGTTCCTTAGAGGTTTTTAGGTTATTAAAATAAGCTTTCACAGGTACTTCAACATACATACATATAATTACGACTAATTATCCCCTAAGAATTAGTCAGAGACTAGGCAATGAGGACAGCAAAAGCAGTCCTCTACCGTAGTCTACTTTTCACCAAATAGCGACTGCACAAATGTGCTTAGTGTGACAGGTGAGCCCATCGCCGCTCCATGCTGTTGGATGTATGTGCAGTATTTAGTCCGTTAGTCGCCTTTTACGACATAAGGGAAGACAGGGCGTGGTAGTATTCTTTCACCGCTACGCGATATGGCTAAAATCTAATTTGTGTTATATACAATCAGATTTAGAACATACAATGGCGTGCGACTAATCTCGCGTGTAAATGTTAAGACAAACAAGACACTCACGTGAGTATGGCTCTTAATATGTCATGGAGCAATGATTTCCCAGGCGGCGCTAGGTAGACCTTGGCATCGCATATGCTTTTCAAAACACACGCTCTCCCGTTCAGATTGTGACTGGAACGAAACAAATGAGCTTACGTTACGTAGGCGATGTAGTTTGATGGTGAAGCGGCATGCGCGTTCTGGTGATCGTGAATGTTAAGCAACTCTCGCAATGTCGGGTCACCGGATGAGTTGGTTTTTTTTAATCATTAGATACTAGTATGCACTTGGTCTCCATCTCACATGTTGGTAAAATTCAAAACCATTTATTTAATTTATGCTACAATAATTGAGCACTCATGAATGTCGTTATGACATCGGTTCGTAAGTCTTAACTATTATGGGACGAAAGCCTTGAACTGAGAAGAGCCGGCAAGAAACTCGGCAAGGGCATTTCTTTACTCCCTTTCTTTGACAGCGTCAATACAAATTGGAAAATGCCTTCATAGAAGGCCATTTTCCATTACAACACATACAACATTTAAAACGATTGCAAGACAACACAACACATACATAAGAATATCTAATAAAAAACAGGTACCTATTGCTCAATTTAAAATAAAAAAAACGAGGTTTTGGGGGTTAAGTTGCTCGCGTCCGTAGGTTTACCCTTGAGACCCTACACGTGACCCCTGGGTGGTGCTAAATGAGTGACACCAACTGAGTGGTAGAGCCACGCTGCGTTGCAGCACGCATTGGGTCGGCTCGCCCGGCGTAATACCACCCCCTCACGAATTTTCGGCGTGAAACAATAGCACTCTGTGCTGTTGTGTTTCGTCCGGCGAGTGAGGGTTCCGGAGACCCCTCCCCCCCCCCCCCCCTCACAATTGATATGGCAGCGAACTGTAATCTAGATTTACCCCAGGGGGGTACCGACACATCCAGTGTCGGAGAATCCCCCCCTGAGCGTTCTCGCTCAGGCTGCCCTACGTATTCTGGGGAGGGCAAAAGTTCGCCCGTGCCAAGGCATGCTGCAGGCAGGAGAAAGGCGGGACAATTGGCACCCCCTCCTACGCTTCGCGTGGACTTCTGCAATATCAGGGGAATCCACTCTAATTTGAGCGCCGTCCATTACCACCTCGAGACGGCGAAACCGGCCTTGCTCTTCCTCACCGAGACGCAGATATCCCCCCCTCCTGACATCTCGTACTTGCCACCCGGGATACAACCTGGAACATGCATTTGTGCCACGAGTCGGTGTTTGTGCCTATGTCAGGGAGGATATGTGCGTTCGTCGCCTTGGCAATCTTGAAGATAGGGACCTCTCCATCTTATGGCAGCACGTCGACTGCGGACGTCATCCTCGCGTCTACGCGTGCCTGTATAGGTCCCACAGCGGTAACATCGGAACTGACCAACTCATCGAGACCGTCCAAACAGCGACAGACTCCCTTCTCCAACGGATCCCCTCGGCCGAGATTGTGGTATTGGGAGACTTCAATGCCCACCACGTCGAATGGCTTGGTTCACGCACAACTGACCACGCGGGTAGAGCCGTTCATGACTTCGCTTTGGCCTACAGTCTGTCCCAATTGGTAACCGAGCCAACACGGGTTCCAGATGTGGAGGGCCATGCACCTTCTTTATTGGACCTTCTGCTGACCTCGCACCCAGACGGCTATCAAGTTTCTGTTGATGCACCACTAGGCTCATCAGACCACTGTCTGATTCGCAGCACTGTGCCTCTCACAGAAACTTCAAAACCGCAACCAGCGGCTAGCCGTCGAGTCTGGCATTATAGGTCGGCGGACTGGGATGGGATGCGAAGCTTCTTTGCGTCCTACCCGTGGTGGCGAGTTTGCTTCTCGCTGGATGATCCTGATGTCGCCGCTGACTCTGTCGTTGATGTGATACTGCAGGGAATGGAACTTTTCATTCCAAACTCTGTGGTTCCCATTGGCGGCAAGTCCCAACCATGGTTTGGTCGTTGCTGCAAAATGGCGTCTCGCCAAAAGCGACAGCATTACCAAGCCTGGGCTAATGCGGTGTCATCAAAGGATCCAAACACCAGTGCGCTCAGAAAGAAGTACAACTTTGCCGCCAGATCCTTTAAGAAGGACATTGCCAAGGCGAAGTCATCATTCATAGGTAGAATTGGCGAGAGGCTAGTGCGTCTTCCTTCGAGGACGCGTGCGTTCTGGTCTCTCGCCAAAGCTATCTTAGGGAATTTTTGTCAGCCGTCCCTACCACCATTGCACAAGACCGATGACTGCCTGGCCTATACTGCAAAGGAGAAAGCCGATCTCTTGGGCTCTCTTTTCGCATCAAACTCGACCTTGGACGATGGGGAAAACTCTCCACCAACCATACCGCATTGCGCTTGTACAATGCCAAACGTTCAGTTCCTGCAAAGTTCAGTTCGTAAGGCTCTTTTTTCCCTTGATATCCATAAGGCGAGTGGGCCAGATGCAGTTCCACCCATTGTGCTTCGGACGTGTGCTCCTGAATTGGCACCAGTTCTAACGCGCCTTTTCCAGCTCTCTTACACCACTGGCGTCGTCCCGAGCTTTTGGAAGACAGCCCTTGTGCACCCGATTCCAAAAAAAGGCGATCGCTCAGATCCGTCTAACTACAGGCCAATAGCGGGGAGGCACTGGCAGTTAGCTTGGACGTAGCGAAAGCTTTTGACAGGGTATGGCACAGGGCTCTTTTCTCTAAACTTCCATCATACGGGCTTCCTGAGAAATTGTGTTCATGGGTTGCCAGCTTTCTTACTGGGCGTAGCATCAGAGTCGCAGTCGACGGTTCGTGCTCCGACATGAAGCCCGTGAATGCTGGAGTCCCGCAGGGGTGTGTGTTGTCCCCTACTTTGTTTCTTCTGCATATCAATGATATGCTGCATAACAACAGCATTCATTGCTATGCGGATGACAGTACTGGGGATACGCTCTACACCGGGCGAGCTAATATTTCTTTGGAAAGCGTCATCGAGAGCCGGAATAAACTTGTGACTGACACCGAGAACATGTTAAGTCATGTCTCGGATTGGGGCCGACATAACCTAGTCCGCTTTAACCCCTCCAAAACACAAGTTTGCGCATTTACCGCGAAAAAACATCCCTTCGTCGTACCTCTGAACTTTGAGGGAGCTCCCCTTGATACCAATCCGATTATTGGAATCCTTGGCGTCGATATTTCGAGTGACGTTCAGTTTCGTGGTCATTTGGAAGGTAAAGCTAAATTAGCTTCGAAAAAGCTGGGTGTGCTTAATAGAGCGGGTCAGTATTTCACGCCAGCCCACCGTTTACAACTGTATAAAGCACAGGTCAGGCCGCATATGGAATACTGCTCCCATCTCTGGGCTGGAGCACCCCAATACCAACTCCTTCCATTTGACCGCATTCAACGCAGAGCTGCTCGAATTGTCGGCGACGTGGTTATTTCAGGTCGGCTCGATCCACTGGCTCTTCGGAGAGACGTTGCGTCTCTCTGTATATTGTACCGTATATATCATGGGGAGTGTTCTGAGGAATTGTTCGGCTTGATCCCTGCCGCTAATTTCCTTCACCGCACTACACGCAATCGACTGTCATTCCATCCACATCACCTTGATGGATGGCGGTCTACTACTGTGCGTTTTTCAAGAAATTTCTTGCCTCGAACTACAGTGTTGTGGAACCAGCTCTCAGCGGCGGTATTTCCGGACTGTTACGACTTAGGGATCTTCAAGAAACGAGCCTATTCCTTCCTTAAAGGCCGGCAACGCGCCTGCGATTCCTCTGGTTTTGCGGGTGTCCATGGGCGGCGGTGATTACTTTCCATCAGGTGACCCGCTTGATCGTTCGCCTCCTTCTGCTATAAAAAAAAAAAAAAAAAAAGAGGTCTTACAGTATCTTTGATCAAGAAAAAGAAAGATTATAGTATATATAAACTACCAATAAAAATAAGATTGCAAGACCAGACTAGCCTCCACAGGCGGCACCCGTTCACGAGTATGACTTGTGAATCAGCCATGTTTTAGGGAACGTAACGACCCGACGCACATGCCACCACCGCAAAGACACTTTGAGGGAGCATGACACACTCGAGCAACTCCAGGTAAGTAAGATAAGACCGAATGTGTAATCGCACTTCACTCGGAATCCTCAACAACTGAGGAACAGGTATCTCTAAACTGTCGAAACACAACAATGCTATGAACTTTGTTGTTATGGCGCTAGACTTAAGATACACTGAAAAAAAAAATCGGTAAACCCAATCGATTTTTCGGTAATATTCACCGCTTTGGTCAGTAAAAATAGAGCCTATTGTCCAAAGAAGTAAAACTAACTGTTAAGTTAGAACAGTAGATTTTACTGTGCATCTGCAACTGTTTTCAGGCCGGTAATTCTAACTGTTTGTAAGACAGTAAATGATAACAGTAATAGTCCTCTTATGAACTGTTTTTTTGTTTTACTGTTTTAAACAGTAAAAAAAAAAAAGGTGTCTAACAGTAGGTTTAACTGAACTATGATAGTACTTATAACTGTCATAAAGTTTAAGCTTACAGTTGATTTTACTGTGTTTACAGAGTACGAACTACATAGGACAACATTAATGAGTACTGTGCGATCCAGTAGAACAAACTGTAAGCAACCAGTTCTGTTCATTGTAAGTATGCATTAATAGTGACCGTTTCCTCACAGTAACAGGTATCTAAATACACAGTAAGGTATACTTTGGTTGCTCATTAAAATATACCTTGCTGTCCAGTTTGAAGTACCTTCAGATATCAGTTATAATAATTGATAGTACACATTAATAACAACCGTTCCCTCTCAGTTATTTGTACAGTGGAGATACTTAATAGTTACTGTGCGAAAACAGTAACAAATACTGGCTGTCTGGTATTAGATACTGTGAGAATACTTTAAAAGATACTGTGAAGGTCGCTATTAGGAAATGTGGGCTCATTAAGATATACCGTGATTATCAGTTATAACAACTGTGGATCCATTAAAAGAAACTGTGCCTCACAGGTTTAAGTACATAATTCCACAGTAACATGCAATGACCGTGCATTACTTAGTACTGTGCGACTCAGTTACTATAACGTATTGTCACATTAACGGGTACTGTAGAAGCTAAGTTGTAAGTACTGTAAGGGAACTTTATTCCGAACTGTTCATTCGCATTGACAGGTACTGTTACATCACAGTAATTACTGGGTACCCAACCCAGTTATTACTACTGTATAACATTTAAAAAATACAGTAGTAATTACTGTGATGTAACAGTACCTGTCACTGCAAATGAACAGTTCCGAATAAAGTTCGCTTACAGTACTTACAACTGTTCATTCGCAGTAACATATACTGTTACATCACAGTAATTACTGGGTACCCAACCCAGTAATTACTACTGTATACCATTACGAAAAACAGTAGTAATTACTGGGTTGGGTACCCAGTAATTACTGTGATGTAACAGTACCTGTCACTGCGAATGAACAGTTCCCAATAAAGTTCGCTTACAGTACTTACAACTGTTCATTCGCAGTAACATATACTGTTACATCACAGTAATTACTGGGTACCCAACCCAGTAATTACTACTGTATACCATTACGAAAAACAGTAGTAATTACTGGGTTGGGTACCCAGTAATTACTGTGATGTAACAGTACCTGTCACTGCGAATGAACAGTTCCCAATAAAGTTCGCTTACAGTACTTACAACTGTTCATTCGCAGTAACATATACTGTTACATCACAGTAATTACTGGGTACCCAACCCAGTAATTACTACTGTATACCATTACGAAAAACAGTAGTAATTACTGGGTTGGGTACCCAGTAATTACTGTGATGTAACAGTACCTGTCACTGCGAATGAACAGTTCCCAATAAAGTTCGCTTACAGTACTTACAACTGTTCATCCGCAGTGGCAGGTACTGTTACATCACAGTAATTACTGGGTACCTAACCCAGTAATAACTACTCTATATCGTAATGCTTGAACATTGCGATATACCGTAATATTGAATACTACGATATACGGTAGTAATTACTGTATATCGTAATATTAAACATTATACAATATACAGTTTTATTTCAGTAGGAATATTAGTAATAAATGCAAAAACTTGTAAAAAGTATACGGATTTATTTTTAATAATTATTATTTTAAATATTAGATTATAATTACATTAATGTACTATAATTAATTTTTAATTAATGAACAAGTTAGAAGTAAGTTAATAAATGTCAGTATCTATAGTCTTCTTCCGCTGCGATATTCTGTGATATTGCGAGAGAAAAACAATATTTTGTTTTTAGGTTTGGTGTGTTCCTCCTCACTACCGCCACACCTCTCTTTATTCTCCCTCTTTCTGTTACTTTGGTACTTTCAGTAAGTTTTCCTCTCTCTCTTCGGCAATCATTTATCCACGACTCGGCGGCGTCGGATCAATTTCGGGAAGAAAGAGAGCACCACAGTAAAAGAAAGAAAGAACGTTTGGAGAGGTGTGGTGGTGGTGAGGAGGAACACACCACATCTAAAAAACAAAATACTGTTTCTCTCTCTTAATTTTATTTATATTAACAGATTATATTATGATATCGCAGCGGAAGAAAGCTATAGTCTAAGATCCGAGTATAGAACGACCTTTACCGGGCCGGTTAATGTATGAAAAGTATTTTATATCAAATTAATATGTTAAAAAATATATCGCGAGTGGGTAGGCTGAAAAATTTCAGTCCAGTACCTATTATAAATAATTAAACAAATAATGTACTGGTTTGGTGTGTGTCTTTGTAAATATTTAATTAATCAATTATACTGGACTGAAACTTTTCAGCCAACCCACTCTCAATATATTTTTTAACATATTAAATTTGACAAAAAATATTTTTATTCATTAAACGGGCCCGGTGAAGGTCGTTGTATACTCGGATCTTCTACTACTATGAATAAAAGTATGACTATAACATTTTAACTTACTGCGTACATAAAAGGTACCTACACCTGCAACCTATTTAATATTTAAACATAAATTATAATCAAGATTAGACTTAATTACTATGCTTCTAAGAAAAATGCCTTCTGGCAAAAAGTGTACCTACCTACATGGCTATCACAATACGACTCCGCTCTTGCTGTGTGACGCGTGACGACCAGAAAGCGCGGCTCGTTTTGATCACCTTGCAGCGTTACGGAGGTCACTGAGGTGACATGCGTCGCTCAGCAAGAGCGGAGTCGTATTGCGGTGAGCGAAGCGAACACATCAACTTAGATGGGTATCGTTTTCGGTCAACTGAAACACATAGATTACGAAAAAGATGTCCATTTTGAAATCCAAGATGGCTGACATTATTTAATCGCAAAATTTACACATTGATTTCGATTTAGACAAAATTTAAGACTAGGCTAGGTACGTCCATGGCAACTTAACTAAAAAAATCTCTACTAACACAATAACCGCGAGCTGCTTGCAGCTCGCCCACATAATTATAAAAAAAACTAATTTTTAAATAAAACGTAAAAAAAAAGCTTTTGTGAAAGTATTGCCATTTTCATATTTCCTTTATGTATTGACAGAGAAGTTTAAACACATTAAAAAATCACTTTTTGTGATACTCCTCCATCAATAAAAGATAACAAAACGGAAATACTTTTGAAATAATGTACAAAATATTCGCCAATAATTTAAACAAAAAAAAAATTTTTTTACTAAAAATGACGCTAAATTAAGCGAGATAGAGAGTTGCGCGCTGGTAGCGCAATATTAAGTTATGGCGAGAGGTCCGCGCACGATGTGCATTGTGTATGACTAATATTAATGTTAAACTAATATTTTTAAAAACACTTACTCAATTGTATATTTTATATAAGTATAATATGTAGTCATACAAAATGTACATACTGCGCGGACGTCTCGCCATAACTTAATATTGCGCTTCCAGCGCGCAACGCTCTCCCTCGCTTAATTTAGCGTTATTTTTAATATTCCAGTTACATTTGTGTCTTAGTATTAAAATATAATACAAAAATTTATAAAATATATATTTAGACAGTCGGAAAATTGAGTCAGTTCGCGTCCGCTGTTTAATATAATAATTTTAGAATAAATAGTGACAGTGCAGTGTACCAAGTGAAGACGTAGGTATGTGATTGATCAAACCACTAAGGAACTTTTAATAAAATTATAACTTATAATTTTCATACATTTAATTACCACGTTTTAAAACTAACTACGACACTGTTGAAAGTTTAAAAAGGTCCTTAGAATAAATATTATCAAGAATAAATCACGTCGTGTTAAGGAAAGCCGTGAATTGTATGAGAAAACGCATAAACTCGTGAATAATTCAAGAAAATATTTACCATTTTGAACATCAATTATTTAACTGTCTGGCACAGACACTTCTGGTGCTAAATTAAGTACATAACAGTTGGATATTATTTTCAACAGCATTACTTGTAGAGCATTCATAATGAGCATCATAATAAGTTGATGAGCACAGCCGTGCGATTCTCTAAGCTAAAGCCTTGATAGCTGCGGCTGCCGCAGCGCTGAGAAATGACTCTGTCTCTTTCATATTCATAGAATTGGAAAGAGACAGCAGATCACAGCCATGCGCGCAGCGTCTATGTGTCGCTTAGAGAATCGCATAGCTGTCTATATTCATTAGACTGTGAGGTTGTGGTGGTCGCGGTAGCTAGCGTACAGTGATTTTTTAAGAAATGTCGACGGAAAGAATTAAACAGATGGTATAAGGTCGAGAACAACCATTTTCAACGCAGCGATATTGATCAAATGTGTGGTGTGTATGAAAGAAATGGAAATGTGTTCGAAGTGCTCTTAAGTCAGTCAATAAAGTTTTGCAGATAAAACATGTTACCATTTTGTTTATATTACATCGATCAAGCCCAAGACGGATACAGAAACTTTGTCCTTTGGGATTGCTATGTCAGAAAATGTATAAATTACACGTTGCAAAAACTGCCAAACAGGCAAGCATTCAATAGGATATTCCAAATTGAGAGCCCAAATTATCTTGAAACACGTATCCACAGCCTTGATACCTAATGTTTGGCATTTCATAAACAATATTGTCGACAATCACATACCTGGCTGAAATTTTATTCAGAGTGCCTGCAATTATTATGTATGGCTGAATTGTTAACCTTACATGTAAAAACTTTTCCTGGCGTGTTTGCTGCTGTTCTTGAAGCTTTAGCTCTTCTTCAATATGTAGGATAAAGTTTTTTCTTTATATAAGAAGGTCCAAGTATATGCGGAATTAGCAGAAGAACCGCAAGATTGCTCGTCTCAGGATCTGGGTCTGAAAAATAAAAGTAATCATTTAGTAAGTAATTAAAAAATATCTTCGAAAAAATATTTTATTGTTTTGTATAGTGCATAGTTTTCATATCTGTACTAAAATTATAAAGAGGTAAGATTTGTGTTTTTGAATTAAATAAATAAAATAAATCTTTCCTACAATCACACCAATTATCTAGCCCAAGAGAAGCTTCGAAGAAACTCGTTAAATGGTTACTAGACAACGGATAAACATACTTAAAATACTTAAATACATACTTATTATAGATAGAAAACACCCAGACCCGAGACAATTTAGAAAAACAATAATTTCTGAATTGACCCGACCGGGGATCGAACCCGGGACCTCAGAGATGGTGACACCATGAAAACCGGTGTGCAAACCACCCGACCAAGGAGGTCGTCATGTATGTATGTAACGAATAAACTTAAAAACTACTGAACCAATTTAAAAAATCTTTTACCATTAGAATGCTACATTATCTCTGAGTACATAACATAAGTAATATATTTATTAAAATAAATGTCCACCCGTGTGAAGCCGGGATGGACCGCTAGTTTTAAAATATTTTTTTAAATAAATTACTCACGAATTAAAAAAAAATCATTAAAACCGACTGCGTTTTAAAATATATAGTAGGTAACTGAAAAGTGATAAACAAGCTGTCAATTCTACAATAGAAAATGTAAATGTAAAATGTTTGTAATGTGCATGTATGTATATTTGTAACTCTTTCATGCTAAAACGGCTGGACGGATTTTGATGAATTTGATAAGGAGACAACTTAAACGTGTTGGATTAACACAGTGTAGGCTACTTTTATGCCTGGTAAGCTCGATTAACACCGCGGGGCGTAGCTTGTCTAGTAGGTAATTAAATAAAAATTACACAAGAACAACTCACCACGAGCAAGTTGTTTCAACTCTGCCAGGTGTGTGTTCTTTCTTGCGATCTTGTCAAATGCTGCAAGCAACTTTACTTTGAGCAGAGGGAATTTGTCATCGAATGAGGTTTCGTTTCCTGGGTACCATGCATGGAAGTCGGCAATTAGCTGAAACCGAAATTACTGTGATATTAGGAACCTATATTATATTGTATTATATTATATTAAGATTTTTTAGTAAACTATTGTATAATTTTATGTAGGTAATGGCCCTCGTGGATCTTGATTAACTTAATCTTATTTCGTTCGGCCAATTTGGTTTAATGAGGTGACAAACATAAACAGACACAAACTTTAATAATGTGATAAATACATACCAAGGTCTAATACAGGGAAATTCCTGGATGTACGATTCGTTTTCATTTGATAAAATGCGTTTTAGTCGTTCCTTGTTAGTTTTGTCAAATTTTTCTGCACATAAACTGTAATCGTGAACATTGCTTTTTAGCCATTCTATAATTTCCTGTATCTCCTGGTTAGTGTCGTTGTCATTGTCAGCAGCAATCAAGTCATCGAAATTTGCCCGAAGTGTGTGTGTAGCTATTTCTCGAACTAGTACCTTACGGTTTTGTTCTCCCAATGGTTGTTGCCTTTCTTTAAGAAGCTGTAAGCCATCGGGAGTCTTTTCGAGCAGCGTTGTGAGATTCTGAAAACGGGGAAGAGTAGGTAGTTATTGGGCATTCTACCCCACCTTCATTCGTTCGGGCTCGTGCCGAGCCCTCACTCACTGCGGCGGGGTAGAATACCCAATAACTCATATTGGTGATCCCTTTCTTATATACAGGACTGTTTAAATATTGTAGAAATATACTTTAAGCTCATTTTATTGAAACACACTAAACACTGCGGTCGGTTTCATACTTTGTAATGAAATTTGTGAAACAAAAGGAATCATTAAAATTAGAGTGTATATGTCCTCCGGTTTCAAATAAACCAAAGCGTCATGGTAATTTATTACCAAACACTATACGTTGTATTGTTTGTGGTCCATCAAACTGTGGGAAGACCAACTTAGTTATAAGTTTGCTATTACATGAAGATGGTCCACGCTTTCGTAACCTTTACGTGTATTCAAAATCTTTATATCAACCTAAATACATATACCTAGAAAAGGTGTTGGGTATGGTTGCAGGCACATCTTATAACAAATACAGTAATAACAACGACATTTTGAGTCCACACGAAGCTATGCCAAATTCAATTATTTTATTCGACGATGTTGCTTGTGAAAATCAAAATAATATTAGAGATTATTTTGCGATGGGGCGTCACCAGAACATTGATTGTTTCTATATTAACCAAACTTATACCAAAATACCGAAGCAACTGGTAAGGGACAATTCTAACCTAATAATATTATTTAAACAAGACGATATTAACTTAAAACATGTTTATGATGAACATGTAGGGTCAGACATGACATGGTCTCAATTCCGTAAAATGTGCTCAACTGTTTGGAATAAACCTTTCAGTTATCTTGTAATCAATAAGGACTGCGTACGAAATAATGGATGTTACAGAATGGCTTTTGATACATTTATTGTGCCAGATTAAAATACATAAATGGCTGTTGTACTGATATTGCACCACTTTCATTCATGATTTGGAACCGAGTGGAATCCTACTAAAATGGAAAGAGATCTTAAACAAAAAATTGTAAAATCTGCAAAGGCTGTAAAAAGAAAGGTTAAAATGATAAAGGATTTAAAAAATACAAGTGACATGACCTTGAAAACAATATTGAAACCCATCGTTGAACCGCTTAACCTGTTAGCAAACAAAAACAATGAGCAGCATCATGAAGAAGGTTTGAATAATGAAATTGTTCCAAAAAAAAGTAAAAGTAATGAAAGCGAGGCATTACACTATTCTAGCGATGATTTTAATGAAATTAGCACTGAAGAAGAAGATGATACTGATAATGAATTGTATCAAAAATCTAACAAAACCCTAAGTGTACCTTGTGATGAACACAATGTAAGCGAAGGATCGTTTAAATCTCTTCAGTCATCACCCAACGATAAAAATCAATCGCTGTCATGGTCTACATCATCTGAAGTAATGAAAGACGTACCTTATGGGATTAAAAACGATCGAGGAAAACTGATGCTTGGAAAAAATCGCGTTTACGACGATGGTGACATTTTGAAAATTGGGAACCAAAGCTTTAAGAAAACTCCTGGCTTAAAAGAATTATTGTACAAAAAGAAACCTAATTTAGATGTTATCACAGACAATGACTTACAAAATTACAAAATGCTACTAATCGATACCAATGCACACAGACGTAATTTTGATCCATCAAAACAATTAATTAGCAACAAAGGATTTAAATACATGAATATTATTAAGCCAATGTTTAAATTCTCACGAAATGCAGCTACTAGTCTCGAAAGTCTTTCACAGGGAAAAGGTATTAAGCTTTTAAAAAAAGTTATGAAAGACACTGATTATGTTTATTGGGATGATCCAAATGAGCTAGTTGACCGGTTAAAACTATTATTTGCATCACGAAATGCAGGTAACACTGGTTTGGATAATGAAGTTATTGCAATAATCGAAGAGCTTTATGAAGCTGGCATCATTAACAAAAAAAAAAAAATATAAGTAGCATGCAACTTTAAATTTCAGCAGTTGAATTACAGTACACAGCGTATAAACACGGTAATGAATTTAGACAAATTTGGCCATCACGTTCACAAGCGTTTACGACTAACAGAATACATTGATACTTTGAATGATGCGTTAAAAAAATCAGAAACGGGTCATTACGATTTGAAATCTTCAAAATTGAAAGGTCTGACGTCACCAGAGAAGGACGATGAAGCCGTAAATAAAGCATATATGGATAAAACTGTTCAAGAGCTCAGAAATGAAATAAATAAGGTTCATAGTCTTGTTCAAGTCTACATAAAGAACTTAGAAACAGCAAGTTCAGAACGTTTGTTTACTACGTTTTATACAAAGTCTGAAATAGATTACATGATTAAGACAAAACAAAGTAAAAATGAGTAAAAAGGATATAGTCGACGAACTCCACAGAGCGGCAAGAAAGAATTTTAGTCGTCGATGTACAATAATAAAAGGAATAGATGATTTATGGCAAGCTGATCTTATAGATTTCCAAAAATATTCACATTTCAATAAAGGATACAAGTACATTTTAGTAGTAATTGATGCATTGTCAAAGTATGTGTGGGTGTATCCTCTGAAATCAAAAGCGATGAATTGTGTTTCGAATGCAATGCAAAATATATTAACTAATTCATCTCGAAAACCTAAAAATTTACAAACAGATCAAGGCAAAGAGTTTTACAATGTTATCTTTGAACAATTAATGAGAAATTATAATATTAATCACTATTCCAGTTATTCTACAAAAAAAGCATCTATAGTAGAACGAGTAATAAGGACATTGAAATGTAACATTTACAAACTATTCAGTTTATGTGGTCGATATCAATGGATTGAAAAAAATTTGAATCATGTGGTGCAATGTTATAATAATACTATTCATCGTATCACAAAATTTAAACCTATTGATGTTAATAGAGCAAACCAGATGGTTGTTAAATCTAATATTATTAAATCACAAAGACATAAGATAAATAAGAAACCGAAATTTCAAATTGGTGATCATGTGCGTGTTAGTAAATACAAAGGAGATTTTTACAAAGGTTACACTCCTAACTGGTCCACAGAAATATTTAGGATAGTGAGAGTGAATCATACGAACCCATCGACTTATCATTTAGAAGATACACATAAACAGAAAATCTTGGGATCTTTTTACGAATATGAATTACAGAGAACAAATTTTCCAGATCTTTATTTGATCGAAAAAGTAATAAAGAGAAAAGGAAATAAGCTTTTTGTGAAATGGTTGGGTCTTAGTGACAAAGAGAATAGTTGGATTAACAAGAATGAATTGGTTTTATGATATAAATTATGCATTCTATCTGTATGCAATCAGTTTGAAAAAATCGATGAAGGAAGGAAGTGGTATTATTAATAACCTCATAAATAATCTACCGTTTGAGTTACATCTACCGGGATACCAATTTTGTGGTCCTGGCACAAAACTTCAGAAACGCTTACTGAGAGGTGATCGGGGTGTAAATAAGTTGGATCAAGCTTGTATGCACCACGACATTGCCTACAATAACAACGATTTGAATATTCGACATAAAGCAGATTTAGAACTTTTAAATATGGCTAAGAAAAGATTGAAATCAAAGAATGCTGGAAAAGGAGAAAAAGTTGCATCATGGATTGTAAAAAATGCGATGAAAGCAAAACTTAAAGCTGGTTCTGGAGTACGGTCGTTTATGTCAAAGGTGAAAAAAATAAAAAATCAGTTAAAAAAAATCAAATCTAAAGACAACCATATCGCTATAAACTTCGCATATGCTGCTGCAAAAAAACTATTCACTAATAAAAAAAGTACACGCTTGCCGCGATGTATTCCTATTCCGAAAAGGGGAGGCATTTTGCCTCTTATTCCAATTTTCGCTGGATTATCAGCCCTTGGTTCACTTGCTGGAGGTGCGGCAGGTATAGCAAAAGCTGTCAATGATTACAAGGTTGCTCAAAAAAACCTTCAAGAATCTGAACGACATAACAAGATGATGGAAGCTGTTGCTCTCGGAAAAGGACTGTATATCAAGTCTCATAAAAAAGGAGCTGGTTTATACCTTAATCCTTCAAAAAACTAATTCATCGGCTACCTAAACGAGCTCTCACTAATTTAGATATTTTAGAACATGCTACCGACATTCCATACTTTCGAGGAGTTTTTATGAGAGATAAATTACCTTTGAAACCAAGAAAAATAGAGTGTGCTATAATAAATTTAGATAGATCTGATAATCCTGGAACTCATTGGGTAGCCTACGTTAAACAAAATGACTATTGTGAATATTATGATAGTTTTGGTAATTTAAAGCCACCATTAGAATTGATAAATTACTTAAGAAACATGTCTATGAACTATAATTATGTACAGTATCAAACATTTGATACAGTAAACTGTGGTCACCTTTGTTTAAAATTTTTAAGAAACTTTTGGAAAAATCATTTATAATAAGTATGAAATAAAAAACTTTGTCAGTACAAAAATGTCTTTCACTGTGTCAATAACTGGTAGAGGAGAATCCTTGATAACAAACTACTCCCCTACTTTACAATTACAAGGAGAATATGAGTGTGGACTCTTGTATTTTTCTACTTTTAACTCCATTCCTAATATTGATGAAAGAAATAATAAATTTTATTATGGTAAAGATGGAGTTATTGAAATACCTGAAGGATCATATGAACTTCAAGATATTTGTGATTTTCTTAAAAGTAACATCAAGAATGCTGTATTAAAATTAACTTGCAATAACAATACATTAAAAACAAGAATTTATTGTACTGAAGATGTTCGCTTCGATAAAAATGACTCCCTAAGCAAAATTTTGGGATTTGGTATGGAAACAGTAAAGGCTAATATAAGTACTGATTCTCGGTATCCTGTCAGCATTTTATCAACAACTATCGTGCGCATCGAATGCGATGTAATCAGTGGATCATTTGTGAACGGAAAAGCAAGTCATATAATTTATGAATTTATACCAAACGTACCACCAGGTTATAGAATTATTGAAATACCTAAAAACTTAATTTATTTTCCAGTCAACCAAAGTACAATAAGTGCAATTAATATAAGGTTGTTAGACGCTGAAAATAAGCCAATCAATTTGCGTGGTGAAGAAGTACAGTTGTATTTACATTTTAAAAAAAAATGATAAATTTTAATATAAACTTACCTCCATCTACTGTTCAAGTCAGTTCTAAGAGGTCATCTCCTAAAGGAACAACGCTCCGTATAAAAAAGAAGCTAACTAAAAGTAATAAGGAATTCCTTAAATTAATAGGCTTGTTAAAATGAATATTTTAAATATTTGTCAACCAGCGTCATATGATAACCGTATTGAAAGTTTTGAGTACCATTCGTACAAACCATACGTGACAAGTTTCAACAAGAACGATGAAATACGAATACCCATTAATCAGCAAGATTTATACGTTCTGCCTGCACTCAGCAGTTTGTATATTGAGGGCAGAGCGGATGTTTACAAATACAACAGCACTACTAAAGAAAAAGAAAGTGCGACGAATGTGCATTTTGTGAATAACCCAGCGTTATTTCTTTTTCAAGACATCCGATATGAACTCAACGGAGTAGAAATAGATAAAGTTAAAAATGCAGGAATTACTACAACTATCAAGTCTTATCTTTCGCTGAATGAAAATGAGTCCAAATGTGCAAAAGTTTGGGGATGGTCTACTACAGGTACAAACACTGACAACAATGGAGTATTTTCCACATCTATACCATTGAATAAAATATTAGGTTTTGCAGAAGATTATGACAAAATTGTAATGAACTGTAAACATGAGTTAGTACTTTTGAGAAGCAATACAAATCTTAATGTTTTAAAATTAAATGCAGGTGAAGTTGTGGAGGATATTGTAATAAGTAAAATCGTTTGGCGAGTTCCTCACATTAAGGTGTCAGATCGTGAAAGAATAAATCTATTAAAGTATTTAGAAAAAGATCGTCCTATAACCGTAGCATTTCGTAATTGGGACTTGTATGAGTATCCATTACTTCCCAAAACCCGTAAACACACTTGGTCTATTAAAACTTCGTCACAAATAGAGAAACCACGATTTGTTATTATCGCTTTACAAACGAACCGTAAACATAATGCGGTAATGTCGTTGGCAGAGTTTGATCATTGCTTAATACGTGATGTAAGAGTATTTTTAAATTCATCATATTACCCTTATGAAGGACTGAATATCAATTTTGCAGACAATAAGTTTTCATTAATATATGAACAGTATGCTAGATTCCAGCATTCTTATCACGGACGTCGGCCAGAACCGTTGATGAGCCCAAAAGAATTCAAAGATATTGCACCCTTATTTGTTGTTGACTGTTCTCGCCAACACGAAACGCTAAAAGGATCAATTGATGTGAGAGTTGAAATCGAAGCAGATCAAGAGATTCCTGATCAGACCGCAGCATATTGTCTGATATTGAACGATTGTATATTTGAATACAAACCTTTAAGCAATATTGTGAAGAAGATATCATGAACGGTAATACGATAATCGTGGATTTGCAAGGATTTAAAGATTTTAAAAATAAATTTATTATTAAAGAGTTAGCAATAGCAACTAAAGATCATACACAGACATTCTTAATCAAACCTCCCTATACTTTTAAAAAACTCATAGTTGAAGAAAAAAAGCAAGTAAGATGGTTGGAAAAAAATCGTGGACTCACTTGGAGGGAAGGATTCATCGATTATTATGAATTTCGAAGGCTAATTGTTCCGTATTTAAGTGGAAAAAAAGTGTTAATCAAAGGATTGGAAAAAATTGAGTGGATTCGAGAGCTATGTCAAGATTGTGAAATAATAGAACTAGGAGAAAAAGGTTGTCCCAAGTTTTTAACGTTATTTAATGATTATTGTGAAAAGGAAAATAAAACTTTGAATTGTGTCCATCATAAAAAAATTTGTGCGTTAAAAAATGTGTTGTGTCTAAAAATGTGGTATTCTCATAACTATAATGTTCTTTAAAATGTAATTATAAGTTTAAATAAAATTTGCTTTTATAAAATAAAAAAGTATTTTTTAAATCATAGGATAAGACTAATTTAATTTTAAAATGCAAAATGTTCCTTTTCACAGTTATCGTTTGAAAAATTGTAATAAATAATAATTTAAATAAAAAATACTAATTTTGTTTTTGTGTTTTTATTTTTAAACTTAAATAGGTAATCATTAATGAAACAGTACAATCTTATTTAATTAGATTTATTCCTGAAAAATAAGAAATACATGAAAACTTACTAAACTAATACATTAAACATAATTATAGCCGACTTTTATTATCTATTTTGTGATATATCATAACTCTATTAATAAAATGTATCTCTGTAGACTTATACGTAACAAAATTGTTACGCATAACGTTTACTTGAGAAATTTAATTTACAAATAATTGTCTAGTGATAGTTTTAAAAACTATAGCTATACCCACACAACTTTTTTGAGATATTGTTTATAACACTCTCCGTTTGGTCCATAATTTGGTCCACGTCATCGGTTACCACATATTGTGCACTAAGGAGAGTATTATTATCGTCCGACTCACTAGACACTTGTGATTCTAAGTCTATTATTTGGATCTTTATCAGCCGCCGTCCTTTAGTTTTATCACTTTTTAAAACAAACGATTGCTGCTGCCCATGAAAATTCTTCAAAAAGCTTCTTTTCTTCGGTTGCCTTTTGGAAGCCGTTTGTTGTTTGCGAATCTTATGAAGTAACGGTGAATCCGGTCGTTCTACCAACCAAGGCGGGAACATTTGGCTGAATCCCTCTAGCGGGTCTTGCGCATCTTGCAAAACCGGAGAAGGTGATCGTTCAAGGCCTTTGCTTGTCACATGGAGCAAGCTTTGGCTTGGCACGATGTCTTGGGTACTATTGCCTTGGGAATTCTGAAAAAATAAAAAATAAAAATGAGTTATTTACTGTAAATCTACTATAGAGAAGAATAACATTTTAATCATCACGTTGAACTTTTTAAAATAACTTACCATGTTATTGAAACGCTGCTTTGTTGCTGTTTACTCCGATGTTTTTATGTAAATAAATTTGTATTTCAATATGATGCTATTTTATACTCTAAGTAAGTACTTATATAGGCATTGACTTAGGTGTGAGTGTGTATGTAAAATAACTCCTATTGCTGAGGCAGCAGCAAACGCATGCCATGAAACACAAACTTGACAGGACTCGAACTCGTTACCTATTTTCAACTACAGAGTGAATTATTGATATCGTAATTTAATTGTACAATATGCAGTTTTGTTAGCTATTGACTCACACATCATTACAGATTTATTGGTGTGGTTCTTATTACAATGATGCATGTTTGTGTCGCTGTGCAGTTCACGTTCGCACTTGTCTTTATAGCATTCTTGATATCATGAAAAAACAATAATTGTGTAGATGATGATTAGAACCTAAATTTTATAAGGTAAGTAGAAAGGTTAAGCAACTTTGCAAAGTAGGTCGTCTGATGGGTGACCAAAAACTTATAATCTCGAGCTCCGCCGTGCTTCGGAAGGCTTGTTAAGCCGCTGGTCCCAGCTGCATTAGCAATAATCAGCAACCACCAATCCACAATTGACCCGCGTGGTGGTTTGACCCGTTTTCCCTATCCATCCATAGGGAAGAATCATGTCCCAGCAGTGGGGGCATAAATGAGCTGATGATGATGAAGTATTAAGGTTTTATAAAGAAAACAAATATTAATATTACATGAATTTTATTAGGTACGTAATATTGATGTAGCACAATTACATTATATTTTATACAAGGCAAACTTAAATTTAATTAATATAAAAAAACATAGGTACAGATTTACATAAAACACTAATAAAAGTATACATAGAGAAAACTAACAGACAATCAAAACAACCATTGGCAGAATGTACCAGATTCCTTAACCTATATGAACTGTAGTTTGAAAAATACTGTTATGTCATTTTGTTTTCTTGTCCATGGACTCTAAGCTTAACATTTATTACGTAATGTAATGATTACATCCTCACAATTAGTGGTCAGAAATCAATGCGTTCCATACACAAGCCAAAAATAACAATTCTACATAATTGCTCACTCGTTCCTTGGTTTTATGTTGTTAAAAACTTGGTGAAGCTAGCAACAACAATGATATTATATTAAATTGTAACATCATTGAGCAACAACGTGTTACGAAACGGTGGACATTTCCAGTAAGTGAAACACATAAATACCCTTAAAATTACTTGAAATAGGTCTAAACAGTACAGATAAGTACACATATGAAAAACTATTATGCCGTTAAACAATCATTAAACAGCGCTTGTCTATTTCCAGGTTTCACCACTCGGGGAAAGCGATATTTACCATACAAGACAAACTTATGTTCTATTAATATTTTATGAACTTTAGTAGGTACGTATGATGTAGCATAATTACATTATATTTTAAGCAAGACAAACATTATTATTCTATTAATAATTTATAAACTTTATTAAAGCATGTAGCACATATTAACATATCATTGAAGATATACTCGCACTTTGAATTTACTAATCTAAGACATAACATATCTTTTTTAAATTTACAAATATTAAATATAACTCAACAATTAAAAAATTTATAACAAGAAAAATGTTAAAAATTCAATATACTTGTATGTCCCCATGCTTTAGTAGAAACTTTGTCATTTGATATTAACCGCTTATCATCATCGCTAGATAGGGCAATTTTATTCACAGCACATGTAAAAATTTCGTGTTTAATTGTTTTAAACAGAATATTTGTTCTACGAACAATGTCTCCATTAAAAAGTGTTTTTTCATAATCCGTGACATTGAACTTACGTACGATGTTTTTTTTAATACCCTTTGCTTTCTTAATTGTGCTGTCTGTAGTTTTAATGCAGTATAGCTTTGAGCGAAGCCCTACAAATTCAGATATAATTTTTCCTCCCATTTCATCTTTAAATAAACCTGGAACTTTTTTATTTTGAATTGGTAAGGCAAATTGATTCGTTTTACAATAATTACTTGTATCAAAGTAAGGTAAAAAATTATTTTTTAAATCTTTATAAAAATCATCTGTTTGTATGTGGTAAACAAAACTGTCGGTGTCCGTGTAACACATCCGCACATTGGTGTTGTAAAAAGGTTTAATAATAGAATAATGAAAATTATACATAAGGCTTTTTGATAATTCTAAAACAGTGAAGCCAATGTAAATTGGTTTATTCATAAATATTTGCTCGGGTTTTAACTGCACTGCTACTAAATTTTCTGTAAATACCGAGGAGCTATGAAAATTTGGACGTGCAATAAGCTGTTGTGCACTTTTTCGTTTTTTAGTTACATTGTCCTGATCTAACCACTGATTAACTAAATGAACTTTGACACGTTTTTCAGTATTTTCTAATGTTTTTCCAAACACACTATTATTCAAAAGTTTGAAAAAATCTTGTTCAAAAGTTGATGAACTATTTTGCCTTAGTGTTGTATTTAAATCAATGTATTGTTTCAGATACGGACTTTGTCTGAAAGTGATAACCCGATGAATTTTCTTCAGTATCAATCCATGTTTTAAACAAGTTTTTAAATGAATATAATGTATAACATATAAAAATTTGTCATATAAATTAGGAACGAGTTTATGATTTTTTCCTCCTGGTGGAATGCATTTTTCTGGACAAAATGGTAAATCGTTATGTAAATTATGTAAATGCTTTGGATATTCTAAATCCACTTCAAGTATAAAACCATACTCTGCCTCTGTTGAAATTTGACAAACATCTAAATTATCAATCTCATGTTGATCTAGAAACCGAAAACTGTTCAATGGTAAGTATTGAGACATACTATGACCATACAAATTATTGCAATCAATATATGTTATATAAGAACTAGGTACAGAATTGTCATAATCTGGTAAAAATACATTATTTGCTTTAGCATATCTATGAGAGCATAAACAAACACCACCTCTGATACCACTCTGTAACATTCGGACCATAGCTAAATTATCAATAAGTTCGAGCTGTATCCCTGTCTTTAATAACATCGCGTCAAAGGATAAACTCGGCGCGGTTAAGTAGAAAGCTGGATCTAATTGATAGTGACGTTTGCAAGTCCGTCTAAACTTTTCGAAAATATCTGCTAATAAAAGCACATCAGTTTTCAAATATAAATCCGTGTAACTTCCTAAATCTGAAATATTAAATGTTGACCAAATTAAATGTGCATGACGGTAATCATCTTCAGAAATATCTTGATCAATGAGTGAACTATAAAAATATTTTTTTTCTGGAAGTGACTGTTCTTGATATCGTTCCCAAGAGTTCATATATTCATATGGATATATGCCCTTACGAGTGAGCAGCTTTAATTTAAGTTCACAAGGAAAGTTTTTTTTTAAATATTTGAAGTCTTCTGGTTCCAAAGTATCTGCTAATTTGCTTAAGCTGGTTCCCAAAAACTTGAATGAATCTACAAAACGAAGTTGAAAAAACTCGTTATTTGAAACTGGCACAAACTTTGTAAATGAAATATAATTTTCTTTAGTTTTTGGAATTATTTTTATGCTTCCAGGAGCCTCACCTAACGCTTTAATAAATAAATGGCAGTCGTATCCAGCTAAATTGTGAAAAAATATAGGAACAAATGAAGGTCGTTTATATTGCAAATTGCAAAAAGGATGGGCTGCTCCGCGAAATCGACCAGTCACGTGGCAGTGATCGCGAACTTTATCAGAAAACACAAAATTTTGACAAATGTGGCATCGTGTTGCTTCATTAAAATCGGATTGGTCCTTGTCGGTAAATATCATCGGAGCGTTTGAACTTACTATTTCATATATTTTTTTAACATCTTTTAGTACTAACTCTACAAATCGCATAACACAATCAGGTCCTCGATGTGATACGTAACGATTATAACTCGAATCATCACAACAAACAATATAATATGCAAACGCTACAGGTACATGGTGATGTAACGTTGTCGTGTTACTAGTAGAACAAGTGGTATCAGAATTAGTTTGCAACATTGATTCAAAATCAGCATAGATACAAAATGGTATATTTTGTTTACGGTTATAGTTTTTAAATTTAATAACCGAACCTTTATCGGGTAATACTGTCACTACACCGCTACACAAATGGCTATCGACTTCTTCTGAAGTATTGAAAAATATAAGACACAAATCACAGAAGTATAACTTGTTGTGGTGGGAAGTGATTTGACTTCTAAAAAGTCTGGAACGGTCTTTAATCAAACAGTAATGAGTGTTACTACCATCTTCGAGAAACAATAAATGTATAATTTTGTTTTTGCATTTCATATCAATGTCTGATTTATATAGAGGACCTATAATTGTTTTATTATTTTTTAAGCCATAAATTATAAACTTTATATTTGGATTATTATTTTCAAAGATCTTTATATCGCGAAAAGTAACCGGAAAACACATTCCAGAAATATTAAACAACTCACGATAATGAGGATAAGATGAAACTCTTTCTGCATGTGTCCTAGCTGGGTGGAGAGCAGCTGTCACGCACCATAAAAAACAACACTGATCTTTATTAGCAATATTAAGACATGCCTTTTTTAATTGAATTGATTTAGGCAATGGAATGTAACTTGAGCCTCCAAGTGGCTGATATTTGTTAAGATTGACCTCAATATGCAAATTGTTTAAAAATGTCCATCCACTATCACGATCTTCAAATTCTTCAATGCGTTTTTTTAGGTAATTAACTGCCTCAGAGTACATATTTTCAAAGTCGTAATTGTAGTATAATATTTTATTTTTCGTTCCGAACGATTTAATTGATTGTGAATTATCTTTAAATTGTAAAAATGTTGCAAATAATTCAAAATTTATTTTCGCACATGTATGTTTTATAAGAAATTCATCTAAGAGCGACTTTAATTTGTTACGTATTCCATCTAAAAACCTATCCACTGACGTTAACTGAAAATCTTGTATGGCTACTATTTTATATGTTACGATACGATTGCGAAATGCGGATGTAACTATTTCAATACCTTCACTATGTTTTATTGACTCACAATTTTGCTTATGCAAATTACTTCTCAAATGACCCACCCACGATTTACTATGGATTGACGTGTTACATGTCGTACAGAAAGGCATTTTAATTACGATTAAAATATATTTTAACCGATGAGTTAAATGATCAATCAATGTCTTAACCAAATGAATATATTACTTAAATATAGTATGTGCTACATTCAGAGTTCGGACCTAATAATAATAATAAAATAAGTACCTATAACCTATAAAAATTATAATATTATTTAAAATTAATTTTATCGGAATAGTAAACCGGTTCCGAATTCTCAAATACCTCCCAGGCTTGTGCCAGGAAGCCCTGCAGTGCTTCCCAAGACGGAGAGGTGTCGTCACACTGCAACCTTACCGACGCTAGCGCTGTCTTGTATCGAACCTCGACGGGGTTTGACACGTAGTCATTCGTTTTGTAGACCTTCAGGTCTACAAAAAATTCACCGCTGCTCACTGCGGTGCGACGAGAAGTTCCTGTCGAGACCCGGCTGGCAAACGATGATGTTGCTGTTCCAGCACTCGGCTTCGGTCGGCTGCTAGCAGTTTCCTCCGACCGCAAAATATTGAAGAGGTCACGCTTCGGCTGTTTTCTGTAAATTATTATATGAGTATATTAGATATAAGTAAAGTATTGTTCAGCCCGGTGTCAGACAGCGACGACAAGGACATGTACTTGAAGAGGTCTATGACCCACTGCTAGGCAAAGGCAAAAAAAATCCGAAACACACTTTGTCCGACCTGGGAATTGAACCCGGAACATTCAGGTATCGAACCGAGCGCTTTGCCACTCAACCACTGATGTGTTGACGAAAGCATTGTTCTAGAAACATTTAATTTCATAACACTGTACTGTGGCAAGGTACTAAATATATATAAATATATATATATATATATATATAATTTGGACTTATTAAAGTTGTATTATTTTTTATTTTTATGAATTCTTTTGAATGTAGCTAATGTTATTTTTTTTGTTAATTAAAGTAATTGGTTTTTACTGTTTTAATTAAATAAATAAATAAATTATAAAGAACACAGTTGAGTTGTTTTCATAAGTTACTACTAAACCAGACTTGGAGTTAATAATGATAAGTAATAACAAATTTACCTGCGGGAGCCAGAGACAGTCTCATGAGGCGAAGTCTCACAGGTTTTAACAGTTTTGCGTTTGGTTGTGGCTGGTGAAGACTTGCTCTTGCTCTTCTTTTTAGGAGGAGGTACCTCCGAAATCACAGAAGATGCTTCGTACTCGGAGTCAGACCTATGAAATAAATAAATTATGTTTTAGACTACACTCGAACCTGTAAGCTTATTTCGCGTGGTACACCTATTCAAACGGATAAACGTAACAACAAAGTGTTTTCGTTGGCTAACTGGTTGGTATACAAGTTTTCGTATTTGATAATTAATGCAAATTGACTATCGAAAACACAAACTTATACGCAAACACAACTCGCTGTAAAAATATAAATATTTAAAGGTTTTATTTTACTTACGCACATTGTTAAATTGATGAAGATATTCGCAGAATAACACTTAAACACACTGTTGAACCGTTTAAAAAATAGACTTTATATTTATCACTAAAATCGAATTAAAATTATAACTGTGTAACAAGCACACCCAAATTCATGAAAATTATAATGATTTTTTTTCGATGCCAGTGGTTTTATGCAGAAAAAAGTCCATTGTCAGCAAAAAGTGGTCAAGCGTGAGTTCTAATGACGTAAAAATAATATTTATTGTATTTTTAAAATGTGTATTTTTATCCTAAGAAATAAGACAGCACTTAGTCATTATTATAAATTAAAAATATATTTATGACTTGTTGTTGACTGTGACTTCGTTCGCGTAGAAACTATGTGACTATGTAGGTACTACATAAAACTTTCTAAAAATGTAATCTAGAATAAGCCTTATAATATAATATCAGCTATCTGCTAGTCAAAGTATCATCAAAATCAGTCCAACCGTTTCAGAGATTAGCTGAAACTAATAGACAAGAGAAGCAAACCCTGGAAAATTATTATATTGAAATGAAATATACATAATTAACATTTTAAATGCTTCACATTATTCTATTAAACTTAATTATATTTATGACTTGCTGTTGACTGTGACTTCGTTCGCGTAGACATTAAGTAACTATGTAGGTACCTACTACATAAAACTTTCTAAAAATGTAGTCTAGATTAAGCCTTATAATATAATATCAGCTATCTGCTAGTTAAAGTATCATCAAAATCAGTCCAACCGTTTCAGAGATTAGCTGGAACAAATAGACAAGAGAAGCAAACCTTGGAAATATTATTATATTGAAATTAAAATATACATAATTGACATTTTAAATGCTTCACATTATTTTTTACTACTTTGCAATATTATTCGATCAAACAATCGTCTTTGTAATATTATCGCAGCCGCTGTTTGTGTAATTGCTGTCTTTGCAGTATAACTAGTAGAGACGTGTTCCTACGAGTTTTCGATAATAAACATCGATTTGTATGTAGGTCATACCTATTTACTTTTCATACTAATACTTGTTTTTAATTGAGTTATATATCGGAGTTAACTTCAAAATATAGCGCCGATAATTTTGTATACTTACATATTATTATGTGTTATTTATTATTAAACAGTTCTATAAGTTCATGAAATTGTGTTCTTTTTTAGGTAAGGTAAGTATCTATCATTTTATCTTATCTAAACGAAATAGAAATAACAAGAAAGATACTATATTTTGATAGGTACTGATTCTCCTTTTTATGTAGACTAGTTTTGTTATTATTTTTAAATTTCATACTAATTGATTGATACTTCAAATTTGAAATATAGATTACACAACATCGATTTATGTTTGAGCATCGATTACTCGGATGTGATCTAAGCAAGAAGCAGCTCTAGTGCAATGCGTGGGGTTCATATTCGTTTCATTCGCTTCCCACGTTTTGAACCATTATGCGACGCGCAAGGCACCGACACGCTACGCTACGTAACGTGTGTTTCATCATCATCATCATCAGCCTATACTAGTCCACTGCGGGACATATGCCTCTCCAAGTGCATGTGTTTATAAATCTATAATTAATATAGAAAGTGTCTTAATTCAACTAGAACTATATGAATTGTAAAAAGAAGAAAATCATGTAAGTACATACATAATAAGATAATTTTTTTCGTCTTAAAAAATGTTTAACATATCAAAAATATTGTTTAATCACTTTTGTTTATTCATTGAATCTAGAAAAATCTCACAGAATAAATGCTTCGAGTCGCAGTATTATGCAAAGCTAATAATTTTCGTTGCCTTGTTAGTAATTTTAATATAAAAATGGTTTTTACTTTTCACTTTTACTCGATGTTTCAATGATTGAAGTATCTATAATGTACAAGAATAATTTCTCATAATAAAATTCTCATCTAAGGAGAAAATTCACTGGCATTGATAGTATTTTCCTACCAAGCTTTTTGAAGTTAAATTGTTGTAAAACCCATAAAATGTATTTAAATCTTTTAGGAAGTTTAATTTTACAGTACTTACCATATTTTTGTGTCCGTCACAAATGATTTTAATGTCCATGTTTTATTTTAAGGTCCTGGAGAGTGGAATCTTTTCAACCTATGTGCAAATATTTCAACCAAGTGGAAGCTCATCTTATAATTTGTAAGTTTTTGAATAAATAAATATTGAACAATATCAGACATATTTAATTACATAATTAAACATGTTTTTTTTTTTTTTCAGATGTTGATGGATGAACCTGCTATCGGCGTGTCTCGTTGAAGAAAAGATAAAAATTTATATTTTATGAATGTTTGTATGACTAATATTTATATAAAATAATTAATAAATACAATACAACCCATCCCAAATCCTTTAAAGGTAGGCTATCACATACTAAGTTTACATACAAGTATGTGGTAGCTGAGGTAATGGTAAAGTTATACTTGGTACGGTTGGTAAGGTTGGTATTTGGTAAGGTTATGCTAAAGGTAAAGTTTTTTTTTTTTTTTTCTGACCATGTATTGCTGTCTATAGACAGAAGTAGATTCGTTTAAGCAAGTAGCAGTTTAGCTTTGTCTCATTAGGTAGGTTGGTGTTCGGTGTGTGATCTTACCACGGGCTCGCACCGTCGCCTGATAGGAATCTGTTCGGTGCGTGATCTTACCCACGGGCCGCAGGGAGTTACTTACCATGGTTTCCCCCAACCGAACAGTTAGGAGGTGTTCGGTGTGTGATCTTACCACGGGCTCACACCGTCGCCTGATAGGAATCTGTTTGGTGCGTGATCTTACCCACGGGCCGCAGGGAGTTACTTACCATGGTTTCCCCCAACCAAACAGTTAGGAGGTGTTCGGTGTGTGATCTTACCACGGGCTCGCACCGTCACCTGATAGGAATCTGTTCGGTGCGTGATCTTACCCACGGGCCGCAGGGAGTTACTTACCATGGTTTCCCCCAACCGAACAGTTAGGAGGTGTTCGGTGTGTGATCTTACCACGGGCTCACACCGTCGCCTGATAGGAATCTGTTTGGTGCGTGATCTTACCCACGGGCCGCAGGGAGTTACTTACCATGGTTTCCCCCAACCAAACAGTTAGGAGGTGTTCGGTGTGTGATCTTACCACGGGCTCGCACCGTCACCTGATAGGAATCTGTTCGGTGCGTGATCTTACCCACGGGCCGCAGGGAGTTACTTACCATGGTTTCCCCCAACCGAACAGTTAGGAGGTGTTCGGTGTGTGATCTTACCACGGGCTCACACCGTCGCCTGATAGGAATCTGTTTGGTGCGTGATCTTACCCACGGGCCGCAGGGAGTTACTTACCATGGTTTCCCCCAACCAAACAGTTAGGAGGTGTTCGGTGTGTGATCTTACCACGGGCTCGCACCGTCACCTGATAGGAATCTGTTCGGTGCGTGATCTTACCCACGGGCTGCAGGGAGTTACTTACCATGGTTTCCCCCAACCGAACAGTTAGGAGGTGTTCGGTGTGTGATCTTACCACGGGCTCACACCGTCGCCTGATAGGAATCTGTTTGGTGCGTGATCTTACCCACGGGCCGCAGGGAGTTACTTACCATGGTTTCCCCCAACCGAACAGTTAGGAGGTGTTCGGTGTGTGATCTTACCACGGGCTCACACCGTCGCTTGATAGGAATCTGTTTGGTGCGTGATCTTACCCACGGGCCGCAGGGAGTTACTTACCATGGTTTCCCCCAACCAAACAGTTAGGAGGTGTTCGGTGTGTGATCTTACCACGGGCTCGCACCGTCACCTGATAGGAATCTGTTCGGTGCGTGATCTTACCCACGGGCCGCAGGGAGTTACTTACCATGGTTTCCCCCAACCGAACAGTTAGGAGGTGTTCGGTGTGTGATCTTACCACGGGCTCGCACCGTCACCTGATAGGAATCTGTTCGGTGCGTGATCTTACCCACGGGCCGCAGGGAGTTACTTACCATGGTTTCCCCCAACCGAACAGTTAGGAGGTGTTCGGTGTGTGATCTTACCACAGGCTTGCACCGTCACCTGATAGGAATCTGAAAGGGATCACCAATATGAGTTATTGGGTATTCTACCCCACCGCAGTGAGTGAGGGCTCGGCACGAGCCCGAACGAATGAAGGTGGGGTAGAATGCCCAATAACTACCTACTGGGAAGATTGTTAATATTGCGAGTTTAGGGTCAGAGTATCGTCTTAGTAACAGTTGGAGTTATAGCCTTAGAGTCGCTATAGGTGGCCCAAAAAACATATTTTATGTACATGATATATCGCAGTCTCATAGTTTACAAAATATTTAAAAATTAAAAAAACGTAAGTAAACGTTAAGGTCAAAAATCTCGAAAAACATAACCGCAGAAAAAAAAATCTAGAAAGCTTGCTTGTATTATTTGCCTTAATAAGATAGGCATGAAAAAAGTAGGTGTTATGGGGGAAACGGAACTAGTTTGGAGCTATGAGTTTGCACGGCGATTGAGCTAAAGCTTCGCCCAAGCACTAAAAATATTTGGCTGATACAGGGTCCTTATGAATAGTGTTAATTGATAGATAACTTACATCGAGATATAGGGACATGGATCTGCATGACGACGAGGTGCTTGGTGACGATAATACCGAAGTTATTGGTGAATTTGTAAGTCCACCAACATTCTCTCCGTACACTTCCACAAGGTTTTCAAGATTGTCATAAATCTGTAAAATAAAAACAAATTATGTTCACAAAAAAAAAGATTCCAAGGCGTGCCCATATTTTTATACATAAATTAAGACCGGGTGTCGCGAAGGCGTTGCATAAAAAATACACTCTAATTTGTTTTCACTAACTGACGGCAAACATTGCTATCAAAAAGAGATATAAAGTATTTTTAGGATAAAAATAAACATTAATTTTTGTATGGAGCTGGATTTCTGTTGTCTAATAAAAAAATAACCTCGAAACCTTATTTTTTTGGAATTTTTTTAATCTCTTTTTGATAGCAATGTTTTCCGTCAGATTGTGAAAAAAAGTTAATTTTGCTTAAAATTTTTTGTAAGTCCTGCACCCCTTTTTGACTTAACCATGCTGTGTGCTTACATCGGAATTTAGTTTGGAAGCCTTCCACTTCTGAAGCGCTCTTCTAAATTTGGCTTGAGGGCCAATAGCTGGTACTAGCTGGTAGTAGCACCCGGATTTGCTGATCATCGAGCAAAGACAGCGCCTCTATGTCAACTTCATGTTCTTGAATAACAAACATTTATAATTAATTACAGTCTTGCATACAGAATAATACATATATATACAGGCAGCGGCACCCACAGCAATCTCAACACAAATTTTCATAAGTAAAATTTATTAGTAAGTAGTTATTAGTAATATTACATTTTACCTCATGCCCAATTTACACGTATTAAGTAGTTTAGTGGTTAACTAAATTTTAACTAAATTTTAAGTGACTTAAATTTAAGTGTGTGTCCATACATATTTAAGTAGTTAAGCTCTTTAGTTCACTCAAGAAGGACGATCAACAACGTAATGAAGTCGTAAATTCTGTGCTTAAATAATGGCTCTGTGTGGTCAGCACATTTAGCCAGTGTCAAGTAAGATATTAAAGTGAATATTTTTTTTGCATAAACTAGATGATAATGAAAATGAGTGATTATGAACGTTTAAAAAATTAACCAAACCCAAACCAAACCCCTTCAGACTTAATAAAGAATTAATTACAGTCTTGCATAGAGAATAATACATATATACAGACAGCGGCACCCACAGCAATCTCAACACAGATTTTCATTAGCAAAATTTTTTAGTTATTTTACATTTTACCATATGTCCGATTTACACGTTTTAAGTAGTATTGAGATCTCACACGGATTTCTTGAGAGAATATGAAAAGTGATGTTGCACGGTTTTGTTTTATTTGCCAACACGTTGACACAGCAAGCGGTTAACGTCCCAGAGACGTTTGCAATTTTGCATGTGCCGGGAATCACAAGACTACTGATCAAACTGAATTCAGAAAGCCATTCCGGCTGTGTGAGGCCAGCCTAAATTGTGTCTGTCCAAACATGTCAAGTGACAAGCCCTGCCCACCAACTTAACCGAAAAATAGACAAAATTCTATTTTAGCTCTTTAGTTGTTAACTTAACTTAGTTAATACGTCTATATCGGGCATTACGCACTCAACTGACTGTGCAGTAAGCAAGCTCGCAACACAGTCATGTAAACAGTTCAAACCTGTCAAGCTACTGACTGCACAGTGCACGAGTACTTACAATCCGCGTCACGAAAGATGAGACCTGACGGATCACGTGGTTCGACTTGCGCAGAGAAATCGTCTACCTACTGCGCAAGTCAAATTAGTGGTGTCCCAGGTCCCAGGTTTATCCGACTGTGTAGCGTACCTACATGTAGGTACAAGTATAAACTAGCCATGCCATTCTAACCTAGACATAACAAACGCCACAGAGGTGCAATGGAACCAAGCAAACCCATTCCCAACTTAAAGGAAGATTCATATTATGGCAGATTCACACATCCATAAGTAAGTAAGTAAGTTTAACTTACTACTTCCTTGTGGATGTGTGAATCGGCCATAATACCGTGTCCACGGGGGACACATTTAGGATAATCTGAATCTCCACAATGTGAAAAATAACACAAGAAGCTTTCCATAATATAGTGTGTAGGTTATTATTATTACCATTAAACTCTCTTAGACGTGAATGAATGGACTCCAACAAGTTAAGTCATCTCTGTAACATAAAATCTTATTAAATTTGGCCATAATATTGGTAGGAACGTACGCTGCAAAGTACCTACTTACCAGTCACTTACCAATAAATTGGTCGAGATATTTCTCAAAGCCCCACTCTTTAAATAAAAGTTCCATGGTTCCTTTTCACACGTGGTACACTGCTTTGTCACTATTTAATTGTTTTCGTGAATTGCGACTATCTCTTACAGCGGGCGCGAACTGACTAGCTTCAGATTGTGGCGCGTGCGAGCTAGGGATGCCCGATCTTAATCGATTCACGGCAATACAATCTGCCGATTTTTTTTATCGATTCAACAGGAACGATCTTTGCTCAGATCGAATCGTATGCTTGGAAGATCGTATGAAAAAATCGTATCAATCAAATACAAAAATAATGCAAACTACACGATACTTATGATCTTTGGCAACACTAACACTTCAGCGGAGACGATGTATCTACAACGGTTACGTATCATAAATTCGAAATTTGCCTGTACGAATTTTTTTGGCCGAAAACGTTTTGTAATTTTTTGTTTTCCATAACATCTTCCAAAAGAAAAAAAGTAGTTTTGATAATCGGCTAATAGTTTTTCTGGAAAATTAAACGTTTGTATGATAAGTTTATGGATTAACAAAATTATGTAAAATCTGGTATTTAAAACTTCCTCATACCGTTCTCGAACAATTGTAATTCGTACAGGAAAGTTTCGAATTTAGGATCTACAACAAAGTAAGATTACCTACACCTATTTGTTGAAATAGTCTCGAGTTACGTACATAAGTAAGACTGCCGTGAGTATGAAATGAAATGAAGATAGACCTGAATTAATATTTGTTTATTTTATACCGCCGCAAGAACATCATAGGTAATTTTGTTCATTGTAGATAGTACTACGATTGAATACGGAGTGTTTTAATTTGTAAGCGTGACATGTCAACAATGTCATATTCATATTCATATCCATTTATTCCACTTAAATTTGTAACAAAAAGTACAATAACATACAGAAATATGTTTGTGTTAGAAAGGTGTTATGCTAGTCACAAATTTACTTTTTCAAGGCATTGGGAAAACATGGTTAGATAATTTAATTATTAAATTAATAAATTTCGTTTTAAGACTGATTTATAAGTAATGTTAAAGGTGGCACAAGCTCATCTACGCAATAAACTATCAGTGATCCTGGGATTTCGTCATGTACACAATTGTTATTGCGTTTTATTTTTAATATAAATCGTAATGACATCGAAACTCGAGACGAGGTGAGTAGGTACATCACTAATTAACGATGCAACGTGCGGCCGCGGTTAGACAGTTATTTTAAATGTTTTGCTATGCTATGATTCTAATGTTTTAAACAGTTATGGCGGAAGGCCATAAAAATACCTTTCTTTTGTTTAGGTACTTTAGTTAAGCAGAGATGCAAAATTGCTCTTGTTACCTACCTAAAAGAAACAGTAGGGTCTGGTACCTCAATGGGTCTGATATAACTTACCCAAAATGCCAAATATGTACCTACCTACTAACCTAGCGGAGTCTGATAAATCTGGAGTACCTAGATGCATCGGGTAGGTAGGTAATATCAGTGCTCCGTCACTCGCGCTCAGATTTGGGTTAGGTAATTATACTTAATAGTTTTGATTTCACACATAAGTTAGCAAGATGTAGCAAGTAGGTACCTACTTACTAGAGTATTGACTTCAATGATTTTATTGTTTTATGAGCTAGTTCGAGACACTTTTTTTTCTCTTGGGCACCGACAGAAACGATAGAACTGATAGAAATAGTTTTTCGGGTGAATAAATTTGTTGTGGTAGGTAGGTAGGTTGTACTTTCCCATTCGGCACAATACACGACTTGTAGAAAGATTAATTCTCCAGTTTCATAAAGCTTAACACTTAGAACGCGCCGCCACTACACAATAGAAATTCTTTTCATTGTACACTTGATCAGTGCGCTGCCGCAGTTGAAAGGTTAAAACAACAATATTCATATGACTTCGTCGTCAAACTTACTACTTATACTTAACTATGTAGGTGTGACGGAGTCATGTCAATGGAGCCATGACGTTGATGAGCGTTTTCAAACTTTAAAATTAGATTTTATACCAATTACCTACTGGAAGAAATATTAGTACTTAACATTCGATTTATTATTTATCAGCCAATACGTCAGAATTATTTCCCAATAGTAGGTAATCAAATAGCCTATTGGCTAAGTAGGTAACTACGTAGTACCTACCTAGCACAAATCGAAAACTCATCAATCATGATTCAAGATAGTTTGTAAATACCTACATAAGAAAGTCTTATGTAAATAGGTATGTTATACAGCTTTAACATGAGCCCACAACAGCAAATTGTTATGAATATTTTAGAGGTAACAACATCACGCGTGAACGGCTGGACCTTTATTACTTTGTTGTTTGTTATTGTCAGGAGAAGGTTCTTATTAAAGAATTTTTTTTTTCTTTTTAAATTCTAATTCTATATTCATAATTAAATTAATTAATTAACAGGACAACGTCTGTAGGGTCAGCTAGTTATTTATAAATTTTATATCACATAGGTACAAGCTTTTATTTAACTAGCATGTATATTTGTTCGGGTGAAATCTTGCAACTCAATTTTGAAGCAGATTATCTTCAACCGATTGAGCTGAAATTTTGCATACCTGTGTAAGTCGCCTGACAATGCAATTATGATGACATGGTGGTGATCTGGATGATGGTACTGGAAGGTGGCTATAATAACTTCGCAATGAAAGAACACAACCTCATCGAGTTTGGGCTCGTTTGAATCGTCTTGACGAATAGTTTGTCTTTCAATGGTAACCAGGGTCTGATGATGGAGCTGGGAGGTGGTCATAGGAACTCTGTAATGAAACGACGCAACCCCATCGAGTTTCGGCTCGTTTCATTCGTCTTGACGAGTACTTTGTTTTCAAACTTTTACAGGGTCTGATCTGATGATGGAGCTGGAAGGTGGTCATAGGAACTCAGTAAAGAATCGACGCAACCCCATCGAGTCTAAGCTAGTTTGATTCGTATTGACGAGTACTTTGGTGCTAGATGGTAACCAGAGTCTGATAATGGAGCTGGAAGATGGCCGTAGGAACTCAGTAATTAAACGACATAACCCCATCGAGTATGGGCTCGTTTGATTCGTCTTGACGAGTACTTTGGTGCTAGATGGTAACCAGAGTCTGATGTAAGGTGGCCATAGAAACTCAATAAGTAATTAAACGACATAACCCCATCGAGTATGGGCTCGTTTGATTCGTCTTGACGAGTACTTTGGTGCTAGATGGTAACCAGGATCTGATGATGGAGCTGCAAGGTGGCCATAGAAACTCAGTAATTAAGCGACACGACCGCGTCGAGATTGATTTGTCTTAATGGGTAGACCGTTTTTGATAGGTGGCGAGTGGTGGTGGTTTGGTGGACGTAAATAAATTCTGTATACCTACCTACACGTTCAATGAGTTGAACAGATGAAAAACGATGGGGAAAGGGATCGAAAGGGATGACTAAAAAGTAAAAAAAAGTAAAAACCTCTCTTTTATTTGTATGCGCTAAAAAGAAAAAAAAACTTTTACTATTCACTTGAAACGTCATTATACAATTTATATTACTTATATAAAAGGCTAAGTAAATACGAGAACATACTTAAATCTCGCGACGACCTTTTATATCGTATAAATTGTATTGTAATTACACAATTTTCACGTGTTTTCCTTTTAGCACATCTAAATAAAAGCTTGTTTTTTAAAAATATGTAAAAATAAATTAAGTTTTTTAGGTAATATTTGCCCAAAACCAAACACGCTTATATCAGATGGAAAAGAGAATCCTATCTATTGTGATTTTAAACTAAACTGTTTAATTCCTTACAGTATGCTACAGAAACTGTTCAGAAGCAGTAAAAATAACTGCTTCGATATTAGTAATACTTAAAAGAAACTGCTTGTATCAGTAAACGCTACATGTTCAAACAGTTGATATTAACTGTTTAGTTCCTTACGTGTGCTACAGAGACAGTTCAGAAGCATTAAAAATAACTGCTACGATATCAGTACAGCCTAAACACGGCAATACTTAAAAGAAACTGCTTGTATCAGTAAACGTTACGTAATCGAACACTTATTTTTAACTATTTAGCTCCTTACCGCGTGCTACAAAAACTGTTTAGAAGCATTAAAAATATCTGCTTTGATATCAGTAATACTTTAAAGAAACTGCTTGTATCAGTAAACGTTACATGTTCAAACAGTTTATATTAACTGTATATTTCCTTACAGTATGCTACAGAAACTTTCCAGAAGCAGTCAAAATAACTGCTACGATATCAGTACAGCCTAAACACGGCAATACTTAAAAGAAACTGCTTGTATCAGTAAACTTTACATGTTCTAACAAATAATTTTAACTATTTAGCTAAGGAGCTAAATAGTTAAAATTAACTGTTTGAACATGTTAAAAAAAACTGCTTGTATCAGTAAACGTTACATATTCAAACAGTTGATATTAACTGTTTAGTTCCTTATAGTATGCTACAGAAACTGTTCAGAAGCAGTAAAAATAACTGCTACGATATCAGTAAAGCCTAAACACGGCAATACTTAAAAGAAAATGCTTATATTAGTAAACGTTACATGTTTAAACAATTAATTTAAGCTATTTAGCTCCTTACTTTATGCTTCAGAATCTGTTTTGAAGCAGTAAAAATAACTGTTTTGATATCAGTAATACTTAAAAGAAACTGCTTGTATCAGTTAACTTTACAAGTTTAAACAGTTGATATTAAATGTTTATATCCTTACAGTATGCTACAGAAACTGTTCAGAAGCAGTGACATTAACTGCTTCGATATCATTAAAGCTTAAACACGGCAATACTTAAAAGAAACTGCTTGTATCAGTAAACGTTACATGTTAAAACAGTTAATTTTAACTATTTAGCTTCTTACCGCATGCTACAAAAACTGTTCAAAATCATTCAAAATAACTGCTTCGATATCAGTAATACTTCAAAGAAACTGCATGTATCAGTAAACGTTACATGTTTAAACAGTTGATATTAACTGATTATTTCCTTACAGTATGCTACGGAAACTGTTCAGGAGCAGTAAAAATAACTGCTTCGATATCAGTACAGCTTAAACAAAGCAATACTTAAAAGAAACTGCGTGCATCAGTAAACTTTACGTGTTCAAACAGTTAGTTTTAGCTATTTAGCTCCTTACTGTGTGCTACGGAAACTGTTCAGCAGCAGTAAAAATAACTGCTTTGATATGAGTAATACTTAAAAAAAACTGCTTGTAACAGTAAACGTTACATGTTCAAACAGTTGATATTAACTATTTAGTTCCTTACAGTACGCTACAGAAACTGTTTAGAAGCAGTTTAAATAACTGCTACGATATCAGTAAAGATTAAACACGGCAACCCTTAAAAGAAACTGCTTGTATCAGTAAACGTTACAGGTTCAAACAGTTAATTTTAATTATTTAGCTCTTTACCGCGTGCTACAGAAACTGTTCAGAAGCAGTTAAAATAACTGCTTTGACATCAGTAATACTTAAAAGAAACTGCTTGTATCAGTTAACTTTACATGTTTAAACAGTTGATATTAAATGTTTATATCGTTACAAAATGCTACAGAAACTGTTCAGAAGCAGTAAAAATAACTGCATCGATATCATTAAAGCTTAAACACGGCAATACTTAAAAGAAACTGCTTGTATCAGTAAATGTTACATGTTAAAACAGTTGATATTAACTGTTTAGTTCCTTACAGTACGTTACAGAAACTGTTCAGAAGCAGTATAAATAACTGCTACGATATCAGTACAGCCTAAACACGGCAATACTTAAAACAAACTGCTTGTATTAGCAAACGTTACATGTTTAAACAATTAATTTAAGCTATTTAGCTCCTTACTGTATGCTTCAGAATCTGTTCTGAAGCAGTAAAAATAACTGATTTGATATCAGTAATACTTAAAATAAACTGCTTGTATCAATAACATTACCTGTTTAAACAGTTGATATTAACTGTTTAGTTCCTTACAGTACGCTACAGAAACTGTTTAGAAGCAGTTTAAATAACTGCTACGATATCAGTAAAGATTAAACACGGCAACCCTTAAAAGAAACTGCTTGTATCAGTAAACGTTACAGGTTCAAACAGTTAATTTTAATTATTTAGCTCTTTACCGCGTGCTACAGAAACTGTTCAGAAGCAGTTAAAATAACTGCTTTGACATCAGTAATACTTAAAAGAAACTGCTTGTATCAGTTAACTTTACATGTTTAAACAGTTGATATTAAATGTTTATATCGTTACAAAATGCTACAGAAACTGTTCAGAAGCAGTAAAAATAACTGCATCGATATCATTAAAGCTTAAACACGGCAATACTTAAAAGAAACTGCTTGTATCAGTAAATGTTACATGTTAAAACAGTTGATATTAACTGTTTAGTTCCTTACAGTACGTTACAGAAACTGTTCAGAAGCAGTATAAATAACTGCTTCGATATCAGTACAGCCTAAACAAAGCAATACTTAAAAGAAATTGCTTGCATCAGTAAACTTTACGTGTTCAAACAGTTAGTTTTAGCTATTTAGCTCCTTACTGTATGCTACGGAAACTGTTCAGCAGCAGTAAAAATAACTGCTTTGACATCAGTAATACTTAAAAAAAACTGCTTGTAACAGTAAACGTAACATGTTCAAACAGTTGATATTAACTATTTAGTTCCTTACAGTACGCTACAGAAACTGTTTAGAAGCAGTTTAAATAACTGCTACGATATCAGTAAAGATTAAACACGGCAACACTTATAAGAAACTGATTGTATCAGTAAACGTTACAGGTTCAAACAGTTAATTTTAATTATTTAGCTCTTTTCCGCGTGCTACAGAAACTGTTCAGAAGCAGTTAAAATAACTGCTTTGACATCAGTAATACTTAAAAGAAAGTGCTTGTATCAGTTAACTTTACTTGTTTAAACAGTTGATATTAAATGTTTATATCCTTACAAAATGCTACAGAAACTGTTCAGAAGCAGTAAAAATAACTGCTTCGATATCATTAAAGCTTAAACACGGCAATACTTGAAAGAAACTGCTTATATCAGTAAACGTTACATGTTAAAACAGTTAATTTTAACTATTTAGCTCTTTACCGCATTTTACAAAAACTGTTCGAAAGCAGTAAAAATAACTGTTTTGATATCAGTAATACTTAAAAGAAACTGCTTGTATCAGTAAACGTTACATGTTCAAACAGTTGATATTAACTGTTTAGTTCCTTACAGTACGTTACAGAAACTGTTCAGAAGCAGTATAAATAACTGCTACGATATCAGTACAGCCTAAACACGGCAATACTTAAAACAAACTGCTTGTATTAGTAAACGTTACATGTTCAACAATTAATTTAAGCTATTTAGCTCCCTACTGTATGCTACAGAAACTGTTCAGAAGCAGTAAAAATAACTGCTTTGATTTCAGTAATACTTTTAAAAAAAAGGCTTGTATCAGTGCACGTTTCATGTTTAAACAGTTGATATTAACTGTTTATTTCCTTACAGTATGCTAAAGAAACTGTTCAAAAGCAGTTTAAATAACTGCTTTGATATCAGAAAAGCCCGAACATCGCAATACTTGAAAGAAACTGCTTGTATCAGTAAACGTTACATGTTCAAACAGTTGATTTTTACTGTTTAGCTTCTAACAGTTTGCCACAAAAACTGTTTAGAAGCAGTAAAAGTAACTGCTACAATATCAGTAAAGTCTGAACACAGCAAGACTTGAAAGAAACTGCTTGTATCAGTAAACGTTATTGTAAAAACAGTTGTTATTTACTGTTTAGCTCCTAACTGTATGCTACAGAAACTGTTCAGAAACAGTAAAAGTAACTGCTACGATATCAATAAAGCTCATGAACTCGGCAATACTAAAAAAACTGTTTGTTTTAGTAAACGTTAATGTTCAAACAATTGAAATTACTGTTTCACTCATTACTGTATGCTACAATAACTGTTTAGAAGTCAGTAAGAATAACTGCTGCGATATCAGTATAGCTCTGAAAAGGGCAATACTTAAAAGTAACTGTTTGTTTCAGTGAACTTTAATGTTCATACAATTGAAATAACTGTTTAGCTCTTTACTGGATATGCCCATTTAAGAGTACTGTCAGTAATCAATTATGTCAACATAAAAATAAGTTTACTTAACCGTTTTTTTTTTTACTGTACATCAACAGTTAAAAGTCCCGTTTTATTTTTTTCAGTGTACGATGGTGGTAGCTAGCCAGGTGGACTTAACATGTCCTACCACCTACCAAACCAAGCACCCCCCGCTTGGAATCGAACCCGGGACTAAGACTGGTGTCTTAGCCACTACACCACAGATGCGGTTAAACCACGTTAAAACTGTCTGAATATTAATATTTTGAGTTGGGTTTCCGAATTGGACCGGCCCTATTCGACTGTGTTTTTGCGTAAAATGGCCAATTTTGGCGTTCTCGATCTCAGAAACAAAAATAGATTTGACTTATTGAATAGTATAGTATAGCTATTGGAATAGCGTCGTAGTCGTAGCGGCCTTGCTTTTTGTAAACTTTGCTTAATTTTCTAATTAAACCCAAAATTACAGAGAAAGATTAAAATGCGCGAAGGCACTTTTTTGAGCTCATCGATTGAACTACTGTTCTAAACAAATGAAATAAAAAAAATAAATGTTATCTCTAATATAGTCGTATAGTGCGTAGCGGCCTCGGAATTTTTAGATATCATTGATTTTACAAAGAAAAAACATCTTATTCTAAACCAAAAACTTCGAAAATCGCTTTATGTTATTACGACAATATTATTGAGCAAAATTTATACCAGAACTTCATGAAGAATATAGATTTTATAATAAATTTATTATCCTATTTCGATAAAACCGATAAATACAACTGCAAAATAACTACAAAATGCAAAAATGGGCATTTTACGCAAAAATCACATTTGAGATGTAATAGGCCTCTTAAATACTTTGAGTTATCTGAAACTCTTTTGTAAGATGGCAGTCCTTTAGTCTAAGCCTTAGATTAAAACAAAAAGGGAAGATACGGCATTACCTTCTCGTGAGTGAGCCGCCAAAATTAGGCCAAAAGGCACAATTTCACTTCAGTCGCAATTTGCCGAGCGAACAGGGGCCCAAGTCTGCTAATTTACGAATGGCATAATTGAATCGCAATTGGATCGTATTGCAATTGTTTGACACATTTGGTATTCTCTTACTAATTTATGAATACCAAGTGTGTAAAACAATTACAATGCGATCCAATTGCGATTCAATTATGCCATTCGTAAATTAGCAGACTTGGGCCCCAGGCGACATCGTACTATTGCGGACATTGATGATTGCGGATATTCTGCTGTGTGAAAAAGAGAAAGAAGCTACTCCGCAGCATCGGAATCGGTCGTACGTACTCGTCTGTTGCGAAGCGACCGAGAGACGTCAATGCGTGTCAGTTGAGTCTTGAGTAAGACTATATTTTGATTGACTATATACTTATATACTATACTTAGTAGGCGCATGCCGTATCTTCCCTTTTTGTTTTAATCTAAGGTTTAAACCCATCAAACATCAAACTTTGGCCAGCGAAGAGTGATTGCCTCTCATACATACATACATATTACGACTATTGTCCCCGAAGGGTTCTCTCCGCTCTAGCTGTTGGATGTATGTGCAATCTTTAGTCCGTTAGTCGCCTTTTACGACACCCAAGGAAAGAGAGGGGGTGGTAGTATTCTTTCACCGATACGCGACACGGCTTTGATTGCTTCTTCTCCATAAGAGATTCTTCATAAGGAAGACGTGATTTCGATAAAGATGTTGATGGGCTCAGGCGGATAGTAGTTTGATTTACGCTGCAAGAATCCCAATCTTTGCCGGCGCATGTGTTTCCCAGCTCCTACAGTTCCGGGTTTTTTAAGCGAGCCGTGAAACGGCATTTATGCAGGCCGTCATGAATGGGAGCGCTCGTTATCATGCTTATTCCACGGTGGGGAGCGCTCTCATGATGCTCTCATCTGCATCGGCTGCTTACCATCAGGCAGGATGCAGTCACTAGGACGAGTCAATATAAAAAAAAATCGAGCTTCCTGAGACAGGATGATTTTTTTTAAAGTAAATATTTTATCCTTTATTTATATAGACTTGTGAATGCAAAATTTCAATAATAAACATGTTTAAAAGCAATTACGTCTTTATCGATTGTTAAATACTTGCAATGAGTATTTCTTTCGACTGTGAGGGTAGACTTCACAGTGACGTAATACCGCTGGCTTGCAGCGTAAATCAAACTACTAGGAAAAATTCAGCGAGTCTTCTGGGGTCTCGGTAGCTCAGCGGTTAAAGCAGTAGACCGGCAATCCAAAGATCGTGGGTTCGAATCCCATTCGAGCTCCCTGAGACTCGACTGGTTGATTTTTTTCTAATAAACATTTAATCCTATATTTATATAGCATTGTGAATGCAAAATTTCAATAATAATGATATAATTTATTTTTAAATAATAGAAAGTCGGTCTCTGTAATTTATTTATTTCTGCTATACTATGTTGGTAATACCAGTATCAAATGTAAACCGCACAAACCTCGAAAGTCATACAAATTCGAACAAAAAAAAATACCTTTTATGGAAATCGTGTAATGATTTTCTGTACAGTTTGTCCGTTCAATCTCAAATGTTTCGAGGGACAAAATGGAATGGCGAGTCCATAACAGTTCGGTCATGTGAAATGAAATGCTGACTTTGCAAGTAAAAAGGAGGTTTCACGTGCAATTTCCTTTTGTAAGCTTCTGGGCGTTCAATAAGATCACTCATTGCGCATAAGTTTTTTTCTACGGTACGGTAATTTTTGTGTACCACTATGTTACTTAAGGGGATGAACTGAATTTTTTCTTGAGTACACTTAACACAATATTGACATATCAAATTACGCTGTTACAAAGAAAGTTTGAGGATTATGGTTTCATTTAACGTATTTAAATATTAGGTACAAATCTTTTTCAGAAAGTATGTTTTTTTTTTAATAATTCAAGTTTTGTCGCAATTCAACTACGCTAACGAAAACGAGAATGTATGACAAAATTATAACTCACGTCGCGTCCTTTGTCGCCTGGAAGTGCTGCTTGAATGTTAATCAAATTTTCGTTTAGCTGACGTGTTCAAATGACGAATTAAACACGCACAGCTTTCAGAGTGCCTAGGTAAGTAGGTAGGTAGGTAGGTTTGATAACTCCTCTATCTATCTATCTATTTAATGACAGAGGCCAACTCGCGTTGGGCCAGTTTGGTGGGTTATGGTCATGTATGGCCCAATCTCCCCAAGATATCCATGTTGGAGGGTTAGTGCCCAGTAGTGGGACGTTTATACAGGATATTTTTTATATCATTCAGTAACGATAATAGACATATTTTTAATTTTTTTGTTTTTTTTTTATCATTTATTTAATTGGTCCGGCACAATAAAAAATAACTCGTGGTTACCGGGCGAACGAAAGGTTACGTGTAACGTAAAAGTAACCTATATCCTGTGATATCGTAATGTGTCAGAGTTCAATTGCGTGGTCCCGGTCGATTGACCACGATTAACGCTATTTTTGAACAATTTTAGTTTCGTTACTTTTCACTTACAAAAAAATTCAATTAAATCTGTAGGTAGCTCTAGATTAAGTTACTCTATAATTTAAAAAAATATGTGTACAGATAGAAAAGAAATCCTGTATACTGATTGTGATGGTGAATACGAATCTACCCGAAGTTCCAGAAGAGGGCGTTATGATACTTACAATGTAAGAGCATCTTCTAAGCGGCTCCACATGGCTTTCTTCTGTCGGTGGTGTAGTTTCCTGCGCAAATGCATTGCCGTGAAGTTTGCATTGGGCAATGGGAAGTGGACGTCCAGCTCGAGGGCCAAGTTCCAACCAGCTGGGGCATGTGTCAAGAAGGCCTTTACTAAGGATGCGGTGAGCTGGAAAAGAAACATGACGCAATAAGAGATATGAAGGAGGCTATTTACGATATGATAATTTGTGTTATTGAGGGCTACTCTGACGACTGCGAAAATGGGATTATCAGCCAAAGGTAGTGGCATTTACCGGCGGCTGCGCGATTCTCTTTCAAAATTAATGAAAGGCGCAGTGTAGTCCACAACACAAATGAATCAGATATGAATATTATTAACGTGGGCAACACCACACAAACAATAGATAGATAGATAGACAATACTTTTATTGTAACATAACACAAACATTTACATTAGACATAAAAGAGCAAAAATACAAAGTTACAATGTGGCGGTCTTATCGCTTAAAAGCGATTTCTGCCAGACAACCAGTCGGATGGAGAGAACTTATACACTCTATGTTCGGAGGTGCAAACATTCAAAACATGGTTACAGAATTAAATGCAAAAATAAGTAATTAAATAAAATAACATTACTTATAAAATAAATAAATAATAAGGTGTAATAATAAATATGTGTATATTTATACATATACATACTTAAACATAATAGTCTCAGGTAGGAAGTAGCGGACAACGACAGCTATGCAGCAGGATAGGATATGTACTATTAAACAAAAGTTTAAGGACGAATTGAGAGATATAGAAAAAACCGTCTACATATCCTTAGCGTCCTTATATTTTAATTAATACAAATCACTTTAAGGACAGTGTCTGCTCATTATTCTGCACAACTTTTACTTTGGCCAGTATTGAAAAAAAAATCGGCAGTTTTTATCGAGCTAGATAACCTGTCAGCTTTTTGCCTTTTTATATCTCGTTTAAAGGACCAAGAGTTGGGTAAATTCAAAATGTGATGGTGATCACCACAAATTTACATTTTAGAGAAGTCATAGTGTACTTACCACTACGTCAGAGCCATCAGGAAACGCAAGATGGCGCCTCTTCCTCACTAAACTCAAAGGAGTCTTCACATTAGGACAGTCATCTTTCACCAATTGACACTCGGCCACTAGAACTATGATCAGAACTATGAAAATCAGTTGCATCTTTTAAAAACAAAAAACTAAACATTAAGCTCTTCAAATGTTTCATACTCCAAACTGTTATGACTTCACAGACAGTTACAAAGGTAGAGCTGCTGTCACATGCTGTCTCAAATACCGTTATTAACGCTTTCAGAGGTACGGTTTGTGGTAAGCAATAGAGTGGACATTACTTTAGTAAAATATATACCGAAGCTCGATCTTTTATGAATGTTCAATTGACTATAACACTTTTGTGTTACTACATAATAATAAATAATAGTTTCAATTTCTTGATGATTTTGGTAAGCAAAGCTTTTATCGATTTCATAAAAAGTAGATATTTATACAAATTATTAATTAAATAAACATTCATTTATTATATTACTAAACATCTTCAAATCATCATCGTACTTGTTACTTTAAAAAGAAAGAGTAAGATTTTAGTATTTAATGTTTATTGACCTATTATAGTAAACAATTATGAACAAGTACTAAAACAAAAACATTGTCATGATGATAAACAGATGATATTCATAATAATTATCTAATGCCAGTCCACTGTCTCAATTATCTAATGCCAGTCCACTGTCTCCCTATGCATGCTACGCATGCATGCTCCCTAAGTATGCTATGCTCGTGCTACTTTTTCAGCAATACATCTGCTGCCAGCCACTGCATATGAGATCCACGTTAAGATTATATTATGTAACAATTTTAGCCCAATTATTGGACCCTTTATGCGTCCACAGAATATCAGTATTGAGATACCTTCTAGGTACAAGTGGGAGCCTTTTTTGTGCCACATATAATAATAATAGCCATAAATATTTTTTTACATTTTCTATTATTTCTTTTAATTTCAAAACTGGAATGTCCACTCTATGACACCTTTTAAAACAGTATAGAATATCGCGCGTGTTCAGTGACCCAGGATGTTTGCTTTAAGAGTTAGACAGAGCCTGTCGCTTCCATTCATTAGTTCAGTCACGCTTCCTACCTTGTAATCTCACACCTGCACACTTAAAGCCTAACACCAAAGCCTTAAAGTCGAAATTACAGTAACGTTCCACACTTTCTTAAGACCATCCAAATGTACTGAACTTTAAATCTTAAACCAGTTACGCTTAAGTTGAAATTGAATTGTACTGATTGTTGCATTTCGTTTGGAATTTGTGGAGTACTCGAGTAATCACGTGAAGTTAGTTTTGTTTTACATACTGGACATTTTTTTCAACTGTGGTGTAGTAGACATCTCTTCATTTTCACCGCTTTTGTAGTAATAACACCTCGTTGGCTTAGTGACTAAGCGCTCAGCCCGATATCCGGAGGTCCAAAGTTCAATACCCGGGACGGGCAAAGTGTGTTTCGGATTATTCGATGCTTAACCTGCGTTTTTTAATAATCAACCCGCATTAACCGTGTTGGGTAACGGTGAAACAAGACTACCGCCCCCTCTCTTCCCCAAGGTGTCGTAAAAGGCGATTAACGGACTAAAAACTGCACATACATTCAACAGCATTGAGCGCCGATGGGCTCACCACCTGTCCCGCTGAGCACATGTGCAGTCGCTATTTGGTGAAAAGTGGACTATGGCTTCGGTCCTTATTGCCTAGTCATCTACTGACTTCGGGGCTAATAGTCGTAATTATATGTATGTATTCGTATGTATGTAGATAGAGCAAAAGGTCCTAAATAATAAACACGGTTCATCCGAATCTCTTTATTATATTCCCGGTTGATGCAGCGCAGTCCGGGTACGTCAGTGTGCAGTCCCCGGCATGCCCGTGGGCGGCGTCATACTCCTTATGCGCCGGGGAGTCGAACTCGCGACCTTTCGGCAATCTGAAATAAGTTATGACACTGAATTTCCGCTGCAAACGTATTCCACACTTGGGACGTTTGCATTGCATAATAATATGGAAAATGTGAATATTTGTAGTGAGAAACTGGTTCGTGGTACCTACATTTAAAAAGGATATTCGATGTTGACTGCGGGTTGTCGTATCTAATAGAAACTTTCATGATTAAAAAAAAATTACTATCGAGATTAGAATCTGGACACTAAAGTGCTGTATCGTCAAAATATATGAATTGACTATAAAACGTAACAGTCGTATGAAATTTGCATTTCCAGTGAACAAAATAATTTTGATGCGTCATTCGAAAGTGACGTGTTACAGACATTCGAAAAAACTTCGTCAAACAACAAGTGTTGTTCTCAGATTTCAAAACAATCCAGTGTACTATGTAAAACTATAATGTAATTACGTAAACTCCGGTGACATCAGAGAGCTGAGTGTAAGTTTGTAAATGTGCAAACGTCACAATCGCGTTTGAGTTAAGTTTTGAAAGATAGATCTTAATGCTAAGTAAATAAGATCGAGAATCAAAACTCTTAACACAAACGCGATAGTAACGTTTGCACATTTACAAACTTACACTCAGCTATCAGATATACTTACGTAAACGTCGCAGTAAGAATCTCCTCCAGAAAGGAGCCCTGTCGCCTCCCGCCCTTCCCTGTCTCACACAACAGCCGCAGGACGCACTCCCGACCGCTCCAGCCTAACCTATAATGATAAGGCATCGTCAACATCAAACATACATACAGTATCTGTACTGTATGTATGTTTCGGCGAATACGATTTAATTTAATAAATTACAATAAAAATCTTAAGGATAGTCTAGTATCGCTGTACAACAACATGACAACAACCTACTACTGTAACAGTAATTTCAATAATTTATAAGTAATCTCTTTTTTATCTGTATTTTAAACTAAATTAACATTATCCACTCAGCGAGTTAACTGAACATTTTGTTTATATAATTGTGAAGATTTGTTAATAGCATATGTTTACTTACTAATCTTAGCTATAGATGTTATTTGTCTGTAAATCTTCCTAGAAATAAATAAATAAATAAACATAATAAAAAAGTATTAGAAAATAAGAAAACATAAATATAAGAGAAATTGTAAAACAAAAAGAAAAATGTAAGTATTAGAACAATAAATTATTGTGAAAAAGTGGAGACATAATAAAAAAGTGGAGACATAATAAAAAAGTGGAGACATAATAAAAAAGTGGAGACATAATAAACAAGAAAAATAAGAAAGAACAGATAAAAGAAAAAAAACAAATAGAATAGAGCTCATAAAGCTCCAGATTATTTAACCCTCAGAATAATAACTAAAGCATAAAAGGAGTCCAAATGAGACTCGTATAGTTGTCCTATTTTTTCAAATGGGCCATAAACATTGAAAGGAAAGAGACAACATTATTTTGCTAAAAACGTCAAATGTAAAGTAAAAAAAAATGGATACGTTTGTATCCATTCACCAACCGGATTCAAAAGCTATCTACAAAATGAAATTGTAAAATAAAAAATGTATTAGAATATGAATATATTGTAAAAAGTGAAAAAGAAAAATGATTTAAAGAAAAAAAAGAAAAAAAAGATAAAATAAAAGAATCAAATAGAGTAGAGCTCTTAAAGCTTGCAAAGAAAAAGACACATCATCATCATCATCAGCCTACAAACGTCCCACTGCTGGGCACAGGCCTCCCACGTGGACAATAGCACGTGGGGATATTGGGCCATAACCCACCACGCTGGCCCAATGCGGGTTGGTGGGTTTTAACGACTGTCATCGTACGACAACAACCGGGAGCAACGGCTTTACGTGCCTTCCGAACACGGAGGAGCTCGAGATGTTTTTAATTTGGTCACCCATCCAGCGACCTGGCATTACGAAAGTTGCTTAACGGTCAAGATCGTAAGCCGAACGCGCTAGCCGCTGCGCCATCGAGCTCCTCCACAAAAAGACACAAAAAGAAAAAAAGTCCTGAAAAAAAGCGGGAAGTAGCTAAAAAAAACACTTCGGCGATATTATAGCAAATATCGCCGAAAAGTGGTCGACCGGTAACTGCCTCGACTGTACACACGGCGTCAGATCAACCTACCTTAAACTGTAAAATTTCTCCATTGAAAATTGATCCTTAGAACTAAACAATCAAGTTAAAAATTGATTGTAGAAATTTGATAGTTTTGAGTAGGTTGATCTGACGCCGTGTGTACAACCAGGCAATCAGGACCGCAAAAGCAGTCTTCCACAGTCCACGTTTCACCAAATTACAAATGAACATGTGCTCAATGTGACAGGTGGTGAGCCCGTCGCCACTCTAGGCTGTTGAATGTATGTGCATTTGATTTGTTAGTCGCCTTTTACGACTCCCAAGGGAAGAGATTTGGTGGTAGTATTTTATAAATGAGAAGCTACTAGCACAGTAGTCACGAGCACCAATACGTATACACTTTGACTCTTATTGCATTGTATTAAGAGTTACAATTGTTTACATATTTTTGCTCGTGACCGTACATCACTATCATCATCAGCCTACAATCGTTTCACTGCCAGGTACAGGCCTACCCACATATACAGGATAGCCCAAACGGCGACACTAAAATTTTTTTTTTGGATTCCTGACATTCAGGTGTACCCGGAAATACTCCATGTGCCGCGATTTTTTGTAGTTTACGAGCTATGATTTTTATTTTATTTTGAGAATTTTCGAGTTGACTATCTTAAAAATTGTTTTCGGAAATCTTGCATTAAGTCGGTCAAGTCGAAAATTCTCAAAATTAAAATCATAGCTCGAAAACTACAAAAAATCGCGGAACATGCATGGGGTATATCCGGATACACCTAGATGTCAGAAATCATAAATATTTTTTTTAGTTTCACCGATTGTGCCATAACCTACAATGCAGGCCCAATAGGTAGGTGAGTTTAGCGACTGCCGTGTTGCGGTAACAACCAAACCAACGCGTGCCTTTCGAACTTCGATCAACAATACTAACTTGTTGATCGAAGCTTTCGAAGGACGGAACGAATCTCACGACTTGACTAAAATTAGAATTATAATTTCACAAACTTATTAAGAGGTGACGGTGAAAGAACATTACCACCCTCTCTTCCCTTGGGGGCATAGAAGGGGACTAACGGACTAAAGACTGCACATACATAGAACAGCATAGAGCGGCGATAGGCTCACCACCTGTCATGCTGAGCACATGTGCAGTCGCTATTTGGTAAAAAGTGGACTGTGGTAGAGGACTGCTTCTGCGGTCCTCATTGCCTAGTCTCTGACTAACCCTTCGGGGATAATAGTCGTGATTATAATTATGTATGTTTGTACTTATAAAATGTAATTGACGAATTCAAAGGTACAGCGGCTTATTATATTTCATTCAAAACAACAAACAATTACATATTGATGCTTACTTCTAATTTAAATTTAAAAAAACTTACTATTTATGTACCAACAGCATTGTTCGCAGAGTAATATAAACATAATATATACGGCTTACGAGTTAGGTTTAAGATAAAATCTAGTTTGGTACTAGCATATTATATTCCTGTGTGTATTTATGTATAATATGGTGTATTTAATTCATATCATATCTAAACATATATTATCCCTTCGTAAACATAGCGTTTGAAACTAATTGTTCTTTTTATGTTAAGTACCTAGTGGATACTTTTTCTAAATTGTAAAATGTGGATAGCTCTAATTGGCCTATGTAGTTGCACATTCACAATGTTACACAAAATTTATTGTTGGCTGTTGTTATCCCTAATAAAATAAAATTAAAAATAAATAAATTTAAATTGTGATGTATATATCTAATAAAGATTTTTCTATTTCTATTTCTAGTTGAGTTGTTATACAAAGAAAAATTGTAAATAACCATACCGAAGTAACCCGAGTTACCCGGGTCCCGGCAATTCCAGTCCAACCTGTTGATTGGAAATATTGGAATGTCTCGTCTCGTTGAGCATTAGTTCAGTCAAAATAATGAGTTTCAGACGCGCTAGTACCACAACTCGTTAAGTACGATTGGCGGAGGACGTATTTAAAACATCGGTTCTACTGAATTTTGCTACTCAATAAGCGAATCGTCAGTTACTATGAGAATATAAATGTCATTGTGCGTTTGGCTACCTAAATGTGTCATTATGCGAGTAACCCATGTGTCATTATGCGAGTGACCCAAATTAAGGAGGTTTTGCCTACCCATCCATAGTAGTAAAATTAAGTTTAGACGGATAAAACGTTTACTAGAAAAAAAACAACCAGTCTCAGGATAGCTCGAACGGGATTTGAACCCGTGACCTTTGGATTGCCGGTCCGGTTTTATTTTCTAGTAAACATTTTATCCTTTAACTTTACAGCATTGTGAATGCAAAATTTCAACAATAAAGATAAGTTTAGACGATTCAAAATGCTTATTTTAAGTTTACTGAATAAAGAAATTATGATTGTAATTTTGATTTTGAACGGTATAAAATACATAGGTACATACATTCATATAATCAAGACTGTTATCCTCGAAGGGTTACTCAGAGACTAGGCAATGAGACCGCAAAAGCACCCCTCTGCCATTAGTCCACCTTTCACCAGATAGCGACTGCACATGTACAGTCACGAGCAACAATATGTATACATTTTGACTCTTATTCCATTGTATTAAGAGTTACAATTGGAGAAGAGAGGGGGTGGTAGTATTCTTTCACCGCTACGCGACGCGGTTTAAAATGTAAATTTTATAACTCCTTGTCTATTACGAAGACTCCTATAAGTTACTAACAATTGATTTAAAATGTAAATTTTATAACTCCTTGTCTATTACGAAGACTCCTATAAGTTACTAACAATTGATTTAAAATGTAAATTTTATAACTCCTTGTCTATTACGAAGACTCCTATAAGTTACTAACAATTGATTTAAAATGTAAATTTTATAACTCCTTGTCTATTACGAAGACTCCTATAAGTTACTAACAATTGATTTAAAATGTAAATTTTATAACTCCTTGTCTATTACGAAGACTCCTATAAGTTACTAACAATTGATTTAAAATGTAAATTTTATAACTCCTTGTTTATTACGAAGACTCCTATAAGTTACTAACAATTGATTTAAAATGTAAATTTTATAACTCCTTGTCTATTACGAAGACTCCTATAAGTTACTAACAATTGATTTAAAATGTAAATTTTATAACTCCTTGTCTATTACGAAGACTCCTATAAGTTACTAACAATTGATTTCAAATGTAAATTTTATAACTCCTTGTCTATTACGAAGACTCCTATAAGTTACTAACAATTGATTTAAAATGTAAATTTTATAACTCCTTGTCTATTACGAAGACTCCTATAAGTTACTAACAATTGATTTAAAATGTAAATTTTATAACTCCTTGTCTATTACGAAGACTCCTATAAGTTACTAACAATTGATTTAAAATGTAAATTTTATAACTCCTTGTCTATTACGAAGACTCCTATAAGTTACTAACAATTGATTTAAAATGTAAATTTTATAACTCCTTGTCTATTACGAAGACTCCTATAAGTTACTAACAATTGATTTAAAATGTAAATTTTATAACTCCTTGTCTATTACGAAGACTCCTATAAGTTACTAACAATTGATTTAAAATGTAAATTTTATAACTCCTTGTCTATTACGAAGACTCCTATAAGTTACTAACAATTGATTTAAAATGTAAATTTTATAACTCCTTGTCTATTACGAAGACTCCTATAAGTTACTAACAATTGATTTAAAATGTAAATTTTATAACTCCTTGTCTATTACGAGGACTCCTATAAGTTACTAACAATTGATTTAAAATGTAAATTTTATAACTCCTTGTCTATTACGAAGACTCCTATAAGTTACTAACAATTGATTTAAAATGTAAATTTTATAACTCCTTGTCTATTACGAAGACTCCTATAAGTTACTAACAATTGATTTAAAATGTAAATTTTATAACTCCTTGTCTATTACGAAGACTCCTATAAGTTACTAACAATTGATTTAAAATGTAAATTTTATAACTCCTTGTCTATTACGAAGACTCCTATAAGTTACTAACAATTGATTTAAAATGTAAATTTTATAACTCCTTGTCTATTACGAAGACTCCTATAAGTTACTAACAATTGATTTAAAATGTAAATTTTATAACTCCTTGTCTATTACGAAGACTCCTATAAGTTACTAACAATTGATTTAAAATGTAAATTTTATAACTCCTTGTCTATTACGAAGACTCCTATAAGTTACTAACAATTGATTTAAAATGTAAATTTTATAACTCCTTGTCTATTACGAAGACTCCTATAAGTTACTAACAATTGATTTAAAATGTAAATTTTATAACTCCTTGTCTATTACGAAGACTCCTATAAGTTACTAACAATTGATTTAAAATGTAAATTTTATAACTCCTTGTCTATTACGAAGACTCCTATAAGTTACTAACAATTGATTTAAAATGTAAATTTTATAACTCCTTGTCTATTACGAAGACTCCTATAAGTTACTAACAATTGATTTAAAATGTAAATTTTATAACTCCTTGTCTATTACGAAGACTCCTATAAGTTACTAACAATTGATTTAAAATGTAAATTTTATAACTCCTTGTCTATTACGAAGACTCCTATAAGTTACTAACAATTGATTTAAAATGTAAATTTTATAACTCCTTGTCTATTACGAAGACTCCTATAAGTTACTAACAATTGATTTAAAATGTAAATTTTATAACTCCTTGTCTATTACGAAGACTCCTATAAGTTACTAACAATTGATTTTCTATTGCGTCTGTTATTACGACAGCTGAACTCACAAGAATATAATTACTTATTATCTTACATGTATGCAATAACATAGAGAGAAAAAAACAACAGCACAATTTGAACTTAAATGTAAATGGGTTAGCCATTTGGTAAGTTAAGTTAGTCCTAAAAATATGAACAATTGTCGCAGTTTTTAATTTGATCAAAGTTTCAGTTATGAGCGAACAAACTTACCCTTCAAGAAACTTCTCGACTCTACCATAAAGTGACTTTCTTGAGTTTCTGTGGAATTCCAGTATCTTCTTGTCCATGTCATAAAAGTGATTTTTAAATTTTTCTTTTTCGTGCATTTCTCTTACATGTAATGTATTTGTCAAGTTGTTCTCCAGCGGAGTGTATTCATTAATACTACGTTTTGCGAATGCTGGATTCACAATTGGTCTCCTGAAAAAAGTAATAACGTATAGCTGGTGGTATACTCTGAACGGCTAACTACACTTAATCGTTTCATTTGGTCACCCAGCTTCAGTATTGGTATGATACTTTTTTTCTTTTGTAACCGCCTCTGTATAATATTCTTAACCGCCTCTATGGCTTTAACCGTCTCTATATTCTTAACCGCCCCAATGGTCTAGTGGCTAAGCCACACGGTCTTAGACCCAGAGGTCTCGAGTTCGATTCCTAGCGGGAAGTACAACTTTGTGAACTTGGTTTGGTTGTTGGCAAGGCTTGTTAAGTCCGCCTGACTAGCTACCACCGTCTTATCTTAAGTTTGGCGCCATAACTACAATTTATATAGCATTGTTGTGTTACGTCAGTTAAGAGATAAGACTGCCAGGTTCAGTGGCTAAGGATTCCGGGAGAAGAGCGCTTCCACCTTCGGCCTTATCGTCACTAACCATCAGGTGAGATGAAGGACAAAATAATGCTTACCCGTAGGAGACAAATAAAAAGAAAATTACTAAGCAAAGCGGCAAAAGAAGTTGTCAATAGAATACCTACTCGTACAAGAGACTTCTAGAAAAGTAAAGATTTTATTCAATTTTGAAATTAAACCACTAAATACAGTTTATGCAATGAAAATAACCATAAAACTATTAACTTTAACTGGATACCTTCTGTATGGCACTTTGCCTATGACCTTGCCATCTTCATCCATATACACAATGCTTTTCGAGGAGTCGTGTCTTCTGTTTTCATAAACATGCTTATGATCTTTGAAAAAGGAGAATATTTTAGGGTCCGTAGGCAGCTCCCAAGCCAAGGCAGCTGTGTTTCCGAACCACACGATGTCACCAATTTGCAAGTATCCGTGGTTTTGGGTACAGAAAACTGAAAAAATAAAAAGTTTCAGACCTAGTAATTTGATTAGAGCAATGTTTTTATTCTGCGAAATGTACAAAACGCTTGTGTTAGAAATTAAAATGTACTTTTTGAAATGGGGGCGACCTGCATAATATCAATACAAATATTATCATGTAAGAATTATTGTTTCATGTGTAAAATTAAGAAAGTTGTCGAAAAAAAATGTTTTTAGGAGTCATTCGATTTATGTATTTTTTATTACTGTTTAAAGAATTTGTTTCAAATTTCAACAAGGCCACGACCTTGTACAATGATCAGGCTAACTTACGGAAGTTCTTTTAATGTATTTAACTAATTCAGCGCATAGTACAAGTAACTTAAAAATACGTAAATTTTTACAATTTCGTGCAGGATCCCCTTAATCGAAACGAGTTTAAACATTATAATTTTGATGCTCTTAGCTTTTTCAGGCAAAGGGTTTTGCCATTTAATGTTCCTTTAGATTTTTATGACTTATACGAGGGTAAGTAAGATAAGTAAGTAGTCTATGGTAAGTACTTTGGTCGTCAACGTCAACGTTTGAGGTTTGTCAGTACACTCCACCAACGTATCATGGCCTACTCTCTTTCTCCGAAACGATATTTCGCCGGATTTGTGTTTGCTATTTACAGCGGTTTTCATTCCTTCCGAAATTTCGTTCATACAAAATAGGTTTGGCTTTTAGATAATTAATAATTAGAAAATTAAGTAAAGTTTTAAACTCTGAAGAAAGACTACAACCTCAGGCGGGAATCGAACGACGCACCTTCCTTTTTTCAGTGTTTAAAATTTTACTTAAGTATATTTAAGCGTTAATAAAACGCTAAAATATATTTTAAAAAAACATTAAGTAATTAGAAAATTTTTTGAAATTTGAAAAGAGTAGGTACCTAGCGAGAAGTTTAGTTAGGTACTCATTTCGTTTAGTGGTGTCAGTATGACTTAGAGTTCCTTCAAAAATTATAATTGTAATAACCAAAACTCATAATATATTACGTAAAAATGTACAATATTTCAAAGCTGCTCATTTCTGTTGCATATTATACTATAATATGTCAAAGCTGTTCATTTCTGTTGTTACTTGAAAATATAGTTTTTTAATGTGTTTAGTTTAATTGTACCTACTTCCGGTTAGTTGCGAATCTGGTGATTTGAGAATCTGGTAAACTGCTCCTGAGCGGTCAATCGCTATTCCGTTAAGATTAAATATAGGATTGTTTTTATATAGTTTTTATATGTAAAACTCATTAACATAACAGTGAATATGACGTCTACACATTGTTGTGGAGCATTGATGAGTGACTGATTTTTGAGTCAACCTAAGATAACCTGCTGCTGCAGTGCGATTCTCTAAGTTAAAGCCTTGGTAGCAGCGGCTGCTGCAGCGCTGAGAATTGATTCTGTCTCTTTCATATAAAGAGACAGACTTTCATATCAAAGAATTGGAAAGAGACAGCAGATCACAGCCATGCGCGCAGCGTATATGTGTCACGAAGACTCATAAAGGTTACTATCAATTGAATTGCTATTGTGTCTAGTTTTACGACAGCTGTGCTCATAAGGATAGCAATACTCGTTGCTCTAAAATTTTAATGATAATGGAACGAAAAACTTTTAAAATGTATAATAAAAACGTTTATTACTTAGACTGAAATGAGGAGGAGATTTAAGAAGAGCTGTATACCACGCCGTTGGTGTTACCTCTGTGGAGAGACTTAGGTTCGTTAGTACGAAACTGCCAATGTAGATTCTACACCCTAATAACTGAAAGTCGCTCAAATAGAAAAGGTAAAACGTTAGTAATTAACGAATTACGCGGGCTTACTCAAATAAAACTTTTTACAGTTTTCTTTTTTTAAATCTCTCTACCCAGACGACCCAGACAGATTCTCTTGAAATTGAGGCTTCAATTAAATTACGGTGCAACGTCTTAGCTGTGTGAGTGAGACATTTGAAAAATGTTTACTTGGTTAAAACCATACACTTACATACCTAAAGTGAACTTAAACTTAAACTTAATGAACTTACCTAAACATCAAAAGTGAACTTAAAACATATTTTCTAGTTATCCAATATGAATTGATAAAGCACCCGTTGAAAGATAAATATGACACAAGCACAAGTTTTAACAGATTTTTCTGTTTAGTTAACTAAATTTAAATTACATTCTGTTGGATGTGTAAATAATAAATTATTCTCGATGTCAATACTTAATAGCACTAAAATTATAAACCTTAGTGTTCTAAGTGCTATTGTGAATATAGTCTTGTAAAATTGATGTTAAATGAAGGAAATAAAAAACAAATATAATCACGACTAATTATCCCCAAAGGGCTAGTCAGAGACTAGGCAACGACAACCGCAAAACCAGTCCTCTGCCGTAGTCCCCGTTTTACTAAATATCAACTGCACACATGTGCAGCTGAGCACATGCTCAGCGTGATACATGGTGAGCCCATCGCCGCTCTGTGCTGTTGGATGTATGTGCAGTCCTTATTCCGTAAGTCGCCTTATACGACAACCAAGGAAAGAGATGGTGCGGGTGGTATTCTAATAATGGGCTTTAAACTTATATTATAAACTGTGTGTTGGCACACAGCTTATAAATATAATACATAAAATAGACTAAAATAACCTTAACTAAAGTAATATATAAACATTTACCCAACTGGAAGGAACTGCCATCAGGAAATACTAGAAACCTTTTTCTTCTCGATAAAACTTTGGACGGCGACGCCACATCGGATTCAAAATTTGTTTCAATATTGAATGCAGATAAAAAATGTAGTGTTGCTAATATCATACCAAGTATTATAAGTAGTTTATCCATTACTAAGTAGCTGTAACTTAAACAACAACTTTATTGACAATATTTCATTATTTGCGTTAAAAAACGCTCAAATAAACACATAGATAACGAAACGAAACAAGCGTCCTCTGCAATCCGGGCAGCTGCGTTAAAGATGCGGATTGCAGAGGACGCAGGTACGATTCCCGCCTGAGGTAGGCATTTTTTCAACGTTTCGTTATCAACAACTTATTATTTCAAGCCATTCCTAAAGGATTATAATCGAAAAATTGTTTGATTGTTGTTAGAAATTAATGAATTTACTACTAATTAGAAGGCAAATTAGTAGCTTTATAAAACGGTGCTATTAGATAAAAAATGCAAAAAAAAAATACAGAACGTTCAGTAATTGCTATGTATTCCCACAACTGAGCCATCCTATTAGTTAGTTAATTAATTAAGTACAACTATTTGTATAAGAGCACCTCTGTAATCACAAAAATAATCAAATTTTCCATTCATAACTACTTACAAATACTATTGTATAAGAGCACCTCTGTAATCGCAAAAAGAATCAACTTTTCCATTCATAACTACCTACAAATACTATTCGACCTAAATGTATGCAACAGCTGATTTTTTTTCGCAGTGTCAAAGATTTTCCCATAAATATATATATAAGCTAGCGGACCGCTCGCGACTTCGTCCGCGTGGACCCCGTACCCCGTGACGAATTTTTGAAAATATTATATAGCCTATGTCACCCAGAGATAGTGTAGTTTCTCAACGGTGAAAGAATTTTTCAAATCGGTCTTGTAGTTTCGGAGCCTATTCAATCCAAACGAATAAACAATCTATTCTTTCCTCTATATAATAATATTATAGATAATATATCTTTGCAACTAATAGGATGGCTCAGTTAGGTACCAACCATCCTGTACATTTCATAACTTTGGAACACGACTGACGTAACAAATGAATGTCTCGTGGCATTCCATAAAAATGTCGTTAAAACTTTTGGAATTAACAACTATTCTAGAAGAGTTCCTATAATATTACTTAGATCTGTTACTGTTACCTGTCACAGTTTCCTTTTAAACTTTTTGTTTCAATAAACATTTGAATCTGTTTATTATTAGATGGTTTAAAATGGACACAGTATTAACACGAATATTTACGATACTACTGTGGTCTATTAGTTAGACCAACGACCCGATCTAGAGATCCCGGGTTCGAATCCGAGCGGTACATGTATGTTCTTTATTTGGTTGGTGTTAGGGATTTATTTAGGTCCGTCTAGCTAGCTACTACATTCTTATCTTAAAACGTCGCCATAACATCAAAGTTTGTAGCATTGTTGTGTTCCGACAGTTAGAGATAAGATAGCCGTTCTTCAGTAGTAAAACAATTTGGGTAAAGTGCGTTTCCACCATTGCCTTATGCGTTAGCACCTAACAAAAGGTAAGATTAAGACCAAGTACTTACCTGTACCAGAATAAAAAAAGGCATACACAATCACAGAAATGACAAAAACAAAAGAAATTGTTTATAACCAATTGACTGATAAAATTTTCTGTTATTGCGGAATTTATTCTTTAAGTATAAAAGCACACAACTTATATCTACTTGATACAAACAGACACCTCACAATGCACGTTGGATAGCAACTGGACTCCGTTACGACAAACAAGCGAATTCTGCGCCTGTTTACATCCAATTACGGTGACCGTACGAAACACAAGGCCGTAATTGTGCTAAAAAGTATTAGAATTGGAGGAAAGTATTACGGTACATGGTACCACTTCATCAAGTCCAATGTGAAGTTAGTCACTGCAATACCATTAAGGACAAATAGTGGAATGTTGAAAAAACGCCAGCAAATAGCATCTAGGACAATATAGTGGAACGATGAAGAAATTAAGACCTCAGAATGGAAATTGAACGTCTTTTCTTTTGAATTTGCATCCTACTAGATCTTATTTACTTACCCCTGTGGCACATCAACCCTAGTGAGTTTTGGCTTCCTATACAAGAGATAGCCACTTTCTTCCGACATGTGCACTCTCGCGCCAGTCGTCGACGCTAAGTTCGAGCAGGTCAGCCAGCACTCGGTCTTGCCAGCGGTACTTAGGCCGTCCGACGGGGCGTCTTGCCGTCCCTCCGGTCGGCCCAAATACCCTTTCTTGACTGCTCGATCCTTCCCCATCCTTTCGACGTGGCCCAGCCATCGAGGACATTGAGCTTTTATCTCTCCAACTACGTCGGGCTTGGCCACGAGGTCTTAGTAGAACTGATTAAAATTTATTTACAAATATAGTTTTAATTATATTAAAGCAACATAAAAATTAAAAAACATGTTTAGAAAAACAAATTCTATAAATAAAATAAAATAAAATAAAGTGCATTTATTTCCCCATAACTTAGGATCATAGTAGACAACATAACAATAATTGACATAAATTAAATAAAAATAAAAAATTCAGTATGTAAACACCTGCCATTAATGTTACCATTAATTCGAAGTAACTTCCGTTAACTGGTAGTTCTACCACGTTCTACTAGTAATTGTTCCAAAACACACAATATCAACAATTTCTTTTCGTTTTCAATGTGAAAGTTTAGACTTCGTCTCCTGGCGGTAAGTGACGATAAAGTATTAAATAGTAATCGTAACCCAGAATCCACCACCATCAAGACCCTGGCGTATCTCTAACCACTGGAACGCAACAATGCGGCTAAGTTTACTGTTATGGTAGCGAGCCAGGCGGACTTAGACCAAGCTTTCCTGTCAACCAATCGTCGCAATATACGCCCTCGTTAAGAATAAAACCTCTCTGGATTTGGGACCGGTGGTTTTACCACTAATAAATTGTAGTTGTAAACACGAACATAATAATTGAGGAGTGACTTTTCAAAACGGCTTATTTCCGGTTTTCAGATTTTTTTATTTTTTGATGCCAATCGGTACTTTGAGTGTACCCACATCATAATATTATATATACCCAAATACTTGCTTATTTGAGAAAAATGGTCAGAAAAAGTGATTTCCGTAACAAAGTAGTTTATTTCAGGTTATTTCTTGGCCATACTAATTACGTCTACGTATTTTTCAAAATGGCTTATTTCTGGAACATTTTGTAGGGAAACTTGACAATACGTATCAAAAAAGCTTATCTCCAGGCTAGTATCACATGATTATTTTCGAGGGTGGATAGCTTGCTTTACTTTCTGAGAGTGAATCCGAACTTACATTTAAATAGATTGGCAACACTGCATACTAGTCTATGGTCAATGAAAAAAAGATTAAACGTCACCGGTAATGTCAGGATCCTGTCAATTCAAATTGTCAAAGTTATTTTTTGATAAACGAATATTGTTTTTCGTATAATTTAACGGTTTTTCTCGCTGATGAGATTAATTATACTTGTGAACAGTGCATAATGGATAAAACGGTGCAGGAGTTAAATTTTTGCGGAAGGAAAAAGAAATCCAGACGCAATAGCCAGGCAAGGTAATCGTAAGTAGTTTTCGACAATTTTTGAACGTTTGATAATGTTATCAATGTTTAATATTACTTCCTTACTTCCTATTAGGATTCTTTGGGTTAAAAATTTTGTCAGCACAAAGAAGGCAGCAAAAAATGTGGTTCTTTTACCTTTTATTTCTAGGAGTGCCGAAACAAAATGGCTTATTTCTAACAAGCGCCGGAACAAAACGTCTTATTTCAAAAAAGTTTGCAAAAAATGGGTTATTTCTTTAAATCATATGATGACAACTCGTAATAATAAAGACTTAAAAAAGTTAAAAAACTAAACTATTTACTAACCTACCTAAATTATGTACATAAAAATTACATAGTATTCCTATTTTTTTTGTTTCTGAAAAAAATAATCATACTTAAATAAGCCGTTTTGAAAAGTCACTCCTCAATTATAAAACTCGGGAAGTCAAGTCTTAAAGTCGTTGCAATAAGGTAGAAGTTAATACAACGAGTTTATTCAGTACTTATGTGTAAATAGGTATCGCAAATCACTTTACTTGAATATAAGAGAATAATAAAGTTAAAAAAAGTCTTTATAAAAATGTAACAAGTTCCATTTTCTACATAACGTTTTGTCGCATAACGAGTTAAAGTCATTTATAATTTCTACGAATGATTCAAAGACAGAGATAAAATGTTTTATTACAGAAAACTTAGTAAGAACTTTTGAATAGTTTTTTGGTATTTATATACACTTTTAACTTTAAACGTCGCGTACATTATGCGTAATAGTTTAGGTTGTAGTGCGTAGTAGTTTTGCATTAAATCCTCCCGTTTCGTCCGGCCAGTGAGAGTTCCGGAGGCCCTCCCGCCCCCCCCCCCCCCCCTCACAATTCCTATTCCTTCCTTAAAGGCCGGCAACTCATCTGCGATTTCTTTGGTGTTGCGGGTGTCCACGGGCAGCGGAGATTACTCTCCATCAGGTGACACGCATTCTTGTTTGCCTCCTTCTAATAAAAAAACAAAAAAAAACTTTTACCAAAAATTCACAATAAAAAGTCACAATAGTACGTGCATAAATTTTATTGACTTTGCATGTTTATAATTGTTTGGGGACTTCAAACTTTTCACACGCCGGATACAGTTGGCCGCAGTCTGCGGTGGGGTTGTGAGCTTCGTCATACTCGTTATGCTCGTCATTGTCAAATGGTGTGCCTTTTGGTAATCTGAAACAATTAAATGCACTTTTGAAAGAACAATATCACTATTTAGTTTACAGACATCGGCAAATAATTAATCTATACATGGTGTTTCTTGTAAGGTGTCAAGCCGATGCGTGGTGATAGGGGACTATCATACCCATTTATTAAATTTCGAGCTGTATTTTTTATCTTTTCTAGGTATTTTATTACGACATCAGTTTAAATTTTTATTTTATAACTTGCATTAATATTAGGATGGTGATTACTTAGTTAAAGAAAAAAGTGAACAGAAATGTCTACGCAAAAAAACACCAACAGAACGACTGCACCATTTAGCTTATTCTTTTTTTGTTGGGTTTATTATTGTCAGGATAAGGTTTGTATGAAAGGTTTCCTTTTAATATTGATACGGGGTATTCGTCGCGAGCTGGCCGCTAGTACTTAATAAATGTGACGTTAACACCGTTAACCACAGTTTATTAATTTAATTAGAAATCGAAGGCACAGCGACTTACGCGTTCAGCTTATCATCATATCGAATGGCAAAACTGCGGCGTCCTAAACCTTAATTTTCAAGTTTAACAGCCATTGTTTGGCTGCAGGCGTCAGTTAGTGGAGTCTCTCAGGCCACCAGGGAGACAGTACAGTGGGTAGTCCTCTACAATGTGACGCAATGTCTGGTCTGAAGCTCCACATTCACACGTTGGCGAGTCATTTAGTCCCCATTTGTGAAGATGGTGGTTTGAACGTTTGACTTATGATCGTTCAGGTTAAGCAGCTGTCTGAATTCCAGGTCACCGGTTGGGTAACCAAATTAAAAATATCTCAAGCTCCTCCGTGCTTCAGAAGGCACGCGTCGTTGGTCCCCGTTGTTGTCTTACTAAATAGCAGTCGGTAAATCCCACCAACCCGCAGTTTGGTCCGCCGCCCGTAGTTTGGTGGGTTATATATAAGGTGACTACTAGAAACCGCAAAAAACTTGACTAAGCGACAACTCGGACACTTTAAATTCGGACACAGTGTCCGAATTGACACTTTTTAATTTTATAATTTTTTACTGACAATTCGGACACTCTTAAAAGCGTTACCAAAATATTTTAGAGGTTTGTGGATTCTGGCTGTACTGAACAGCTCCAATAATTTAAGAGTGTCCGAATTGTCAGGGAAAAAATAATAAAATTAAAAAGTGTCAATTCGGACACGGTGTCCGAATTTAAAGTGTCCGAGTTGTCGCTTAGTCAAAAAACTTCAAGGGCTGCTCAGGTCAAGTGTTATAAACATGACAAAAATAACAAAAAAGAAATTCGTTTTTTATTCATTTTTTAATGGAATAATTCATTTTGTGAATTTTTATTGGGTAGTCTTTGAGTATCTTATTTATTTTAAATCATACGGCCGTCTATTGACCCGTCCGCGTCAGCTGGGTGATAAGTACCTACGTTGACGGGTCAACTGACGGCCAGCCGGCCGGCCGTTGCCCCCGTCAGCTGGGCGATAAGTACCTACGAAAAAACACGAATTCCTTTTTTGTTATTTTTGTCATGTTTATAACACTTGACCTGGCCAGCCCTTGAAGTTTTTTGCGGTTTCTAGCAATCATCTTATATAAGCACAGTATAAATATAAGCTAAAGCAGTAAGGAAACTACGGGCAAACGCTCGAAACCACGCACGCCCACAGACGCACGTCTTTACAGGGCTCCTAAGCGGACATCGTAGTGCTCTCAGAGCGCGTGCGTTGAGACGAGTTGTGTATTATTGTATTGCGTGCGCTGTCCGCGCGATTTTTAAAAATGCCGCGAGTGTATTGCGTAGTTTACGGCTGCTTGAACTCGGCTGTATAATTAATTAGATAAGTAGCTGTATTAATTTACAAAAAAGTAGACAAAATTAATGTTATAGTGCCGTGTCCATGTTATTTAAAATGCTATTCATTAGAATAAGAATTTTTTACACTTAAATTTAATAATAAAGCTTTTCGAACGTGTCGTAGAAGGCGAATGTATTTTTCAGTGAGTAATTTATAATAATTAACGAAGAATAAAGACTTCTTAAAATGTTGAAGATTTTTTAATTACAGAATTTTGTTTATAAAATATTCAATTCATTCGATTAATTGATCATTATAGAACCCAAATAAACGTTTTGATAAATAATAAAAGATACATTTTAATTTAGTTAAGTATCTCAAAAAAAGCGCTAAGTAGCCTCAGCTAATTAGCGCTTTTTTTGTAGAGAAAAAGTTTTTGTTTAGTTAGCGCTATGTCTCAATACAGCGCTAACAAAACAAAACTTTTTCAATTTTACAAAAATAAGAGGACATCCCTAACGCTCAATTGGCGCGTAGGTATATAAAACAACAAAAAAGCCTAGTTTCCGTACTGCTTAAGCTTATATTTATACTGTGGGTATAGCCCTATCTACCCACACACGTGCTGTTGTACTATCGCGGACTCCGTTGCTTTACCAGTCTAAAGGTCAAAATCCCTTGCACAACGCATCGTCTATTTGGTACGGGCACGTACCCGGGCGGGCGGTACGCTTCATACGAAAATTTATGCAAACTGGTAAAGCGACGGTGACCCTGATAGTACATACACACCTTCGATCAACAATACCAACTAGATAACGCGTCACGTACAAAATCAAAGCTTAATTCTGTCCACGTGAATAAATACTTTTTCAATGCAATAAATTACTCCTGTCACTTAAAAACGAAAAGACGTCAATAACATTTAGTGGTGAAATCAACCTTAAGGGGCAACAAATAAAGTACTTTTTCCTGTTATGTGCCTTGCGAGAAAATAAGAGCTCACTTCTCAAGTGCGCTCTTATTTACCGAGGCACATTTTTAGCGCCGACCTGACATCTAGTTGTATTGTTGATCGAAGATACACACATACATAATTATTATAATCACGCCTAATATCCCCGATGGGTTAGTCAGAGACAAGGCAATGAGGACAGGAAAAGCAGTAAGTACTCTACCATAGTCCACTTTTCACCAAAAATCGACTGATCATCTCAGCGTGACAGGTGGTGAGTCCACTCCGCTCTATGCTGTTAGGTGCAGTCTTTAGTCCGTTAGTCGCCTTTCGCCGTCGCGACACGGTGCTGTTGTCTACGTGGAAACCCTGTTCCCAACAGTAGGACAATTTTTCTCTTCATCATTTTCATCCAAACCCATCTACTATCACTGCTGGGTACAGCGGGCTTTACTGTCACCTCTTAGGGTGGGTTCGACCAAACTGGAATAAGACTTACCTACTCAGAGATTAGTCTATACAAATTCGGCGTTTAATTTAGTATGTAAGACCTTATCCCACTTTGGTCGAATCTACACTTAGAACATCCCCTCTCTTTAATTCACTAAGTTTTATTTGTACTGGCACCTCGAGACCAACCGTAAGGTTATGCAAGAAGTGCCAGACGTCCCTGCGCCAGTAGAACACTCGCGCAGGAGACAAACTGCGTTAGGTCTTGACGCCAAATCAGTGCCCGCCGAAGCGCGCTCTTCATTCGGTACTCATAAGACTAGTGTCTCGAGAGAGTCTCCCCGTGAACACGTGTAGTTCACTGCCTATTGTCCAGATAGGCAACCGCTGTCGAGCTGGCTCACTTCTCGTTGCACGAAGGGCACAACTCGCAGTTGCCACTGCTGGGGTCGTCGACTCTAAAGTCGACTTCCAAGTGTCCACCTTGGTAGCGGAGAAGTAAGCACACTCACTTCTCGGAACCCATCCAGGCGCCTAGCCAGTTCCGACGTCCTACGCGGCTGGCTGGACCGGAGGCTACGGCATCTAGGGGGCCGCCTCTACTAGTTCTCCAGACAAGTACCGGAGATGTCAACACCAATGTTCAATGAGAACCACCGGACAAAGCTGCCAACTATAAGGGAAAATCACGTTCCCCGCAGGACTTTTCGCTTCTGGCCCCTCAGAGACCGCTACTAGGCCCCGCTCGCTGTGCGCGAGTTTGGAAGTCCTGGCACACAATACCAGGACAAACGAACATTCCCAAGCTCCACAGCTAACCACGAGCCACTACGAGTCCAACCCACGTCCGGATCCCGCCGGAAGCGCCGGTCAAGGCACAACCAGCGGGGGGCTTGAACCGGAACCACGTAGTACCCCTGAAAACACAGCCGGACCCGTAGTTCCAGCTGCGATACCCTATCTATCGGGGTCAGTAGATAGGGACAATACTTAGTCTACACTTTGAGCGGTATTACTTTAATCTTACTATTCAAAATTTGTATGGGAATTTGCACAGTAATATTAAAGTAATACTGCTAAGAGTTAATGGTAAGGCCCCTGGCCTCTATTTGCTTATGCCATTTTTTAACTATGCAATTTAACCGCCCAACTCTTAAAAACCCAGACATAATATAAAATGTCCGATTCAACCACACTGACTGCGACAATCGATACTAACGTGTCTCCAGCCCACGGGAATCTGAGGCGGAATGCCCCTTGTCGCAAGGCGTGTGTGTACACCGAGCTAGTCCATTTCAGAGATAAAACGTTATTTACTGGAGCCTAATCTCTTTTCCACAACGTCATCTTACATCTTATGTAACAAGGGTGATACTTTTCTTAAGAGTTTTTAATGTTTTTCGGTATTGTGTACAAAATTGATAAAGCTTTTTTTTTAATAATCCAAACGCAATTTACTTTTCTAAAGATAAAGATTATACGGCGAAGTAGGGAGCAAAAAAAAGATTTTTTTTATGTTTATCTGATTTAAAAGTTTGCATAGATAGCTTAAAAAAAATTACTTATTTTTAAAATTATATGGTTTATTAACTTCCTAAATCCCTGAATTTACTTAGAGCATTAAATAAATACATTATGTTTTTGGTTTGTTTAAAAAATAATGTTCTCGTACGCATCAAATAAAGTTCCTTTTCTTTTTATTCGAGTGTAACTTTAATTACAAGTCAGTATTACAACTCCGCTATTTAAAGTTGAGTGGTTTTCACGTGTAAACTCTATGACATGTTCTGGAGGTAGTTCCTCCCTTCTCCATCTATCTTGTTCTAGGATATCTCATAGGTTATAGAATAAATTAGCATCATTTTAGATGTTTTGTAAAGAACCAATTACTGTTTTTACATCATACTCAACATAAACGGTGCCTTATCTGCGTTTTAAAATCTTGGGTTTAGCCTGTTCCAACAACCTTCCACCTGTAGTAGGAACTACTTAAGGTTCTTAGTGAGTATTCAACCAATTATAAGATCAGAGCAGGCCAAGGCAATCACGACCACAAAAGGAGTATTTTCCTCGATGCACTTGATAGACTGCAAAGGCGAGCGGTACGCATTATTGGAGATGCTGAGGTTACAGCTTCTCTTGAGGACCTCCAGCTGCGTAGAGACATTGCTTCTCTCAGTGTCTTCTACCGAAATTTCTACGTAGAGTGTTCTGAAGAATTTTTGGATCTAATTCCGCCCTCTCCTTTCCTGTCCCGGACAACACAAGCTGGTCTTAGGAACCACCATCATACTGTGCAGAATATCAGCACTCGTGCCAAAAAAATTGGCAAGTCGCTCCTCCGTGAGACCATTCGGTTTTGGAATTCTTTGCCTGCGCATGTGTTTCCCAGCTCCTATAGTTTTAAGCGGGGCGTGAAACGGCATTTATGCAGGCCGTCATGAATGGGTGCCCATGTTACCGTGCTTGTTCCACGGTGAGGAGCGATCTTGTTATTTTGGACTGCATCGGCTGCTTACCATCATGCAGGATGTAGTCACTTTAACGTGTCACATAAAAAAAAGCAGTCCACGTTTCACCAAATGATAACTGCACATGTGCTCAGCGTGACAGGTGGTTAGCTCATCACCGCTCTATGCAGTTGGATGATGGATGTATCTTGGTCGGTTAGTCGCTTTTTACATCATCATCATCATCAGCCTATTAACGTCCCACTACTGGGCACAGACCTCCCACGTGGACTATAGCACGTGGGGATATTGGGCCATAACCCACCACGCTGGCCCAATGCGGGTTGGTAGCTTTTTACAGACTTAAGATAAAAGATGGGCTGTAATATTCTAATAATGAGCTGCTACCAGCACAGCAATTTAATATTGCTATTTCTAATTCGTATTAAAATTCGCATAGTAGTTGCATAGTAGAATTATCGAATATTTCACCTTTAGAATAAAGTTAGGTGTATGAGCAGTATTTAGTCAGTTAGCCGCCCTTTACGACACCCAAGAGAGAGTCGCGCGACTTAAACACAGTAATTTAAATTAACAAAATGGGTTAACAAGACTATCATGAATGTGTTAAACGCACAATAATTAATCTTTAATCTTTGAAAAAAAAAACGTTATGCTTAAAGTCTTACGTAAAAGCGCTTTAAAACGACTAACAAGCACTTACCATCAATCCCAAAAAAATGTTAGGTAGGTACGTACAAAAACTTGCCCATAACTCCGAATTTACAAAGTAACAGCAACAGTACTCACGTGAAGACGACCCTGAAGAATTCCTCTAGGAATGTGCCCTGTCGCGGCGCGGCCTGCGCGGCCTCGCATAGTTTGTACAACACGCACTGCCGGCCATCTTGCCCCAGACTGTGCACAGATTATTTATTCATATTAATAATTAGAATGGTTTCACTATAATTTGTTAATGATTAATATTTCTAAGACATGTTACATTGTCTTAAAGTCCAAAAATAAAATATTTCCCCTTCACGACCCTTTAACCCTTTCGAAGGCAATGGCAGCTATATTGCCACTAAATATTGAACCATAAGCTCTTAGAATAAGATTGAAAAGCAATGAATTTTTTAACTGTACTGCCTTGAAGGGGTTAACAATAATTGGCACCCCACTTGAACAGAAAACCTGTGAAAAATACCTTAGGTAGAGACTGGACAATTTTTTATCATGGAAAAAGCAAACAGAATACATTAAAAACATATTGTCGTCACTTGTAGGTTCACTCCATAATGTAAATCAATGTATACCTAGAAAACTACGCTTTAACATCTACAATTCACTGGTAAAGTCCCACTTACTATACCTTATAGAAATATGAGGCAGTACTGCCAAAACCACACTACAAGAACTACAAAGAGCCCAAAATAAAGTTATGAAAATTCTCTTCGGCTACCCATATTTAACACCGACCCGTAAAATTTTTAAGGAGACTAAATTAATGAACATCCGACAACTTTATATATAAGAGTACAGTATTTGCGTTCTTATCAAAAAGATTATTATAACTAAAAATATTTAAACAAATCTGTCCTTCATTAAAACATCACAAGTTTCCAAACGCAGTTTACGTCGGCCAAGTTTGCTCGTGTTACCAAAAATACGCACTAAGCTAGGGAAAACCAGTATTACCATTAAGGGGGCACTATTTTATAATAAGTTACCTTCTCATATCAAAAATTTAGACTCTTTAAACAGTTTTAAGTCTCAATGACGTAATTATATAATACAAAACAACGATTTATAAATTATTGTATAATACTAAAATGTAGTGAGTATATCTTCAGTTTAAGAACTATAATAATTATTTTTTGTTTTCATGTAAGTGGATTTCTGTAATCTTTTTATGAGAAAAAAATTCTTTAAACCCATTTACATAATAGATAATATTAATATCCATTGATGAAATGTATAGAAATATAGCAGAGGATGTATAAATTAAATACTGTGGTTCAAATTATATATTCTTCAGTTTTAAATTATTATTTTGAATTTATAATGGCGTAATGCCGGCCATCTTGCCCCAGGCTGTGCACAGATTATTTATTATTTAGTAGTGGGTGTATAAATAAAATTCCGTGGTTCGAATTATAAATTCCATAATTTTAAAATTATTATTTTGTATTTGTATTAGCGTGCTTTAACATCCTTATTATACCTACTACACTAAATACCTACATACATACAAATAATCACGACTATTATCCCCGAAGGGTTAGTCAGAGACTAGGCAATGAGAACAGCAAAGTCAGTCCTCCACCATGGTCCACTTTTCACCGGTATTTGGTGACTGCACATGTGCTGAGCGTGACAGGTGGTGAGCCCATCGCCGCTCTATGCTGTAGGATTATGTGCAGTCTTTAGTCCGTTAGTCGCCATATCATCATTATTATTATTACATATTATAAAGAAAAGTCGCCGTTTTCTTGTGTCTGTCTCTCCGCTTTCTTCTTGTAAACCACGCAATAGATTTTTTTAAGTGCTTTTTGTAAATATTTTATACAAAATGGTTGATTGAAGTATGACGGGGTTTGTAAGTTAGCGTAGATGAAGGCGCGGGCGGGCCGCTAGTAATATTATAAATTCGCTAATCCAATTTTGATATCATATAAATAACTAGCGGCCGCTCGGCCGCCGGAATATCGAGATAAAAAGTATTCTATGTGTTAATCCAGGTTATAAACTATCTATCTGTACGCCGAAATTCATCCAAATCCATTTAGTAGTTTTCACGTGAAAGAGTAACAAACATCCATCCATACTTACAAACTTTCGCGTTTATCATATTAGATAGATAGATAATACTTTTATTGTAACATAATCACACAATCATGTACAATGCATTTACATAAAATATTAGTAGGATAGGAAGTAGGAAGATGGAGCCTTGGAGACTTATAGGTTAGTTACTTTTCACGTGAAAAACCCCTCAGTCTTGGATTTTTTTGACACTTTTTTTGGCGCAACTGTCAACGTCAAATTTGACAGAATCGAGCATAGACTATGCGATATTTTGTATATAACAATACATAAGATGAACCAAGAAACCGAAATAACCAAACTTGTTCATACTAAAGTAGTCTGTAAGTCTATGAAAACACGGTACAAAGTCAAGTGTGTTTTTGTAGGTGCGATCTCATGCGACCGCTTGGGGTTTGAGGGGGGGTTTTACGCGGGCGACGCGGGCTAAAGCTAATAGTAAAATTAATAATATACTAACGCTGTAAGCAGTTTCTCCATTTTACTTAAAAGATCCACGCGGCTAGTTCTATGGAAATCTATTGTGTCCTCGTCCAAATGCTCTTTCTTCAGGTAGAGTCTTGCCTTCTGGTTCTCATGCATTTTCAGCCTGTCTATCCTCTTCTTTAACTTCTTTTTGAAGGTACCTCCTTCGTCAATACTTCGTTTGGAAAACGCTGGATTGATGTGCGGTTTTCTGCGGAAATCAAAAGAGATATTGGGTGGAAAATATTGAGCCAATTCGAGTATAAACAATTGAACGTTTTCCAACGCAGAACCTAATAATTCAATTCAATTGTCAATTACCTATTTAGCTAATAACCGTGTCAATTCAATTCAATTCATAATAAAATAGTTTGAGAATAGAAACTGTTAGTTCCAGACTTTTATGGATTTAGTGAAAATAACATTAAAAAATAACCATAGGTGCACAAAGTCTATTGACAAAAAATAATACCTCTAACCTTTTAAACGGGACTTTAGAGATCAACTTCCCCTCCTCATCAACATAGTAGACATTGTTCTTGAAGTCTCCTCTCCTTAAAGCCTCCTTGTCATGGCCTTTTAGCATGTAGAACAGCTTCGGGTCTGTTGGGAGGGTCCAAGCCAGCGCTGCAGTGCTGCCGAATAGGAAAATGTCTCCGATGGTGATCAGAGCTGATGTTTGCACGCAAAACACTGAAAAATAAGTAAGTAAGTAGATAAGTAAAACAATTTATTCAATAACATAATATAACTTTTTTTGTGTAATTATTGGTAATTATTGTATTGTGACGTTGTATTTGACTTTTTATTGTATTATGACATTGTTTTATATTTCAATAATTATTTTAATTTAGAATGTGTGATTACTGGTAGCTATTATATTTTAACTTTTTGCAATTCGTATTTTTTTATATTTATTATTTTCTTAATAATTGTATAACATGTTTATTTTATTATATATTGGCGATGAATTCCAATTTTAAACTTGACCTGTATGTTTGTTATTAGATTGATGGCGTTTTGGTCTGCACTGTAAGTCACCAAGTGCACCTTTTCATTAATTAAATAAATAAATACCTTAGATTAAATATAACAAAAAACAATCTTGTAAACTTTTGGGGTGTCACAATGACACCGCGAGGCTGGTCTTCCACACTGTAAAGTTTTTTCGTATAAACGTAAGTAAACGTTATTTTTTTTAAACGTAACTTATGGTAGTCTTTACCAACTACCATCGTTTATCAGGCTTTACGTGCTTTCGAAGTACGGAGGAGCTTAAGCTTCTTTTAATTTGGTCGCCTATCCAGTGAACCGCCATTGTTGCTTAACTGGCAAGATCACAAACCGAACGTCTTAGCTACTGCGCCATCGAGTTCTACCACCTTCAATCTATAGCAAGTGTTTATAGTACCTACTCACTAAGTAACTGAGACTCGATTTTTGATCATGCTATTTGTTTCCATCAAATTTGTTATACATTCATTCATAGACTCGCGACTATTATCCGCAAAGGGTTAGGCAGAGACTAGACAATAGCGGTGTCCAGAATATAGCTGTTCCTGCTTGCGAGCCGTGGCACCCGAGGCAAATTTGAAAGGTTGCGAGCGGGCCTCGCGAGCCAAGGTGAGCCAGTGCAACCTTTCAAATTTGCCTCAGGTGCCACGGCTCGCGAGCAGGAAGTCCCAGCGTGGCGGCTCTGGACACGGCTATTGAGGACCGCAGAAACAGGTTTCTGCCATAGTTTAGTTACCAAATTACAATTGCTCAATAAAATGTGCTAAACGTGATGTGGTAAATCCAACGATGCTCTATGCAGTCTTTAGTCCATTAGTCGCTTTTCACGACACCCAAGGGAAGAGAAAGGTCGGTATTCTTCTAGTTAGCCGCTTTACCACACGGCTTAATTGCTCATAGACTAAAACTACAGCTCCAGAAAGAGATGCGATATTTCAGTTAAACTTGCAACTTATCAAGTTTTAGTACGGTCTGTACACATTCGTTTCAGGTACATTGGTTTCAGTCACACACCCAATTAATTATAATTAATTTGATTACAAATCCGACATGTGTTAATTAGTGGAGCGGTCACCGTAACATACCTAAGCATTACAATAAATTAGTAATTACCCCTGGAATTACGTAAAAGCAAACATTTGTCATCGTATACCTAATAAATAAACACATTTTCTTGTGACCGTTAAAATATGTTTGATCATCTCTTAAAAAAGGTAATTTCAATTTAAAACGTGTTTTATTAGGCCCAAATATTATGGCTCAGATTACGGAGTTCCAACCCTTTACAATAATTCCCTAGCCAAATGAAAGTCGAGCCTTCCTGCGGGCATTGTCAGTAAGCGACCTAAAATTGTGATAATTTCTAAAAGAGGCCTTTGTTTTAACTGCCTCAAAGTGTAACACAATTATTTACCTACCTAATTGAAGTGAGCTTCCATCTGGAAATATCAAAAACCGCTTTCTCCTTGACAACAGCTTAGAGCCACTGTTTTGATCTAAATAATTCGAGCGAGTCCCGTTCGTGCTTGCTATTTCACTCACTAACGTTTGTATGAGAATCACAATTAGGGCCACCTGTTGCTTTTTCACAGTTGTCATTTTGATTATATAAGGTTTTATATCGCAAAGGCTGCATTAAAAACTCATTTCAAAATATTGTATAGGTATATCGAACACAGAGTCACCACTGAGATATCACAATCCGTACTGCCCAGTGTCACATCCTCGTCGGTACCTACACACAAATGTTTAGAAATGAAACATCAATTAACATAGTACGTGTCAACAAGCCATTTACAGCTATTGCGTGTAAGAAATATTACATTTTTAACACTCGGAAACAAAAAAGGAAATGTGGAAATTTGGAGTCACGAAGTGTTAGGATGTAATGCATGTTGTGAGAACAGCAAGTTGTCACTTGCTGTTCTCATAATTTGTCAATTATGTTATAAAGGTATTAAAATGAACAGACACTTAGTTTCCATTTGTTTTTAATAACTAAAGGACATCTTCAGCCTCCTTAATCAATTTCATCAGTTTAATTGTAATATATATTTTACAGCTTAATAATAAAAATGTATCAAATTTTGATAAACATAAATACATAAGCGTTTTCTTATTCCTTCGCCATATTACTTTGTCAGAACCTACTTAACCTATGATCTATTATTTTTTATTAGTTAGAGTAGTTTACAATAACAATAGTGAGTAGTGTTTACACACAGTTAAAATCGTTTCTGTTAGGTACATCTAATAAAATTAAATTTTCGCCATTTTACATAAAAAATTGCCAGCGTTGTTTAAATACGTAGTAGCTGTTAACACAAGAACCACGTTAAATAACGATTCTGACACGAATATACCAAAATAAACTATTATATTAAAAAAGCTATTTTTATATTATTTTTTCAATTTACATTATTGAAAATTTAAATACAACACATTAAATATTCAAAATATTCTTAATTGATATTAATAATCATGGTAACTTGATTGAGGTTGGTATGATTCAGATTTAAAATGATAAACTTATTTAAAAAAAATCACATTTGTGACAATCGGAGGTCGAGTGCTCAGCACGCCGGTTCTAGCGACGCCATGTGTGGGGTCCGGGTTCTATTCCCGGTTGTAACAATTTAAAAATAACTGTTTCTAAATACGAGTAGTCTCGAGTCTGGGCGTTTTCTATGTATAACAAACAGGTTTATCTGTTATCTAGTTAAACATTAAACACAGTTAAAAAGTGTCAATTTATCAACGTGGGAAGTACTTTGCAGTGTACAACCGCCCCGTCGCGTCGTTTACTTAATTCACCTGCGTTAATGCACCCAGGTGAATTAAATATTAGAGGATGAGACGTTCGTAGAGATAATTGGTCTAAGTTGGAATTGTTTTTTTATACAAAAAATATTCGTCGTTTTGTTCCTAATAATTTAAGGTCGGTGCGCTTGTCTCTGACAGAGGTCCTTCGCAGTCTGGGTACGCTTGTTCGCAGGGCGTCGTGGTGCTGATGGCTTCGTCATACTCATATGAAAATTCGTCTTCTTTCTGTCCATTTGGCAATCTAGAAGAGAAGGAAACAAACGTCACAATAGTAAAAAAGTAAAAGAGTGGTAGAGCCACGCTGCGTTGGGGCACGCATTGGGCCGGCTCGCCCGGCGTAATACCTCTCACGAATAGCCGGCGATAAGCACTTGGTGCTGTTGTGTTCCATCCGGCCAGTGAGAGTTCCGGAGGCCCCTTCCCCTCCCCCCTCACAGTTCCTATTCCTTCATTAACCCTATTCGTTTCTTAAAGGTCGGCAACGCATCTGCGACTGCTCTGGTTTTGCGGGTGTCCATGGGCGGCGGTGATTGCTCTCCATCAGGTGACCCGCCTGCTCGTTTGCCTCCTTCATAAATAAATAGAAATCATATAAACACTAGATTCACAACTATTATGCTCGATAGGGTTAACGTCCGGACATGTCCGGACTTTGTCCGGATCTTTAATTTGTCCGGGCTCTGGAATATCTGAATCATGAATGGGTGCGCTTGTTACCGTGCTTGTTCCACGGTGAGAAGCGCTCTTTGTTATTTTGGACTACATCGGCTGCTTACCATCAGGCAGGATGACTACATTTAATGTGACACGTCATAGTGACTACACTATGACGTGTCACATTAAAAAAAATATGGGTAAAAAAAACTACATTTAAAGTAATATCAAATATGTCTTTACTCTTTATTAACTTCTCATTTATCTAAAAACAAAACATAAAAAGTGAGTAATGTTTCCATTTTGTGACAAAAAGTCCGGACTTTAATCGAAATGTCAGGCTTTTTTTCAGGACTTTTCAAATTCCTAAATGGTAACACTATGCCCGAAGGGTAAGTCAGAGACGAGGCAATGAGCCACTGTACATGTGCTCAGTGTAATGTGGTGAGTTCAACGCAGCTCTATGCTGTTGGATGTATGTGCTGTGTATAGTCCGTAAGTCGCCTTTTACGACAACCAAGGGTAGAGATGGGCTGATTCTATGAATGAACCGCCACCACCCAGCTTATTTCTGCCGCCAATTGGCTACTGACAGTTTTTGAAAAAGTATTTTAATAATTACAAACGCTTATTTTATACCCCGTGCAATATTTTCTTTCTCGAAAAGCTAAAAGCTTTATTTAATAGAAAAAAAACATTTTTCTTTATTGATTTCAAATATCGTACGTAAACGGTTGGTCACGTGACATTTTGCTCTGTGACGTCACAGACTTACCTTGAAACCTGACAGATAGTTTTTGATAATTTTGTGAAATGTGACGACACATGAAGCTCAATCATGGCCACCCGTTTTTCAGGTCTTTTAATCCACATTTAAAAAATCGAAAATTTATTTTGTAAAAATAAAATATGTAAATTATCTTAATAAAAAAAACTATTGGATAATTTATTATCGTTAAATCATATCATATTATCAGTAACTACCATTTCTGACATATTTCATATTTTATTGTTACACTGTCAAATAGCCAATTGCTACAACGTAGACCGCTGACACAAAAATATAACCTCCTTCCTCCTCCTTTCAATCCCAAATAGTATGAAGTATTACACCACTGAACATATCTTCTGTAAAAGGATATCCGCTTACGTGAATACCGCTCGCAGTATCTCTTGGAAGAAGCTCCCCTGGGGCAGGTCGGTAGTCTGCTTTACAAGACACAATGTTTTCAGGAGACACTGCCTGCCGTTGCCGCCAAGTCTGGAAATAGTTTGAATGAAAAAAAATGTGTTTTAGTACTTATCTATTTTTAACCTCTCAGTCTTGGCAACGAAATGTCTAAAAATTTTGACAGCAGGTGCGATTTGGCGGGAATGAAAAAAAAAATTGCGGAAATGAAAAAAAAAATCGAACGCAAATTAAATTTTGCGTTCACGATGCATAAAATGTACCACAGAAGCGAAATAATCGACCTTGTTTATACTAAAGCAGTCTCAAAACGGTACAAAGTCAAGTGGAGAGCTCGGCCAGCGCGGCCAGATATGGCCGCTTGGGGTCTGACGGAGTAGCGAGTTTTTAGGTGCGGCCAAATATGGCTGCTTGGGGCTTGAGTGGTTAAACCATTTTTAACCGTGTAGCGGTGAAAGAATATTACCATCTTCTCGGATGTCGTAAAAGGCGACTAACGGACTAAAGACAGCACATACATCCAACAGCATAAAGCGGCGATTATTATTATTTATTTATTTATTTATTACAAACATTATAAACTTACATTAGGTAAGGTCCCACAAAACCGATTAATTCGGTTTGACTGGCTCACCACCTGTCACGCTGAGGGCATGTGCTGTTGCTATTTAGTGAAAAGTGGACTATGGTAGAGGCTTTTGCGGTCCTCATTGCCTAGTCTCTGACTAACCCTTCGGGGATAATAGTCGTGATTATATGTATGTATGTATGTCTTTTTTACCGGGAAAGTATACGGTTTCACTACTTTATTAAATAAGTCTAGATTTCTATTGGATAGCTCGTATGAAACTCTATATAATAATAGACACATAGCTGATGACATACGTATCAAAACTTAAATAATTCATAACAAAACTTGATCTTTATCTACATACTAGCGGCCGCTCGCGGTTTCATCCGCGTGGTTCCCGTTCCCGTGGGAATATCGGGATAAAAAGTATCCTATGTGTTAATCCAGGTTATAAACTATCCGTATGCCGAATTTTATTAAAATCTATTCAGTAGTTTTTACGTAAAAGAGTAACAAACATACACACTCACAAACTTTCGCCTTTATAATATTAGTGTGATGTGATTTCTGTGCCACGCTTTGCGCTTCAGTGTGTAAATACACACTGCGACTTTTTGTTGCGATGTAAACGTGGGTTAAACGAAGATAAGTGGCTGCATCGGTACTGCATCGCGTGTGCATCGCTTTTATGTCACAGTACGTAAAGGCCTTACATAGACAAACTTTTACATATATCAAAAACAAAACACGTAAAGTTGGGTCTAGTTAAAAACAAATGTCACTTCCAAACGGGCACATACCCTCTGAGCATTGTCTCGATTTTCTGGTAAAGGGAGCCTCGGCTGCTCCTGTGAAACTCGACGCTGCCTCTGTCCATGTGTTGAAAAAACAACTGCCGCTCGCTTTTCGAAGCGTGCATCAGCTTCCTGTCCAATTTGAGTTTCTCTCGCGTAGCTTTTTTGAATTGGGGCGACGACGCTTCGTCGGCGCCGACGCTGCGTTTCGCGAACGCCGGATTCACGATGAACTTTCTGTTGCGAGTTACAACCGACCAGTGTTAATTCGTGGACAGTGCAAATTAGCTTGCTCCGTACGAGCGGAAAGAAAGCCGATCTATCTAATTACGTATAAACAAGTTTTCTGTGCAAAACTTTTTTGTTGATATGAAACCAACTAAGTACCTAGTTGTTTTATCGAATACTAATGAAAAATAATGATGGATTATCAAATGATAAGTATTGGTAAACGTGTATTATTGTTGCAAAGTAAGTAAGTAAGTACAAAACATTGTCATTAATTTTAATTATTATCTGAAGAAGTCAGTGTGTGATTAGTAAAGTCCTACATCATTGTAAGACTTAACTAATCAGTTAATCACTCACTCATGGACTCTACTGTAACTTTTTTTTTATATAAAAAGAAGGCAAACGACCAGGCGGGTCACCTGATGGAGAGCAATCACCGCCGCCCATGGACACCCGCAAACCCACCCGCAAAATCAACTCAAGGGTTTTGGGGGAATATCATTTACCATTGAACATTCTTATTATCATATCATTTACTTTGAGATAAGACAATATAAGATAACAAGGTATATCTTCCGGTTTTGACACTATCCTAATATGACAACCGCCCCAAGCCCCGACATTCTAAAAATAAACTACATTATACTGGCGCACACTCTATTAAAATCACTTAGGTACCAAATGCTAGTTGGTAATCAAAAAAATCCAATAAAATCTACCTGTAAATGTTTCTTATCTTATCTTGTTATGTAGCGCTTTAATACCTGTGATATGGCCTTTTGTGCAGCAATTTCCCGTCTTCATCCGTATAATAAATGGCTTTGCTGTCAGCCCTCCTGTGAAGTGGGTCGCCGTGATGGTCAAACGGGGAGTATGGGTCTTGAGGCAGCTCGTAGGCCAGCGCGGCCGTATACCCCCATAGGACTATGTCTCCCATAGGCGATATGTTGGGGAAGGTGTTGCAGAATACTGTGGATAATCAAACGTTATACTCGGACCCCTATTTGAATTGCCACGAGAGAACCAAAGCAGAGAAGAGAACTAATTGAAAACATACTTTTTTTTTTTGATGGCCAAAAAGTTGACGTACAAAAGAAAAAATGAGGTTTCTCGTGTCGTGAGGTATCCGAATCACCCCCATGTTGTTCCGCGATTTTTCATAGTTTTCGAGTTATGATTTTATTTCTGAATTTTTAAATATTTCGATATGTCCAACTTTAAAAAAAAATTTAAAAAAAAAAGTAGAAGACTCTGTCAAGACTTTTTTATTGCAACTATATCTACATGAGTGGTACTTTAATGAATAAAATAATCAGCTTCGTAACTGTAATGAAAGTTATGAAAATTGTAAGTCTTAAGTGAAAAATTTACGTTTGGCGAATTATAACTTAAATTTTCAACTTTTACATACACTGTAAGCCAGATTAGGCAATGAGGACCGCAAAATCAGTCCTCTGACACAGTCCACGTTTCACTAATTAACAACTGCACATGTGCTCAGCGTGATAGGTGGTGAGCCCATCGCCGCTCTATGCTGGTGAATTAATGTAATCTCAAAACTTGAAACGTTTCTATCAGTGCCTAGATTATAATGATTTATCAACAGTCAGTCAACCATTTATATTTGGCCAGTATTATCAGATTGTGTAAAAAATACATCGCATTAGTACTACTTTTAAAGAGTCTTTACTCGTGGTCCCGGTGGGTCGACCCATTACCGGGTCCACGGGTAATTTTAATTAGCCGTGGTCCCATGGCACTAGGGATTACATTTGGATGAATATTTCGACTTCGATTATATCGATATTAAATTAATTACAATCATGAACTTCAACTTAGGATTACCTATGTATTATTATGCACATACATCCTACAACCTACAGCATAGAGCGGCGCGATGGGCTCAACAAAATAATATTACCAACCCCTTTTTTCCCTTGGGTGTCGTAAAAGGCGACTAACGGACTAAAAACTTCACATACATCTAACAGCATAGAGCGGCGATGGGCTCATCAAAATAATACTACCTACCCCTTTTTTACCTTGGGTGTCGTAAGAGGCGACTAACGGACTAAAGACTGCACATACATCATCACTTACTTACTTAGTATGTTTTTTTTTGTTTATTATACTTAATTACTTATTTTTTATATTTTTCATGGTTGTAATTATTTAATATCGATATAATGGAAGTCGAAATATTCATCTAAATGTAATCCCTAATGCCATGGGACCACGGGTAATTAAAATTACCCGTGGACCCAGTAATGGGTCGACCCACCGGGACCACGGGTAAATACTCCTTTTAAAGAGGTAATAAAGCTTTTTTTTTATTCTGCAACGGGTAAGCGATTGGCCTTCATCTTACCTGATGGTAAGTGACGATAAGGCCTAAGGTGGAAGCGCGCTTCACCCGGAATCCTCAACCACTGAGGAACTGGCTATCTCATCTCAAACTGTCGGAACACAACTATGCTATAAACATCGTTGTTATGGCGACAGACTTAGATAAGATGGTGGTAGCTGGCCAGGCGGACTTAACAGCCCTATCACCAACCAAATTGAGTACACAAAGATGTACCCCCCGCTGGGAATCGAACCCGGGACCTCTGGGCCTGAAACCGGTGGCATAGCCACTAGACCACGGAGGCGGCTTGTTGTCTTGATTTCAATAATGAAGGTTTTTCTCTGCATTGGGACTGTATCTATTTTTATAAGAAATCTGTAATAACCGATTGAAACTGTATATTATTTACCGTAAAGGTACTACGCGTTGCAATATGTTGTTCAGTCATACGTCATACACAAGTATAATTTAATTTGGACGCGTGTCACAGTCGCACTCTAAACAAACAAATCAATTTGAGCCATTGTTTTTGGACTGCCACAGTATAGTACCGTAGTTCCATAGGGTGCTTGATTTAATTTTATATACGCTTCACGTATGTAAATTTATCAACATTTGGTTATACACCAAGATAATTATACTAGCTTCCGCCAGCTTCGCTCTCGTGGAATATGAATTAATATGTTTTCCCGGGATAATAACCTGTATTATACTCAGTGATAGTATAGGTTATTATGAGATAAAGATTATTTAGAAACGGTTCTGTATTTTCAGTGATTACACTTTTAAAACATTTTGTCATTATGCACACATATTAAGACGGGATCTAACGCAAAACTACTTAGTAAAGGCATTCTACGCATACCTTTTTATACCCGACTCGGTCGAAACGTCGGGTATAAAAAGGTATGCGTAGAATGCCTTTACTAAGTAGTTTTGCGTTAAATCCCGTCTAAATATGTATGCATAATGGAACGCGAAAGTTTAAAAGTGTATATTTTGTCTTTAGTCTATCGCTATGGCTAAAATATTAGCAATGTTGTGTTTCGAGGTGATGTACATTTCCTCCGTACTAAGTCTTGATGAAGACAATACGCTAGCAAATTCCATGTATATCAACAAATTACTTACCCAATTGCAGAGAACTACCTTCAGGAAACACCAAAAACCTTTTTCTTCTCGACAACACTACACTCCTCCCTTTAGTTTGGTTCGCTACATCTTGAGCTTCTAACTGACAAAGAGTTACTACTAAAAAAACGATAAAGGACACGACGTACATTTTTCTATGATTCTAATAGCATATTTAATCTAGTAGTACGTTCGCTTCAAGTTTTAATGATAACATTATGGCTCAACTTGGCTTCTTAGTACTCGTGGGACCGTTAATCACGATTGTCAAACATCCGAACCGTTACGGTATTGTGCGGACCGAGTAGGTTACTAAGTGTTGGCCTTTGCAATTTCGTGAAGAGCCGACATGGATGCAGTCACGATATGAGAACTCACGCTTTTTGTTAAAAAAATCAATGGTAGGTACTGCCAAATCGGAATGACTTCAAAGGAAACATTGAAAAATTCCGAAATCACGTTCGTAAGTTTTTAGAGGACTTTTTTACACAAATCATATGGGAACTTTTGTACAAATAATTCTGATCGAGGAATGCACTTTATTAATTTGAGTCCGATAAAAAATCTAAGCAATACTAAGTGTAAGTCCTTATTTCCATACATTCATACATAGGTTAACTCCGAAGCGTCTCAGTCAGAGTTTGGGCAACGTTGAATAAAGATAACATTAAATGTACACCATTCGTAATTAAAATATATACCACCAAGCAGTCTTTACTTAGTCTTAAAATCCAGAAAAATTACTAGGAGTAAGTATAAGCATTTCTAACTAACAAATCGGGGCTAACAACGTGCACGTCATACTTTAAATACACTAGTAAGTATATTTTTTACTTTAAAATTACGAATTTTATTGTTAAAAAAAGATTAATGAAATAACATAAAATACTTCACCAACATCCTGTATATATCGTACCCTACATTGAAACACCAAATTCTTAGTGAATCAGGCCATAACAGCCTTCATCGTCTCATAACAACAAGACCAAACAAGGCCTACATTTTCAGAAATAACAGTATGACCAACATGAACATTCTATTCAGTATTCATACAATCATTCCACTCGTAAACGATAACGTTGACTTTGTCAAAAATAAAACCAGATTATAATGAGTTGAAAATATAACTAACTTTATTGATAGTGTTTACTTCATTCCTTTACTGTGATATTATTATGGAATGTTATCTCTATTAGGTGTTATTTTACAAATACAATCATAGATAATAAGGTAAGATTGTCTTTTGTCTGTAAAACTGCATCTTATTCAAAATTATAGTCTTTAAGTTTTCTATTGTTGGGAGCAAGCTTAACTTTTATAATAACGCGTGAAGAGATCGAACCATAACTCACTTACCACGCTGATGCATGGTCCAATGCAATAGTGAATTACCAGGCCTTTATGCTTGTACGTTATATCTTACTAACTTTACAGAATGATGTGACCTATCCAATTTAATTTAATGCTTTCATAAATTAAATTCGTATTTATCAATGAGTTTAGTAACTACACTGTGCGTATTAGTATTAATCTCTTTTTTTATTTAAAAATACAGATTAAAATTTATGTAAATATTTTATTTTAGTATTTTTGATAATTATATAATACAAATACGGATACACCACAATATCTCATTGTGTTAATCATGTGGGCTTCTCTTCTGTTCTCTAAGTAGTAAGTTTGTATTAATTTAAATAGGAAAACCTATAATTTGCCTTACTCTTTACCTACCTGAAAATTTATACACAATAATTTGTAACGCTGTTGGTTTTCTTAATAAAATCAAATTTTCTACACACACCTTTTTGTATTGTTACACAAACACTTATAATGTAAAATATAAGTTATCATGTAGAAGGTTAGTTAGAAGTAAAAGATCATAGAAAATCTTTCCAATAAACTAATGACAACGATCGTCAAAGAGAAAATTTTCCTTCAGCTCTTTCGATTAACGATTTTTAGTTTTATTCCTTTCCATGTCCCATGACGATTACAGAATTCGATTTAGCACAAGAACCGATATCCACAAATGGTAGAGTAACTGTGTTTCTAAGAAATTGCTTTTAATTCCCCTACGACTCGTGCATTATTACAAATTTTTTTTACTGTTATTGACATTTTGTGATTTCGGGCCAATATTTTAAAGACATTTCGGCACGTTATGTCGTGAGTTCCGGTTTTTGTGGTAATATGGCAATCGTTAAAACCTACCAACCCACATTGGGCCAGATAGGTGGGTTATGGTCCAATTACCAATGTGTCATTGTTCATGTATGGAGGTCATGGAAGATAGACTCATGATAATGATAAATAAATAAATAATTTAGTAATCTCTTTTTACAAACAAGACTTAAGACTAGGGCTTAACTATTTGACAGTTTTATGATTGTCCATGTTTGTGAGAGGCTGGTGCCTGACAGAGGTTTTCGAAAAAACCCGTTATCATAGGACGCCAGGCCCCTCCCCCCGTCAGGATACATTGATGTCCGTAGCCGTCCGTCCGTCCGTCCCAGCACTCAAGGAATGTGACAGGACAAATAAACAATACAAAAAAAAAGAAACAGAAAAGTATGAATCAAGAACATAAAAAATCAAATGATCGTACGAATATTCAAACTAACTTATTAATGTAATACTAACTTTAAAAGAGGGAGATTAAGGCACAGAACCTTAACTTTTCTCTTGTCATATATTATATATTGTTAGATATATATTATGATAAATTGTTAAGTCAGTTCTTTAACATTTTCAGAGCTAGAAAGAAAATTATGTTACTACATTCAATTACTAAAATAAATTATCAAAGTACTCCAAAGCCTATGATGAAATAAGAAGAATCATGTACAGATTATTCCAACTAGTACTGCTGTGCTATGTTTGTCTAATAGTATTCCTTTTAATTGATATGGGTAAAGCTGATCAGACTAAATCAAATACACAGAATAGACAGAGGAGATATTTGAGCTTCAGAAACGCTTCGAAATTCTTCGTAAGTACCTAACATAACATTCATTGCATGTTGTTGGTCCTTTAACTTATAAAACGTGACTGATAGAAACCGCAAGAAACTTCAAGGGCTGGTCAGATCAAGTGTTTTAAACATGACAAAAATTACTAAAAATGAGTTCGTGTTTTTTTCATTTTTAATTAAATAATAATTCATTTTGTGATTTTTTATTAGATGGTCTTTGAGTATCTAATTTGTTTTAAAGCAATAACATAAGAAAAATTAAGTGAAAAACAATTAAATAAGTATAACGAATATTTACAACGCGCGGTCAGCGGCCGAGCGGCTGACCGTCTGTTGACCCGTTCGCCTCAGCTGGACGATAAGTACCTACGTTAGTCTGCAATGAGACCATTTTTGTCATGTTTAAAACACTTGCTCTTGAAGTTTCTTGCCGTTTCTAGCAGTCGCCTTATATATTTCTGCTTTCAAACGGCAAACAGACTTATGTTCCGGTTGGAAGGAAATAAAAATACAAGAAGACATAATATCTTTTACCTCAGATTAAGCAACACGCAAGTTATACCCGTGGTATGACAAACATCAATAGACTGCGGTGACCGCTCTGGCCACTTCCATTTTGCATTTGACAAGTGTAGCAAATAAATAAATACCCATGAATTGAAGCACAATAACATGATCTCAAATAAGGAGGTATTAGTCCAGCAGTGAGATCAGTTCATCATCCTTTCATAAAAATACATTACATACATATAATCACGACTATTATCCCCGAAGGGTTAGTCAGAGATCAGGCAATGAGAACCGCAAAAGCTGTCCTCTGCCATAGTCCACTTTCCACCAAAGGCGGACCATGAAAACTATATTAAAAATAAATGTATTAATGATATAATAAAAAAACTGAGTCTAACGAAATCAGTGTACTTGAATGTCTTCAACGTTTGGCAACACTAAAAAAATAAGTGGCTAAGACTTTCACCAGTCAGTGTTGTTGTGGGTTTTTAGTTTGATATTGTTTTTTTTTAAATATAGCATTACAAGGTTTAAAGTTCTAATTTTTAAATATAGCAATACATAAATTGTGTGGTTTTTACTTTTGTTGGCAATGTTACTTCTGCCATAACAAGAATCTGCCGTAACAAGAATCTGTCGTAACCAGAATCTGTCCTAAGACGAATAAGCCCAAATAGCGACTACAAATGTGCTCAGCGTGACAGGTGGTGGGCCCATCGCCGCTCATTAGCTGTTGGATGTATGTGCAGTCTTTAGTCCGTTAGTCGCCTTTTACAACACCCAAGGGAAGAGAGGGGGTGGTATTCTTTCACCGCCACGCGACACGGTTGTCATTTTATAAAACTCATCATATTTCTTGTTTTATTCAGATACGTCTCAACTTTAAGGCTAACATGGTGCAATGGAACCAGATATTTGCACAAGCCCTAGGGTTCCGTATGAACTGGGACGAGCCCCCTGACACCGACCGGCCGTACCACCGCCTCTATAGAAGAACCGTCTACAGTAACCTAGAAACGCTGCTAGACAAGTAAAACTTTTCTAACATTTTGACAATATGGTAGACTAGCGGCTGCTCGCGGTTTCACCCGCGTGGTTCCAGTTCCCTTGAGAATATCGGGATAAAAAGTATCTTACGTGTTAATCCAGTTTATAAACTATTTGTATGCCGAATTTCATCCAAATCCATTTAGTAGTTTTTACGTGAAAGAGTAACAAACATCCATCCATACTTACAAACTTCCGCGTTTATAATATTAGTAGGAAAGATGACAGAAAAGTTATGGAATCAACCGCTACCTGTTTAAGAAAGTCATCAACATTCTAAATATTTTCTTCCATACTAGTACTTTAAATAATTTTGCAACGTCTAAGAAAAGATACTATCCTTAAAATCGAATGATTCATCCATAGAAGTCGAACACGGTACGACCATGATGCACTCTCATAGCAGTTGGATGAGGAGAGCCGAAGATGAGCTCAGTGGTATCCATTGGGAGAGGCCTATGTCCGGCAGTGGACTCAAACTAACTAAATAAGATGATGTTGATTTTCTCATTGTCTGTTACGAAGACTTATAAAGGTTGCTAATAATTATTTTTCTATTGTGCCATGGTATTATGACATCTGAGCTCTTATGCAGTAGGAAGTCCCTAGATTCGAACTATTGCATGAGCTACTACCACAGCGCAAAACAAAGCGATTACGTATTTCACTAGGCAATTCAGTTACGTTTTCGTGGTAGACCAGCCTAATACACACAATATACGAGGAATACACTCATCCTCACATCTTCGAACCTAAATGGTTGCGCCCAATGCGGTTACACAGGAATTTCTCGCAAACTCCCGCGAAACCTTAGTTTGTGGAACGGGCTCTCTGCGGTTGTGGGGAGTTCTTCCCGAAGGTAGACATAAATAGATTTTGTTTGTTCGGTATACGATTATGTATTATCATAATTTCGTGTCAATAATCCAATTATTTCTAAAGTTGACTAGTTGAAGCAATGTTGACTAAAAACATAAGCATCAAGCACTGACAAATTTCGACGGTTGAAAGACAGACCTCGGTAGCCAAGTGGTTAAGGCAGCTGCCCGGAATGCGGAAGGTGCGTGGTTCGATTCCCGCCTGAGGTTGTCGTCTTTTTTCAGTGTTTAAAATTTTACTTATGTTTATTTAAGCGTTATTGAAACGCTAAAATATAATACATTAATCTATTTGTAAAGTTGACATTATTTGCATATCAGAAAGAACAAAAAAAAGATGGAAACATTTATTGTTCAAAATACTTTCGAAGGCACAGTAAATGTTGTTGGTCCCGGTGTTTTCATAATGTAGTTTTACCTTCCTTTCTACGAGTATTACTATTATTTATATTAGCGTTGCTTATCAGATCCGTAGTATAACGGAAAACGTTAAACAGAAGATTCACAAGAAAGGTGCTTGAAACGGCTTACAAATATTGTAAGCCGTTATAGACACTGGAAATTGAGTGGGAAATTCTTGATTGCTTCCAGGAACGGTTTAAACGGATACCATTGCGTGCGTAGAGCCATTTGCGAAACTATGTCCGAGCAGAGGAAGACGCTGTACTACAAAATATTGAAAATGGTGTTCAGGTATGTATTGCATTATAATCTCCGCTGTTTTGTGATTAAATCATTTAGTGTAGTTATATCATTCGTTTTTTTCAAAAGCGACGTGTTTGAAAGAAGCTTGTATAAAATGATCTTGGTAGCCAAATGTAATCTATTATATTACTGTTTATTGGTCTACATTCAGATTTTTAATTAAAAGCCCGAGTTATGTGAGACAAAGGAAAACCGGCACTTTCCATAAAAAATGCTTATTTTGTATACAATTGAATTTGGTCATAAAGTAAAGCTAACATTATTTGCTACCTAAAACCAAATTTTGTCTTATTTTTATCAAATCGCGGAAAAGAGTTATTAAGTTATTAATATTTATAATATGAAAACACTGAGTTTTAAAAAGGCAGACATGTTACTTTAAAAGTGTCTAAGATGGCTGCATAAACCATAATTATTTTGCTTCTAAAAAAGTGAAATGTCAACAATGCCGTCAAGTCATGTTTGATTTGACAGCTAGAAGCTGTACAACTCGAAGTATAAAACGCCGGGTCTCCTATAAGTTTGTGTTGGACATTGTTTTTTGAAGTTTTTCGGCAACATACAAACACGGCTAAAACTGTTTAATACCACTTTTATTTTAATTGATCATCCACAACACATATTTATTATTAAAGAAGCTAATAACCTAGACTATAGATGAGTTTCATTCACAGACAGATAATAAGAATGGTTTCATTAAACTAAAATTAAGGAATCGGACCATCACAGACAGCAGTGACAGAAAGAGCTGACAACTGACTAGTCAAAAATTCCTATTTTTGACTAGTCAGTTGTCTTAATTCAAACAATTCCTATTGGTGAAAATAATTATTCATAAATCGTTGAGCGTATTTAATTCCATGATAACAATTCTTGAAAAGGAGAACAAAATATTATTTTAGTTTTATAAAGATCAACCTAATGAATACATTTAACGTTAACAACTAAAAGGAGGAACGAAACGCTTTGAGTGGCAGGGTGCGTTCAAATACCTGGAATTAGTTCCAACCATCGGAAAACAAAACTTAGTATTGTATTTTTTCCTGACTTTAAAAAAAACTATGATATCTAGCATGGTTAGATTTAGTAAATTTTGAGCTATATTTGCCAATACGATTTATATTTATAGATTCTCAAAACAAAACAGATCCGAAATGGGCATTTTCCTATTCTCTTATTGTATTTTCCTATCACACTTGTTACCACTTCCGGAATGTATTGAAGTTCAGTTGCTATAAATCACAGACGGAACCGTAGGTACTTTGCTCAAAATCCTAAACCACAACCAAACTCCAAAACCAGCTTTTCCTTACATTTTAGGATCTAGAAATTAAATTTTAAATAAACCCGTATTTTTTTTAAATTTCCAAGATAATCCCATAGTAAAAAGTTGCTCGTACACTGATGGGTTGTTTTATCTACTTCCGGGATTTTATACCCTTTCCAAACCACTTGAATAAGTGATGCTCCGTAGAAACTTTGTTAGCGTTCGTAGTGTAAATATCGTAGTTCGCCCCTTAATGAGAGCGGTATATGTAACGCCATCTGTTGACATATGGATGGTACTACATCATCAAATGACACATACATTGTACCTACATTATAATCACGTCTTTAATCCCCGAAGGGTTAGTCAGAGACTAGGCAATGAAGACCGCGAAAGCAGTCTTCTACCATAGTCCACTTTTCACCAAATAGCGACTGCACCATGTGCTCAGAGAGTGGTAGTGAGCCCATCGCCGCTCTATGCCTTTGGATGTATGTGCAGCCTTTAGTCAACTAGTCACCTTTTACGACACCCAAGGGAAGAGAGGGGGTGGTAGTAATCTTTTACCACTACGGGACACGGACATCAAATGACGAAGTTGTTATTATTGTTACACAGACAAGTAGTTGAGACTTTTGATTTTGGTCTATGTCCTGTTTTCAGCTCCTAACATCTCTGACCGTTTTTCATATTTAAATGTTGGTCGATAAACCACTTTTTCACCTTGGAGCAGCTTTAATAATTATGTGTATATGCTCTTCTCTATGAATAAAGTACAACCAGATCTAGTACATAATTATACCACTCCGCTTGAACCTAGAACTCTGGTTTATGTTGAAAAGATGATGCTCCAAAAAGTCGAAAGCACAGCAAAATGAAATATAAAATTATGTATCTTTTTGGTTTTCAGACATCAATCATCGAAGACCGACAAATGGCACCAAGATGTTACCAAAGAAGACTGCCTACTATCAGCTAACTTATGTCCATTCTCTTTTTTGGATGTCGTACCTTACACTGACATCTGATCAAAAGTCTAGTCAGATCCTTAACGTTAACTTAAACTAAAATTATTTTTTTAGAGGCGCAAAGCAGCTTCAGAAGCAGGCTCTCTCGGGTTCTCTGCTTTCGGTGACCAGTTCAAAGAATTTCTGGTGAATCTATTAATATTAAGAGACTCTAATACAAGGTGATAACAACCCTTTTTTGTTCTTATACGGGTAATAGGTGGGTACCAAAAATACAAACACATACATTATAGCAAATCTTGTTTTTAATTACTATTTTTATGGGGAAAAATTAGTGCCGGCCGCTGATTGCATTTGCAGCGTAACTATGTAATTATAATTTTAATAAAATATGCTAAAGTCATAAATTTAAACCTTTTAACTGCGGCTGCGCACTAATCATTGCTCAAATGACTAGAATTCCTATTGTCTTAATTTTACGGCGCCCGCGTCCTAAGTTTTAATTCAAGGAGAACACAATAAAAGGCTTTATTGAGACTTTTGAAATGTATGTGGGTCCTCAAATATAAAATGAGTAAATTAATAAATTTAAATGCTTAATAGAAACAATGTCGATACAAATTTGATGAAATAAAAATAAAATGTACTTATTTTAGTTTTATTGCTACATAATAGTTACATATCTTTTTATTGAAATTTTTGCATACACAATACTATACAGATATATGATAAAATGATTACTAGAAAAAAACAACCAGTCTCAGGAAAGCTCGAACGGGACTCGAACCCGTGATCTTTGGACTGCCGGTCCACTGCTCTAACCGCTAATAATAATAATAATCATTTATTTCAGATAGAAAATCCATATAAGTAACATAATAATACACTTTAAAAAATAAATAATTAATTGGAATTAAATAAACATTGATCCATAAAATTTTGTTAGTAGAGTACTTAGTAACAATTTTACTTAAACTATCTTAATACTGTTAGTACTCATAAAATTACACATTAATCATTATTTTTATTTTAGACCTATCACTAACTCCACCCAGTGTTTCTGGATAGGACAGTCTCGTCTTTCAGCAATAACGTTCCGAGCTAACGTTCGTAGCTAAGCTACCGCGACCCCACGAGACTCGTTGAATTTTTTCTAGTAGTTGAGTTCGATGGAACGAGTCTTGTTCGAGCTTTCCTGAAACTGTTTTTTTTTCTAGTAATCATTTTATCATAATAGTTACATTGGATTCCCGACTTTGAAGTTCAAGATTAAGTTCAAAATCATTCCTTCAATTAAGGGGAACAATAATTGAGCAGTTATGAGTATCGCTATGCCATCGGTTCGTAAGTCTAACTATGGGGCGGTAGCCTTGTACCAGAAAAGAACCGGCAAGAAACTCATCAAGGGCATTTCACATTAGATCATAATAATCAGCTTATAAATGTCCCACAGCTGGATACAGTCCTTCCTACATGGAGAACAGCACATGAGGAGAAGGTCATAACTCACTTCTAACCAAATAAGGGATAGTGGGTTTTAACGGCTGCCATCTACAACAACAATCTGGACCAACGGCTTTACATGACTTCCGAAGCACGGAGTAGCTTGAGGTAGATCATGATGTATATAATTTGATTTGGTCACCAGTGGCAGATTTGCCCTAAGGCCTAGTAGGCCCGGGCCTAGGGCAGCAGCCTATTAGGGGCGGCAAATCGTGACAAAAAATCACTGATGATAGCAAGAAATAACTCAAATGCAAAGTACCTAAATATTTATAAGACTGCGCATAAAAAGGCGGGCTGCGCTGCACCGCAACGTATAGCAATAATCTTCCACAATCACTCTTTTCCAGCACACTTGCTCAATTTAGTAGGCGAATGTGCAGCTCAAAGCAGTCAAGAGAGAGAAAGATTTCTTTGCACCGTCATCTCTGCGTTGGGAACGGTTACCTATCATAAATTCGAAATTTGCCTGTACGAATTTTTTTTGGCCGAAAACCTTTTGTAATTTTTTGTTTTCCATAATTTTCTTTTTACCGAAAACACAATTTACAAAGTTTTGAAATGCCGATTATCGATTATTATTTTTTTCAAAATCTCTATATTTTGAAATCCCACTCAACGTTTGGCCGAAGCTATTAATGCTAGACGATTCATTTTCCAGAAACACGTTTTCAATATTATTAAAATACAACATTTCAAATAATTGAAATCTATAATATCATGGAACAACTTGTAATCGTAGTAACGTTTAAGCATGTGAACAAGCATGCAGCATGGAAGCAAGCATGCACCACGCAAGCACGCATGCAGCATGCAAACAAGCATGCAGCATGTAAGCAAGCAAGTTTGGAGCTTGCAAGTAAGCTGCGGCATGCATGCAAGCATGCAGCATGCAAGCAAGCATGCAGCATGCAAACAAGCAAGCAGCAAGCAACCAAGCATGCAGCAAGTATGCAGCAAGCATGCAGCATGCAACCAAACATGCAGCAGGCATGGTTTCTGTCACGGCTCCGGCGCTGCGAGGCTCCGGCGGTCCCACGCGAGCTTATCGTCGCAGATGGCTTACGCTCACCACCGCAGCTTCGGCTTGCTGGCCGGCTCTGCCGGCCAGCCTCAGCCGCGGCGGCGAGCGTTAAACCCACCCCCTCCGCTCCTCAGCTCGCGGGCCGCCTCGCCCCTCCGCGCCTACGCGGGCTTGAATTACACTCTAGTGTAGGGCAGACAACACTACGTGGAGTCGGTTTTGCCGCGATTCGTTTCTGCCACTGACTTTTGAAACACAATCTTACATAAAGTATTAACTTTTTAAGACATTTAAGATTATTCACCTAATAATATGAATATATGAAAAAAAAAAACTTGGTATGAGTATGATATTTTAGAGGAAAAGTTACTTCGAATTTTAATACTTCTAGATATTAAATTTATTGTAAACAAAACATCTTCCAAAAGAAAAAAAGTAGTTTCGATAAACTGATAATAGTTTTTATGGAAAATGAAACGTATGTATGATACGTTTATGGATTAACAAAATTATGTAAAAGCAACGATCTGGTATTTAAAACTTCGTCATACCGTTTTCGAACAATTAAAATTCGTACAGGAAAGTTTCGAATTGATGATAGGTTACCGTTGGGAACGCCTTCAAGCCCATTTCACCGTCAAAAGTTTGTCAACGACTGCGTCTGCATGAGCTGACCTGTCAGCTCGTGCAGACGCATGCAAAAGTTTGTGCGCGAATCCTGGAAAGAAATCCATAAAGCACTATTCTCTATCAAAAATGACACACAACAGAAGAGAATCGTTACATGCGAAGCAGGAGGCATCCGTTTGAAACTAGAATAAATTAATTTAATTATGTACCTAGTCTACATGATGGGTACTGAGAAAGTGGTGGCGAAAACTGCAAATCCGCCACTGTCGGTCACCCCGTGACCCATCATTGCGAACTTTGCTTAACTGGCAAAAACCGTACGCCTAGCCGCTGCGCCATAAGGCTCTTTGTTCATTTTACATATCAACCATTACATACATACATATAACTACGACTATTATCCCCGAAGGGTTACTCAGAGACTAGGCAGTGAGGACAGCAAAAGCAGTCCTCTACCATTGTCCACTTTTCACTTTGCACCAGAGCAGCGCTGTTTGCTGTACAAAACTCAGGTGCAATCGAGTATGGAGTATTGTTCCCATCTATGGGACGGCTCCGCTAAATACCTCCTCGATGCACTTGATAGACTGCAAAGGCGAGCGGTACGCATTATTGGAGATGCTGAGGTTATAGCCTCCCTTGAGGACCTCCAGCTGCGTAGAGACATTCTTCTCTCAGTGTCTTCTACCGGAATTAGGTACTACGGAGATTGTTCTGAAGAACTTTTTGATCTTATCCCGCCCTCTCCTTTCCTCTCCCGGACTACACGTGCTGGTCTTAGGAACCACCATCATACTATACAGACTATCAGTACTCGTACCAAAAAATTTAGCAAGTCGTTCCTCTGTAAGACCATTCGGTTTTGGAATTCTTTGCCGGCGCATGTGTTTCCCAGCTCCTACAGTCCCGGGTCTTTTAAGCGGGGCGTGAAACGGCATTTATGCAGGCCGTCATGAATGGGTGCGCTCGTTATCGTGCTTATTCCACGGTGGGGAGCGCTCTCATTATGCTGCATGACTGCATCGGCTGCTTACCATCAGGCAGGATGCAGTCACTATGACGAGTCATAATAGAAAAAAAAACCAAAGAGCAACTGCACATGTGCTCAGCGTGACAGGTGGTGAGACCCGGTGCTCTATGCTGTTGGAAGTATGTGCAGTCTTTAGTCCGTTAGTCGCCTTTTACGACACCCAAGGAAATAAAGGGTAGTATTATTCTTTCACGGCTCCGCGACACGGTTAATATGAACCATTCACATCATAAAAATCATCCCACCCAAACACACATTACATAATGCAAGCTAAATAAAAGCTTGTAAAAACAACTAAGAACTAAGTCGGGCTATAACTTGCAGGTTTATGGGAGTTAACATTTGATATTGACGACCTCCTTGGTCGAGTGGTTTGTACACTAGTTTTCATGGTGTCGCCATGTCTGAGGTCCCGGGTTCGATCCCCGGTCGGGTCAATTTAGAAATTATTGTTTTAGGTGTGAGTGTAGGAAAGTTTATTTATTTATTATATTTTATTGCAACCAGGACCAACGACAGCCTCCCGAAGAATCTTGTTCTGTTTGCCCACCCATCCTAGAATCCCGACATTATCCACGATGATACACCTTGAGACGAAGTAAATGTGTTTTATTTTACGACCATAGTTATCAATCAGGAGTACTTAATTACTTCGTAGGTTATACCATCTCGGAAGTAATTGGCTTGTCACTGTACGCAGCGTATAAAATGATGAATAGGACGATATTAATAATGTTGTTTGGGGATCATAAAAGTGTGTATCTGTTTTTGGATGATAATATCGGATAATTATCTTGGTTGCCGAGTGGCTGAGCGGTACCGGAGGTCCAGGGTTCAATTATTTTTATTTTTTTAATTCTACAACGGGAAGCGCTTAGCCTTCATCTCACTTGATCATTCCCAGCATGTCGATTCTCTAACGCTGCTCGATCGCAAGCTCGCCCTCAATTCGACTGACACACCCCGTTCAAAAGTGTCTTTGTGACCTTTTTGACGTTACCGCAGAGTCGAATTCAGAAAATGCTGATTTCACAGGGAGTTCCCCTGTGAATCAAGCATGTCGTCATCAAATCCGCAGTCTCTAAATTCGACTCTATTCAAGCAACATAAGGGTTACATGATCAGCAGTGCGATTCTATAAGTTGAAGCCTTGTAGCAGCGGCTGCCGCAGCGCTGAAAATTGACTCTGTCTCTTTCATATTCATAGAATTAGAAAGAGACAGCAGATCACAGCCATGCGCGCAGCGTCTGCGTCGCTTATGCCCCCTCTTCACGTCGGCCGACGTGTAGAGGGGTGATTTGCGCGTCTGTGGTAGGTATTTAACGTCTGCAGATGCATCTGCCTCGCATCCGACTGTTGTCGGTTTTTGTGGCACGCATCAAAGGGATTCGGCGCCAACGTCCGGCGTCTGTCCACACGTCTGCCGACGCATCAGTTTGATCGGAGTTGCGATTGAGAGTACCGAGGAAACTTTTAGGTTTATTAAGCTATTTCAAGCTGAAAACTGTCTGTGGAATCCTAAAAATAAATATCACAAAAATAAAAATGTTGCAAGTATATCTACTACCTAGGTATAAATCAATATAGTACTTAGTTAACTAAGTACTTATTTCAATTAATTTGTAATTTGTGTAAATCGCGTGACAATGCAATATTATGGTGACATGGTGCTGATCTGATGATGGAACTGGAAGGTGCCCATAGGAACTAGAATGTGCGAGTGCGAGTTGCGTCTGCCCAGAATGAACATAGACTGATCGACCTACAGACAGCTCGTGGAAATTCAGCTGCGGATGCATCTGCCAATGTCCGCAATGTACGCATCTGCCGACGTTAAAAGGGGGCATTAGAGAATCGCATAGCAGAACGGGCCGATTTGAGCGCGATTGTAAAATCGAGCGTTAGATTCGAGCGTTACAGAGTAGCACCCCAAATCGGGCAAAGTATGTTTCGAACTTTTCAATGCATAGCTCGAAACTGTGATCACCACCCCGCATTTGGCAAGCTTGGACATCATCATCATCATCATCATGATCAGCCTATAAAGATCCTACTGTTGTGCAAAGGCCTCCCACATGCAATTTAGCACGTGATGAGATTGCGCTATAACCTACCACGCTGGCCCAATGCGGGTTGGTGGGTTTTAACGACTGCTATCTTACAACAACAACCGGGACCAACGGCTTAAGAGGGTTAACGCATTTCGGTTTCGCAATTTTAATGAAACTTTGCATGCTAAAGCAAAATACAGGGATCTAAATAGTTTGTTGAAAACATTTTTTTAAAAAGGTTTATTTAGCTGAGTTATTGCGATTTAAAGTTCACTACAGAAAGTTTAAAATCGCATTAACTCAGTTATTTAAACGTTTTTCAAAAATGTTTTCAACAAACTATTTAGATCTCTGTACTTTATGCAAAGTTTCATTTAAATTAGCTTAAAGGTTTTTAAAAATTTCGACTTGAAAGTTTGTATGGGTTACCGAAATGCGGAAACCCTCTTTACGTGCCTTCGTGCGTAACTAAGCTAGTATCCCTATCAATTGGCTACTTGACAGTTTTCGAAAAAGTATTTAAAAAATTACAAACGCTTTTTTTATACCCCGTACAATATTTTCTTTCTCGAAAAAGCTTTATTTAACAGAAAAATAACATATTTTTCTTTTTTGATTTCAAATTTCGTACGAAAACGGTTGGTCACGTGACATTTTGCTCTGTGACGTCACATTTCAATAAATATAGAAACTTATCTTGAAACCTGACAGACAGTTTTTGTATACTTTGTGAAATATGACGTCACAATCCGTCACATGAAGCTCAATCATGGCCGTCCGTGTTTCGGGTCTTGTAATCCACAGATAAAAAATTGCAAATTTATTTTGTAAAAATAAAATATTTACAAATTATCTTAATAAAAAAAATATATTGGATAATTATCGTTAAATCATAACCTACCATTTCCGACATATTTCATATTTTATTGTTACAACTGTCACATAGCCAATTGTAGTGATGTCATTATTTTAATGATGGGCGATTTTGGCCAGCAGTAAGAACTGCTGGCCAAAATCGCCCATTAAAATAAGACAGTCAGTACCTATTTCCTTTGCTTAATGATTGGCCAAACCGTGTCGCGTATCGCTAGGAGAACACTACCACCCCTTCTCTTCCCTTGGGTGTCGTAAAAGGCGACTAACGGACTAACGACTGTACCTACATACAGCATTGAGCGGCGATAGGCTCACCACCTGTCACGCTGGGCACATGTGCAGTCGCTATTTTGTGAAAATTAGACAATGGCAGAGGACTATTTTTGCGGTCCTCATTGCCTAGTCTCTAACTTTTCGGGTTCGTAATATTTAATTATTTGCGTTAAAAAACGCTCTTGTAAAATATTTTCATTCAGATCTCTACGAATGTAAATTCTATGAGGTTTGACAAGACACTGTTGCTATAAAAATTGGTTGCCTGTAAAGTCGGTATACGGGCGAAAGTTTTACGTGACAACGACTTTGAGTGGTAAAATAATTTTAATGTGAATATTCATTCGTATAGTAGGAAGAAGGATGAAATAATAGTAACAATTTAAAACATTTATTTAAACAAAGAATTATATTTAAAACATAGTTGAGTAGGAGAGAGACGCAAGGCATTCGGCGGGCCTCTCTCTCGTTCGGTGACTCATCGTAACGTTACCGAGCGTTACACTTTTTCATAAGTGACTCCCAGCCGCAACCTAATTTAAGACGTTGTCACGTCAAAAACATAAAGTCAAATGCGTTGAAAAACTTTGTCGGTCTAACCAATACTCGACGGTGGAGTGGTCAACGCAAGTCAAGTCAAGTCAAGTCAAAATATATTTATTCAATAAACTCAATTAATAAGTACTTTGAATCGTCCAAATCTTTTTTAACCTACCACCCATTCAGGACATAATTTTTTAACTGTGGCAAAGAATGGGCGCAAGAAACCACAGCGCACAAAAGCAACGACATTTACAAACAAAAAAATAGAATATGTCGTTACGAGGTCAATACAAAATATGAATAAAAAAAATAATAAATGATGCAATACAAAACTACAATACAATGTAGTATCAATTAAATAAGGACAATTAGAAATAGCTGTTGGAGTGCTTGGAGCATTTCATATCCAAGCTGTTTGGTCTTCTGTGTAATCTGACACTTTATAATAAGCTTTTTTATAAAGCTTTTCTTTGATTTTGATTTTAAATTTATTAAGATGCGGGTTTGATTCCCGCCTCAGGTTTTTTTGACGTGACAACGTCTTAAATTAGGTTGCGGCTGGGAGTCACTTATGAAAAAGTGTAACGCTCGGTAACGTTACGATGAGTCACCGAACGAGAGAGAGGCCCGCCGAATGCCTTGCGTCTCTCTCCCACTCAACTATGTTTTAAATATAATTCTTTGTTTAAATAAATGTTTTAAATTGTTACTATTATTTCATCCTTCTTCCTACTATACGAATGAATATTCACATTAAAATTATTTTACCACTCAAAGTCGTTGTCACGTAAAACTTTCGCCCGTATACCGACTTTACAGGCAACCAATTTTTTTTTCAACGTTTCGTTATCTTTAACCTTTCGGGGCTAATAGTCGTGATTAATGATTGGCAAAGTTGAGAAAAACAAAAAGTTACCAATTAGCCTAATTTACCGTATTCTATAAATCGGTTACCTACCCACCCCACCGCCAACGTGCAGCGTGAAAGCAAAACAAATCGCATTACGCACTGAAAAGACGGCCCAATAAATTTGGACCAACTAAATCGTCGGAGTGATCGCTACGGGCCTACGTGGTGCTACCATCGATCGGCCAAATTGCTTTATAGAGGCAATGAATGCTTCCCAATTGCGTACAAAGGTTATTTTTCGGGCACAAGCAGTGTTTGTTAACAATGCTTTCCTTCGGTAAACAGTAGGTATGTTGCCGAGCCGACTAAGCCAGAAATGATCTTTTGTACGTCCTATTTGGCTGTCTATATTAAAATTGGTATTATTTCATTGTTCTTTTTAATAGGAAATAGGAATCGAATGAAACGATGTATATAAGGTGGCTGCTAGAAACCGCAAGAAACTTCAAGGGCTGGTCAGGTCAAGTGTTTTAAACATGACAAGAATCACAAAAAAGAATTCGTGTTTCTTTATTTTTTATTAAATAATTCGTTTTGTGAATTTTAATTTGATAGTCTTTGAGTATCTAATTTGTTTTAAAACAATAACATACATACGAAAAATAAAATGAAAACAATTAAAAATAACGATTTATTAGAACGCGCGGGCAACGGCCGCCTGGCCCGGCCGGCCGGCTGTTGACCCGTCCGCGTCAGCTGGACGATAAGTACCTAACACGAATTCCTTTTATGTCATTTTTATCATGTTTAAAACACTTGACCTGACCAGCCCTTGAAGTTTCTTGCGGTTTCTAGCAGTCACCTTATATATTTACTGGTTTTGTATGATGTATTGAGCAGGTTGTTGAAAGAGCGGTGGCCGCGGCGTGCCTACGACATGTCAAACGTTCATTTAAATATAGAATAAAATGTTTACTAGAAAAAAACAACCAGTCTCAGGAAAGCTAGATCGGGATTCGAACCCGTGACCTTTGGATTGTGACGTAATACCGCTGGCTTGCAGCGTATCAACTACTAGAAAAAATTCAACGTGTCTTCTGGGGTCTCGGTAGCTTAGCGGTTAGAGCAGTGGACCGGCAAACCAAAGGTCACGGGTTCGAATCCCGTTCGAGCTTTCCGGAGACTGGTTGTTTTTTTTCTAGTTAACATTTTATCCTATCATGGGTCGGTAGCGGATTCCCTAAATCGCAATTCGACCAGTTTCTCACTTCGTACACATCGCAAATAGCATTGTGAATGCAAAATTTCTATAATAAAAGATGTTGATAATAAATATATCACATTTTAATTTGTTGTTGTCACATACAAACAATTTTATTTAACTGTCATAAATTATTACCCGTGTCGCGTAGCGGTGAAAGAATACTACCAGCCCCTATCTTCAGTTGTCGTAAAAGGCGACTAATGGACTAAAGGCTGTACAAAAATCCAACAGCATGGAGCGGCGATGGACTCACCACCTGACACACTTAGCACATTTGCAGTCGCTATTTGATGAAAAGTGGACTATGGTAGAGGACTGCTTTTGCTGTCCTCATTACCTAGTCCCTGACTAACCCTTCGGGGATAATAGTCGTGATTATATGTATCAGTGGCGAAGCGTGAAATATTGAAAGAGGTAAGCCGTAACAAAAAAAAAATGCTTACCTACTCCGAGCGCGGGCACGCAGTCTTGAGTCCTTAACGAAAATCTGTGATTGGCATCCTGGCTTCAGTCTTGTATAGGCAGATGTATCTTCAGTCCTTTTTTACTATATGTGTAAGCACTGAGATATTGAAACAGTGTCTTTGAAGCATAATAGAAGTGGCTTTGATAAAAGCCGTTTGTGGTGAAATGATGATATGATGTAAATTAAACAAAACTTAATAGACTAAGTACTAATAATACTACTTATACTCTAAAGCTATTCGTCTATTCTTTCTTACAAAGTGCGCTAAGACATTATCATAAAAGCCGGGAAGAATCTAAAGCTATTAATGCCGACATCTTACAATTCTACCGATTACTTTGCAAATCTACTTATTCTAAATACGTAATTTCAACTTATTACAATATCTACTTACCGCAAATACCTAATTACAACGTACGTCTTCGTAACTACTTTCATCACTACACACAACACAATTAAACAAAGTCTAACTACAATACTAATCATTCTAATCGGTGAAACTAACTAAAAAATTCAAATACTAATAAAACACAGTCATGCATTCAATGATGAATTGCAATTACGTCAAATTATCTGTCAACAGAACACAAACCGAAAACGATATTCCTCCATCCCGCTCACGCGCAGGCAAATTGTATAACTTTCTCTATCAAGTTATTTGGATAAAGACGGCTTACCGGCTGCTAATACGCGGGTGGGTTTATTGACCTTTATGTGACGTCATGACGTAAATTTTGTACAGAAGTTTAACTGCCAAAAAGCCGATCACGCCTGCGGCTTATTTTATAGCAATATGTTGTTGAAAAGCAAATTTTGTTGATTTAAAGTCCATAGTGTAGGTGTTTTGTAATGTTTCTTTTATATATTTACTTTTATAATTACTGATTGTGCCATTTCTCAATTCAAGTAGAGAGTGGTTGTGTTCTAAACTTCTGAAGGGAAGCCGGTGGGAATCGAGTTGTATGGAACCTTCGTCACTGATATGTATGTATGTACTATTATTATTGATTTAATTAGGAACTTATTAATATTAATTGTAAAGAGTCAGCCTTTGACTAATTAAACTTTTTTTAAGTATGTGGTAATCTAGGTATGTGGAAAATCCATCAAGGGGACTTCTTGGCGGGAAAGTGAAGCGTTATGTTTGCAGTTTTGTATTATTTTCTATAAATTATGTTTTTCGAATATTAATGTGAAATAATGGTGGATTATTTACTGTTAATTGTTCATGAACGTGCATGAGTATTAGCAAATAAAACAAAACAGTGCAACATCACTTTTCAAATTCTCTCAAGAAGTCCGTGTGAGACCTCAATAAAGTCCCACAGCTTTATTAAGTCTCGAGGGGTTTGGGGGAAAATCATTTTACATTAAACGTTCATTATCACTCTTTATCATCCACTTAATGTAAATAAAATAATAATTACTATTAAAAACTTGACACTGGCTAAATGTGCTGATAGCACGAAGCCATTATTTAAGAGGAAAAAAATCCATCAGGGGCCCTACTATCACCTCTTAGAGCAGTATTACTTTATCTTACTATACAAAATTCGTATGGGACTTTGCGTAGTAAGACTAAATTAACATTGCTCTAAGAGTTCCTGATCCGAACTGTAGAACGTTTAATGACATACATATAATTACTACTACTATATTCGAAAAGTTAGTCAGAGACTAGGCAATGAGGACCGCAAAAGCAGTCCTCTGCCATTGTCCATTTTTCACCAAATAGCGACTGCACATGTGCTCAGCATGACGGGTGGTGAACCAACGTTCTATGCTGTTGGATGAATGTGCAGTCTTTAATCCATTTGTCGCCTTTTACGACACTCAAGCGAAAAGACGGAATGGTAGTATTCTGTCATCGCTACGCGACTTTTAATGACAGTTGATAAAATGACAAAAGACGGTTGGATCGAACCCTTCACTAAAATAGTGCTAACCAAACCCGCTTACTTACTGTGAGATAGGGACAAGCTTAATGAGTGGTTTAACTTCTTACGCCAAATGCATTCTAAGCGAGTGTTCGGTGTCGAGCGCCCAGAAGCAGTAGTGGCTGCATTCTAAGTCAATGTAAATATTCTATCGGCGTTTACATGCGACGACTGCCATCGTAAAGTTCCATCGTTACGGCGTCGGCATCGCCCTGTGAGACTATATAATGCTTTCAGCGGTTTAGTGCAGTGGATATTTTTAATACAAGCTCCTCCGTTCTTTGAAACGCACTAAAGGGCCGTTTGTACCTTTTTTGTATTTTACTAACCATTGAAAGAGGTGGTTGAAGATGAAGAGATGGTTGTCGATTTCTTCATGGTCTTTTGTTTGTTTAAGACTCCTCAGCTTCTTGTATTGACGTATGTCCCGGATACATTCATACACCACGCCATACCCATTTCTCGGAAAGTTAAGTAGATACCAGATGTCCCGGTTGGCCTACATATAGCAGTCATTAAAACCCATGCATTTTGTACGTCTACTTTTTTTGATCTTTTGTTTGCTATTTTTTATGATTTGAAAAATACAGTACCTATATTTATTCATATGTGGTCAAATTGGTAGAAATGGCCGGATATAGGTTTTATCTTTAGTCCATGTGAGAAAGTCTAAGCTCAGCAGTTGGATGTTTATAGACTGAGAAGTAAACAAATAAATTAAAAATAATAAATAAGCTATTGATGGAACATGAAAGGAATCAATAATTGAAAATAATTTATTTATGGCGCACAGGTACCGATACAGAATTCGTATATAAAGCCCAAGACATTTATAAAGAAAATCTGTCCTAAAAAGAACTCCACTCAGCATTTCTTGCAGAGAGGATTACAGGAGCTACATTTTTACAGCTTCACGATCGTGTGGCAGTCGCAACCACGTCGTGCGTTGTAAATTACTCTTTCTGCTCTGGATTGTCGTAGCGATGACTGGTAACTTTGACAGTTTGATAGAACAGTGCCAAGAGTAATTACCAAGACGAAATCATTGACAAGGATGTGAACATTTACAAAGTGATTTTATTAACTATAGTCTGTTCAATATAGCTTGATACTTGTGACAGGTGCCATCAAAAACGACGACGACGTGAAAAGCGTATGAATTTATTTGACTACATTTTAATACTAATATTTTTATAATCCAACACATAAGATACTATAAATACCTTGTGTGATAATTTATTATACGTTAGATTAGGTTTTATTCCAATAAACTCACTTAACACACATTTATCACAATTTTTAAATATTAGAATAAAAAACGTACCCCATACTCCAATACAAAAAAATACTTGTGTTGGGATAGTAAAACAATTTAAGTTCAATTGATATTCAATAACCAACCGATTGACTTCAATTTTGTATTTATAATTCTAGCTGTAGGTATTAATTGATTTGTTAGTCTCTACTTATTTTTTTTTAGTATAATGTTGTATAATAATAGTATACTTAACATTACTACATGATGCATGTGAACATGTTACTCCTGATGATTAAAAACAAGTGGTTTATAAAATTAAAGAACTAAATGAAAGTGATTAGGAGCTTGAAGTGAAATTTGACAACTTTTGTGATCAACAATTAATAATTAATTTACAGGACTCTTCTAGTGAAAGTAATTACAGTGATGATTTAGGTTGTAACCCAACACCAATACATTTTTAAGAATTTGTTGATTATTTAAACATTAAAATTCCATTCACGTATTTTTATTTACATAATATTAATTATATATTTCTAAAAATTAAGTGATCTAAATAGCATCCAAAATGATAATTTGAAGCAAAAAACAATTAACGGCAGATAATGATATTCAATTAATAACTTCAATTACGTCTGTAATGTCTCAACCCTAGGCATGACAGTTTGACACCTGTCAAAGGTATCAAGCTATATTGAACGACTATAACTACCTAATATATTTTTTTGTTGTGTTTGTAATAGTCAGGACAAGGACAAACTTTGTTCTGACTATTACAAACACAACAAAAATAATTTTTGTGAATAATTTGTTTATGAAGTTGACTAAACTGCCTATTTTGCCGTCTATAAAACAAGGACTGTCTCAACAATCTGTTTCTGAGACGTTTCCAATAATCTTAATGTGAATAGCAGACCACTGAGATACGATTAAAGATAATTTAAGTAACATAATCGAGGCACTGAACTTTTTTTACGCTCACACACCAATTAACTAGCCTAAGTTCTTGTTTAAATGGTTAACCTAGATAACGGATATAAACATGACATACCAACAAACAAACAAATAAATAAACAAACAGACATAAATATTTAAAAACACCTAGACCCGATTCAATTTGGTTAAACCGTTTTTTCTAAATTGCCCCAACCGGGAATTGAACCCTCAGAGATAGCGCAACGCCAGAACCGGCCTGCTAGCCACTCGAGCACGAAGGTCGTCTTCTTAAAGTAGATCTTAAGTGGACAGATGACCGACAGCGAGGCCAGCGCCAAAGTCGTCGTCGTATCGTATCGAAGTCGTACGTTATAAATACAGGGTAAAGGAAAGATTGCTGGCACGTGACTGGCACCTATATGAGATTTACTTAATTTGCCGGCGACGTGCCGCCCGCTACACAAACAGGCTATTGTGGCGACACTTTAGTTACCTTTCAACGTCATTGGGGAGCCTTATTTATTGTATCTACCGTTACCTATCTGAATTAGTAGTTATGTTCGACTGTGTCCGCTTCTATCTTTGATATTATCAGTTTTTGTCCCGCTGTTGAGCAAATGCCTCGTATTTATATTTTATATAATTGTTTTATCTTTTCTTATCTTTCTTGCCGCTTCTTCCTGCCGCTCGCCGTGGCAGGTCAATCGTGTCTACAGAGTATAAAGTGTCAAATTTTATTTACACTCTCCTCCTATTTAAACAAATTGTAACCATCTTGTGTCCTAGGGACTTACCGTCAAGTTTTTGTAGTACTTTGCAAATTCCGATACGAATTTTGCACAGTAAGACGAAAGTAATGATGCTCCAAGAGGTGACAATAGGACCCCTGGCATATCGGATAACTTGAATAACTGTCCAGATCAAAACCGAACGCATTATCCCTTTCGCCATCGTGATCCATTCAAAAACTAGTCGAGTTAACAACTCAATGATTTATATATAACTATGTCTAAATAAATAATTTATTCGTCTCTCAATACGGAGATGAGCTCCATCACCCCCTGGCCTTCTGGGCAGCCGCTGTACACGTAAGAACAGCTGAACATCTGCCGGCCAGCTGTTGCGGCGTCCTTGTATGAGGACATGCTCTCCTCCCATTCTGGATCCTCGACGTCAAAAGGGGAGCGCCCGTAGTCTGGCCTGGAAATAAATATGAGGATATCATAATCATCACAGTAAAACTATCGCGTTTCATTATAAACAAACATTTAGACGGGGACTAAATACTTATTAAAATTGCATCCTACGCATTCCAATCGGTGCAACTCGGCCGAAACGTCGCGTCGGGTACATAAGAAAACACCTTTTTACGGACTATTATGTTTTATTCTATAGACCCCGTCAAAACGTATGATCATAATCATCAGCAGCCTGTAAGAACGCTTTTACATCAAACGACTTAGCGGCGCAGCTGTGGCTCGTGTCATAATAAAGCACAGCCACGCAGCTCATATTTATAAATGCGCGACAGTCGCGCTGCTAAATCGCCTGATGTAAAGGCGCTTTAAAGTGTCAACTGCCGGGAACAGACCTTCTTAGATGGACAATAGCACATGGTAAGATTGGACTGTAACCCACCACGCTGGTTCAACGCGGGTTAGTGACGAGTTAAGTAAGGACATACATACAAACATATAATCACGACTATTATCCCCGAAGGGTTAGACAGAGACTAGGCAATGAGGACAGCAAAAGCAGTCCTCTACCATAATCCACTTTTCACTAAATACGTTTCGGACATACTCACGAGTTTTCGGAAACACCAGGTGGTTTTTGTCGCTGACATCAGGATGATGTTCCGACAGACGGTGATTCATCCGGAAAATAGGAGGTATCAGCTGATACTATGGCGTAAGTCGCCGTACGAACCGATTAAGGTTTACGAGTTGAATACAAACACGTACGACGGTTTACGCTCGAGGCCATTCCTCGCGATTCGTACACTGCGGGAGTTAGCGGCTCGGGACCGCTTGAACTACCCTAGGGTTGCTGCCATCCTAAAGCAGGACCTGTGCGTTGATGACGTCTGTACAGGGGCAGCCAGTGTCGAGGAAGCGCTCGCCTGATGAGACGAGCTTATTCAGCTTTTAGAGAGAGGAGATTACGAACTAAGGAAATGGATGTTCAATTCCCCTGAGTTGGTGGCGGGGCTACCTGATGAGTTCCAGCAGGATCAACACGTATTTGAAAACACAAGGTATCGGTGCTCCGTATGTGTGTGCGAATGGATGTATGGCGACTAGACATTCGGAGAATTAGACGTCATCTATCAAACCGAGTAAAGACACTTTTTTATTATGCTTAGGCTCATTCTATCTAGACGAAAATGAGCTTTTTTTGAAACTTATTTTTAAGATGGTTATTGATGTGGTGACACTAAAATATTTTTTTGGATTCATGACATCTAGGTGTACCCGGAAATATCCCATGTATGTTCCGCGATTTTAAATAATTTTGGAGCTATGAATTTTGTTTTTTTTTTGAGAATTTTCGACTTGACTCAAATTTTTGAAAAAAAAAAATTGTGTCACCGTTTGGGCCACCTTAACAGAATTGTGAATTAAAAAAATAATTTGAAATAATCAAATGTTGTGAGCTATTCATTCTCCAACTACGCTACGTACAATAACATATCAAATTTGTAATTACACGTGTAGAAAACAGAGGGTAGGCAATAATAATAATATGATTGTATTAGCCCAAATTACAAGCAATTTAGTGAAATTGCTCTGTAATTATGAACACGCGAGTCATGATATATGAGTCTACAAGCGATGATGCGAGAAAGCACCTTAATGAAATATAGAGAATTCAAGATGGAGGGAGAGGGGGGGAGCTAAGATAGTTTGATAATAGAATTTCCGTATTTGAATGATTACTTACTTGAACTTGTAGCGTAACCGATACACTCAGTACCATAGACATTATTATATGAGTAACATCCATGTTCAATACCTAATATATTTTTAAAAAAATTAAATTTTTATTTACGTTCACACTAATTATCTAGCCAAAGGAAACTTCTTTTGAAACTCGTCAATATGGTTAAACTATATAACGGCAAAATATACTCAAACATAGAAAAACACCCAGACCCAAAATCTAAATAGAAAAACAATTTTAACACTGACTGAGTGGTAGAGCCACGCTGCGTTGCAGCACGCATTGGGCCGGCTCGCCCGGCGTAATACCACCCTCTCACGAATATTCGGCGTGAAATAACGGCACTTGGTGCTGTTGTGTTTCGTCCGACCAGTGAGGGTTCCGGAGACCCCTTCCCCCCCCCCCCCCCCCCTCATCCCAATTCCTATTCCTTCCTTAAACCTCCTTAACGCATCTGCGATTCCTCTGGTTTTGCGGGTGTCCATGGGCGGCGGTGATTACTTTCCATCAGGTGACCCGCCTGCTCGTTTGCCTCCCTCTTCTTAAAAAAAAATTCTCTAAATTGACCTGACCGGGAATTGAACTCGAAATTAATCAACGCTATTTTACTTTTTACTTTAAAAGCCAAATTCAATGTCAACAACTACGTTATCAACTTCCGATCTTAACATTTTACAAACATTAAAGATCAGGAGCCGTGTCGCGTGGCGGAGCGGTTCAATAAAATAATACTACCATCCCCTCTCTTCCCTTGGGTGTCGTAAAAGGCGACTAACGGACTAAAAACTGCACATACATCCAACAGGCGATGGACTCACCTCCTGTCACGCTGAGCACATGTCATTGTGCAGTCGCTATTTAGTGAAAAGTGGACTATGACAGAGGACGGCTTTTGCGGTTCTCATTGCCTAGTCTCTGACTAACCCTTCGGGGATAATAGTCGTGCTTATATGTTTGTATGTATTAAAGATCAGTTAGGAATTAGGCAAGTTATGTAGGAAAGGTAAGTATTGTTTATATAACTTTAACTCAAATTTTGTTGCGTATAAATTACAAGTTGAATATTGTTTAAAAAATTTCCACGAGCAGAATTTGAAACCGCACCCTTCTGACAATCCGAGTCAGGTGTTTTTCTTTTGGCTTTCAAAGTAAAAAGTAATATAGTGTTGATAAATTTCGGCGGGCTGGATAAGTCCACGGTTGCTTAACCGGTTCACTGTCCCGCAGATTACATAATAGTCCATAACAATTGATTAACCTAAACCTATTGTTATATTTTTTGGGACAGTGAACATGTTAACTGGAAGAATACCTGACCCGGATTGTCAAAGGATGTGGGTTCAAATCCTGTTAATGGATTTTTTATTACATTTTTTAATTTGTATAAACGAGCATCGAGATGGGAATAGTACCAAGAGTTGAGGAATTTATCAAGACACGTGTGAGCGTTTGAATTTTAAAAATCAACTGTAATTTTTTTTTGAAAATTTAAAAAATGAAAAAAAAAATCGGGTTTTTTAGTCGCACGAGCGCGATTGTCCAAGCGAGGTGGCATGACATGGTAGCAACTTCTGAGACCGACTGTGCCATTAAAAGAACTTACGTTAGAAGAATGTGTAAGATCTCTCCAATCAGACCCTCTTCTTCGACAGTGTACTGCGCAGTCTCGCATATCGCTCGCAGAACGCATTCGTACCCGTTAAAACCTTTACTGAAAAGGACATGAAATTTTTACTGTACACCAAGTTTCTATATATATATTTACACATTATTTTAGTTTTAAAAGTTTAAAACCAAACCAACCAATTTGTACTTGTTGTGGGAATATGTACCTATACTGGGAATCGAACGCCGAGGAACTGCCTCAGCCTTTCAAAACTTTTAAGAGTACTTTGCCGTTTATAAGACTTTCTTTTTATATTTTGATATTCTTGCAAAGGAAAGGAAGGAGGAGCTCGATGGCGTAATGCTTAAAACTTTCGGTTTACGATCACCGCAAAGCAATTTTCGCAATGTTCTATTCCACTCGAAGCACCAGATATTCGAGCAATACGGAGACCCTAATACTTTAATTACTCAATTTATTTTACTGAATATCATGAAAAGCCGGTAAAACTCAAACATGACATTGCTGTTGGCAACCGAAGTTATTATGTATTCTATGACAGAAGTAAAGTAATGAGGATGACGAAAAAGGCGTAAAACTATATCGGAACCACCTGCAAAATATGAAGAAAAAACTTACGCATTCAACAGATCAGCAACGGACTGATAAAAGACAAGCCTCTCATTCTTCTCCTGGAGAAGGTTCGTGTCCCTCTGTTCTCTGGACACAGTGTTGAAAGCGTAGTACCGGGACAGTTCAGAAATATTCTGGAAATGCAGGTACTGGTATTGGAAGTTAGCGGCGAAGGCCAAGCTTATGTGGTCTTTGTTGGGGATGGGTGACGTGAAACCGACGAGGAACTGAAAGACATAACGAAATTATTTACATACATACATATAATCACGAGTATTATCCTCGAAGGGTTAGTCAGAGACCAGGCAATGAGGACCGCATAAGCAGTATTCTGATATAGTCCACTTTTCACCAAATAGCGACTGCACATGTGCTAAGCGTGACAATTGGTGAGCCCATCGCCGCTCTATGCTGTTGGACGTATGTGCAGTCTTTAGTCCGTTAGTCGCCTTTTACGACACCCAAGGAAAGAGAGGGAGTGATAGTATTCTTTCATCGCTTTTTACGCGACACGGTTAGCAGTGATATAATTTGGATTAGTAAGATCTTCTTCTTCAACCTTTGTCCACACATTGCTATACTAGTAAGATCTTCTTCTTCAACCTTTGTCCACACATTGCTATACTAGTAAGATCTTCTTCTTCAACCTTTGTCCACACATTGCTATACTAGTAAGATCTTCTTCTTCAACCTTTGTCCACACATTGCTATACTAGTAAGATCTTCTTCTTCAACCTTTGTCCACACATTGCTATACTAGTAAGATCTTCTTCTTCAACCTTTGTCCACACATTGCTATACTAGTAAGATCTTCTTCTTCAACCTTTGTCCACACATTGCTATACTAGTAAGATCTTCTTCTTCAACCTTTGTCCACACATTGCTATACTAGTAAGATCTTCTTCTTCAACCTTTGTCCACACATTGCTATACTAGTAAGATCTTCTTCTTCAACCTTTGTCCACACATTGCTATACTAGTAAGATCTTCTTCTTCAACCTTTGTCCACACATTGCTATACTAGTAAGATCTTCTTCTTCAACCTTTGTCCACACATTGCTATACTAGTAAGATCTTCTTCTTCAACCTTTGTCCACACATTGCTATACTAGTAAGATCTTCTTCTTCAACCTTTGTCCACACATTGCTATACTAGTAAGATCTTCTTCTTCGACCTTTGTCCACACATTGCTATACTAGTAAGATCTTCTTCTTCAATCTTTGTCCACACATTGCTATACTAGTAAGATCTTCTTCTTCAACCTTTGTCCACACATTGCTATACTAGTAAGATCTTCTTCTTCAACCTTTGTCCACACATTGCTATACTAGTAAGATCTTCTTCTTCAACCTTTGTCCACACATTGCTATACTAGTAAGATCTTCTTCTTCAACCTTTGTCCACACATTGCTATACTAGTAAGATCTTCTTCTTCAACCTTTGTCCACACATTGCTATACTAGTAAGATCTTCTTCTTCAACCTTTGTCCACACATTGCTATACTAGTAAGATCTTCTTCTTCAACCTTTGTCCACACATTGCTATACTAGTAAGATCTTCTTCTTCAACCTTTGTCCACACATTGCTATACTAGTAAGATCTTCTTCTTCAACCTTTGTCCACACATTGCTATACTAGTAAGATCTTCTTCTTCAACCTTTGTCCACACATTGCTATACTAGTAAGATCTTCTTCTTCAACCTTTGTCCACACATTGCTATACTAGTAAGATCTTCTTCTTCAACCTTTGTCCACACATTGCTATACTAGTAAGATCTTCTTCTTCAACCTTTGTCCACACATTGCTATACTAGTAAGATCTTCTTCTTCAACCTTTGTCCACACATTGCTATACTAGTAAGATCTTCTTCTTCAACCTTTGTCCACACATTGCTATACTAGTAAGATCTTCTTCTTCAACCTTTGTCCACACATTGCTATACTAGTAAGATCTTCTTCTTCAACCTTTGTCCACACATTGCTATACTAGTAAGATCTTCTTCTTCAACCTTTGTCCACACATTGCTATACTAGTAAGATCTTCTTCTTCAACCTTTGTCCACACATTGCTATACTAGTAAGATCTTCTTCTTCAACCTTTGTCCACACATTGCTATACTAGTAAGATCTTCTTCTTCAACCTTTGTCCACACATTGCTATACTAGTAAGATCTTCTTCTTCAACCTTTGTCCACACATTGCTATACTAGTAAGATCTTCTTCTTCAACCTTTGTCCACACATTGCTATACTAGTAAGATCTTCTTCTTCAACCTTTGTCCACACATTGCTATACTAGTAAGATCTTCTTCTTCAACCTTTGTCCACACATTGCTATACTAGTAAGATCTTCTTCTTCAACCTTTGTCCACACATTGCTATACTAGTAAGATCTTCTTCTTCAACCTTTGTCCACACATTGCTATACTAGTAAGATCTTCTTCTTCAACCTTTGTCCACACATTGCTATACTAGTAAGATCTTCTTCTTCAACCTTTGTCCACACATTGCTATACTAGTAAGATCTTCTTCTTCAACCTTTGTCCACACATTGCTATACTAGTAAGATCTTCTTCTTCAACCTTTGTCCACACATTGCTATACTAGTAAGATCTTCTTCTTCAACCTTTGTCCACACATTGCTATACTAGTAAGATCTTCTTCTTCAACCTTTGTCCACACATTGCTATACTAGTAAGATCTTCTTCTTCAACCTTTGTCCACACATTGCTATACTAGTAAGATCTTCTTCTTCAACCTTTGTCCACACATTGCTATACTAGTAAGATCTTCTTCTTCAACCTTTGTCCACACATTGCTATACTAGTAAGATCTTCTTCTTCAACCTTTGTCCACACATTGCTATACTAGCAAGATCTTCTTTTTCAACCTTTGTCCACACATTGCTATACCAGTAACCTTCATTCTTCTGCTTCGCCTAATATTATGCAAAAAACTTCCAGTTTCTTGGTGATACTGATAAAAGAACCCCTATAGATTAATGGTTAAGCCATCGGTCTCAGATCCAGAGGACCCCTATTCGATTCCCAGGGTGATGCATCTAATAATGCGCGCGAGTTGATAAGCGGTAGAGCTCGTTTATCTCAGTTTTTTTCGAGTTGTTGCCTTCCAACAGGTACAGATAAGATAAGTCCCCCTATGGGTGACCGAATTAAAAACATCTCCATCTTCTAAAGCATGAAATAGCAATAGAAACCTATTGATTGGTATAAGAGGCACGGATAAGCTAGTTCTTCCGAGTTGGAGATGTTTTACCCACCAACCAAGCGCGTTGGGTTCAAGGTTCGATCTCTTCATATGCTATCATTTGTGTGGGAAGGCGTGTGCCCAGCAGTGGGAGGTTAATATTTTGATGATAATGAACTAACTGTCCTTAAGTATCTACCTTGAAAGACAGTAATTGTCACTGAGGAGGCAGAGTGGTAGCACGAGGTTGCACAAAAAATCTCAATGAGTCGACGTGCTATGGCGAGAGGGAGGCCTCTGCAGGCACCACTAAGATAATATAAGATAATACATACACACAAACAGGGTGGCCCAAACGGGGACAATAATTATTTTTTTTTGGATTCTTTACATCCAGGTGTACCCAGACTATTTTTTTTTGTGAATTTTTGACTTGACCGACTTAAATATATTTGTGGGGGATTATAGGTGGCTGGTTAAGTTTTAATTTCGGAGGACCTAATAAGTTGTTGAAAAAATAGAAAAAAAATATAGTAGGAGTAGCTGCACCTGATTATGCGTTACAAAACACGATCTTTGCCCAAATACATAAGGTAGAATGAATCGTGCTTGCCACCTACCTCTTCCACTCCCACCGTTCCTTTACACGTGGACGGGGTCAGCAACGGGAATATATGGAGGACTTATTCCAGCCAAACAGCACTCGCGAGAACGTCTCACATCACAATATGTAGGCCCTACACGGTAGTTTATAAAAATGCAGTTAAACTTGTCTGTTCACGGAATAGTTCCAAAATACGAGGACACGACTTTCAGGAGTCAGTCGCGCAAGCCAACAGAACGATGATCGGCGGGGCCCAACGAATCGGCCCGAATATCCAAAAACGTTGGTGGCAAACAATTTCATCTACCCTACATAAATGAGCAAAGATCGAACAATATTTCTTTTGGAAATTATGCATCTTTTTAAACAAAGTTAGTAAAGTTAAAAATTCTCAAAAAAAAATCATAGCTCGAAAACTACAAGAAATCGCGGAACATACATGGGGTATTTCACCTAGATGCAAGGATCCAAAAAAAATTGTGTCGCCTTTTGGGCCAACCTGTATGATCACGACTATTATCCCCGAAGGCTTAGTTATAGAGTAGGCAATGAGAAAAGCAAAAGCAGTCCTCTACCTTAGTCCACTTTCACAAAATAGCGACTGTACATGTGCTCAACGTGACAGGTGGTGAGCCCATCGCCGCTCTATGCTGTTGGATGTATATGCAGTATTTCGTAAATTAGTCGCCTTTTACGACACCCAAGGGAAGAGAGGGGGGTATTATAATTCTTTCAACGCCCCGGAACACGATTACATAAGATAAGTCTTTACCTTGTACGTCGCTCCATATGGAAAAACTAGGGGTATGCCAGGATTGATTTGTCTCTTCGATCGTAACCCTTCTTCGTATTTCTTTTGAAGTGATTGCAGTGACTCCGTAGAGTCTGTAGATGTGACGGTCACTAACGAAGCCAGAAGAATGAAGAGCAACCTGAAACGGTGGAGCACAGTGACTGAATTAAGAGTTTTATCAGTATACATAATACATACATAATACATTAATCAAGACTATTATCCCGAAGGGTTAGTCAGAGACTAGGTAATGAGTACAGCAAAAGCAGTTCTCTACCACAGTCCACTTTATACCGAATAGTTGTGTGGTTACTGATGATGGCGGGATGGCGGCTCATTAAAAGACGACTACCAACCCATTCTCTTCCCTTGACTGCCGTAAATGGCGACTAACGGACTAAATACTGCACATACATCTAACAGCATAGAGCGGCGATGGGCTCACCACCTGTTACGCTGAGCACATGTGTAGTCGTTAATTGGTGAATCGTGGACTATGGCAGAGGACTGATGTAGGTCTTCATTGCCAAATATCTGACGATAGTCAGAGTTTAGGCAATGATACTTTTATTCCCTAAGGAATACCTTAGGGAATAAAAGCCCTGAGTCTATGTATGTATTTACTTAAAACTTATGATATTTATTTATATCTTGTTAAAGTTACAATAACAAAATAAAAATTGTAAAAATCATTCCACTGATTTCGTAGCCAAGTCTTATACTGTGCACGCCATCCACCTGTGGAACTCCCTGCCGGAGAGTATTAGACGTGCCCAGTCTCGGGACTCATTCACTCGTCAAATTAAAGATTACTTCCTGAGGCTGGACTCTTCATCCTAAACACTTACTTATCACTGTACATATTCTCCTTCGTATTTATATTTTAGTCTATTTGTATTGTTTCATATAAAAGTATTCATATTCATGTCCTAATTTAATCTGTGCACTAGCCCTTGTTTTATTTACTTTGCTTTTATGGGTTCTCTTGCCAAAAGGTTGCCTGGCAGAAAGTGCTACCCTAGCAATAAGGCCGCCTTTTGTAAAAGTGTTCCGTTTATGATGTATTATTTTATGTTTTTTTTTATCCTAACTCCACCTGATGTTAAGTGGAAATGAAGTCCAGGCGCGAGGACAACTGGTGCAGAGTAAGAGACGTAGCATCAGTCACCCTCACTCTGCCGGCCCACTAAGTGCTTCTTCACGCCTCGTTTGAAGGACCCTAGTGTTACCCTAGACCTTTAGTGCAATAAAGTATTTTTCATTCATTCATTCATTCATTCATTGTAACATTGTAATTTACATCAAACCAGCACTTTTTAAATGTGTATACCAATAAAAATTGTACACATAGCATTGACCCAAAACCTGTTGTTGTTTTGAGTCACTGCTGTGTACAATTTTAAACTGAAAAACTCAATATTTAACTAACTACATAATTTCAACTTATTTAAAATAAAAAGTTAACAACTGTCGAACAATTTGGAAAATAAAAAAAACAATTGGAGCAAAGCAACAAGTGAGTGCTACGAACCAGTAAATGCTTAGAGCATTAAATAATTATGCATGACAGTTGACACATGCGTACAAGCGTTGAATTTTTTGACACATTATTGTTCACACTCAAAACAGCATTTAGTTAATGTACTTTCTATTAAAAATTAAAAAAAAAACTAAAACAAAATAATTACGCTACTTTTAGTGCTTCCATAAAGCTATATGTTAACCATTCCTAAAGTGGTGTTACGATCACGAGTTATTGTTGTTTGTTAACCGACTTTATCTTTATTGTTTACTCGCTAAACACCCGCCTACGCTATTGGTTGTGAGTCACTATAAAATATACCTATAATCTGACAGGGGAGACAACAATTTGTTACGTAATATTAGCATCATCATCAGCCTAAAAACGTCCCATTGCTGGGCACAGGCCTCCAACGTGGACAATGCACGTGGGGATATTGGGCCATAACGCACCACGCTGGCCCAATGCGGGTTGGTGGGTTTTAACGACTGCCATCTTACGACAACAACCGGGACCAGCGGCGTCCCGTGCCTTCCGAAGCACGGAGGAAGCTTGAGATGTTTTTAATTGGTCACCCATCAGGCGACCCGGCATTGCGAAAGTTGCTTAGCGAACACGCTAGCCGCTGCGCCATCGAGCTCCTCTACGTAATATGCATGGGCATGGGCATACCGATGGCGGTATATGATTCTTTTTACGCATTTGAGATGAGACGTCGAATTGAGGGCCTGGCGTCTTAATACTCAATTTTTTTTATTGCACACCATAATGTTACAAAGTAGTTATAACATATTTACAGGTTCATTATGGGCCCTGTCGGGCATCAATATGCAATTAATATTAAAGTAAATTAACATAAATTTCTATGTTTTATTTACTATAAGAATTATATTTTTTTAAGATTTAATGTTGTTATTTGAATTTTACATTTTTTATTTTTCAACATTTTCGACGTTTCGATAATAGAACCAGTATAGTAGAAACTCAAAATCAGAGATAATAAAGTCAAACTTTGATCAACAATACCAACTAGATATCAGGTCGGCGCTAAAAATGTGTCTCGGTAAATAACAACTCACTTGAGAAGTTTTTTTTGTTTATTTTGCTTGAAACACGGCCAGTGTAAACACTTTCACAGCGCCGCAATGTGTATTTAAAAGTTGCATAAATAATGCCCGAGAAAGCAATTTAACGGCCGGAGTGTCTTACTTTCGGTAAGTACATGTAGAATAAATTATATTATAAACAATTACCGATTTCAACCCACGCTACAAATGTTTGGCCAACGTGGACGCATGGAGTGAGCGAGAGAGAAATACTTAGAAGATTTGTGACTTTATTACTGGGTGCCAATAGTTGTAATTAGATTGAACTTAAAGCTGTTTGATAACTTATGTCTCAGTTAGTTAGTAAAGAAATGTAGCTGTATAAGTATATATTCACGTAGACAGAATTCAGCTTTGATTTTGTACGTGACGCGTTATCTAGTTGGCATTGTTGATCGAAGAAGTCAAAAGTCAAAAGTCAAAATATATTTATTCAATAAACTCAATTAATTAGTACTTTGAATCGTCCAAATCTTTTTTAACCTACCACTCATTCAGGAAATTATTTTTTAACTGTGGCAAAGAACGGGCGAAGAAAGAAAGAAAAGCAAGAAACCACAGCGCACAGAAGCAACGACATTTTCAAAAAAAATATAATGTCGTTACTAGGTCTTATAATACAAAATATGAATTTGAATGTAAATAGTTTAATTAAATATGGTGCTTTATTAATTATAGACAATTAGAAATAGCTGTTGGAGTACTTGGAGCATTTCAGACCCAAGCTGTTTTGTCTTCTGTGTAATCTGATACTTTATAATAAGCTTTTTTATAAAGCTTTTCTTTGATTTTGATTTTAAATTTATCAAGATCTAACTTCTGAATATCATTTGGTACTTTATTGTATAATCGTACACACAGACCCTTAAAAGAATTATTTATTTTATGGAGCCTATTATAAGGTACTGCTACTTTGTTCTTACTTCTAGTGTTTAATTTGTGAATATCACGGTTTATTTGAAAACATTTCAATATTTTTATGAACATACATCAGATTTTCATAACTGTATTGTGATGCAACTGTCATTATACTTATATTATCCTTATAATCTCTCTCTGAGAGAGTCACTAGCCTGTAGGTTATATATTGCCCGAATAGCCCTCTTCTGCAGCACAAAGATAGTTTGAATGTCGGCAGCATTTCCCCACAGTAAAATACCGTATGACATTACTTTATGAAAGTAACTGAAATACTACTAATCTAGCTGTATCAACGTCATTTAACTGACGGATCTTCATTACTGCATATCGAATTAACTGACGACCTCTTGAGCGTCGACTTGCCGACTATCGGCAAAGACAATTATAAATTTTGTAGTGTCTGGCGCGCGACGCGCAGGTATATATGCCACAGAGCTAAGTAAGTCTAAGTCTATAAAAAATGTATATTTTGTCGGTCACTGGTAACCGCCACTTGGCCTACACTTAAAAAGTTAAAATTTGCGTTGGGCCCGTACTGTCATACTGCAAGGGCTGCTGTATAAGGCCGTCATCGTTGAAATCAATTCATCGCTACAATGGGTATAATCAAGACTATTATCCCCAAAGGGTTAGTCAGAGACTAGCCAATAAGGACTGCAAAAGCAGTCTACCACAATCTGGTCTGGTTTGGTGAAAAGCGTTCACCAAGACTGCACAACATGTGCTCAGCGTGACAGCGGGAAGAGAGGGGGTGGTAGTATTATTTCTCAACCAACTCAACTGACGCAGTTGAGTTGTCATTGTGATTTGGACAGGACAACGTCTGTCGGATCTACTAGTAACTTAAAATAGTGAAACACAAATTTAAATCACAAGAAATTTTTGCTCAGAACAGTACTAACATCATTACTGGGGTGGGTGGGTGGATTCCTATGCCTATCCATCGATCCATATAAGTAAAATTAAATTTAGACGATTCAAAATGCTTATTTTATGGTTAAAGAACTTTATTCTCATAAGAAATTTACATTTCACTTACAATGAGATACTTATATTAACAATAGCAATTGTACTACATTAAGCACCGTAGCTAGCTGCTGCTATATGTTATTTAAGTTTATTTTTGAAAACACTTAAACTATCACAATCCTTCAATTCGTTTGGTAAACTGTTAAATAGCTGTGCTCCCTTAAATAGTACCGTCTTTGTTCCATAGTAGTTAGTCCTTGGTATTATAGTGACATTTTAAGCTTACTGAATAAAAAAAAATGATTTTTGATTTTTGATTGAAATCAAGTCATCTCTACAACTAATGCTTGTTAGCTTAATCACCACCCACGCTTGCCAAATTCCACAGGTCTTAGACCAAGAGGTTCCAGTTTCCAGCGAAAAATACATATTTACTCGGTCTGGTTGGTGATAGGGCTTAAGCCCGCCTGGCTAGGCCACACGATATCTTATCTACTTAAGTTTTTTTTTACAAAGTGTGATGGGCTTGGATTTGGCCACTATCTCGCCTAATGGTAAGTGATGATGTGATTGCCTAGAAGAAACCTGTCCACCCGTGATTTGAAGACCCCAATATTGTACCTGATAAGAAACACCGACTCTAGCAAGGAGTTCCACAGCTTTGCGGTACGAATGATGAAAGTAGACGCAAAGCGCTACGCATATGCGGAATCTCCACTGTGAATCTATGACGTCGCTCAGTTTGTCTGGTTGTCCTATGGTAATAAGTATGACTATTACTACAAAAGGGACTTCTTGGTGGGAAAGTGAAGCGTCATGTCTGCAGTTTTGTTTTATTTTCTATAATTTGTATTTTGTCGATAATTAATGTGAAACAATGGTGGATTATTTACTTTTAAGTGGTCGTGAACGTGCATGAGTGTTGGCAAATAAAACAAAACAGTGTAACGACACTTTTCAAATTTACTCAAGAAATCCGTGCGAGATCTCAAGTAAAGTCGCACGTCTTTACTGGAACTCAATGGGTTTGGGGGGAATATCATTTAGCATTAAACGTTCATATTATCATCAGTTTAAGCATCAATGAACTCTAATATTACGACTAAAGGACTAGTATCCATTATCAAGAGAAAAAAATTACTCCAAAGTATACGTAACTGGTGAAACGTGGACTATGAGAGTGGACTGCTTCTGCGGTCCTAACTGCCTAGTCTCTGGGGTTAATAGAATTAAATCTATGTATGCACGTACGTAATAAAAAAAACAAGACTCACCACATCTTTCATATTGCTTATCCGCGGATGCTTAAACGCCGGTTTTTCACACACGAATTGATTAATTGCATTTACCGTTACATTTGAGTGGTCGACTTGAAAATCTACTTAACACGCACATGCTAAGTCCTGAACTAATACAGATCACGAGTGTCTGTGTTACGTGCTGACCGCGCAATGCTGTTAGTGTACTGCCGATATAATACCCATGGACGGCTTAATATTTACTTTTCTGAAACATACTTTAGTACTTTAAAAATGTTGCTCGTATGTTTAACTTTTATTGAGTTCCGTAACATATTAAGAGGGTTTACGCCATTCGGCTTCCCATACAAACTTCCAAGTCGAAATTTTTAATAATCAATAAGCCAATTTTGATGAAACTTTGTATGCTAAAGTAAAATACAGGGATCTATATAACTACTTAGTTTGAAAACATTTTTAAAAAACGTTTATTTATCTGAGTTATTCCGATTTTAAACTTTCTATAGTGGACTTTAAATCGCAATAACTCAGCTAAATAAACGTTTATTAAAAAAATTAGATCCCTGTATTTTACTTTAGCATGCAAAGTTTTATCAAAATTGGGTAATTAAAAATTTCGACTTGAAGTTTGTATGGGATACCGAAAAACCCTCTAAGAATTTCGGGTAGGTACTTGAGACCTTAAGTACATACCAAATGAACAAATAAAGATTTTTAAACTTTATGACTTGACTGTATCTACAACGACTAGGTACTGCAAACTGCAAAATACAAAATCCGGAACTACTCGCATTTTTTAATATGTATTGAAATTAAGATAAAAAAGCCTTCAATTTGCCATTTGCTGCATTTTTGCAATAAAGATTAAATAAATAACTAATCTAAAAATATAGTACCTCGACATTTCAATATTAATTTTAAGACTCATCAACATCTTAGACTCCTACAAAAAGGGTTCGAAACTTTATAAAAAAGTACGTAAAACGACCCTGATTTTGAAGTAGATTGAAAATGTTCCGTTTTAATGTGTAATGTTCGCGTAAACTTTAAAAATTAAACACGTTTCCACTAAAAACATTTAAACGCTCTTTTGGGTAATGAAATAGCCTAACATCAGAAATGTATTATACAATTATAATATGTAATTTGCTACGTTCTAAATTTTTACAAGAATAAACATCTTTATACAACATTCGACTATAACATTCTAAATAGAAACGAACGTGGTCAAATACCTATAAACTCAACTTTCAGAGCACAGCAGTGACGTCATACATAGCTCTTTTCTCATTCAATTATTAAGCAAGTCCTTCAACGAATGTGACAAAACAGGGGAATATTGAGACTGGTGTTCCAGTAGATAACCGTGTGGCGTAGTGTCGTAAAAGGCGACTAACGGACTAAAGACTGCACATAGATCCAACAGCATAGGGCAGCGATGGGCTTACTACATTTCACGCTGAGCACATTGTCAATCGCTATTTGATGAAAAGTGGACTATGGTAGAGGACTGCTTTTTTGCTGTCCTCATTGCCTGTCCGCAAGAGCGCGCTGCGGCGGGCACTAATTTGGCGTCAAGACCTAACGTTGGTGGTCTCCTGCGCGAGTGTTCTACTGGCGCAGGGACGTCTGGCACTTCTTGCATAACCTAACGGTTGGTCTCGAGGTGCCACTACAAATAAACTTAGTGAAATTAGGAGAGGGGATGTCCTCATTGCCTCAGTCCTTATCTACTCACCGTTCCTATCTACTCACCCCTATAGATAGGGTATCGCTGCTGGAACTACGGGTCCGGCTGTGTTTCTCAGGGGTACTACTTCATCTGGTGTATTTCCGGTAAATTTTAGGGGTTCCGGTTGATGCCCCCCGCTGGTTGTGCTTTGACCGGCGCCTCCGGACGTGGGTTGGACTCGTAGTAGTAGCTTATGGTTAGCTGTAGAGTTTGGGAATGTTCATTTGTTCTGGTATTGTGTGCCAGGACTTCCAAACTCGCGTACAGCGAGCGGGCCCTAGTAGCGGTCTCTGTGGGGCCAGCAGCGAGAAGTCCTGCGGGGAACGTGAGTTTCCCTTATAGTTGGCAGCTTTGTCCGGTGGTTCTCATTGGACATTGGTGTTGACATCTCCGGTACTAGTCTGGACAACTAGTAAAGGCGGCCCTCTGGATGCCGTAGCCTCCGGTCCAGCTAGCCGCGTAGGACGTGGGAACTGACTAGGATAGGTTCCGAGATGTGAGTGTGCTTACTACTCCGCGACCAAGGTGGACACTTGGGAGTCGACTTTAGAGTCGACGACCCAAGCAGTGGCAACTGCGAGTTGTGCAGTTCGTGCAACGAGAAGTGAGCGAGCTTGACAGCTCCGGTTACCTATCTGGACAATAGGCAGTGAACTACACGTGTTCACGGAGAAACTCTACCGAGACACTAGTCTTATGAGTACCGAATGAAGAGCGTGCTTCGGCGGGCACTGATTTGGCGTCAAGTCCTAACGCAGATGGTCTCCTGCGCAGGGACGTCTATGGCACTTCTTGCATAACCTAACTGTTGGCCTCGAGGTGCCAGTACAAACAAAACTTAGTGAATTAAGGAGAGGGGATGTCCTCATTGCCTAGTCTCAAGCAGTTAGTACCCTTCGGGGATATTAGTTGTAATAGTCCACTAGATCACAGTGGCATTAGTCACGGCGGCGCTGGAGTGGCGCGTTCCAATGCATGCATTTCAATGGGGCCGAAGACCGCGGAGCGGCAAGCGGGGCGGCCGGCGGCGGACGAGCAAACATTGCTTGACATCGCAAAGAAATCACGTAAACACTTTACTTACTACTAGTACTTTGGCTTTCAAAGTAAAAATGTAAATAGTGTTGATTATTCTGGATAAGTCCACGGTAGCTCAACTGGAAAGAGCACCTGGCCCGGATTACCAGAAGGGTGCGGGTGCGGGTCCTGCTCTTGGAAATTTTTTCAGCACTTTTCAATTTGTAATGGTATTGAAACGATTTAGGAGGTTAAACCTCGTACAATTAGTATGTAGCGGTTTAGTCACTGCTTCAGAATAGGAATGAAACCAGTGAGTAGGTTACAAAGTTTATTCCTAATCTTTTAGAAAAGAATTACAACAACTCAGGGAGGGTTCACGGATCGCTCACTCTGTCCGCTTGACTAGGACTTAAAAAGGACTAAGCTTCGGCTAATCTCCTGAAGGACGGCGTGCAGAGGCGAAAGCTAGGCCGCGTACACGAAGACCGCGCCGACAGGAAATCGGACCCCGCAGATGTAGTCACCCACAGGAACCCGGTGGGTAGGTAGACTGCGGTAGGTCAGCAGTAGGTAGGCTGCAGTATGGCAGCGGTAGTTTGCTGCGGTAGGGCAGCAGTAGTGGCAGCAGACCAGGTGGTAGCAGGAACCCGGTGGAAGAACCCTGGAACCCACAATAAAAAGAAATGAACTTATGTTCACTAAGTCCCGACTTCTGTGGGCTCTGTTGCAGTACCGCTACAATTGAACCAGGCTCACTTTACTGAGTAAAATTGTAATTGCAAAACCGTTAGACAATTTCAACAAGAGAATTCACAACAAGCGGGTAGATACCAACATTGTAATTGAATGTTGTACTGAACATGTGAAAATGAGTAATTATTAAATTAACTAGGAATGGTATTTCTTCTACCGGGTTCCTGCGGATGACTACCTCTGCGGGGTCCGGTTTCCTGTCGGCGCGGTCTCCGTGTACGCGGCCTAGCTGTCGCCACTGCACACCGTCCGTCAGGAAGACTACTCGAAGCTAAATCCCTTTTAAGTCCTAGTCAAGCGGACAGAGTGAGCGTTCCGTGAACCCTCCCTGAGTTTTAGTAAATTCTTTTCTAAAAGATTAGGAATAAACTTTGTAACCTATTCACTGTTTTCATTCCTATTCTGAAGCAGGGACTAAACCGCTACATACTAATTGTAGGAAATTTAGTCAAATCGCTTCAGTATAGCCGTTTACTTCGATGCGAAAAACTAACCCGCCACCCTCTGTCAGTAATACGTTCACGTTTTACCAAATAACGACTGCACACGTGCTCATCGCCGCTCTAGGCTATTGGATGTATGTGCAGTCTTTTGTCCGTCAGTCGCCTTTTACGATACCAAATGGAAGAGGTGGGTTGGTAGTATTTTTTATTGGGCCGCGCCGCCAACTTAAAGGTCTTTAGATTTTAGTTTCAGCTTTGTTCAAGATCTAACACGTGACCCATCGTGCGTAAGCGTTTACTGCTAAACTCATAAATCATGGTACCACTAATTTGTTTGAACAACATACAAAGCGTTTGAGGAAACTGTGAAAATCTGTTGTATTGTGAACATAAGGTGTTTCTATAGCTATTGATAGTAACTGCAATTGCATTTTAGTGTGTTTATCCTACTAATATTATGAACGCGAAAGTATGGATGGATATTTGTTACTCTTTCACGTAAAAACTACTAAATGGATTTGTATGAAATTCGGCATACAGATAGTTTATAACCTGGATTAACACATCGGATACTTTTTATCCCGATATTCCCACGGGAACGGGAACCACGAGGGTGAAACCGAGAGCGGCCGCTAGTCCTTTTAATAAAATGTTAAAACTGTAACCTTCATACAGTTTTTATGCAAAAATAACGAAACTTTAAAAAAATGTCTAACTTCACAAAACTTCACTTCTTCTTCTACAAAATCAAAGCTAAATTCTGTCTACGTGAATAAATACTTTTTCAAACCAATAAATTACTCCTGTCACTTTAAAAAGAAAAGACGTCAATAACATTTAGTGGTGAAATCAACCTTAAGAGGCAACAAATAAAGTACTTTTTCCTGTTATGCCTTGCGAGAAAATAAGAGCTCACTTCTCAAGTGCGCTCTTATTTACCGAGACACATTTTTAGCGCCGACCTGACATTTAGTTGTATTGTTGATCGAAGTATTGGTTAGACCTGACGAAATTATTACCTATTATTTATTTGAGCGTTTTTTAACGCAAATAATCGAACATTACGAGTTTGTATGTAGCTAGTCAACTGCAACAAATGTTCACTCAACGGATGGATGCCTACCAAGGAGAGCTACAGAATGCGGCTCCTTCGGTGAACATCTCAAATTTAACAGCTGACTTCACGGCGTTCCGGGGGTTTATTATGACAGCTCTGCACACCCTCCAAGACCAAGTAAGCCTTATTGCTCGTCAAGTGGATAGCATGGAGATGCGGAGTCGTCGGAAAATGCTGCTGGTACATGGCCTTCCGGAGCAAACTAACGAGGACTCAGCTTCGGTTGTTGTGGGTGCTGTCGTTAGCCGTTTGAAACTGTCCTGTTTCTCGCAGAAGGATATTGGCCGCTGTCATAGAATGGGTCGCACATCGGCAAGCGACCGGCCGCGACCGATTTTATTGAAGCTGCATGATCTCGACATGAGGAACAGGATCTGGCATGCCAAGACGGCGTTGAAGGGCTCTGGTATTACGATCTCCGAGTTCCTGACGAAGCCGCGGCATGATACATTTATGGCGGCGCGACAAAAGTTTGGTGTAACGAGATGTTTTACGCGCCAGGGTTTCGTATTCGTGGTCGGTTCTGACGGTAAGCGCAGCCGTATAAGCTCACTTGCTGAGCTTCAGAAGATTGCGGTAGTAGATGCACCCAAGCTTGTGCTGCTGCAGCCAGAGCACCAGAACTTGCAGTGCCGAAAACAAGGCGGGCCGGAGGCACCACTAAAAAGTAACAACTTCTCGTAGTGTTATTTTGTGTTGTGTTGTTCATCTTTAGTGGATATTTTCTGTGAACCCGATTTCTACATTGCAAGGTATACGTTGTAATATTATAGTTGGTTTACCCTCTCGTCACCACTGTGTAATTTGTAATTTAGTTAACTTTTGTTGAATTGAAATTGGAATGACAAGACAAACAAATTTGACAGTGACATAAGACGTTTGACAAGTTTTTTTTTTGTGCGTTTCGCTTTTTTATTGAGCTATGCGTTTTTGTTTGTCAACGAATTTTTAATTTAAATGTATTTTATTTTATATTTCTTTTCAATTATTTTTGTAACGGGTTCATGGGCTACTGTTATAATGTTTAATTTTTGATTTCTTTTGTTTTTACAATGTCTGCTTTTAAGTTACGATAACACAGCCAGCGGGTGGAGCAAGCTTTAATTAGGTGAATAGCTCTCATTTTATATAATTTGTGATATTGTTATTTATTTAGATATCGTTTTTTTATTTATATGTCAAACTCAGGTAATTCGAGCTATCTCTCTATATCTTCAAATAGTAGTGATGATGACAGCTTTGTTAGCATCCCTTCCCTCTCCGATACACTCGAGTGTCAATTCGCTGATGTATCGAAAAATTTTAACGTAATTCATATTAATGCGCAGAGTATTCCGGCTCATCATTCAGACATGCTGGCGTCACTCGACCACAAAAATATTCATGCTGTACTAATCTCCGAGTCTTGGCTTAAACCGTGTCTACCTTCTACCTCTTATGCTCTGCCTGGCTTCCATCTTATACGCAATGATCGTACTGGCTCCAGAGGTGGCGGGGTTGCTATATACCTACGTGCTCATATTCCCTACTCCGTAATTAGCACCTCGGCACAACCACCTCCTGCTAACGCCGGCGAGCATTTGTTGGTTGAAGTTGTTCTTGCTCACAATAAAATCCTTCTTGGAGTTTACTACAGCCCTTCTTTGCTTGTAAATTTTTTCACGTCATTTGAGAAACTACTCGATGACATAATTCCTTCTTACAGCCATTCCATTATAATGGGTGACTTTAATACTTGCCTCCTTAAGAACGATTCTCGTACTTCTTCGCTTCAATCAGTTATCAGTTCTAGCAACTTAATTATTCTCCCTCTGACTGCCACCCATCATTCCCCAAACTCAACTCCATCTCTTCTTGACTTGATAATAGTGTCATCTCCTCAGCATGTTGCGAAGCACGGCCAATGCTCGGCCGACGCTTTTTCGTATCATGATCTTATATTTTTGTCCTATAAAGTTCGTCCTCCTAAAGCTAAGCCCAAAGTCATTCTTCAGCGTAATTTTAGTGGTATGGATCAACATGCGTTCCGTGATGATGCTTGCATTATCGATTGGACTCCCGTTACATCCGCTCAGTCCGTTGATGAGCAGGTTAGTATTTTTAACTCGCTCGTAACTAAGTTATATGACAAGCACGCACCGTTTCGAGCCGTTAAGATGAAACATCTTCCAGCGCCATGGCTAACAGACGATTTAAAGATGCTGATGAAAAAGAAAGTAGCAGCAAAAAATAAATTCAAGCTACGACCTAATGACCACAATAGGGAAAATTATGTCAAATTTCGTAATCTTTAGGTAAAGTTTGGAAATTCCTCAGGTCGCTTGGAATCGGAAAATTAAAACAAAATCCTATTTCAGACAATGTTAACATTCATTCATTAAATCTCCATTTCTCTTCCTCATCACTTATCAGTGATGCCGACAAAGCGACCACTCTACACAAATTATCTACCATACCAGTTCCTGACTTTTCTCCCTTTGCGTTTGACCAACTATCGGTTTGTGATGTTAAAAAGAGCTTGATGTCAATTACTTCCAATGCGGTAGGTGGTGACGGCATTAGCCGCAATATGTTAGTACCCATCCTCGATGTTATCCTTCCCGTCCTCACTTTCCTTTTCAATAGCTCCATCTCAAATGCTGTATTCCCATCCTCTTGGAAAGACGCTCAAATAATTCCTTTGCCTAAAAAAGGTATCCCTAATTGAAATGAAACACTTTTTACGGATTAACTCGCGTTTAATTTACTATTTACATAGTTTTTATATTATCCTGACGTTTCGAACCCTTTACAGGGTCCGTGGTCACAGGGAGACCACGGACCCTGTAAAGATTAAAAAAAAGATAATATAAAAACTATGTAAATAGTAAATTAAACGCGAGTTAATCCGTAAAAAGTGTTTCATTTCAATGTGTAGTGCTCGCTTAAACCTCAGAAAACAAGGTATCCCTAAATCATTTGCTGACTATCGACCTATTTCCATTCTTCCGTTCCTATCCAAAGTCCTTGAGCGTCTTGTCCACAGTCAGATTAGTAAGTTCCTTTCTCACCATAAACTTCTAAACCCACTCCAGTCCGGTTTCCGCCCAGGCCACAGCACGGTCACTACGTTAGTTAAGATCACTGACGATATCCGCCTTGGAATGGAAAACGGCCAATTAACTGTGTTAACCTTGCTGGACTTCAGCAATGCCTGTAACACGGTTGACTACGACATCCTTTTATCTTTGATGCGCTCTCTTAACATATCTCCAACGGTAATTGAGTGGTTTCACAGCTACCTCTATGGGCGCAGGCAGCGGGTTCGCCTTGAGGAGAAGTTCTCTTCGTGGTGTGACTCGAAAGCAGGTGTCCCTCAGGGTGGCGTTTTATCTCCTCTTCTATTTGCTATTTTCATCACTTCCATTTCCGAAAACCTTTCTTCTTCCTACCACCTATATGCAGACGATTTACAGATTTATTGCCAGGCACCACTCAATAATATCGCCGAAGCTATTAAAACTACCAACGCGGACCTGGAACGAATCGTTGATTGGAGCCGAGCCTTTGGACTCAGGGTCAACCCAGGGAAATCACAAACTATTGTGGTCGGCAGTTCCAGATTGCTAGCTAAAGTAAACTTGAATGCCCTTCCTAAGGTTGATTTTGATGGAGTGACTATACCTTTTAGTCAAACAGTAACGAATCTGGGTGTGATAATTGATAGTTGCTTGAGTTGGGGGCCGCAGCTGCAAGCTATAAGCCGCAAGCTTTACGCATCTTCGGCATCTTTAAGAAGACTTCGTAACTTTTTACCCACTGCCACTAAAATTGCGCTAGCACAATCTCTGCTGCTTCCCGTTCTAGACTATGCTGACGCCTGCTATCTTGATCTCACGGAGGACCAGCTAAACAAACTTGAGCGCCTTCAAAATCTTTGTATACGATTCATATTTGGCTTGCGCAAGTATGATCATGTTTCTGAATACCGCGCTAAACTCAAGTGGCTTCCTATTCGTCTTCGCCGGAATATTCACTTCCTCGCCCTTCTTTACAACATACTGTTTAATCCCACCTATCCTTGCTACCTTAAAGAACGTTTTAACTTCTTTCACGCATCCAATTCGCGCTCATTGCGATCATCGGAAAACCTGAGCCTTAAAACCCCTCTGCACAGCACCACCTTTTATGACTGTTCATATACTGTTCAGGCCGTTCGTCTCTGGAACTCGCTTCCAGTTGCGATCAGGCGTGCGCAGTCTGTGAACACTTTTAAAAAGCTCGTGAAAAACTTCTACCTCTCCTTCTAACATTATCCCGCTGCAAAGCTGCTATTTTTCGCTACTCCCTACCTGAGACTATTATGTATAAGTATTGTTTATGTATATATTATTACATTATACACTATGTATGTACGTATGTTTGTTTAAATTTTAATATATATATTTTTTTGTGTTAATTAAAAAGTTATGAAAACTTTGACATGTTTGCACCTCCGATTTAAAAGTGTTTAAGTTCTCTCCATCCGACTGGTTGTCTGGAAGAAATCGCTTTATAGCGATAAGACCGCCAAATTGTAACTGTGTAATGTACTTGTTTTTTATGTTTTCTGTTTAATGTAAACTGTTACAATAAAAGTATTATCTATCTATCTATCTATCTATCTATCTAGTCATATAGCGATCATAAATAATTTATTGAAAATATTTTACGCTTCTTCAAGGTTCACTTGTCTTGGTGGCCGTTTGGTATACCAAGCGGCCAATAACCGGAGGTCTATAAAGACCTCCGGTTATCCGGAGTTAAACCCATAAGGGTTCAACTCCCAGATAGGGCAAAAGGTATCTGTGTGTATTATAGTGTGTGGATTCACTAAGGGACCTGTCAGGAACCGCCAGGAAAAAAAAATAGTTCTCGCCATGATGAGTTTTTATTGAAATTTTGAGATATCTCTACCTTGATGTACAAAACATTTTTTTGACGTTATTAATGATAATATCTGCAATTTTTTTGCAGGTGTTTACCTAATAAGTCTTCTCTTACCTACAGAAAAATACAAATCTGATTGCGCATTGTTAATTTGACAAAATTTTCAATCAAAGAAAAAAGTTTATTCCGAAACTTTACCGTACATTTTAAAGTGTTTTCAAAAATCTAAAAGTAGGTATAAGTACAGCTGATTTTTTTTCCTGGCGGTTCCTGACAGGTCCCTTGAAGAATTATTTAAAATACATATATATGCATCAGGCTTAACCGCCTGTATATACGCTATTATTTTTACTATTGTTTTTAAATAATTATATCGAAGCTACGTTTCTTAATTGTAACTATTGTGTAAATTACAACTCAACGCCACAGAAATAGTGACGCCATAACGACGTAGTCGTCAAATAAGTAAGTACTTATGGATACTGTTTACTACGTTCATAGCATCTAGTATCTATCGCTTTCTATCTACTTCATTTCTTCTTTGTTCTTGGTATCTCATTAACAAAACTTACTAATTGACATGTAAAGTCACGACGACCAGTACCCGACAAAATATGAATTATAATATTATCCAGTAGGTACTAGGACTTAGTCTATCATTGGCGATAGGAGGCATGGCGATCGGAAAATCTTTATTTTTAACATTATTTTATGTTTCCGTGTTTATAAGAGCAGCTTTTGGGCTAGACCCTGATGACAGTTTGTTACACAGAAACAAAAGACATCTGCTGTTTCCTAACTCAACTGTATTGCAGGTGAGTATTCGCGAATTCATTATTTTTATGGCGAAATTGGAACAAATCTCTATTGTCACCAGAAGGCGCTGCTGTGATGCCGTCAAATTATCGTTATTTATTGAGGAGTTGTTTTTAATGGCTGTTTCGCGTAGCCTTGAAAGAACCACTACTACCACAGCTCCGAAATATTAGACTGATGTGGGTATAATTCCCTCTAACTTTATGTGTTTTTAGAAATAATAGCAAAATATTTATCAAGATAACAGTATTGCTTCTTAATCTCGTACGGCACAACACTTTACAACCACTTTGATAATTATTAATATCTTAAAGAAGAATGGGCGTTTTTGTATGAAACCCGAAAACGAAATAGACAGTGTATTTTGTTGTAAGGACAGCAAATATGAACGAGCGGATGAATTAATGGAAAAAAATAAAAAAATGGGAAAATTAAAAAAAAATTAAAAGTCAGCATCATTTTAATTTTTTTTTATTTTATACGATTCATGTAAATCAAAGGAATCTGCGAGGGAGTAATTTAAATTCAAGAAAAAATCTTAGCTTCAATTTTATATTATCTTTAATTTTTTTAATTTTCTTCTTCTCAATAACTTTTTTCTCCCATACCTGACAGATTTGCTGTCATACTATAAAATGCTTCACTTTTCAAGTACTTTTATTTGATCTATGCAAGATGTAAGTGTTACAAGGAGGGGGAATGTTTTGCCCATTCTTCTTATTCTTTTGAAAAATCTGATAAGAGCACAACGTTTACGGTAGACAGGGTTGTTGCTTCCATGCTGATGTGTCACGGGGCGGTTGTTTCGGATCGTTACGACTTAGTGTTTTTATACGAAACTTGCATTAACTCTTCTCAAACACGTCGTCCTATCGTGTTACCCTTGGGTGATTGCTTGCCATCAGTAGGCTTACTCTTAAAACACAATTGCATTAATCAATTTCCAATCACAAATCTAAAAAATGTCAAATGGCACTTTTGTAAGCGACAATAGCGCCACATCGGAATTAAATTGCGTGGAAATTGATTGAACAAATTATTATCGAGATGGCTTTACTTATCCCAATATCGATACATATTAATCGCATTGGAATTGTATTGAGATTCAGTTAACGTTCAAGAGTAACCTCCCAGGTGAACTTAAAAAACCTTGAATCTGAATTATCAATCAAAGTTCCTTTGTTGCAGATTCCAAGTTATTAGCATAGAAACATGTTCCTTTAAAATGGTATTGACAATCTGTTAATGGTTTAGTAAAATGTACTGTATGATTAAAGGCAGAAGATGCTTTAATCAACGTAACCCAAATGTTGGAACGTAAGCATTACACAGGAACACCATATTGTTGTACGAAATTTGTAATGAGTATTTGTAATTAACTTCATTATCTCGTAAACTAGTTGGGAAAAGCTGTTCATCTCCCATTACGGCGTAATAATAGTTTAAAATCGTACAGTAGGTATATAAGTAAAACGTGTATCGTGTTATCTTTTAAAAATAGTCAAGAGGGGTTCCTATACAAACTTTCAAGTTCAAAATTTGGACGGGCCCATGGACACCCAAAACCAGAGGAATCGCAGACGCGTTGCCGTTTAAGGAAGGAATAGTAATTGTGAGGGGGGGGAGGGCCCTCCGAAACCCTCACTGGCCGGACGAAACACAACAGCACCAAGTGGCATTATTTCACGCAGAATATTCGTGAGAGGGTGGTATTACCCCGGGCAAGCCGGCGCAATGCGTGCTGCAACGCAGTGTGGCTCTGCCACTCAGTCAGTGTCACTCATTTAGCACCACCCAGGGGTCACGTGTAGGGTCTCAAGGGTAAACCTACGGACACGAGTAACTTTAACCTTCAGATTATTAAAACTTAAGAAATGACTACCTTAATTATGATATTGTATTTTTATTTATATGTGGTTTACGTATACGTACATATACTCGCGGTTGTTATCCCCCCAAATGGTTTTGCAATGGGACCTCATTTTCTTCTTTATCTTTTACTAAATCTAATGCAACGCCAAAGCTTTATTTCCATTACCAATAACCCTCATCATAACATTCCTATTTACCGTAAGTACCTATGTAGCAAGCCGTCTAACCGCTAATACCAACATAATATTAACACGTATCCGAACGAGCGATCTGCTGCATATTCGGCTAAGATCCTGTTACGCTCATGACGCGTCTCAAATCGCTCACGTTTCTTTGCTTCAATACTTTTTGTATATTTAAAAGTGCATACAGTGACAATGTAATCAGTGAATCCTTGCATAGAAGCAGACGACAGTTGCTGTTCCCGAACTCCACGTTACTTCAGGTGAAAATTATTGTTTGTCATATCTATACTAATATTATAAAGTTTAAAAATCTCAATTTCACTGCTTTCTCAATCCAACATGAGGTCGAAAAAGTCGCGAAAAAGTCGAAAAAGTCGGGCGAAAAAGGTCGAGCGAAGTCTGCTCATTACAGTGTAGGTAAAAAAAAATTAAATCTCCTGTTGCATTATATGCAAAAAATGATAGTGTTTTAAATACAGAGATCTAAATAGTTTGTTGAAAACATTTTTAAAAAACGTTTATTTAACTGAGTTATTGCGATTTTAAACCTTCTATGGTGGACTTTAAATTGCAATAACTCAGCTAAATAAACGTTTTTTAAAAACGTTTTTTAAAATTTAAAAATTTTCAACAAACTATTTAGATCCCTGTATTTTAGTTTAGCATGCAAAGTTTCATACCCAGAATTACTGAAACTTTTTTTTGTTTCGGATTGCACTGATTTTTGAATATGTTGTACTAAACCAAAGTAATATTTAAAAAATATTTTTAAAAAAATTCGTGGTCCGGAAAAGCCGGAAAACGAGTGGCGTTATAACGCCCGGTAGTAAGATCGGCTACCAAAATTAAAGCATTTTTGGAATTAAATTAAACACAGAACGTATTGATTACAGTGGTTTTTTGCCAAAATCTAAACATTGGTATGATAGGAACAACAAAACAAAACATATTTTTGGGTCAAACCAAAAAACATATTGCAACCTAGTTATACCCCCATCGAAACGGTGCGGTGTCCCGCGTATAAATTGTTTGTAGCTTTGGCATCCATAGTATGGTACCATAGCTTCGTCAATGCTACAGTTTTGATCAAAAGGTGCCATTTCTAAAAAAAATATATTTAGTAAATCAAACAAAGGCCTTCGTAAGGCCGTTAGCGTTGGCCTGCCCAATACATATACCTGCGTGGTATACCACGACATAACCGCTCTATAAAATTATACCCAAAAACACTTTATTTCTGTAGTAATTATATTAGCGATGATTCTTTTGGCTTGCGTACAGATTTGTGTAATGTACCAAAACTTGTATTACTCTATCATTCATCATACACTCATCGTAATACAAAGGTGACTGTAATTTTTTTGGCCCTCAGTATCCTGCCACTGTATAAATGCACTTGGTTACACTATAGGAGTGATGTTTCGCGATGAACAGCTTATAAATGGAGTGGAGCAAGAATATCTGTTGATCCACGTCTTCATTGACAGTGCGTATTCTTTTTGCTAACGCAGACAAAGATAAATCATTTCCAGAGTCCTCACTGTCTGAAAACGTATCATCATATTATGTAATCTCTGCTGGAGCTGGAGCTCTTAGCTGGGAACCTGAAAATTAATAAATACATGGAAATGGATTGTTAGTGTAGTGATTGTAATGAACTACGTAATATGCTCAAAATAATAACCAACCCTGGGGGATTATGTAAAGTCACATATTCTTCATCACCAGAATCTTCGGCTGTTATTTCGGTATTTGGATTTTCCGGTGGAAAAATTGTAATTTCACTGGGCAGATCGTCATCAAAATCTATATGGTGATTACACCATCATCATATGGTGATGAATTATCATCAACTATGTCGTTGAGATTCAAAGGTCGTTTCATCAGTGATCTAAAATTTAATAGTAATAATAAATAGACGTCGATTTTACTACCGGGCGTTATAACGCCACCAGTTTTTACATAAGATAATTTTTATGAAAAACCGTGAAATTTGAATTTATTTTATGTTTAATTTATATTAAATTATCAATACTTTACGGCATTCTACGTTGTAGTGTTCTTTACTATATTTATGTACTCAAAAACTTACCTTTTTGAAACCATGTCGCAAAGCACCAGCCCCCTTACTCTTGAAAACCGATCGGTTTCAAGAGTAAGATAATTGGACCGGATTGGTATTGTGAAAATCGGCGCTAATTTGGATTCATATTAGGTGAACTAAATGGCATTGAGTTTTGTATTTTTCTCACTCAATATCCGCGCAATAGAATCCATATTAGCTCTGGTGTCGTAACTTAGGAGTACGAAACTTCACAATACCAATCTCGATCGAGATCGGTTTCAAGAGTAAGGGGGCAGGTCGTATGCGTACATGGTCGATTGCAAGTCTGGCAAGTTGCGAATTTGGACTAAGGTCATAAACGTCCACGGTAACTTGCGTTTCTGGTACTATGCTTCGAATGGGACAAAGTGTGGTTTTGAATTTTTTTATGCATAGCCCGGGTTTGTGATCACCAACCAAGGCAAGTGTGGTGATGATTGTGGTGATGACTTGCTTTCAATGATGGAGGCTTTTGCCCTGAAGTAGCAAAGGAATATGACCTCCTCAGAATAAGACCAAGTAAGAATTGGGTGCATATAGTATGAGGCATATCCAGAGACTGACCAACTCCGAATCCAACCCAATAATTTGCCCATAATCTGACTAAATAAGAACCTGGAAAAGTTAGTAATGAATCTAATCCGAATTTGGCAACCTCCGCCTAAAGGAAAAAGAAAACATACGGAACGGTTCTGATATGTATCAACAAATGTTAAAAGTTTTACCGCGCCTATTTTCAGTTTATAATAAATTTCTCAATAAGCTTGAATTAACAAAGTTTTAACAAACTGTAAAACCCGTTATTAACTCGACCTAGCTGTACCCTAAACAAATTACGTTTGTAATTTGATTTCCATGGTTTAGCGTGATAAATGATCATAGGAGAATTTGCCTTTGACGTAGCTGGTCTATCAAAATACATCAAGCTTTTCCCATTAAAATTAAGATAATTAATACATAATAGTGTAATATTCGACCTTGTCGCGTGGCGGTGAAAGAAGGGATCTCTTATTTCCGACAAATTTTTTTTGTCATTTTTTAATTGGACATAACGAGTTAGGCATATTTTTTGTCATTATTATATTTTGACATAATTGGCTACTTGACAGTTTTCGGAAAAACAAAAAAAAAATTAAAAACGCTTATTTTATACCCCGTACAATATTTTTTTTTCGAAAAAGCTTTATTTAACCTCCTGACCGCCCTCGTACTACTCATAGTACATCGACTTTAAAAAAATATTGGCAAAATCAAAGACGTTTCATAACTTCTAAAACACCATAACGACATCTATTTTTTTTTTTTAACTACTAACAAGTAGTTTGGTTTAGTGACATCTGTCATTTGTAGCAAAATGGCGTCAGGCAGTGGAGAGGTGCGTTCGCATCGAAGAAACAGTAAGCAAAATCCTTTATAATCATGATAAATAATGTAAATAATGTTGCTAATTAGTACTATATTCGAAGAATATGTAGTGTAACAAAAAAGTATTGATTTATTTTTCAAGATTGTGCAATAACCTCCATGCCTTACAACGTGTTTGTTTGATGTCCTTTACATAGTACAATGTTCGGCTATTAAGTTTTTGATGTTTCCGCTTTTCATGTTCTACGTGTAGAACATTGCTAATATTATTTCAGTTTTATTAATTTGTTATTTTTTTATTGTGCACAATTATAGATTTACAAATAGGGGATTTAATACAAATTAATTATTTCTTTGTTTCAGTATTATTAGATAAACATATCGACGAAATCTTAAACCAATCAGACTTTGAATGTGATTCGGATGTGTCTGACGATCATCCTAGTTTTGCACCGCTATTTGATAATAATATAGTGTCGGCAACTTTATCATCAGATGGTGATAACGAAGAGCTTCTTGAAGCTATACCATCGCCACTGTTCGCCATCGGTTAATTCTGAGAGAGCTGGTAGAGTACGTGTTCACGGCAGACGAGGAGGTAGATCATCAAGAGCAAAAAACAGGTTACACGATCATTGGTACCAGGGCATAAATTATTATTGGATTGTTATTTTACGACAGTAAAGTTATGTGATGAGCTAATGCGGCGTGGTTTTCATAGTACGGGGATCATCATGAGGAATAGAATTCCAAGAGACTGCGTTTTCATGGATGAAAAGGTTTCTAAGAAGGAACTTCGGAAATTGGCAGCAGCAATGTGGCTTGACAATAAACCTGTGCTGATATTGTCATCAAGATACTCTGATGAAAGTACGGACGAGTGCGAAAGGTGGTCAAAGCAACGTAAGGTTTATGAACGCGTTAAGAGACCCGAAGTCATAAAGCTCCATAATAAAAACATGGGCGGAGTTGATGATGACTGCTTACTGTTTGTCTGTTTCGATATCGAACCAAAAAGTGATCTTGCTGTGGTCATTTCTTGGTTGCAGTACCGAAAACAGGAACTGGCTAGTGTAAGATAAAATTTAGACATTGAACAGCTGAGACAATAATTATTATGAGCTCAATTTTGGATGTAAATGGATAGCAGAAAACTATGAAGCAGTGAAGGGAAAAAGTGATGAAAATGAAGTCGACGAATTATTGCCTCAACATAAAAAAACGCAAAATCGTTATTGTGCCTTTACCTTCAAAACAAAGAAGACTACAGAAAGCTGCTCATCTGCCCGATTATGGGCCAAAGCAAGCTCGATATCAAAATCCCGGATGTGACAAGAAAACTAATTTTTTTTTGTAAGAAATTTCATATTTATCTTTGTTTCATTCCAAACAGAAATTGTTTTTCTAATTTTCACGAGCGTATAGTACCTACTTCGTAGATTATATAAATATGATATAAAGCTAACTATTCACGAACCTAACCCGTATTCTTTTTGAAATAGGGCAACAAAACGGTCGACGTACCGATGGCATGTATTAATGCCATCTCGTCCTTTAGGGATCTTTTTTTCCTGTCATGTATTAATGCCGTCTCGTCCTTCAAAGGTTCTTTCTGTCAAACACAGAAAAGCCACTTCTTTAACTTATTCAGTTTTTTAAATGTTAACGACGTAAGTTAGAAATATTGATCTGATTTGTTTTTCTTTTTGAAGTTCATTGTTAAAGGAAGAAGAAGTTTATGTTTTGTTATATTTTTTGAGAAAGACTTATATTTATGTTATATATTTATTGAAAAATATTTTGCTACTTACTTGCTATATTTGGTTACCAAAGGTAATATGATTAAGAATCTAACCTAAATATTATGAATTTCATGTGTTCCTCTAAAAGAGACTGATATTTTTTAATAAATAAGGTATTTATCAAAGTAAATATTTAAATTTTCTATTGTTCATCATTTTTTATTATTCAATTACCACGTAATAATAAGAAAAAGACATAAATGTATATATGTCCTACATGTAGTACAACTTTATCCTCACCAATCGTCCTATACAAAGGACATAGTGAAAAACTGGATTTTCCAAAGTAGGATTTTTAAAAGTATTTTTCCGCAAATTCTAAAAATCTTATTTATCATCTACAAAAATTTCGCTAAGAAATTTGAAAAAAAGTGCTCTCAGAAGTCAGGAGGTTAAGAGAAAAAAACATATTTTTCTTTATTAATCTCAAATTTTGTGCAAAAACGGTTGGTCACGTGACATTTGGCTCTGTGGCGTCACATTTCAATAAATATAGAAATTTATCTTGAAACCTGACAGATAGTTTTTGTATATTTTGTGAAATGTGACGTCACACGAAGCTCAATCATGGCCACCCGTGTTTCGGGTCTTGTAATCCATAGATAAGAAATAGGTAACAAGTTTATTTTGTAAAAAGAAAATATATACAAGTTGTATTAATAAAAAAAAACTATCGGATAATTACCGTTAAATCATAAACTACCATTTCCGACATATTTAAAATTTTATTGTTACAACTGTCAAATTGCCAATTGTTTTTTGGCACACTTTTTCAGTAAGCATAGGTTTAGGCTAATGTTTTTTGCTCTGATTTTGATTTGCACAAAGTTATAAGGCATATTGTTTATTCGTCTAATAGTTATTAGGCATAAAGTTCTGGTAAATTAGACAAGACAGAAGGTGAGGTTATGGTTTCAAAATCCGCTGTAATTTGGAGTGGTTTTTTATCAGTCCCTATTTGACTTTGCATATTTTTTTATTTTATTAAAGTAGCTATGAAACGTTAAAAAAATGTCTTCCTACATAGAGCGGCGATGGGCTCACCATCTGTAACGCTGTGCACATGTGCAGTCGCTATTTGGTGAAAAGTGGTAGTCCACTTTTCAATGGTAGAGGACTGCTCTTGCTGTAATCATTGCCTAGTCTCTAACTAACCCTTCGGGGATAATAGTTGTCAATCTATGTCATATGTATGATGGTAGGATTCGATTACAGTCCGACTGGATGGAAGTAACCTTTTTCTACCGCCAAGCATTGTTCTGCATTGCTGCAATCCGGTTTGAAGGATACTAGATCCAGTGATATTACAGGGCCTAGAATCATTCGATTCGGTGCTTGCTGTTCGTAGTCCCGAGCCATTACCGTGGCACAGAAAGGATCAAGAATCAATATCATTCATTCACGTTAGGCCATGTTTAGGTTACAGCACTGTTATAAATGTCATTATGCCATCGATTCGTAAGTCTATCTAAGCCTTGTACTGAGAAGAACCGGCAAGAAACTCAGCAAGGGCATTTTTTTCCCCTTTCTTTTACAGCGTCAATTAGAATTGAAAAACGCCCTCCTTATCATAAAAGGGCACTTTCCATTACAATAATAAAAACATAAAACAACGACAACTACATAAAAATAAAAAAATATAATAATAATAAAAATAAAAAGCTCAGGTAGGTTTTCATCAACATAAAAATAATCAATGTAATCAATGGATGTAATGGAATGGAATGTATGGTACTAGGTTCTCAGTGGGTAGGCCTCCCCGTCGAGTTCTTCTAGCTAGGCGAGGGAGGGGAGTCCTACATGACCAAAAGTCGCCCCTGGCTTCGGTGTATGCGTGTGACGGCATTTTACCTAGTTTTAAAATTGCATAGAGGCATAAGAACTTAAGCTTCAGGGTCGGTTACACACGTGATGCCCCTCCGCGCCACGCGCGGCCCTGAGAGTGTGACCGTTTCCCATCAGCCGACAAACAAGCATCCATCGTATGCTCGTTAGTCTGAGATCATGAAGAAGGTCAAACTCAAATTCAACATATATTTATTTAATAAACTCAATTAATTAGTACTTTGAATCGTCCGACTCATTTTAATCTACCCATTCAGGACGTCATTTTTTAGTTGTGAATAAAAATATGTCGTTATCTTGTCTTAAAATACAAACTATGAATTTAAATTTTAACAATATATGGTCCTCTATATAATTAAAGACAGTTAGAAATAGCTGTTGGAGTGTTTGGAGCGTTTCAGACCCAAGCTGTTTAGTCTTCTGTGTAATCTGACACTTAACAATAAGCTGACTATATACCGTGTCGTGTAGCGGTGAAAGAATACTACCCCCTAGAATAACACCCCCTCTCTTCCCTTGGGTGTCGTAAAAGGCGACTAACGGACTGAAGACTGTACGTACTTTACACAGCATAGAACGGCGATGGGCTCACCACCTGTTTCGCTGAGCACATGTGCAGTCGCTATTTGGTCAAAAGTGGACTATGGTAGAGGACTGCCTTTGCTGTCCTCATTACCAGTCTCTGACTAACCATTCGGCGATAAATAATAAGCTCTTTTATAAAGCTTTGATGTGGGACAGTATTTCTACAACCTTTTATGGTTATTTCTAATACTACCAACCAACCCGTATCTAACCGTAATTCCGGAGGAGCTCAATGGCGCAGCGGCTAGCGCGTTCGGCTTGCGATCTTGCCCGCTAAGCAACTTTCGCAATGCCGGGTCGCTCGATGGGTGACCAAAGGAGAATGCCGGTTTTTGTATGGAAGCCTGTACCAATTGCTTTTAGATGAAACAACCATTTTAAGCCAGCTTATAGTTTATTATTACCATTGGCAATAAGCGTTTTTGTTTTCGAATCCGCAGTGCTGAGATATTTCCTTTAAACTATATTTTTTAAAAACCCGCCAAAAATATTGGAAAGATCCCATTCACTTTTAAGGGGAATACGTTGCGATTACCAAGTGTTTAACAGTTTCAATAAATAAATAAACTATCAGCAACGCAAATATAGCTAGGCACCTACCTGCAAAAAGATAGATTACTTTACTAAAATCGTAGTTATGTATATTTTCAAGAGATACCAAATAAAGAACTCATAAAAGGTAGAAACTACCATATATTAGGCGGGTTTAAAAAAAATATAGTACCTATTGATAAAAAAATCTCAGCATTGGTATGTAATCAGAATACTTTTATGATATTATTAATAAATCATAAGAGACTTCTGCACTGCAGTGGTCATCTAAGTGGTTGTGTTAATGACCCCTACCTTAAGAAGTAATGTGGAAAACTACAGGAGTCTAGACATTAACAGAATAATATGAAGGACATTAATTATATAAAATGAAAACCATAAACAGTTGTTTAGGAGTGTTGCTATATTGATTCAATATGTCTAAAATCGATATCACCCATAAAATAATCGATTAATGAATAAATTGATCATTCAAAGTCTGAAATCAAGTTTAGCAGCCAAATCGATGTACTTACCTCTTTCTATTCAAAATATCACAAAGAACATAGATTTTTTTATTCACTATCATAATGCCTTTTAACGAATGCAAAATCATTAACTGCTGTACTCAGAGACGTCATTTAAGTCTCTTGCTGTCACTTTTTTATGTATAGATAAGGAAAGCCATTTAATTGTCATTAAAACTTAATTGACGTCTCTGAGTACGGCAGTAAATCGTTCTGTAGTTCATATATTTTATCGATTTTTTGTTTCATGGAATCAACTTTTTTTATGCTGGCAATGATTAGGCATCTATCTAAGTCTTGACTACCGAAAATGCATTCGTAAGTCAAAAATTTGGGCTATCGAACTTTTTTATTACATATCGTAAACGCGGATTTAATAATGATTCATATTTTGGTAATGGCAGTCAAAAAGTGTTTAAGTATTTATGGGAATTATATTTTTTATAAGCAATTGGTACAGGTTCCGGCATTCTCCTTTAAAAAAACATCTCTAGCTCCTCCGTGCTTCGGAAGGCACGTTAAGCCGTTGGTCCCGGTTGCTGTCGTAAGATGACAGTCGTTAAAACCCACCAACCCGCATTGGGCCAGCGCGGTGGGTTATGACCCAATATCCCCACGTGCTATTGTTCACGTGGGAGGCCTGTGCCCAGCAGTGGGACATTTATAGGCTGATGATGAACCCGTACCTTCCCTTGAGTGTCTTAAAAGGCGACTATGGGACTAAAGCCATCCATCTAACAGCATAAAGCGGCGATGGACTCAATTCTACCTACCTATATCTATCACACACATGTGCAGTTAATAATTGGCAAATGGCGGAGCGTGACAGTACGTATACAGCGGGCTTTTGCGGTACTTACTTATTGCCTTGACTTGCATGACTTCAGTTTCTGACTATCTGTTTAAAAAGTCAAAGGGGGTTCATGGGAGAAAAATCGAATCATTTTGGTGTAAAACATAGTTTATTGGTAGTGATCTAAAACTTAAGTAAGAGTTAAAGGAGAATGACCTTTTTACTATGGGAGTTAGGCTAGTTTTTTAGGTCGCTAGCGGAACACAGCGTTTTAATGAATTAATAGTAACCAATAGCAGCAATGCTCTGAATTATGAAGAAAAAATTACATTACAATATCATGCGGGAGTTTGAAGAGAACTTCATTTTTAGCTTAAGACTTTTTAGGTAATTTGAGGTTATGACAACCGTTATCGTATGACTTTAAGTTCAGTTCAGCATTTATTTATCAATTGACTCTTAACGCGGCGTTCTATAGAAAACCTTTTTTAACAGTAATCATTTTAACTTAAGAGAACACTTTTGATATGTGAATGATTAAGATGCAATAGATATTGAATAGGCTGGTTTGGTCATTCTCCTTTTTCCCTAATAGGTACTTTCAGAATGTAAACCTGTTAGCGTGATTCCGGAATCAAAAGCGCCATCTATGATTTTTTTACATGAACTAAATTTAGTATGACATCAACATGTGCAATAAATACTGTCCTATGCATTTCTAGAATCATGATAAGTTTTTAAACACTTTTCAGTGTAACTTCGGCGTCGCTACACCCACCCCTGCTGCCATGATTTTCGTGAACTGGGCGATTCAAGCCAACTTCCAGCTGCCATGGAATAGGACGCAGATACCTGTAGACATCCTGGAGACTGACAACACGTATGGAGGACTATCTAGAAAGAGAAGGCAACAAGAGGGACAGGGATACGAGAACGATGCGAGGCTGTACCACTTTTATAAATATGTTGAAGGTGCTTTAGATGGGTTAGTATTTTCATCATAAGCATACATACATATAATCACGACTATTATCCCCGAAGGATTAGTCAGAGACTAGGCAATGAGGACCGCAATAGCAGTCCTCTACCACAGTCCACTTTTCACCAAATAAAGCGACTGCACATGTGCTTAGCGTAACAGGTGGTGAGCTCATCGTCTCTCTATGCTGTTGGATGTATGTTCAGTCTTTAATCCGTTAGTCGCCTTTTACGACACCTAAGGAAAGAAAGAGGATGGTAGTATTCTTTCACCGCTAGGCTGAGTTGTTATTTAGTGAAACGTGAACTAGGTAGTTTTCTGATTTTGCGGTTCTCATTTCATAGTCTCTAATATAGTCCTTAAATGTATGTATGTAAAAAAACTATGTATAATTTACTGATCAAAAGGGAGATCTGTTTCAATGGAAAGATAACGGGGCGATTTGATACATTTCGACAATTATTATACTTCGGGAAGCCAATTTTCGCATAAATTGCTTTTGTCAATTTCCATTTTCCGAATGTCATATTGTAATTAATGACTGTTTACTGTACGGAATAATAATAGCGGCTGCTTGCACAAACTTTCCTGAGTTGTCTCGTTAAAATTAACAATTTGTGTACACGTAACGGAATAAAAGCGTTTCAGAGCTTTTTATTCTAACTTTGTGAACTGGTGAAACTTTGAAATTCGTCGAAAAAACGTCGTATTAAAATAAAACTGATAGGTACAAATTGATTTGGTTTGTGACTTCTTGGCGGAAAAGTAAAGCGTCATGTCAGCAGTTTGATTTCATTTTCTAACATTTGTGTTCTGTCGAATAATAATGTGAAATAATGGTCGATTATTAACCGTTAAGTGTTCGTGAACGTGTAAAGCAAAACAGTGCATCTTCACTTTTTAAATTCTCTCAAGAAGTCCGTATAAGATCTCAGTTAAGTCCCACCCACTTATTCTTTCTTCCCCGAAACTCGAGTGACTCGGGGGACAATTTTTCGATAGTTTACAATCTCGCGAGTCATATTATATGGTCACTGTATTTACAATATTTTACTGTGACACATCTACCGGATTTGGCAGCCGCTGGTTGCGAGCCGCACAAAACTTGACGTGGTGGAGATCTTTGAGGGAAACCTTTGTTCAACAGTGGACTTTTTTTAGATGTTGATGATCCCGGGTTTGAATCACCAACGAACATTTAGCAGGTATGGTGATCAACTCCTGATTTCACTGATGGAGGCCAGCAGTAAAACACTAGGGGACGGACGGGCATGATGGAGAGGGCGGGCATAAAGAATACTTATTCTGGTTTACCGCTTCATTGATAGAAAAAGACAAGTATAGTTCTACTTGTCGCGTCACACGTAAGCGGTTATAGGTCAGTGCAACGCCGACTGCGCAAAGTGATAAATAAGTTTATACGAGCACAGAAAGGATTTTCGTTAAAAAATTGTGATAAAACAGCCGTAAGTACAATCTATTTGTTTTATTGTGTTCAGGGCTATCCTTGTTTTACTATTTTTAATACAGTTTGATGTAATAAGACGTGCAAGAAACAGAAAGGATTTTCGTTAAAAAATTGTGATAAAACAGCCGTAAGTACAATCTATTTGTTTTATTGTGTTCAGGGCTGTCCTTGTTTTACTATTTTTAATAAAGTTTGATGTAATTAGACGTGCAAGAAACAGAAAGGATTTTCGTTAAAAAATTGTGATAAAACAGCCGTAAGTACAATCTATTTGTTTTATTGTGTTCAGGGCTAAACTTGTTTTACTATTTTTAATAAAGTTTGATGTAATTAGACGTGCAAGAAACATTGTCGTCTTAAGTTTTCGTTGCACGGTTTTTATTTGATGTTTAGGTTATTTCGCAAAGTACCTGGCTGGCAAAACGGAGCCGGGTAAAAGGGATAGTGTTGACGATGAGAGAAACATGTGAGAAAGAAACATAATGCTGCCGCAGCAAAAAAGAAAGTTTCCTTCGACTCCCCTGGTCCATCAAATGCTAAAAAAAGGAAGACACGTGCTAAAGCAAGTCAATCCAAAGACAAAGTAAACCAAAAAAGAGACCTCCTTGGCACTGTAAAAAGTCTCTTTTTTTGTTTTCTTTGTCTCTGGATTGACCTGCTTTAGCACATGTTGTCCTTTTAACCCATGACGCTTGCTCGTCATATATTCTGAAAGAGGGTCTTATTTCTGCGATGATTGCCTCGATTACTTTATATTATTCGTTTTGCCCGACTGGTGTATTCATTTTGCCCGCCATGGGTGGGCAAAATGGATAATGGTCCAAATTTTAAAAAAGTGTTTTTAATTAAAGAAGAAGATATTCTTTGTTGATTTTTTAAGTTTCTAATAAGATAAGAATTAAATTACCAAATATTGTAACCAGACTAGCCAATTACAAGTATGATAAAGATAAATATTTTTTTATTATTTTTTTAAATTAACATATCCTTCCGGCCCGTCCGTCCCCTACCTACATACACGTACTCATAACTATTATCTCCGAAGGGTTAGTCAGAGGCCATGCAAACAATGAGGACTGCAGTGCAGAAGCAGTTCACAGTCCCCGTTTTACCAATAACCAACTGCACATGTGCTCAGCGTGACAGGCCGTCAGGTCATCGCCGCTGTATGCTGTTGGATGTATATGCAGACGTCAGTCCTTTAGTCGCCTTTCACGACAACCAAGTAAAGAGATGGGTCAGTAGTATCCTATTAATGAGCCGCCACCACACAGCACAGCACACTATATAAGCTAATTACATACAATTTCTAGCTAGCGTGATAACAAACACACTATATGTATAGGCTAATTACATACAATTTCTAGCTAACGTGATAACAAACACACTATATGTATATGCTAATTACATACAATTTCTACCTAGCGTGATAACAAATACACTATATGTATAAGCTGTATAAGTTCTGAACCGTGCCTTCTCTGGTAGCAGAGAATCGCTATTAGGGAAGTCAGTTGATGTAGACTCTCTATATTAAACAATATGTATAGGCTAATTACATACAATTTCTAGCTAACGTGATAACAAATACACTATATGTATAAGCTAATTACATACAATTTCTAGCTAACGTGATAACAAACACACTATATGTATATGCTAATTACATACAATTTCTACCTAGCGTGATAACAAATACACTATATGTATAAGCTAATTACATACAATTACTAGCAAGTGTGATAACAAACACACTCTAAGTATAAGCTAATTACATACAATTTCTAGCTAGCGTGATAACAAACACACTATATGTATAGGCTAATTACATACAATTTCTAGCTTGCGTGTTAACAATAACAAAGCCGTTCTATCGTCACATTCACACCAGACTTCGGCATTCGATACTTAATTTTCTTTTCATCTTGTGTCGTCCATCCATCGACTTTCCGCTCACGGTCCAAATGATTGCGTGACACGTGCATAGAATGCCAATAGATACTCGTAGCTGGGCGAAAATTGCTACGCAACGTCTGTTAAAAGACAAAAGATGACCTCGGGATGAACTCAAGGTCACATCTTTTTTAGCTCCTTGACAAGATAGCTTCATAATATGTAGCCTTCATATTTGGTGAATGACGTTAAGACCGAAGGTGATACTTTCTGTTGTTTTTTTTTAATGTAAAAAGGAGGCAATATAACAATCAGGCGGGTACCTGGTGGAAAGTTAACACCGCCGCCCATTGACAGACGCAAAACCAGAAGGGTCGCAGTGGCGTTTCCGGCTCCAAAATGTCGTATCTCTAACTGGGCTTTCTGGTATTACAAAAGTCTACAATGGTGTTTCTGTAACCGAATTCCAATGATATTAATATCATTGCCGAATTCCGACCTTTTCTCCAGCCATAGTCCAAATGTGAAGACATAACCATGAAATCTAACATAAGTACATACATACATAGTTCATAGGGCAACATAAATAAACGATTATAGATTTTTGGGATTATTCTTTTTTTTAACCGTGTCGCGTATCGGCGAAAGAATACTACCACTTCTCTCTTCCCTTGGGGGTCGTAAAAGGCGACTAACGGATTAAAGACTGCACATAAATCTAACATCGTAGAGCGGCGATGGGCTCACTACCTGTCACGCTGAGCACATGTGCAGGCGCTATTTGGTGAATTATAGTGAACTATGGCAGAAGACTGCTTTTGGTTTCTCATTGCCTAGTCTCTGACTAACCCTTCGTGCTAGTCGTGATTTTAAGTCTGTATTTTTCTTTCCAAAAGCGATGAGTCCTGAATCCAGAGTATTGCATGGCTCAGGTTCTTGATCACCAATCAGCATTCACAACCATAGCAACAGAAACCATCGGAAAGTATGGTGATTTAGCCAATACCTTGATTTGACTTTATTTCAATGATGGCGTATTTTACCTAGCTGTGAGATTACTGACTCATGTAGTCTAATTACCTACTTACTAAGATTTGATTTTACTTCAATTATGGAGTAATTTTAATTATGTTAAAGTATATTCATCTATAAAATGTAAGATAAGATAAGATAAAGATTAATATACTTTATTGTACACCACAAAAAGAAAAATAAATTGACAAAAAAATAATTACATAATATAATATAATATTAAGTTGACGCACAAAGGGCGGTCTAATCACTAAAAGTGATTTTTTCCAGACAACCTTTGGATGGACCAGATAGATTTAAAATTTAAAAGTGGGCTTGTAGTGCACCATGGATATATTAATGAGTAATAATTATAACACTTATTAAACTACTTAAATAAATATTATGTTACAGCAAATATACATAGAATTACCTAGTAATGAACATAAACATATTAACATGTAGCAGCTTTAAAGCAAACAGATGGCTATAAAGACAAGTAATAGTCATTCACCAGCCTCCTGAAACTCGCTAGCGTTTTGGCCATTATAATTGAATTGAATGTAAGCATAGTTATATATGTGTTTCTTATTTTAATTTCAGATTTGGCCATAACGGTACCTCTTGTGTTCTGCGTACCTTGTGCCAGCTCGGTGCTGAGCCATTAGCCGCTGATGATGAAGAGGATCTACTGCACGAGTTAGCAGGCTTTGCACTAAAGTAGGTATTTTCATATTACGTATTTTATATAACGGTGTCGCGTGGCGGTGAGAGAATACTACCACCCCCCGCTCTTCCCTTGGGTGTCGTAAAAGGCGACTAATGCACTAAAGACTGCTCATATGGATTTATGTGCAGTTTAGTCCGTTCTTCCAGCATTCCTTCTAACAGCATAGAGCGGCGATAGGTTCACCACCTCTTACGCTGAGCACATTGTGCAGTCGCTATTCGGTGAAAAGTGGACTATGGCAGAGGACTACTTTTGCGGTCCTCATTGCCTAGCCACTCAAGCCCCAAGCGGCCATATATGGCCGCGCTCTCCAAATTGACTTTATACCGTGTTTTTTTGATACATTTATAGACTACTTTAGTATGAACAAGGTCGATTATTTCAGTTCTGTGGTACATTTTATGCATTGTGAACGCAAAATTTAACATGAACTGCGTTCGAAATTTTTTTAATTTTTTTTTTTTTCCATTCCTGCCAAATCGCACCTTCTGTCAAAATTTTTAGATATTTCGTTGCTAAGACTGAGAGGCTAGTCTCTGATTAACCCTTCGGGGTTATCGCTGATTATATGTGTGTATGTATTTTAGTATTTCAAAAACCGGCCAAGTGCGAGTTGGACTCGCCCATTAAGGGTTCCGTAGCAGCAAGTAACATCATATAAAAGTTCTTGTAGTTCGTTGTAACTTTGATCCTTGTTTTAATAATAGTGTAATTTTTTTTAATTTATAAATTTATGACGTATCAAAAAAAACTACTTACTAGATCTCGTTCAAACCAATTTTTGGCGGAAGTTTGAATGGTAATGTACATCATATATTTTTTTTAGTTTTATCATTCTCTTATTTTAGAAGTTACAGAGGGAGGGGGACACATTTTACCACTTTGGAAGTGTCTCTCGCGCAAACTATTCAGTTTAGAAAAAAATTAGAAACCTCAATATCATTTTTGAAGACCTATTCATAGATACCCCACACTTATGGGTTATGTAAAAAAAAAATTGAGTTTCAGTTCTAAGTATGGGGAACCCCCAAAATTTTTGTGTGAAAATCTTAATGCGGTTCACAGAATACATCTACTTACCAAGTTTCAACAGTAGGTATAGCTCTTATAGTTTCGGAAAAAAGTTGCTGTGACATACGGACGGTCAGACTGACATAACGAATCTATAAGGGTTCCTTTTTTTGCCATATGGCTACGGAACCATAAAAACGGCACCTCGGAGGCCGAGGGGATGAGATGTCAATGACCAGGGTTTGAAGATAAGGTTAGCAAAGTGTTGCAGAGACTTTGATCACCAGCCCGCATTTAACAAATCCGCCTATGAAGTCAATACCCTTAAAGGAGAATGACCAAACCAGCGTATTCGATATCTATTGCGTCTTAATCATTCATATAATCAAAAATATTCTCTTAGATTATAATGATTACTGTTAAAAAAGGTTTTCTAAGAAACACCGCGTTAAGAGCCAAGTGATAAATAAATGCTGAACTGAACTGATAGTCAAAATACGATAATAGACTAAGTCTATTCTGTGATCTAAAAACTAGTTTTATTCTATATATCTTTTTACTAAAGTAGGAGCAGTAAGTAAATAGGTAAGTAGGTTAAAAATGAAGATAGTTTCAAACTCCCGCATGATATTGTAATGTAATTTTTTCTTCATAATTCAGAGCATTGCTGCTATTGATTACTACTTATTTCATTAAAGCGCTGTGTTACGCTAGCTAGCTAAAAAACTAGCCTAACTCCCATTAGTAAAAAGGTCATTCTCCTTTGTAGCGATGACTTGATTTCAATGATGGATGGAGGTCTTTGCCCAGCTGTGGGACAGCTTACAGGGTGAAGTGTACCTGCAGGGCCACGGACGAAGCAATAATAAATAGCGAAAGTGTCTTAAAGCCGATTTAGATGAAATTAATAGCGACATCACTAGTTAATAAAAAAAAATTTTTTTTGTTAATTTCTTTGCTTCTGTGCGCTGTGGTTTCTTGCGCCCGTTCTTTGCCACAGGTAAATAATGACATCCTGAATGGGTGGTAGATTAAAAAAGGGGTCCATATTGGGTTGCATAAATTAAAGGGGCATATTTTAAAGTTGCTTAACGTTTTTTGGCATTATCTTCGTTTCGCATAACGTTCATTCAAAATAAATCATTAGGCATACTTTATTTTCCTATACATTCTCTTATAATAATGATATATCAGCATCAAATGTTTATACATAATTGTTTTTATAATAACGATTACTAATCATAAAATTTATTGGCAGTCCTATATAGTACTATAATGTTAACATTCAGGGTATTATAATTATCTAAAATTCGAAAATTTTTATAAAAAAATTCAGTTTAGACGAATAGCAATTATGTTATTTACATTTATGCTGATTAAAATTATGATAAACTATAATTATTATAGTAAGTTAAAATTAGGCCGATGAAACCATTATGGGTTTATAACACTATGCTTATCATGATTTATGCGAAAATACTTTATTATGAAACTGTTATGCCAAACTCCATTATGAAGAAAGAGATTATGCTAAAAAAGATATGGAGGATTCAAAGTACCTACTTATTAATTGAGTTTCTTGACTAATTATATTTCGTCACTTCATTCTTCAGATATAGTATAATTACCAGGTAGTTAGTCCCTTTAACCTACAGGCAACATCGCACGTTTTTAGAGAAAATCAATATTCGATTAATCGGTTGTTTTAAAAGTTCTCGTATACACGGCCGCTTGCCCCTCCCTAGGCGGCCATGTTCTTCATTCCTTTTTTGTGCGGCAACAAGTACACACACATTTAAATAAAAATGCCTAAAGAAGTGCCCAGGATAAGTTAAAGCATTATGAACGTAAAATAAGGAAAATTCAAGAACAGGAGAACAAAAAACGTCGATCACGTCGACGTAGATTGGATTCCTCAGACGACGAAAATATTGAAGGTAGGCAAAGTAAAACATTTGGTGATAATTTCAAGGTTCAATATCGGGATAGACTGCGAGTCTATTGCGATGGCGTGTAACTGCGAGTTACACGTCAATATAACTATGAACGTTAAAGTCTGGATCGTCCATGACAACGTGGGTAACTGCGAGTTTCCCACGAATGTACTATACATAAAGAAGCCGAATACGGCAGTAAAATATAACCGAGTTTTGTCTGCGAGACAAAATTAATACGAAATGGTTATTGCAATATCTCATTATGAGCGGCTTATAAACTACCTAGATATTTTATTATTCTTACATTCGAGTTAAATTTAGACAAATTCTATATCTATAGTATTTGCTTTTTAGATATGGATAATGTCGAATCATACGGGATTATCCTGGAGGGAGCAGAGGCCCCGACCACCATGCTGGAGTGTCAACCAGATGAATCTGAACCACCACATGCATCCCCAACCCCGCTGCCGGCAGAGGTCACAGATGTGACGCAACCTGATGACACGCAAGTACCACTCACAAAAGTAGCACCCGAATCAGACCTTACATTAGATCCCGAGCTATTATTGGCTTTAGGGGCTTCCACATCGGACACACCTGATTTTGGAGAAGCCGTTCACGATAGCTTGGCTACTTTATGGCTCCCTTGGCTGTTACGGAAAGGGTTGCCTAAAGATAAGAAAGACCAACTAGTTAAGGACTATTTAGTCCCTATTAACTGCAAGCTATTACAGTCACCAAAACTGAATCCGGAGATCGCAGCCGCCGTCTCAGACACCGTCAGAGGTCGTGATTAAAAAACTTGCTAATTTTCAGCAAATGCTCGGAACAGGTATCACTGCAGTAAACCGAGCTATGGATACGTTGCTTAAATCTGATGATAAGATTAAATCATTGAAATATCTAAGCGACAGCTGCTGCCTCTTGTCAGACTTACACTATTCTTTCACAAAAGACAGAGTAAAACTTGTAACACCAAGCTTAGAAAGGAACGTTTTACACGTTATTAATGATGCCGAACGTGATGATACGCTTTTTGGTAACTCTTTAGGAGAGAAAATTAAGGCCTGTAAGGCTATAGAAAAGCAGGGCCAACAAATCCGAAAAAGTGTTTATCAGACCAAACAGAGTGTTGTTCCTCAGCCTTCAACAAGTTGACCTGCCCATCAGGGAAACTGGACAGGACCTCCTCGTTACCCATAAAACAGGGGGGGACGGGGAGGTCCACAGAGACCAGTGTCAAAGGTGGCGCGTCGACCCTACCCTTCGACAGTAACTCAACAAATACCGTCGAAGAACTTCAATCAACACAGGAATCGTGCCAACATACAGCACTAGTGCAGGTACATGCTGGCAGAATAACCTATTTTTATAACTGCTGGAAAAAGGTCACCAATAACCATGTTGTACTAAAATGGATTGAGCAAGGATTTACAATCCCATTTAGTAAAAAAGTAACCCAATCTGTAATTCCGCGGTGCACGTTTAATATCGACGAAAGCCGGGAAATGTCTATTGCCATTAAAAAACTCGAACAGCTAGGGGCTGTAACTCCTTGCTCTCCTTGTGATAACCAAACAACATATCCAAGATATTTTTAGCGCCTAAAACTAATGGTGGCAAAAGATTCATACTAAACCTCAAGTCACTGAATGTATTTATTCCACATATGCATTTCAAGATGGAGGATTATAGGACGGCTTCCAAACTAATCCCTCGGAATGGATTTTTAGCCACAATTGACCTAACGGAAGCTTATCTTTTGGTTACAATGGCTATTTCTGATCGGAAATACCTAAGGTTTAAATTTCAAACGCCGAATTCACAAGAACCTACTTTGTATGAATTTACCGCAATGCCCTATGGTATTTCCGTAGCTCCAAGGGTTTTCACTAAAATAATGAAAGAAGTAGTTACTTACCTGAGAAGACAGGGCTACAAGTCGGTTATTTTCTTAGATGATCTATTATGCCTAGGAAACGATAGGGAAGAATGCAAAAACAATGTAAGAGCAACTTTAAATTTATTACAATGTTTAGGTTTTGTTATAAATTATGAAAAAAGTTCCTTGCGACCCGAACAGGTCAAAATATTTTTAGGTTTTTTATATGATTCAAAGAGTCTTACAATGTCTTTGCCAACAGAAAAGCGCAACAATATTGCTCAATTAGTTCATAAATACTTAGGCCTGCCTAGATGTACTATTCGATAGTTTGCCCAAGTAATTGGGGTCCTGATCGCAACTTGCCCAGCATCTAAATATGGATTCCTATACACTAAAACTTTAGAACGTCAAAAATATCTTGCCCTTCTTGATCACAATAATAACTATGAAGCTAAAGTTTGTCTACCAAGCATTGTCTTGGAAGACCTGAACTGGTGGAGAGATAACATATTTACAACATTTTCAAACGTAAGCGAACCATCATTCAAATATGAAATATTTACTGACGCCTCCCTGACAGGTTGGGGGGCTGTCTGTGATGTTAGGAAAGTAAATGGAAAATGGAAGAATATTGAAAAACAGTATCACATAAACCAGTTAGAACTGTTGGCCGTATTTTTAAGACTTAAAAGTTTTGTTAGCAATGAATCTCACTGTGCAATATTATTACGCATTGATAACACCACAGCGATTAGTTATGTGAACAGGATGGGGGGCATCCAGTTTCCTCATTTAAATAATTTAACTAGGGACATTTGGCAATGGTGCGAGAGTTTCAATATCTGGTTATTTGCTTCTTACGTTAATACCAAGGAGAATTGCGCAGACGCCGAATCCAGAAAAAATAATCCTGATACAGAATGGGAGTTATCAGATAAAGCGTTTCAAGAAATAACTAAACTTTTCGGCTCCCCAGATATAGTTTTTTTTTGCCTCTCGCCACAATGCCAAATGTAATACATTTATTTCACGGTATCAGGACCCAGACGCTTTGACCGTCGATGCGTTCACTGTTAACTGGAAATCTAAATATTTTTATGCTTTCCCACCTTTTCCTCTAATATTTTAAGAAAGATCATCGACGACCAAGCTACTGGCATATTAGTATTTCCACACTGGCCTTCACAGCCCTGGTTCCCAATTTTACAAAATTTGTTTGCGTCCAAAGTACATTACTTTACACCCAGTAAAAATCTCCTATATTCTTATTTCAGGGAGTACCATCCCCTGCATAACACCCTTATCCTGGGTGCCGCGAAGCTCTGCGGACGGCGGACGGCGCGACAACACAATTAAACAATAGAGCGTCTCGTTGAAACTCTGGTGGCAGTTTTGTATGGTCAACAACATGTCTTCGACAATATTATTCCTTACGTAAAGTCTTTTTTAACGGAACAGTTTAACAAGGGGTGTTCGTTTGGGTCCCTTAACAGCCACCGTTCAGCTTTGTCGCTCCTTTTAGGAGACAAGATCGGCTCTAACGACCGTATCAAGCGTATTCTCAAAGGAACATATAAAATTAAACCAAATTGCCCCAAGTATCACTCTACTTGGGACCCTCAAGTGGTACTTAATCATGTATCCAACTGGTATCCAAATTTAGAATAATCTCTTGAAAAAATTACAAAGAAATTAAGCGTTCTTTTAGCACTGTGCACCGCGCCCAGGGTTCAAACTATTTCTTTAATTAAGATTGAGAATATCGTAATAACTGACAGCGATACCCATCACGGACACGATCAAAACATCCGCACCCGGTCGCAATCAACCGGTGCTATATTTACCATATTTTCAGGAAAATTTTAACATTTGCCCCGCTTCTGTCCTCAAGGACTATATTTTTAAACAAAAAAATTGAGAATGGAGAATGCGGGTAATCTATTGTTGACCATAAAAAAGCCACACAAGGCTGCTACCGCGCAATCTGTGAGTCGGTGGATCAAGGCGGTGCTGTCGGAGAGCCGTTGACACGCGCACGTTCAGCGCGCACAGCACGCGACATGCGGCCACGTCCGCCGCTCGCTCCGCTGGGCTTAGCGTAGACGCGATTAGGAAGACAGCTGGCTGGACTTCCACATCTAATTCTTTTGCGCGTTATTATAACAGACCGATCATTAATGCGGATGATGATTTTACAAGATCTGTTTTCAATCAACCTATCTAATTGAACAATTATGACCTATGAGAAGAAAATACTGTTTTGTTACTTTTGATTTCTAAAATATAAATGTTATGCTGAATTCTTTTTGGGAAATATAATATCGATTAAAACTATATTATTGGTTTCTCTGATTAACCTGCAAATATGAGAGAAATTATTCTTGTTTTCTAACCTAATAATTAAAAATACACACATGCAGCAAAACAAAACTTTGTCTCTAAATATCCACCTGGTAATTATACTATATCTGAAGAATGAAGTGACGAAATATAATATATGATCAAACGAACTTCTAAGTGAAGTTCGATCATTATTATATGAGTCACTTCATTCTTCAGATATAGTTACCCTAAACCCACCCTAAGAAAAACACAGCATACTTAGTGCCTGTCTTTCAAACCCAAAATAAAGTTTAGTTTTGCTTAAACTGCTTGCCTAGGGAGGTGAAAGCGGCCGTGTATACGAGAACTTTAAAACCATCGATTAATCGAATATCGATTTTCTCTAAAAACGTGCGATGTTGCCTGTAGGTTAAAGGGACTACCTAGTAATTATACTATATCTTCGAATAAAGTGACTCATATAATAATGATCGAACTTCACTTAGAAGTTCGTTTGATCATATAATATATGTATTTTGAGTTTGAGTAAGTAACCTGTTTATGTTGGGTAAAAACCAGATGTATAAAATGTTTTGGCATACATACATATATATAATGACAACTTTTATCCCCGAAGGGTTCGTCAGAGACTAGGCAATATGTATGAAAAAGTTGCCACTGGTTTGTCACCAAGGGGCGCTGCTTTAAGCCATACAAATTCTCGTTTTCATGAATGCTGGGTAGGATTCTGCCCAGAAGCCGATTGGATGGCGGCCACCCTAATGCCTGTTTCTATCGCCTAGCAGCAGTTTGATATTGCTGCGTTCAGGTTGAAAGGGTATTACATAATATACATATAATCACGACTATTATCCCCGAAGGGTTAGTCAGAGACTAGGCAATGAGGACAGGAAAGCCGTCCTCTACCATAGTCAAATTTTCACCAAATTGCGACTGCACCTGCTCAGCGTGACAGGTGGTGAGCCCGTCGCCGCTCTACGCTGTTGGATGTATGTGCGGTCTTTAGTCCGTTAGTCGCCTTTTACGTCCCATTAGGACCAAAATTTAGAGCTAAACGCCTATAGTCTTCTGGAACACTAGGTGGTAGTATACTTTCACCGGTACACCGTGACACGGAAAATGCTTTGAGATTTAAGAAACCGATTCATTTATACGCATACTTATTAATATTATTATCCTCAAAGAGTCAGAGACTATGCAAAGCATAATTCAAAATAAAATTTAATCATTGGATTCAAATTGCCTTGTACATGTTCTGTGTACAACCTACCTGTTACTATTTTCAGCCCCAGAAATGATGCAGATTTTCCAGAGTACAAAGAAGAAATACACCCGTACATAGAAGCGTACGAACGCGGCGAGAGTCTACAAAACTGCACCGATCTGTATCAAACATGTGTGATATCGCTAATAGATGTATTTTCTAAACTATATGCAGTACCTTAGCGAATTTAGTGGTAGCCAGTTTATGTTTAAGTAGTACAATTTAGCGGCTTTTAGCCGATCCTGCCCTACCTATTAAAATGTAAGATTGAAAGAAAACCTTTATTAAATATAGCGAAATTTTGTAAATTGTATACATTTAGTTAAATAAAATTATAATAAAAATTTTGTGATATCATATTTAACCAATTAACTTAACAGATTATTGTGTCATGTTATACCCTCGTTCGTCCGTTCCACGGCCATAATCGTATTAAACAGTATATAAGGAAAAGGAGGAAATAAATTCTCAAGTAGCAAATCATATTAAAAATCTATGATTGAACGACAAACATCTACTATAAAAGCAATTATATTTTAATTATGTTTTGCGATGATTGTATTAATATTATGTTTGTGTCAAGCCAGTGTCAAACCTGCCTTCCACCAAAGTGGACATAGACGGAGAGAAGAGTAGTTTTTTTTCCTACGGGTAGGCACTCACCTCACCCGATAGTAAGTGACGATAAGGCCGAAGGAGGAAGCGCGATTCACCCGGAATCCACAACCACTGAGGATCTGGCTATCTTATCTCTAATCTATCGGAACACAATACTATTACGTACGTAATTAACGTACGTTACGTAGCATCAGTCACCCACACCCTGCCAGTTCTTTACGACATATTGTGACAAGGACTGAGCGAATGATACCACCTGTATTGTGTTCAACAACCTTGCAGCCGTCAAAGAGAGCAAGTAAGTGGCGGGCGCGCAGGTCCATAAAAAGTTGGCTGGCGCTGTCTACGGCAAACACAGAAACTACAGTGCAACAGCGTATCAAGCGCCATCTATCTATAAGACAAGAATTAGTGAGACATTTGTACAGATTTCATTTATAGTTAAGTCCCCTTGTCTGTGCCACTGCCAACTGGCGTTAACTAAACAACACATAAGTATCTTTAGAGATTTATTTATTATTCAAACGAGCAGTTTTATGTTTTTTATACCACTAGTATGTCAATCATTAATAAGCAACGCCTTATAGTTACAGTTACAGGACTGTTGTAATACCAGATATCACTCACCCATTGCCTACCCTGGTCTTAAAACAACAGCTGCAAGGACATAGTGTTTTGTGGGCTGTTTTGTGGACTGTCACCGTCACGTCACTACAGCTGGAGTCTTTCGCCGCCGTTGTTAGAAGTTGTTGCTACTTCCTGTGGATAACCTGCATGTGTATTCTTCCTTTTCTGTCTTTCTTTACTAAATACAATTAAAATTACAAAAAAAATATCGGGAGAAGCATCCTGCGATTAGCGCAGATGCGAGAAATCGTGTTTCAATCCACATAGCCCCGTTATACCATCGACGTGAACCCATAAAGCTTTCGTTTTACGGATGGTTTAACACTGACCATTATAAATGTGTAAGTAGAGAATTAATAATATCATTCATACATCCCCTCTCCTTATTGACTGACGACCTCTTTGGTGGACTAGTTTGTACACCGGTTTTCATGGTGCCGCCATCTCTGAGGTCCCGGGTTCGATCCCCGGTCGGGTTAATTTAGAAATTAATGTTTTTCTAAATTGTCTCGGGTCTGGGTGTTTTCTATGTATATTACGTATGTATTTAAGTATTTTAAGTATGTTTATCCGTTGTCTAGTAACCATTTAACGAGTTTCTTCAAAGCTTCTCTTGGGCTAGATAATTGGTGTGATTGTAGGAAAGTTTAAAGTTTATTCACTAAGTTTTATTTGTACTGGCACCTCGAGACCAACCGTTAGGTTATGCAAGAAGGGCCAGACGTCCCTGCGCCAGTAAACTACTCGCGTAGGAGACCATCTGCGTTAGGTCTTGACGCCAAATCAGTGCCCGCCGAAGCGCGCTCTTCATTCGGTACTCATAAGACTAGTGTCTCGGGAGAGTTTCCCCGGGAACACGTGTAGTTCACTGCCTATAGTACAGATAGGTAACCGGAGCTGTCAAGCACGCTCACTTCTCGTAGCACGAAGGGCACAACTCGCCGTTGCCACTGCTCGGGTCGTCGTCTCTAAAGTCAACTTCCAAGTGTCCACCTTGGTCGCGGAGTAGTAAGCACACCCACTTCTAGGAACCCATCCGGGCGCCTAGCCAGTTCCCACATCCTACGCGGCTAGCTCATAATCTGGCTCAATATCATACATACAGTTCGATTCGATTCAACTAGGATGGCAGTTGTGAATTTAGCTGCGAGTACGTGAACGTACATCGCGTGACCGAGCGGCGGGAGAGCCACCGCGGGTTGCGGTCTACTAGCGGGCGGAGGTGCATCGCCCTCCCCGCGCTGTAACGCCCCGCTGTCACCTAAAATTCGCAACTGCGACGCGACTTGTGACTAACTTCACGAACGCCATTCTATTTGAATCGGACTGTTCCTACATATATTCACGACTATTATCCGCATACATAGACTAAGCATTGAGGACCGCAGATGCAGTCCACAACTATAGGGGGTTAGGGGATAGCCCATAGCCGCTTTTTGCTGTTAGATGTTTGTGTAGTCTTTATTCCGTTAGTGGCGTTTTACGACAGCGAAGAGAAGATAGGGGTTGGTAGTTTCTTTAAGTAAGGCGCTATACCACACGGCTGTAATTTTACAGGCTCTATAGCTCTTTTTTTTGAACAGGACGGATTTAACCGTGTCGCGAAGCGGTGAAAGAATACTACCAGCCCCTCTCTTCCCTTGGGTGTCGTAAAAGGCGACTAACGGACTAAAGACTGCACATACATGCATCTGCATAGAGCGACGATGGGCTCACCACCTGTCACGCTGAGCACATGTGCAGTCGCTATTTGGTGAAAAGTGGACTATGGCAGAGGACTGCTTCTGCGGTCTGCATTGCCTAGTCTCTGACTAACTCTTCGGGGATAATAGTCGTGATTATAATGTACAAGCGGCTGCTCGCGGTTTCACCCGCGTGGTTCCCGTTCCCGTGGGAATATCGAGATAAAAAGTATTCTATGTGTTAATCCAGGTTATAAACTATCTGTATGCCGAATTTCATCCAAATCCATTCAGTAGTTTTTACGTGAAAGAGTAACAAACATCAATCCATACGTTCCCGTAGGAATATCGGGATAAGAAGTATCTTAAGTGTTAATCCAGGTTGTAAACTATTTGTATGCCGAATTTCATCCAAATTCATTTAGTAGTTTTTACGCAAAAGAGTAACAAACCAACAAATCCACCCATACTTACAAACTTTCGCGTTTATAATATTAGTAGGATGTATGTAGTACCCTTTCAACCTGAATGCAGCAATGTAAAACAGCTGCTAGGCGACAGAAACAGCCATTAGGGTGGCCGCCATCCAATCGGCTTCTGGGCAGAATCCTACCCAGCATTCATGAAAACGCGAATTTGTATAGCATTAAAGCAGCGCCCCTTGATGACAAACCAGTGGCAACTTTTTCATACATATTCTCGTTTACGTCAACAACCTAGGTAATCGAATGCTGAATAAAACACGCACTAACCGCTATGGATTTATTGCGTCACCGTACGTTTATAACACATTCACATATTAACGCTAGACTGCAGATGACACTATCAGTCACCTGATCTGTGTTTGTAGAATCGTATCACGACCTTTGATTTAAAAGCTTTAGCCTCTTTATTGTATAGAGTTACACAAAGACTCCATTAAAACATTATCCTAATTTATCGTTTATTATAAAAAAGCAACCTTAGAATCATCACAGAGATCTCAATTGATCGACGTGCTACTGCCTGAGGGAGACCTTTACAAGCCCCACTAAGAAAAGATAAGATAAATATCACAACCCAAAACTATGCAGAGTTTTCTCCCAAATATTATTAGGTCTCCAGGATGGAACTTTCGCATTCATTATTTCACAGCTTCAGTCTGTATATAGCTTAAGAAAAAGTCATTTAAACAAAAATATTTGGTGACTCGTTTCTTTGTCGCACCTCCAAAAGTTGGAATAGTCTACCAGCACACGTATTCTCTCCTACCTATGACATAGGGTCCTTCAAACGAGGCGTGAAGAGGCACTTTGTGGGCTGGCAGAGTGAGGGTGACTGATGCTACGTCTCTTACGCTGCACCAGTTGCCCTCGCGCCTGGACTTCAAATCCACTTAACATCAGGTGTAGTGGGGTCAGTTGGCGGGCTTTGTTTAAAAAAGGATAGAAAATGTAATCTTAAATCGTTTATTGAAATAATAGTCTAGTCATCAGAACCCGAAACTATGCAGAGTATTCTCCCCAATTTCTGTAAAAGTCTCTAGGATGGATCCCTCGCATTCTGGGAACATCGTTTCACAGTCAACACTCTCGTGGCGACCCAGCTGCTCAGCTGCGTGGTACTCGTTGTCTGTATGATGGGATAAGGTATCCTTGGTTGTTGAAGGCCTGTGGAAAATACGAGAGTTAAGTTGGCATTGGATTAAATGTGGATATTTTGAGAGTGGGTGGGTGCCGAGGCACTGCATTGAGATATTAAAATATGAAAACAGAACTGCGTTGTCAAAGTTTCTTGAAGGAAATTAAGCTAGCTTGTAGTTATTATGGTACAATTATATATTCTAATATTACACCCACCGTTTTTATTTTCGATTCGAAGTTGTTACTTTCACAATGTTTTAAAAGAGTTCAACTGTGTGACTGACTTTGTCTAATTAACTACGCCTTATTTGTACTTACAACATACATACTTAAAAATAATATTATATTATCTAATATTATACCCACAGTTTCTGTTTTCGATTCGAAGTTTTTACTTTCACAATGTTTTAAAAGAGTTAAAGTGTGTGAGTGACTTTGTCTTTTCAAATACGCCTTATTTGTTCAACATACATACAAATAATCACGACTGTTATCCCTGAAGGGTAAGTCAGTGTCTAGGCAATGAGGACCGCAAAAGCAGTCCTCTACCATAGTCCACTTTTCATCAAATAGCGACTGCACATGTGCTCAGCGTGACAGGTGGTGGCCCATCGCCGCTCTATGCTGTTGGTAGTATGTGCAGTCTTTAGTCCGTTAGTCGCCTTTCACGACACCCAAAGGAAGAGAGGGGGTGGTAGTATTCATTCAACGCTAAGGCCTTATTTCTGATTTGAATAAATATTTATTTATTTTTTTCGTTATTGAAACATTTTTTCTCACATAATGATGTTATTAAATGAGTTTAAAAATAGACCTGAACACATCCGCATTTAATTCGCCAACCTATTTAGGGGCAACTGACCCTAATGCACTAGACGCTACGTCAACGACCTTTGTTGGCGCAAACGTCTAGTGCAAATCTATACTTTAAATTAACCGCGTTGCGTAGCGGTAAAAGAATACTTCCACCCCCCCTTTTCCTTTGGGTGTCGTAAAGGCGACTAACGAACATACATTCAACAGCATAGAGCGGCGATGGGCTTACCACCTGTCACTCTGAGCACATGGAAAGTCGCTATTTGGGGAAATGTGGACTGTGGCAGAGGACTGCTTTTGCTGTCCTCATTGCCTAGTCTCTGACTAACCCTTCGGGGATAATAGTCGTGATTATATGTATGTATGTATACTTCAATAAACTATCGCAAGGCTCGAATGGGTGACCAAACTTAAATATGAATTAGCCACTATCGGCCCTCTCGACGTGTGATGAATTTCCAAAAATTTTGTTCATACACCTCTAATTTTTATTCACCAAAAAAAAATTTAGGGTGAGTTTCACCCATGAAACTGAACAACTTTCCTCAAGAAACTTATGTGCAAAAATGACAAAAAAAATTGTCGTCAGCTGATCGGACATTTTTGTATGGGAGGTCGAAATTATTTTGTCATTTTTGCACATAGGTTTCTTGGGGAAAGTTGTTCAGTTTGATGGATAGAACTCACCTTTATTTTTTTTTGATGAATAAAAATTAAGGGTGTATAAACCTTGCCATGACAATTGCAAACACAAAAAAAAACAGAATTAGCCAAATATATCCAACCGTTTTTAAGTGATGCGCGTACAAACATTTCGGCAATTGATTTTTATTTGCGGCCCGCCCGCGACGTCGTCTGCGTGAACACCCCGTATCGCCCCTTAATGCTGTTAGAAGTAGTTTTTAGTCCGTTAGTCGCCTTTTACGACACCCAAGGGAACAGAGGGGGTGGTAGTATTCTTTCACCGATACGCGACACGGTATGTAATGAGTAAGCTTTATGAGCGTCTCTGTGATAGTGCCCAGCCTCACATCCAGAGATATTTTTTAAATTATTTCTATACTTATTATAGATAGATGAAAATGAAAAAAAAAAAAATTAATTTTCATAAACACAATAATATTTTCTTTAATTTTCATAAACACATTTTTATTTTTATTTTATAGATGGCTTGGGTTTGTTGTTTCGAATTTTGAGATGCATAGCCTTGGAGGCCCTTGCCCGGCAGTGGCAGTGTATATAAACTGTTAATTGACATACAGTATAGACCAAAACTATGTATAATAGGGTTCACAGGAAATTAAAGTTTAGATATAAAACTACAAATAGGTGGTTTCGGTCGAGGCAGTATGAATAAAGAGCTATTTCACTTACGTGAATAATATATGACCAATTTCAGCTAGTAAACCATTTTCATGAGTGAATGGTACTTCAGCGGCTTCGCAGATTGTTCGCAGCAAGCAGGGTCGCCCTGAATAGCCGTACCTGCAGGATTTTTCAAAATTATTCCATACACCCGTTACTCTTTGCATTCGAAAATTTCTAATCCTTTGAAAGTTGGGCTCGTGAACACGTTTTCTATTGGTGAGCGCAAGTAATATTTACTATTAAAATGTGATTTTAAAAGTTTGTTTCACTACGATATTCATGACTTGGAACAAATATGAAGAATGTGTCGTACTTCATTACACATTTTGTAAAAATATATTTAATTATGTAGCAAAAAAATAATTATACTAAGTATCGAGAAAACCTTTTCAATGTATTGTAGGAACAAATATTTTATTTATTTTAAGCACTGAAAATCAAACAAGGAGCTTAAGTAAACAATTATTTATTAATTATTTTCTTTAATAGAGCATATATCACATATAGTATTTTATATAGAATTCTATTCACTGTTTATTATATGTAACTCCACCCTACAGGGGTACTGATGTCAGGATGATGATAAAATAAATATATAAGAAGTGATCTTACCTCTCAGACATGTGTTCCAGTATTTTATAGAAGTCCCATCTATTCATCCTTTGCGGCTCCTGTTCCTCTTGATAGTTTTGGTCTATTTTCTCTTGCCTCTCTATTGCTTCTTGCAACGGCAGCTCAGTATTAACTCCTGTTATATCAACGTCATTGATAGCTCCACCTTCTGCAAATGCCAGAGATCTTCTTCTTCTTCGGTTCTCATTAAATGTTATATCGACTAACGTATCATTGTCTTCCCTGTCTTCTTCAATAAAATTTCCGTCATCCCCTAATTTTCTAGAGTCGTCTTCATCTATCTGATTTTCTAAGTTGTCAACGTCTGGATCGGCCGCCATGTCTCGACTAGCAATGGTGTTGGCAAAACCGTATATTCTACTAGTATATTCTGTGCTGTTAGTTGGTAAGTCATATTGGAACTTTATAACCGTGCCGACGGTAACCGAAGCTTCTTTCAAATCAACTGGAATGCCCAAACCTAAAATAAACTGCAAACAAAATACATTATTGCCATCTATAGACATTTCGTTTCTCGGAAGACACTCAAGGTGGACTTCGTCTAAATCTCCTGTGACGAAAATCGGAGCAATGCCGTCCGATCTTAAAATTCCGTCGTATTTCAGCAGTAACTGAAGGATAAGTTTTTACTTTACAGTCGGGAAATAAATCTTGCCTTTTGCATCATTCATATGCTCTGAATTTAAAATGAATTTTCGAAATAACAGTAAACAATTTTAGACATATTGGATACATTGTTCTAAATATTTATGTAATAAACAAAAAGTTTACAACTCTTCTCTACAAAGTTACACGTAGGTATACGAGAATCATTCTGATTGTAATTAAGTTAAAGTTGTGAAAGCGTTCTGAGAACTTCTAAAGCATCCAAACTAAACTCATTGATTTAAATTCCAATTAGTAACGTTATACCTCTCTTAGATATGTCTGAGCTTACACAAAAAGGGCGAAACGTACAGAAAATCTTTCACTGTGCTCCAAAAGGCCGGCTGAAGCGAACAACTTAATTGCATTTAAATTCTCGAACAAAAAAATACGGTGCTTCGTTAAGCTGAATCCGGAGTGCAAAGAAAACATCATTTACTTAAGTTAAATCAGCTGGGTTAGGTAAATTTGCATGGATTCCTTGTATTATTAGTAAGAGAGTACATACCTGAGCGCGGGCAGGCCCTCCGTCAGGATAGACCAGGTACCTTTTGTGTCTCGAGACGGCGGCAACTGTTATAAGTAAATCGAGTAAAATTAACGTTACAAATAAAGCTTGATTTTTGCGCTGGCCCGTAACGCGAGGCATGGCGTCGTCGAACGAATACAGTACGAGATAAAATGTTGAATGTTTGCGCAGCGCTTACGGCAGTTTCTGTCTAATGAACCGTTATGTTTTGCCAGTGATTTGGGATGTACCGAACGGCCCAGATGCTTGTGCTCACTGGCGTATACATAACTAGTTGTGTATACATATGCTGAGTGAGCTGTAAGTGTTTCAGCTACTAAATACAGACCTATGGCAGCACTGGCGTAGATGACACCCTCAATTGAAGTTTTCAAATGTCGACGGAATATCAATATGGGACATTGGAATGCACAGTGCGGCGTTATAACAGACTGGTAAATGATTCACACTGCGATTTCCCCCTCGACGTTGGGCAATAAAAAATATCATTTACCTCTGAATTGTGGCCGAAAGCAGCAATGAATATCAATGTGATTTTATTTTATCAATTACGTGGCCACCGGGAAGTCGGTCAATATTCCGTTAATAAAACATTCTTATTATAACAAAGACATTACCTTTTACTTGTGACTGTGTGAATATCTATTTTGATATGAACATGTATTTAATTATAATATATTTATATTATAAGTAAGTATAGTTAGAGAAGCCGCTACAGTAATATTATTTCAATGAAAATAAAGATTAATTTAAAACAATTTTATTACTGAAATGCTTAGTTATCTTTTTTGTTAGCCATTGATGACATACCTAACTATTCATCTAAATAACTTAACCAAATAATTATGTACCTACCTATATCGAAAGTAAATTTATCTATGGGAAACTTTAATAAATCGTGGACTACCAAAATCACAATTGGGACAGACTCCTGTCTGTCGGAATTGTTGATTTTCTTCGTTATTTCCGCTTACTAACCTTCTAAATGCCAACAAAAATGATCCTTACTACCAAGTACCTAATAATTGCCTGCAACGTAATAAATGAACATAATTAGCTTCCATAATGAGAAAGTTTACATGAAAAGCATATCAAAGGGAGAACAGTAAAACAAAAAGATATTACGAAACGCTCAAGGGCGCACGCCGCGCCCGCCACGTAACTAAATACGAAATTAACAAGCCCGGCGAAAAGTATCCGCACAACATATTGGCTCAGCGCTAGCAACCGCAGAATCCCATTTTATCCGTTCATTTCAATAAATTGGCTCGAGAACGGGAAACAGAGAGCGCCTTTGATGCGGTGCGGTGCTTGGTTGCATTACTAGAAACCTGGATGTGGCAATCGCCGCGCTATGTTTAGATTTTAAGCACGAGTGTGGAACAGCGATATATACACTATGTTCCCCTCATCTGCGGAGTCGACTCGGCACCTTGCTTTAGTGTGGCTTTGACATTCGCGCGTGCGGAGCGGCGAAAATAATTCTTTATATCTTTTCAAAGTGTACACCTAGACGTTTACTACAATTTAGTTTAAAGTAAGTAAAATTAATTGTTATTCAAGTCATTATTATGTAGATAAATCGTATTATTAGAATAAAAAATTCATTTTTCGAATTATTATTATTGACAATCTATTTGGGACGCCATGCGCCATCTTGATACACACTACGTTGTCTTTGACCGATCTGGCGCTGCGGCGCTGCGATGTCTGTCTGTTGATTAGACGACATAAATGTTTAAGCGCTGCAGCGGCTGCAGCGAACTTTAGGTCTCTCATTCCAGAATTTAAACAAATGGTTTGTATGAACGTTCTCGTCTATACTTCTAGGTCAATGGTGTGGAAATATTTTGTATGTAAGGCTTTTTACCCATCAATTGGCTACTTGACAGTTTTCGAAAAAGTATTTAAAAAGTTACAAACGCTTATTTTATAACCCGTACAATATTTTCTTTCTCGAAAAAACCTTTACTTAACAGAAAAAAAAACCATATTTTTCTTTATTGATTTCAAGTTTCGTGCGAAAACGGTTGGTCACGTGACATTTTGCTCTGTGACGTCACATTTCAATAAATATAGAAACTTATCTTGAAACCTTACAGATAGTTTTTGATAATTTTGTGAAATGTGACGTCACATGATGCTCAATCATGGCCGCCCCTTGCCGCCCGTGTTTCGGGTCTTGTAATCCACAGATAAAAAATCGCAAATTTATTTTGTAAAAATAAAATATTTACAAATTATCTTAATAAAAAAAACTATTTGATAATTATCGTTATGTCATAAACTACCATTTCCGACATATTTCATATTTTATTGTTACAACTGTCAAATAGCCAATTATAGCGATGACTTGATTTCAATGATGTAGGCCTTTGCCCTGCAGTGGGACCATAAACAGGCTCTACTTTACTTCATACATACATACAGGGTTACTTTTGGACTCCCCGCCAAATTATTTTTTTACGTGATCCTATGGCAGCAGCACAATCAAATAATAAAATAAAAAAACATTATTTTTTTTACATTTTTGTCTTAACTTTTTCTTAAAAAAAATTAAAATTATTTTCACTCGACCTTTATTTAACAGAAAAAAAAACCATATTTTTCTTTATTGATTTCAAGTTTCGTGCGAAAACGGTTGGTCACGCGACATTTTGCTCTGTGACGTCATATTTCAATTAATATAGAAACTTATCTTGAAACCTTACAGATAGTTTTTGATAATTTTGTGAAATGTGACGTCACATGATGCTCAATCATGGCCGCCTCTTGCCGCCCGTGTTTCGGGTCTTGTAATCCACAGATAAAAAATCGCAAATTTATTTTGTAAAAATAAAATATTTACAAATTATCTTAATAAAAAAAACTATTTGATAATTATCGTTATGTCATAAACTACCATTTCCGACATATTTCATATTGTATTGTTACAACTGTCAAATAGCCAATTATAGCGATGACTTGATTTCAATGATGTAGGCCTTTGCCCTGCAGTGGGACCATAAACAGGCTCTACTTTACTTCATACATACATACAGGGTTACTTTTGGACTCCCCGCCAAATTATTTTTTTACGTGATCCTATGGCAGCAGCACAATCAAATAATAAAATAAAAAAACATTATTTTTTTTACATTTTTGTCTTAACTTTTTCTTAAAAAAAATTAAAATTATTTTCACCTCGTGCGCGGCCTATCGCGGTTAACAAAGCGCATGTGTGTAACCGCTATTATTCACCCTGTGCAGCGGGCCGTCGCTTTAAAAGGGTGTTACCAGACCAATCGATCGATCGTCGATCGACGGCATCGATCAACGTCGATCGAAGTCTGGTCTGGTAGCTTTAATCGATCGACGGATACCGTTTGACTAACCAATCGATCGACGACGGGCGGTCGACGTTGATCGATAGGTGTGGTAGCTTTAATCGATCGACAGATACCGTTCGTCTAACCCATCGATCGACGGTCGGTCGACGTTGATCGATTAACCCTGGCTAAATTCCATCAGTTTCTTTCGACATGTATTCAGAAAAGGACTTGTTGTTCTTGGTCAGTACGATGTTGCTCTTACTATTATTACGGAGACGCAAACGCAGAAAAATCTGGATGCGGTCGTTTTTTAAAGCCAACGATCGCTTATTTTATCCAAACGACATTTTAAGCAGCGGTTTTTTTTGCGTAGCAATTAAAAAAAAAGACAAAAGGGAAATTAAAATAAACAACTTTGACAAAAATAGTAAAGATAAATGTGTGTGTGCGCGCGTTTGTGTTTGTGTGTGTTTGAGTGTGTGTGGGGGTGCGTGTGTGTAATGTGAGTTTTGAAATACTCAAAAGTTTAAAAAGATTCATGCCAGAGTAATACATATTGTCATAGTTAAATATTTAAATCATAATAAATAATATTCATTATTATACACATTATCAAATATACTAATAAAACTCCAACAACAACCAACACAACTCACTATAATAAACATATTTTTAGTTTGTAGTTTCAGTCTTTTGCGTTGAATCCTGTTTAAATATTATGTGTGTTTATATATCCGGAATTAGTTAATTTTCAGTATCTGTATAACTAATCGATTTTAGCCAGACCATTACAGCTTTCTTACAGTTATAATGATTTAATGGGTAAATATTTAGTTTTTTATTAAGTTTGTTATATAGGTGGGTAACTTGAACGTAATATTGTTTAGCAGCAAAGGATGTTTTGACTGGTTTAATGCGGTAAACTATATCCTTTCTTCTTCTATTTATTATATTTTTATCATAATCTGTAGATTTGAGCTTTTTAAGTATAGAATGTAGTATATAAAGTTTTCTAACGGACAGAAGATCTCCATATGTATAAAGTCAATTTGTAGGAGATCTGTATGGTAGAAAGTACATCACCTTGAGCAACGCTCTTTGAGTTCTTTCTATTTCCAGAAATTTTGTTTTGTTAGCCCCACCCCAAACAGGAATACAGTAAGTTAGTACGGATTGAGCCAGAGAAACATATATTTTATTTAACAACTCTCTGTTCACAACATGCCTCAACTTTTTGAAAATCCACACAAGCTTTCTAATTCTACCCATAATCATTTCAATATGTAAATGCCAGGAGAGGCGTTGATCAACTATGACTCCCAGATATTTCGTTGAATTAACTTTATCAATCAATTGGCAAGAACATGTTAAGTTATTGGGGTTTTCGCAGCGATTGTCATGAATTTCGATGTTATTTTTTTTATTAGATAACAGAAAACTAGCTTCATTGAAAAACATCTTGGGGGGGGGGGCGTTAAGGGGGGGGGGGATGGAGGGGGTACGGTAATGGTAACTTAGTAGAATATTTGTTATTTTTTCCTAAAAATAACCTAAAATAACCTCAAAATAAAAATATCTTGCAAACTATGCACTTTCGCACTTTGGCTCCCCCTCCCCCTCCCCTTCCTCCCTTTTTTGGTGTTGTTTAATCTAAAGTGCGTCCCAAGGTGTTTGGGGGGAATATCATTAAGCATTTAAACGTTCATATTATCATCACTCATTATCATCAACTTTAAGCATAATCAATGAACTCTATTATTACGACTAGTATCCGTGGGCACGAAATAAATTTACTAACTGATACGAAACACGAAATAAATTTAATAAATGATCTAACACCCAATCCATTCTACCGGTCGATTGTCGATCGACATCGATCGATTGGTCTGGTAGAAACTATCGATCGACGTCGACTAATCCATTTTACCATTGATCGATGTCGTCGATCGACGATCGATCGATAGGTCTTGTAGACACTATCGATCGACGTCGACTAATCCATTCTACCATCGATCGATGCCGTCGATCGACGATAGATCGATTGGTCTGGTAACACCCTAACCGCGAGGGTGAGAGCACGCACCTAGAACTATCCTACTAATATTATAAACGCGAATGTTTGTAAGAATGGATATTTGTTACTCTTTCACGTAAAAACTACTAAATGGATTTAAATGAAATTCGGCTTACAGATAGTGTATAACCTGGATTAACACATAGGATACTTTTTATCCCGATATGCCTACGGGAACGGGAACCACGCGGGTGAAACCGCGAGCGGCCGCTTGAATATATAAAAAGCAGGCAAAAAATTGTAATAAAAAAGAAAACATTCATTATTTTTACGTCAAATATTTTAATAATTTTTTTTTTATACCATTTTTACTTTTGGCGGGTATAATCACGACTATAATCCCCCAAGGGTTAGTCAGAGACTAGGCAATGAGGACAGCCAAAGCAGTGATCTACCATGGTTCACTTTACACCGAATAGCACCTGCACATGGTGCTCAGCGTGACAGTTAGTGAGCACATCGCCACTACATGTTTTTGGATGTAGTTGTAGTCTTTAGTCCGTGAATCGCCTTTTACGACACCCAAGGGAAGAGAGGGGATGGTAGTATTCTTTCACCGCCACGCGACACAGTTAGTGTGTGTAACTACGTGTAGGTACTATTTTGTACGTAAGGCTTTTTCCTCTCATCTTTACTTTCATTGTAGCGATGAATAAAATTCTAACGACATTTAAGACAATCGCTACGCTGCGCTTCGCGATTGTCTTAAATGTCTATCCTATCACGTGACCTACAGGTTTTGCGAGCGGTTGGCATTTTGCGAAGTTGGCATTATGAGATGAGACTGACTTGATTGCAATGGCTGAGGCCTTTACTCTGCCATGGGACCGTACCTTTATAGGCGTTACTATCACCTTAACGAATTTCTGACCAACAAGTGATTTATAAATTATTTTGTATTTCATTAATTTTATAGTTATAATTTTTTGACAATGGGTTTTTCTTTATAATATTTTAATTTAATTTTCTAATGCTTGTTTTTTTGTTATTTGTTTTTTATTGATTTAATTTGATTCATTTTAATTTTTAATTTTTTGTATGCCTTGAAGGCGAGAACATGTTATGACATAAATAATTATAAACAACTGCACCACGTGTATACTGATGTTTTAAACAAATAAAAATATCTTTATCTTTAAAAAATAGTGACTAATATCACTATCAGCAAATACAAGTCTTAACGCTGGGCACAGGCATTCCCACATCGGAAACAACACTTGGAGAGGTTGGCCACCAACACCTGTACTTACCCGTAATTCTACCGATGGTCCTACTGGTAGTACCACGGGATTTTTTTTGCCCGTAGTACTACTGTCCTGTCTGGTAATACCTACCACGGGAGATTTTTCATTACCCGTGGTACTACTTATCAATTTAATATTCCCTAAAAAACGTATTTCAAGTGTTACGTTGTAAATTCAGGGCCCTGTCTGCCTTTACTAATCTACAAAAGAAGTTCGCAATGGTTGAATAGTACTTACCTGAAATCATTGCTTTAGAATGATCAAATGTCCAAAAACATTAGTCCGTGTAGCTTGTTTGAATTAAATCCATTTTTCTTCACATTAAAGACATGGAGCCTTGGCTGACACATTACAAGACACACTTTTCTTGCATTTTCAACTAAAACATATTTCTAAATCAGTTTTAGCAAGACTTTGCGTTAGATTTGAAGAAAAGTTCCTTTGTTTACGTTTTGTATTAGACATAACCCCATAGACAAAATGACAGCCACCGTAGCGACGCCTAGCGGTAGCGGGGCGAAGTAGCTGTCAGCTTTTAATTTCACATAAAAGATTCAATTAAAAAAAAATAGCCGAAACAGTTCTAATAATAAATTACATGATAAATTAATATGTATAATAATTACTTTAAATAATTAAATTTAATTCAAGCAAATCCGGAAATAGAACTATTTTTTCTATAAGGACTTTTATCTAGAACATTCGAACGGGAGAAATATTTTTTATATGGAGTAAAATCGAGTGTTGTAGAACCTTTTTTTTGTTTTTTGTTTTCCTTTGGTTTTTGTTTCTCTATTTTTCGTGATATACTTTCACAGCTAACTAGTACTTACCTACATATTTGAAAAAGGTTCTACATTCGATTTTTCAAGCATATGCATACCTCGAAATACGTTTGTAGGGAATATTAAATTGATAAGTAGTAACATCGGTAGTACCACGGGTAATTACAGCCCAACCTGTACTAACCCGTGGTACTTACTACCGATGGTCCTACACACCGTAGCTCAATGCAAGTTGGTGGTGACTACATCACTATTTCGGTCAATATCGGATAAAAAACCGTATTAGAGCACAGATTTGACAGATAACCGTGTTGCGAGAGTATAAAGAATACGATTTGGTCGATAGGTGCCTCTAACGCGTTTTGCATCGGTAGGATTTTTTCCCTGATCGCCTTTTGCCACGATCGTGTTTTGTCACGTGTGCTTTATGTTTGATCGTATATTTTCCTATGGGTAATTTGCCTTACAGCATGTTGTCTGAATCGCTTTTTGGCCTATAAATAATTTGCCTAACAGCTTAATGTCTTTATGCTTTTTGCCCTATTGTAAATTGACAGATTGCATACTGTGATTGACAGTGTCAATTACAATGACATGATAAATGCATGAACATGAAGTACTAGCGACCCGCCCCGGCTTCGCACGGGTTACTACCCGTACCCGTACCAGAACCTAAACAAATTTTTGCCTATAACCTTTCTCGATAAATGGGCTATCTAACACTGCAAGAATTTTTTAAATCGGACCAGTAGTTCCTGAGATTAGCGCGTTCAAGCAAACCAACTCTTCAGCTCTATAATATTAAGTATAGAAGATGAATGTAATCATGAATATGTTACGTTGGAACTCTTTAGATAAGCAATAAGAAGTCTTTATTGAACAGTATATTACTCTTATGAGTATAAATGTGTCATAATTGAGAACTACAACGATTTTAAAATGTCTGTTTAAAGGTTGAATGCGATGAAAAAAAAACTGAGATGAAAAAATATGCGTTTATGACTAATTGCAATAAGAAAAAGTTAGATTTAAAAAAAATAGTTTATGACTAAATGCGGCTAGAAAAACTGAGATTATGAAATAGGAGACTAAGGTAAAAATCGATTATACATAAAGCACACGTGACAAAACACGATCGTGGCAAAATGCGATTAGGGAAAAAATCCTACCAATGCAAAATGCGTTCGAGGCACCCATCGACCAAATCAAGAATACTACCACCCCCTCTCTTCTTCTTCCCGGCGAAAGAAAGGCGACTAACGGACTAAACACTGCACATACCTACATCCAACAGCATAGAACAGCGATGGGCTAACCGCCTGTCACGCTGAGCACATGTGCAGTCGCTATTTGGTGAAAAGTGGACTATGGGACCCTTCGGGGATAAAAGTCGTGTTTGTATGTGTATATGTATTATGTTAAAACTTTTCCATAAATGTCTTACTTCTATTTATTTTATTTTTTATTTTATTTATTCAGGAAACAACAGCATATAATATACAAACTTAATTGTAAAATTTATGTTAGCACATTAGCCTAACAGTTTCCACTATTAGTTAACTCAGATACAATTTCTGTTGAGTAACAAAGATGCAATCTAGTAAACGAAAGCAAAAACAAATTTAAAATGATTTGTACTTACATAAGATTTAATACATAATATAGGTATTTATATATATTTATTATAATTATATATATATACCTATATTATGTATTATGTATGTATATAATTTTATATTTAGGCATAACAAAACCAAAGAAAACCTAAATTGATAAACAGTTATTATTACTCACAATCTAAATTAAAATATCTATACAAGTGTTATAATTAAATTTTCATTGAATTTTTCGTGTTTTGACACAATCCAAATTAGAAATGTAGGTAAGAAGTGTATTAGAATTTGTAATCTGTTATAATTAGATAAGGATCATGTTCGAATGAAGGGATACAAACGAAATGATTGCCTTCTAAATTCTAAACTCGAAGAGTAATTAACCAAATTTTTACGTTTTGAAACACGATTCCTGACTAAGAGTGATTCAGGTTTTGCGTTGCGGCGTGAAAGACTTTTGTTCGTAATTATCTTATAATAAGGTTTCTACATAGAAATGTCTTAAAACTCTGTTATTTCCGTGTCTTATTTTATTGCATTTTTTATACTACAAGTTTCGTGTCATGTGTCACTAAATATACAGCCTGCTAAAGTTCGGTTAACTTCCGAAAATGTAACAAATTTTGAATTGTGCCGCTATAAACTATTATGTTGTCTATAATGTTAATATTTGCTTAGCTTTATATTTATATATCTTAAACATCGAATAACATTACGACAAAGTTCTAATTCTGGTCATAATACTCATTACAAACACTTCCAACTCACCAAGTCCCACTAACCGCGGCGTGGCGTGGTCCTAACTCCTACCAAATACTTGGTCGGCCAATTAACACCAGCTCGGTCAAATACCGCCCTTCGGCGAACATTTCGTGACACTACAAACAGCAACGTCACGGAAATGTGACTAGCGCACTGTATATGGATGATGTTTTAGTATATAAGCGACATCTGTACAGGCACATGGGAAGGCGACGTTCCGACAAATTTCTTTGGTAAATACTGTGTCGTCAAACGTTCGTTAAGCAAGCCCGTACATATTTGCTTGGAGTGCTCGCCGTATGAGGTAATTTCATTGGAGTAGACTGTCTTAGTTTCGTGTAAGTCGTTCATCGAAAACATTAACATGTGGATCGTGTTGTACAGCATTATGTATGTAAAACTCTTTTGTTTTCACTTTGTTGTTGGCGTTAATTATCTTTGAATTTATTTGTAAGCTTTCGTTCAGAAATATCAGCATGTTCTCAATAACAGAGTATACTTTTAAGTTGTATTATTCTTTTTGTTTATTTTTTCTGTTTAGTTAAAAGTGTAACTTGTCTTAAGATACTTGCAAGATTATTTTCCATAATCTGAAGATATAACACGAAGTCCCTATTTAGAAGTGCATTTAATGTTATTCTCTTATTCATTTTGAAGGTCAACGCTAGTTTTAGCAGTATCAAACAGTCACAGTGAGACTCATGAAAGGCAAAAGCGGTACCTGCTGTTTACACCGGCAACACAATGGGGAGTAAGTTTGCGATACTTATTGACTTATTTTGTTTGTTATAAGAACAAACCTGCAAACACTTTTTGTTGAACTCACTCTCAAAAGCCCAGTGCCGAGAACGGAGTCATTGTTTCAAATGTCAAATTCAATTTCTGGTACAAGGGGTCTAATACATAAACCTATTATATAAAAATGAATCCCTGTTTCCCTTGGTCACGCCATCACGCGTGAAGGGCTGTACCGATTTCTCTAATTCTTTTTTGTTGTTTATTATTTTTAGGAGAAGGTTCTTATCATCATCATCATCAGCCTATAAACGTCCCACTGCTGGGCACAGGCCTCCCACGTGGACAATGCACGAGTGGATATTGGGCCATAACCCACCACGCTGGCCCAATGCGGGTTGGTGGGGAAGGTTCTTATGAAAGAAAAAATAAAATTAACACTTTTTATTAAATATTTTTTTTCTATAGTAATAGTTAAGAAAGGCCAATGTCTGTGGGGTCAGCTAGTAAATCTATATAATCTACCTCTTGATATTTTACGTCTGTAGCATCATAGAGGGCGATGAAATACGATGATTGAAGGTTAGGTGTCATTTGTTTCTGTCTATTTTTACGATCCATTGTATGACAGATAACTGTAAGATCATTTTCATAAAACCAACTTTGAAAAAAAACTTGAGAGGAATTTATAGGGTTAGTTAAAATCAAGAATTATTATGAAATATCTCAGATCCGCGTGTTGTGGTAATGTCGTCGTTCCTTATTTCCGTAACACTAGCGCTTTATTTAGCCTGGGATTATTACAATTACAATGTAACTTTGTCTTCTATTTCTATTCTATTTCTGATTTTCTATAATAACGCATTATTGTCAGGCGATCACTCGATAAATGTTAAGAATAAAAAATTATAAATAATAAAAATAAACTCTCCTACATTCACACCAATTATCTAGCCAAAGAGAAGTTTCGTTATGAAACTCGTTAAAATGGTTACTAGACAACTATAATAAACATACATAAAATACTTAAATACATACCTACTTATTATACATAGAAAACACCCAGAAGCGAGACAATTTAGAAAAACAATAATTTCTAAATTGACCCGACCGGGGATCTAACCCGGGACCTCAGAGATGGCGACACCATGAAAAACGGTATACAAACCACTCGACCAAGGAGGTCGTCAACCAAATATGTCGTAGCTATGTCGAAATTACGATGCTTTGTAAGTGAAAAAACTTCCTCATCTGCCTATTAAAGGTACTTAAACGTCTTATTGCTAGGCACTGGCCTTCCCACATGGACTGTTGTCCAGCAAATGGGGGCCATATGGGCGGGTTAGTGGGTCAAAAATGACATTATTATCTTTTGAAAATGTGAACGAGATTCATCCGTATTTTTCTTTCAATGCCGTGTAACACAGCGGCTTTAAAAGAATACTACCACCCCCCTCTTCCCTTGGGTGTCGTAAAAGGCGACTAACGGACTAAAGACATACTTCCAACCGCATAGAGCGGCGATGGGCTCACAACCTATCACGCTGAGCACATGTGCAGTCGCTATTTGGTGAAAAGTGGACTATGGTAGAGGACTGCTTTTGCTGTCCTCATTGCCTAGTCTCTGACTAACCCTTCGGTGTTAAAAGTCGTAACTATATGTATGTTTGGATATGAAATGTTAACGAGAGTTGTCCATATTTTTTTATTTTAAATTCTCATACATTTAAGATCACATTTGGAATAGTAATGTTACTTCACATTGGGGCATCATCACAGCCATTTTTGTATGATGCAGCCCATTGGTTGAAACGCCTCAGTGATTGCGCGTGATCCAAGCGATTGTGGACCTTGCGGCTGCAAATCAGTGTACAACAAATTACTTCGCGGTATAGTCTCCAGTCTTCAATGATTGCATACATCATTTGGCTATGTCACTTGGGAAGAATGTAGCTTTCTAATTGTCAAAGAATTTTCTAAATCGGACCGGTAGTTTCGGAGCCTATACAATTCAAACAAACAAATCTTTCATCTTTATAATATTAGTATAGATTAAAAATAAATTGCCCCGAATGTTTGGATGCGCATCACATCTGAACGGCTGCATCTATTTGGCTAATCATAAATCATAAATCAATCATAAATCAAAATATCTTTATTCAGTAAGCTTAAAATAATCATTTTGAATCGTCTAAATTTGTTTTTTTTTTAAATTATTTTATTGTTGTGTTTGTATTTGTGAAGATAAAGATTATATGAAAAATTTTTTTGGAAATTCGTCCCGTGGTACGTTCATGCGGACAAACCCGCGAGCGGGCCGCTAGCAAAAAATAAAATAGCCATTACAAATCTTACAGGTGTTCGTGACTGTGTCAATACCTCTACACCCGGAGGCGACTGTCAGCGTCGCGTGGTTCTTCGAAGCAAATTACTACAACGTCGACAACGCGACGTACTTCGAACCCCTTTTGGGAGACATCCCGGTAAGTCAAGTTGGACCTTTTCACATACATTTACATCATAATCGTGTCGCGAAAGAATACTACCACCCCCTCTCTTCCCTTGGGTGTTATAAAAGGCGACTAACGGACTAAAGACTGCACGTAAATCTAACAACATAGAGCGGCGATGGGCTCACCACCTGTCACGATGAGCACATGTGCAGTCGCTATTTGGTTTAAAGTGGACCATGATAAAGGACTACTTTTGCTGTCCTCATTGCCTAGTCTCTGGACTAACCCTTCGGGGATAATAGTCGTGATTATATGTATGTATGTATCACGCCTGTTTCCCGGAGGGGTAGGCAGAGACTACTGCTTTCAAATTGATACGATCAATACACACGTCCATTGCTTCATCATCATCATCGTCATCAACCTATAACCGTCCCAACAACTTGCGTCCCAAGGCACAGGTCTTCATACAGGAAAATTATAATTCAACGCACCCGAATTATATTGTACTAGCGGCCCGCCCGCGTCTTCGTCCACGCTAACTTAGAAAAACCGTCATAGTTCAGCCATTTAAAAAAATATATCTACAAAATATAAACAAAAACCATCCTCAGTTAACGCTCTATCTTTTAGTGAAAACCGCATAAAAATCCATTGCGTAGTTTAGGAGAATAGTGCGGTGCTACAGACAGAGGTAAACGGCGACTTTATTTTATTATATGTAATGACTAATGATAATGATGATAAGTTCTGTCAATCCACCTGGCAGTCATAAAGACAGCAAAAATGTGTCTAATAGTGCTTTTTTAAAAGCAATATATCTATCTATCTTTACGCATTTCGGTTTCCCATACTTCAGGCTCCATACATTTTTGGGTATTTTCTGAAAGTGCCGCCCAACAAAAAAATATAGTACGTATTGTTAGAACTAGCCATTTGGAGTAATAGTTAATATGGCACAAAAGCTGTAGGATTGCTCTGAGCCAAGTTATACAAGTTCGATGATTCATCATTTTCATACATGTATTTATTTCTGAAAGTGATGGAACTGGGAAACATAAGATATTGCTTGAACTAATGATCTGAAGCAATTGTCATTGCAGCGCAAAAGCTGTGTGGTCATCATCTGGTCCGTTCATACAAAAAAAATTAGGAATCAATAAATGTATGAAAATGATGAATCTTCGAACTTGTATAACTTGGCTCGGAGCAATCCTACAAGTTTTGTGCCGTATTAACTATTTCTCCAAATGGCTAGTTCTAACAATACGTACCTTTTTTTTTTTGTTGGCCGGCACTTTCAGAAATGGCCCAAAAAATGATGTCTTTCCAAGTTGAAATTTTTTAAAAACCAGTAAGGCATTTTTAATGAAACTTTGCATGCTAAAGTAAAATACAAGGATCTAAATAGTTTGTTGTCATTCACAAAATTTTACTTAAGTATATTTAAGCGTTAATAAAACGCTAAAATATAAAAGCATTAATCTATAAACGCGGCTTCATCTTAACCGAATGTTCAAATATTTGTAAAAATATTTCTTTCGGATCTCAGAGGTGAAAACTTCTAAGATTTGATGAAGCAATGTTGACTAAAAACATAAGCATCAAGCACTGACAAATTTCGACGGTTGAAAGCCAGACCTCGGTAGCCAAGTGGTTAAGGCAGCCGCCCGGAATGCGGAAGGTGCGTGGTTCGATTCCCGCCTGAGGTTGTCGTCTTTTTTCAGTGTTTAAAATTTTACTTAAGTATATTTAAGCGCTAATAAAACGCTAAAATATAAAAGCATTAATCTATAAACGCAGCTTCATCTTAACCGAATGTTCAAATATTTGTAAAAATATTTCTTTCGGATCTCAGAGGTGAAAACTTCTAAGATTTGATGAAGCAATGTTGACTAAAAACATAAGCATCAAGCACTGACAAATTTCGACGGTTGAAAGCCAGACCTCGGTAGCCAAGTGGTTAAGGCAGCCGCCCGGAATGCAGAAGGTGCGTGGTTCGATTCCCGCCTGAGGTAGTCGTCTTTTTTCAGTGTTTAAAATTTTACTTAAGTATATTTAAGCGTTAATAAAACGCTAAAATATAAAAGCATTAATACGTACTATATTTTTTTGTTGGGCGGCACTTTCAGAAAATACCCAAAAATGTTTGGAGCCTGAAGTATGGGAAGCCGAAATGCGTAAAGATAGATAGATATATTGCTTTTATTAAAGCACTATTAGACACATTTTTGCTGGGATTTTTGAGTGGATTGACAGAACTTATCATCATTATCATTAGTCATTACATATTATAAAATAAAGTCGCCGTTTACCTCTGTCTGTAGCACCGCACTATTCTCCTAAACTACGCAATGGATTTTTATGCGGTTTTCACTAAAAGATAGAGCGTTAACTGAGGATGGTTTTTGTTTACATTTTGTAGATATATTTTTTTAAATGGCTGAACTATGACGGTTTTTCTAAGTTAGCGTGGACAAAGACGCGGGCGGGCCGCTAGTACAATATAATTCGGGTGCAATAACTCAGCCAATTTAACATTTTTTTTAAATGTTTTCAACAAACTATTAAGAGCCCTGTATTTAACTTTAGCATGCAACGTTTCATTAAAAATAGCTTATTGGTCTTTGAAAATGTCGACTTGGAAAATTGTATAGGAAACCGAAATGCGTAAACCCTCCTGTTACGCACACTTATTAAAAAGTGATAAAAGCTTGTCTCGCAGTATGAAATAATTCCCCAAAGGGCAGCAATCATCGCCTTTGACTAAGGCTGAGATCTATAGAGCGTACTTATACTTTACTCAGACTTATCTAGCGAGCTAAGACAAAATTGGAATATATAATCAATGCCTCGACGCTGTCTCAGCACAGGCTTATCACGGGTTAAGTCACCGAAATCGGTGACTTACGAAAAACTCAGGATATTAACCGAACGTGAATAATAGCACACTACCTTAACAGCTCTACGGCGGCGTTTCCGTGCCTTTTTAAATTTTACGGGTTATCTTTCTGACAAAACAAGATCTTATTCTGTCAAAACCAATGATATAAAACAGTTATGACTATCAATTCGAAATCAAAGCTCGTACTTAGGATGCACTGAGCCAAGTTCGCCATAAGTAAAGTCAAAGTTACTCGTAAGCACGCTCTATAAATCTCACCCTAAGTCTGTCGCCGCCATAATAAACATCTGCTTCATTCAAGCAGAATATTTGATGTTTGTGACGCATTGAAAAAATACTATGCCCAATGGAAATTTCAAATCGACGCAAATTGGAAATTTCACAAGCTCCATTTGTGACGTTTTGGTATGCAAAAAGTTTTTGTCCTTCTCGTTGCTAAAGTCGCTTCGTCGTGAAATAGAACTCTTTGAAATTGTTTGAGTGTTTAAGAGCCAATATTTAATTTTATTCGGTATTCCATTCAAACTTGAAAAATGCGATTGCAAACTTTCCATAGTGGACTTAATTAATTCACAAATAAAATATTTAGACGGGAATTAACGCGAACTACTTGTATATCTCACGCATATTTTACATATTTTAGATATTTTCACTCCTCTTGCTATTTTATTGCTAGGTGAAAAGATATTTTCACTCCTCTTGCTCAAAAAGACCGTCATTGTAGCGTTCTAGAGCGAGGCTAAAATAGCTTTTCTCGCCCTAGGGGAAAAACTTTTTTTTAAAATTTTTGTCTGTCACATGACAATGAGCCTACAAAAACGAAAAAGTATTTAGTCATAGGTAGAATAATCATGAATAAAGACTCGACTTATTACTGTTTACTTAGATCAACCACTTTTTTGAGATAAGTTATTATTAAAGTTTATGGTAAAATTAGCAATCATTTGAATCAATGGACAACACAGACCACGCCCACACAGTCCACGCTTCAGCAAGAAACAACTACACAGTCGGCACATGTGCTTAAGTGGTGAGCCTTTAGCCCGTTAGTCGCTTTTACGACACCCAAGGGAAGAGAGGGGTTGGTTGTATTATTTTGATGAGCCCATCGCCGCTCTATGCTGTAGTATGTATGTGCAGTCTTTAGTCCATTAGTCGCCTTTTACGATACCTAAGGGAAGAAAGGGGTTGGTAGTATTATTTTGATGAGTCCATCGCCGCTCTATGCTGTTGGATGTATGCGGCGCAGTCTTTAGTCCGTTAATCGCCTTTTACGATACCCAAGGGAAGAAAGGGGTTTATAGTATTATTTTGATGAGCCCATCGCCGCTCTATGCTGTAGGATGTATGTGCAGTCATTAGTCCGTTAGTCGCCTTTTACGACACCCAAGGGAAGAGATGGAAAGACTGCACATACCCACTATCCAACGGAATAGAGCGGCGATGGGCTCATCAAAATAATACTACCAACTTCTCTTCCCTTGGGTGTCGTTAAAGCAACTAACGGGTTAATTTTTAATAAGATAAACCAATTCATATTGTATTGGACTGTTTTATTTTCTCGCATTCGTAGTGAAAAGCAGAATCTAACACACGGCGCTAAAAACCCATTAAAACTCGGTTTCTATTTACTCCCTCGCTAAAGCTCGTGAGTAAAACTACCTCATTTTAGCCCCTTGTATAACAATCTACTATTATTCGATACAATACATCACAATACTTAAATTTAAAAAACAGGAATAAAATATGCTTGTACCAAACAGTCTCTGACTAAGCTTATAGGCAACGATTACAATTTGCGTCATAAATAGCATTTTAGACGTCTAGTAGAACCTACTGCACACTTAATACGAAGAAATTTCAAACAACAGAACTTGATTTAAAAGTAAACTAAAAACGCCTCGTTCGTACCCGTTTACTATCAAGTAAAAGGCGATAAAAATTAATGCTTCAACAACATAACGCAAGACCAGCCGATCATACAATAAGCACAGTTATTTGTTAAAATATTTTTTTGGATCCAATAACGTAATCTCTATGGTTTCGACATGAGCCTGCATGTGAAAGCTGTCGTTTGTCGTGGAACATGTCGTCGAAAGTAATGAATTTCTTATTTATTTCTCAGGTGAACGGACGACAGTCCCGGAGTGTTATTGACAACTCTCCAGGGAGGTTCACGAGGGCTTACATGTATTCCTTCGTCGAAGCTATGCTGCAGAAGTGAGTACGGATCGCGATGAACTTATTTTAAAAGTAGCACTAAAATTCAAAATGTTTCAGGAAAAAACGGGATTTTCACATGTTTTTGTTGTTTGTTTTGAGTCCCCGATATTTCGGCGCAGATGCATGCCACAACAAAAACATGGTATCAACCCGTTTTTTCCTAAACAGATTTTTATTGACATGAAAGTTTAAAATGTTAATACAAAAACTGTTTTGTAGAAATTGTTGAAGTTACGGCATTCAGGTGTAATACAAACATACACGCCGTGCTTCCGTTGGTCCCGGTTGTTGTCTTAAGATGACAGTCGTTAAAACCCTCCAACCCGCATTGGGCCAGCGTGGTGGGTTATGGCCCAATATCCCCACGTGCTATTGTTCACGTGGGAGGCCTGTGCCCAGCAGTGGGAAGTTTATAGGCTGATAATGATGATGATGACAAACATACCGTCTAATCATTATGTTTGTGCTGTGGAAGGCCTACTAACCGTGTCGCGTTACGGTGAAAGTAGACTACCACCCCGTCTCTCCCTTTGGGTGTCGTAAAAGGCGACTAACGGACTAAAGACTGCATATACATCCAACAGCATAGTGCGGCGATGGGCTCACTACCTGTCATACTGAGCACACGTGCAGTAGCTATTTGGTGAAATGTGGAATATGGTAAAGGACTGCTTTTGCTGTCCTCATTGCCTAGTCTCTGACTAACCCTTAGGGGATAATAGTTGTGATTATAGTGTATATGTATGTATCTAAGACCCGTTAAGTCGTTGGTCCCGGTTGTTACAATAAGATGATAGTTGTTGAAACCCACCAAGCTGTATGAGAAGAATGAGCTCTGATAAATATGTATATTATAAATAGCTTTTACATTATACATATTTATCTATATTGTAAATCTATTTATATTATCCATATAGAAAGCCTATAATTTTAATTGAATAGTGCATTATTGGACTTTGTAAAATCATATTATCTATAGTAATATTATAAAGAGGAAAGATTTGTTTGTTTGAATTTAAGCTCTGAAACTATCGAACCGATTTAAAAAATTCATTGACCATTAGAAAGCTACACTCTTCCCAAGAGACATAGGCTATATTTTATCCCGATATTTCTACGGGAACAGGTACCACGCGGGTAAAAACGCAAGGATCCGCTTATCCGCTAGTAGTTTTATAAATATGCTGTCAACTGCCGTAAAACCAGGCACAACAGAACTTCAATTTTATAATTAGTAGGTTTTTTCACAGACGAGAGGATATGAATTTACATACATAGGTACTTAAAATCAGGACTATTATCCCCGAAGGGTTAGTCAGAGACTAGGCAATAAGGACGGCAAAAGCAGTCCTCCACCATAGTCCACTTTTCACCAAATAGCGACTGCACATGTGCTAAGCGTGACAGGTGGTGAGCACATCGCATCGCCGCATTATGCTGTTGGTAGTATATGCAGTATTTAATCTGTTAGTCGCCTTTTACGACACCCACGGGAAAAGAGGACGGTAGTATTATTTCACGTTCGAATGTTATGCCCTAACTGAAGGAAACAATAACATTGAACTGATTGCACGCTATATCATAAGATTGCCCACAAACAGAATGACATATTAACCAAACGAAGGGTATTAATAACATCGGACGCCCAATAGCACTCAAAATCACGAATACACCATTCGGACCGAACGGAGCGTGCCGTTGACGATTTATGAAATTAAATTCCCTGTTCCCTGAATACTTCCACTGATTTCGAACGGATTTGATTGCAGCAAGACCGCGTTTCCGACTCCCGATTCATTTTAGTTGCGATCCGGTAAACTCCAAGTTGCAGAAAAATGTTGGACCGTTTTGTGATGCATTAGCTGGGGCCGGGGCAGAATTCACGTGGGCGTTTGATTTAGTTTTTGCGTTTTGTTAGATTAATGATGATTTTAGGGGGGTGGCGCGGTTAAAGAATACTACTCAATACTCAATATTTTTATTGCACACCATAATGTTACAAAGTTGTTATAATTTATATTAAAGGTACAGGTTCATTATGGGCCCTGTGGGGCATAGCAACTTGAAGAGGGAAGACCTTATCCAATTAATTTTCAATTAAATTTGCATAAATTCTTATTTTACCTACTTTACTTTACTTACCTTACTACCACCCCCTCAATTCCCTTAGCTGTCGTAAAAGGCGACTAACGACCTAAGACTGCACATACATCCAACAGCATAGATAGACGATGGGCTCGCTCACCACCTGTAACTCGGAGCACATGTGCAGTCGCTATTTGGTGAAAAGTGGACTATGGTAGAGGATGACCTCATTGCCTTGTCTCTCACTAACCCTTCGGGGATAATAGTCGTGATTGCATAAGTACATGTACAGTCACGAGCACCAATATGTATACACTTTGGCTCTTATTCCATTGTATTAAGAGTTACAATTGCTTACATATTTTTGCTCGTGACTGTACATGCTTATGTAGGTATGTAAGTATAATGTGTCACTCGGGTTTTTAATTTCCGTGTGAGAGTTTAACCAGCAAACTTCTAACAATGGTATCTTTCTCTCAAAGAACAGCCCCCTTACTCTCGAAACCGATCGCTATTGGATCGGATTGGTATTGCGAATTTTCGTATTTTTAAGTTACGACACAAGCGCTAATTTTGATTCATATTGAGTGAACTAAATGGCATTGAGTTTTATATTTTTTTTTATTTAATATCCACGCAATATGAATCCATATTAGCTCTGGTGTCGTAATTTAGGAGTACGAAAATTCACAATACCAATCCGATCCAATAGCGATCGGTTTCAAGAGCAAGGGGGCAGGCTCCAGCCGTTATGGTCCCAGTCCGTTTTGCCCCCGGCCGGTATGCACACACATAGAAAAGTTGTTATTCCGGTTTGCACCCGGCCGCGTTGCCCCCATAGTTTCTGTTTTTGTCATGATCTTCGAATCAATACAGATGAGTAGACAATTGTTAAAAAATAAAAGTTAAATATTCAGGAGACTGCAGTTTTCTTGACAACAGAGACAGAAATAAATAAAAATAAGGGAAATGAAAAAAAACCATTAAAAAAAACATATTTTAAATGCTCAAGGTGCAACAAAAGTCCAGTTCATAAGCATTGTGTTAGAAAGTAGAATAAAGAGTTGACTAAAGATTAGATAAGATAACCAACTACTATAGTACAATAAGAGAGAATTGCCAATTTGTTTATAAGTAAACAGACTTCATCGAATTTGGCCATAGTATAGTTTATATATAATGTAATCAACGAAAGGCAAACCTTAAAACCGGTGGATGTTAAAAACGGGTATAATACAATGAACCACTTTTTGTTTTAATCCAATCACTTTTTTAGGGTTCCGTAGCCAAATGGCAAAAAACGGAACACTTATGGATTCGTCATGTCTGTCTGTCCGTCCGTATGTCACAGCCGCTTTTTTCCGAAACTTAGTAAGGAGATGTATTCTGTGAACCGCATTAAGATTTTCACACAAAAATAGAAAAAAAACAATAAATTTTGGGGGTTCCCCATACTTAGAACTGAAACTCAAAAATTTTTTTTCATCAACCTTTACGCGTAGGTTATCTATGGATAGGTCTTTAAAAATTATATTGAGGTATCTAACATATTTTATTTCTAAACTGAATAGTTTGCGCGAGAGACACTTCCAAAGTGGTAAAGTGTGTGTCCCCCACCCCCTGTAACTTCTAAAATAAGAGAATGATAAAACTAAAAAAAAAATATGATGTACATTACCATGCAAACTTCCACTGAAAATTGGTTTGAACGAGATCTAGTACCTAAGTAGTTTTTTTTGTAATACGTCTTAGATTAATTAATTAAAAAAAATACACTAATATTAAAACATTGATCAAAGTTACAGCAAACTACAAGAACTTTTATATGAGGTTACTTGCTGCTACAGAACCCTTCATGGGCGAGTCCGACTCGTACTTGGCCGGTTTTTTGTTTATAATTTTACTAAATGTAGAATAATAATTTAACCTCTTTCTCATTAGTCGGTTAACGAGTTTAATATCATCCTTGCATCCTGTGATGCAAGTTAAAGTTCTGACAACTGATGTCAAACTTGCATCACAGGATGTTATTAAAGTCGTTAAACGACTGATGACAAAGAGATTAAGTTATTACATTAAGGGTGGATTCGACCAAACTGGAATAAGGTCTTATACCTAGATTAAACGCCAAATTTCTATAGACTAATCTCGGAGTAAGTCTTATTCCAGTTTGGTCGAATCCAGCCTAAGTAAAATTATTAACAAAAATAGTAATTGGATTAAAACAAAAAGTGGTTCATTATAATTATTATACTTACCCGTTTTTAACATCCACCGGTTTTAAGGATTGCCTTTTGTTCAAAAAGTATTCTATGTGTTAATCCAGGTTATAAACTATCTGTATGCCGAATTTCATTTAAATCCATTTAGTAGTTTTTACGTGAAAGGGTAACAAACATCCATCCACACTTACAAACATCCGCGTTTATAATATTAGTAGGATAATATTTTGAGGGTTCAATTCCCAGGTCAGAAACTTCATTGGCCCGTAATGCGTCGTACAATGCACGCGCGCTGGGGTTATTTTTTTGTGGAATAGTTACTTTGGACTAACGCTAACTTTAACCCGCGACTTTATTTACGTAGAAGGTGAAAATATTTTTAAATAATACGTACGGGAGCTATATTGGGTACTTACTCCCCTCATGACTGCCCGCCGCCGGCCGGCCTTACACATCATAAATGCGTGCGTGCGCAGTAGATAGATCATTATGTTGCTGCGATGTTTTTATAAACGCGATATCTCATATCCATTGAAATCGAATGATGTAAAGGGCATTTTTTTAAATTAAATACTTGTGATGAATAACATATTTATTTGGATAAGGATTAATATCATGTTTATAAAAACATCTTCGCAAATAATGCTTATTTAACAAATTTGGTTAGCATAAAAAAAGATAGACGTAATGCTGTCGCGGACTTTATTTTGGAACATTTAAAGGGGAACAATTCTGTCGTACATGTTTTTTTGCGAAACTTTAACCGTTTACGCAGCGAACGCAGCGGAAAAGGAAATGAAAGAAAAAACGATTTTGAAACATTCTTCATTGGTGCTCCGCACCTATTGGTCTTAGCGTGATGATATATGTATATAACCTTTTTCGATAAATGGAAACTAACACTGTAATAATTTGCAAATCGGACCAGTAGTTTCTGAGATTAGCGCGTTTAAGCAAACAAACAAACTCTTCAGCTTTATAATATTAGTATAGATATAGCAAGAAATCTTTAATGGCAATCACTTTTCAGGCATGGTTTCGCGGGCAGAGATTGTTTGCTAAGAGCTATCTGCGAGAACGCTCACACTTCGTCACTGCACAGCGGCGTGCTGGGCGACTTACTGCACTTTGTACTGACGTGAGTCGACACAATTCTTTGCTGAGATTTTCTCTAAAAAAATAAGCTTTTTAAAAATGTGGGATGGTCAAACTGTTGCAAAAGTTGCAGATTATTCTTAGTTTAAAACGACTGTAAAGAGAGAAAGAAATAAAATACGTTTATTGAATACCTATTCGTATGAAAACACAATTATATTACAATATTATAGTTAGGTACCTATGCGAATAGGTGCCTTTTTCCAAAATCCACAATGGCTCTAAATTTTTTTTGTATTATCTAAACAAGATTTATTTCTCTGTTAATATTAGGACCCTATTCAATAATAAAATTTAGTATCTTACATTCAAAGATCAACGAGAGGAATAGTTTTGACAAAAAAAAATCAGTAACTACATGTTGCAAGAATAAACATAAAATTAATTATGCAAATAGGTGCCTTATTCCAAAATCCACAATGCCTCTATTTTTTTTGTAGTACCTAAACAAGATTTATTTATCTGTTAAGGAATTGATATTCCCTAATAGACAATATTCAATAATAAAATTTACTACCGGTATCTTAGATTCAAAGATCAACGAGAGAAATAGTTTTGACGAATAAATTTCAGTACATGTTGCAATTACTACAAAACATAATTGAATCACCTTAACACAGACTTTACGTACCTACCTACATTCACAATGTTCACTAATGTTATCCCCGAAGGGTTAGTCAGAGACCAGGCAATGAGGAGTCACTCAACAAACAGTTCACTGCCACAGTCCATGATTCAACAAATGAGAACTGCACGTGTGCTCAGCGTGACAGGTGGTAAGCCCATCGCCGCTCTATGCTGTTGGATGTATGTGCAGTTTTAGTCCGGTAGTCGCCTTTTTCTAGTATTCTATTAATGAGCAGCTGCCAGAACAGCACACTAATGTAAATTAATTTATTGTAAACTAACGGCCCGCCTCCGACTGATCTTTAAATCCAAATCTTTAAATTTTTTCGTATGTTTTTTTAAAAATATATTGTATACAAACCTAGTCCTGACAATTACGAACACAACAAAAAAATAATTAGCCATATAGGTGCAGCCGTTCAGAAGTGATGCATGTACAAACATTTTGGCAATTGATTTTTATTAATATAGATAAAGATTAAAGGACTTTGAGGTTATTTAGTAATTGCTTTATAGATACTTAATTACACAACTGGCCCATCCTACAAGTGCAAGGAATAAAATGGGAGCAACACACACTAACAAAATTATCAGCTATTCCAATAAGGGTCGGTTGTGTATGGAACAGCTGATATTTTTTTCGCAATGTCAGCGTGGCTCCCATACTAATAATTATTCTTTGCACTTAATATTATGGCTCAGTTGGGGGATAATATATACAGCGTAACATGTATTTTAGGGTTCCGTACCCAAACGGTAAAAACAGGACCCTATTACTAAGACTTCGCTGTCTGTCCGACCGACTGACCGACCGACCGACCCGATATTAAAATTAGCACCAGGTAAACGGTTGAAAATATTCGCTAAATATTTAGTTTTATTTAACAATTAAATATTTTACATACATACTGTTGTTTATCTAGTCAATGGTACGGAACCCTTTGTGCGCGAGTCTGACTCGCACATGGCCGGTTTTTTGTCTTCGTAATACCTACATTAGTTACATCGAATTATCGTTTTTTCGAATTCTAAAGATTAGCTTCAACTTAAGTTCCACCACTCACCGCTAGATGGCAGTGTATCAAAGAGTACAGTTTCTGCATCGCGCAAGCAAAGTTTTTTTTTAATATTATAAGTTTAAGACCAAACCGTCCTTACTAACTTCCTTAAGAAAATTAAAATTTTAAGATTTTTGTACGGTCATTCAACGGGAACGTTTGATTTGACTTAAAAATACTTCAATTCAATTATTATTGTTGTTGATGAATAATGACATTAATGACTAAGATAAGAAGATTAAGATTGTTCATGTTTCGTATTCGTAAAAGAAAAGAACTGTGATGTGAATTGTGAATAAATGAACAGTGATGGTAATGAATGTAATTTGAAATTGTGAGGGAGGGACGTCAACCTCAAGACGAGAGGGAGGGTTTACCTTTTACCAGGGTAATATATGCTTTTACCCTGCTACTTACATTACATACATTACCAAACAAAACAATTGCTTAGATCGAATTAAGTGGGAGGGATAGAGTATACATGCTTAGGTATATTTTTAATGGTTCATATTATAATTTTCAATGTTTAAAGTAAAGTAACCTGTTACTATTAAATAAAATATTAAATACTTTTATCTGCTAGCGTGGAAAGCGTTTTTAAAATTCGAATTATTTCTATTCCATACTTTTCTATACCGCAAGATTACCAAACAAAACAATTGCTTAGATTGAATTAGGTGGGAGGGATAGAGTATAAATGCTTAGGTGTATTTTTAATGGTTTATATTATAATTTTCAATGTTTAAAGTAAAGTAACCTGTTACTATTAAATAAAATATTAAATACTTTTATCTGCTAGCGTGGAAAGAGTTTTTAAAATTCGAATTATTTCTATTCCATACTTTTCTATACCGCAAGTCCACTGAAAATGCATTAAACAACTTATTTCATGTCAGTGCGCCAGTTCTATCATACATAAGGCTTTGATTATATACATGTCTAGATAGACCCTGGCCGTAAAAAACGTAGAAAAATGTATAGGCCATTTTTGGCCTATCGCGCAATCCTGGCGGTCAGTGTCATTGTGCCGTCAAGCAGTGTTTACCTCTCGCGTTTCGGTGAAATAGTTCGCAAAATGACCGTTTGCTCAGTGAAATTTTGTCGAAACTACAAAGAAAAAACCTTTTCGAAAAGGAAAGTGACGTTCCATCTGTAAGTATCGATAAATTTTAATGAAAATTTAAAATTTAACAATAATAACGGCCATGTATGCGTAGTGTTGCTGGTATCAAAATATAGAATTCCCATTATTGGTGGCAGAATATAAAAGTAAGTTTAAATATAATAAGTATGATAAAAATACTCAGTCTTGTAAGTTAGTATTTATACATGGTCTTGTTGCAAATAAAGTAAATACATTAAATATAATTATTATTGGAACGCTTACAAAGCTTTTCTTTTTTTTACTGATGTCTGATTTATAAGAGCGTCAATGAATGTCACGGTTCCTATTCGATGCCGAATGTTTGTAAACATATAACTGTCATTTGTGCAAATGTCTAGTAGTTTCACTAGGATGGTTATTGTTTTTTTTAAAGAAAGATACAATTAGTTAGTTTTCTTGTGAATGTCTCTCAAGAAAAAGTAAAATCCTACTGCAACTAGGTATAACGGTAATCTGTTTACAAACATTCATCATCGAATTTGGCTGGAGTATAGGTTCCGTTCTAAAACATGAAAAAATATAATACCTACTGTAATATTTTATAATACTATTATTATAAATTGTTATTTAGTTATTGTGATTTTCGAAATGAATAAAAAAATTATTATGTTTGAAATAGAATGTACGTAAGTATTTAAGTAAGAAGTGTGTGTTTAAATGTATGTAAGGGATGGTAGTATGTAATATGTATGCTTCAGAGCTCAATGTCGCATCGGCAAGCACGTTCGGCTTGCGATCTTGCCCGCTAAGCAACTTTCGCAATGCCGGGTCACTGGGTAGGTGACCAAATTTAAAACATCTCGAGCTCCTCCGTGCTTCGAAAGGCACGTTAAGCCCACCAATACGCATTGGGCCAGCGTGGTGGGTTATGGCCCAATATCGCTACGTGCTATCTCCACTTGGGAAGCCTGCGCCCAGCAGTGGGACGTTTATAGGCTGATGATGATGATGACGATGTTTGAGAAAGTGCGGGTGTATGTTTGTGCCCCTTAAAGTCAATATTTCTCGTCTCATGTAAACTATTGGACACGGATATTGATGAGCAGTCATCACATTATGTAACCTTTACAACTGTTCGACCAAATAGCAAACATTTTAATTTTCAGATTTCCAACTGATCCGGTAGAAAGAAGTCGTTGTCGAAATATTTAACTATAAGGTTTCAACATAATAAGAAATTAGAGAACATGAAAAATGATGTAACATCCAAACGAAAGTTATTTAAGAAACAAATAGAAAAAGAACGCCATTAATTGTTTTGATTTTAATTTAAAATATTTAAATTTCTAATTAAATATCAATTTTGATTAAGTATTAAATGTAAATCATCCTGCCTGTTGCTTCTATTTCGTCCCTATTACAAACTTATCACACGCACGCAGGCTTCTATTAGCGCATTATTTTATTTTATACGCCCTCGCCTTCAATCATCCATTTCTTCTAAACATACCAGCTTATTTTATGCGTTATACCTACATAAACGATAGACATACCTAATTTAAAAAGTTATGTTATGTTATGAATCATTTTAAAATTGTATTGTGCTGTGCATAAATATTTTTTCCCTACTTTATCGGAAATTAGGCATTCGCTGGCAACCATTCGCGCTAGTGTCAGTCATACGCGGCTGTCACGCACACTTCAAATTCAATACAAAAACCGGGCGGATCTTAGAAGCGTTTGTACAGCGATGCTCCGTCTAGACATGTATATAGTCAAAGACATAAAGACATTTTTTTCAACGATTCGTTATCTTTGAACATGATTTAAGTGATATTATGGTTGAAAAAACCAATATAGTGAAATCAACAGTATTTGTGGTAGTGGTGATTGGTTACTACAAACTAGAGATGGGCCGACTATGGAATTTGCCGACTAGCCGACTAATCGGTTTTCGAATTGCCGATTAGTCGGCCGACTAGTCGGCAATCCCGATCATTTTAAGCTCGGTTTTCTGCGGCCTTTAATATTAGGTATGCCTTTGCTATTTTGGCATTGCCATATTTTTTTAACTAAATGATCCCGAATTTCTTAAAATGAGACCTTATTATTCCTTTTACAATATTTAATATAATAATTGAAATTTAGACATTTTGGGAAATTATAAAGGAGATGTTTAATTTGAAAAAAGACCATTATAGGTACTTACAGTTATAACAAAGTCGCGGGCGGGCCGCTAGTTTCAAAACTTCTTAAGTAAAAACTATTCATTATTGTATTTGAAGACAATCATTTCGAATAAGCTTATATCTTTAAGTATTGTGCACAAGCTGTGGGCCATTTCTCTAACAAAAAATAAACATCGCCTTTGTGTAAATTATTGGATTATTTAATTTATTTATTTATTTATTAGGCACCTACATAAAACAGATAGAAATTAGAAAATAACAAAAATGCATCACAAATTGTATAAGAGCTAAATTCCTATCTAAAACATGTGTACACAGCACGATTAATAATAAGCGTCCATAATAAAGTTTATCTAATCTAAAACTAATTATATACGAATGTACAATAACAAAAATCAAACAAATCGAATCGAAATTTATTGTGCACCGACTATAATCGGCATGGGTATTTTGCCGAGTCGTCTACTAGTAGCCGACTAAAAAAGATGCCGGATAGTCGGCTTTCCCGACAAGTCGGCCCATTGCAGTCTTTACAAAATTGTCTTTTGGTGTGGGAAATTAACTAACTATTTTTATGTTTTTGTAGTTAAATTTTGATTACCTACCTCTTAAGTATTATTTTATTTTCTGTAAGCATTTAGTTTGTTTTGTTTGTAAGCATTTGCTCTATATTTGCAATATTATCACCTCTCTTTTTACTTTATATTTTGGGCTTAGCTCCCGCTGATTACAAGCTTGTTATCTTTTAATAGCTCGAATGTGTTTCTCGGTCCTATTTGTCTATTAGGTAAGAAATATTTTATTTATTTTCTTTGTAATGACTGTTGGTACTTACCATAAATAAATAAAAAAAAAATCTCTACTACAAACACGTGTTATTTGAATTTAAACTTTGGTTACAATAAACAAATAGTGAGGTTGGTAAAATTGATCAATGGAGATTCCTTCACACTTTTACAGAGGACTGTCTGAATTTATTGTTAAAGAGACGTCAATTAAGTTTTAATGATAATTTAATGTCTTTCCTTCTCTATTTAGCACTATACATAGGAAAGTGACAGCAAGAGACGTAATTTTCATTAAATATTAATCGACGTCTCTGAGTACGGCAGTTAAACATTTTTTTTTTTAATAAAAATAAATAGAGTAGTTACCTGCCTACTTAAATAAATAAATTTTATTTTGGACACATTTTATACATCCATATATTGTTAGTATGTTATTTGTTCAAACGCCCTTTGAATATTTGGCCAGCGACTTACGCTGGCCCTCTTAAGACTAATTCAGGATTTGTGGATAGGGCTTGGATCTTAAAACATGGTGCACGAATTTGTATAAAACGAGTATTCCATTTTGTTAAAAAACTATAACTTTTAAAATAGAAGAATAAAAGAATAAGAATAAAAATAATTCATTGCTTTTTCATACAAGAAATATCAATGCAACACTTAACAATAAACAACACTGTACCTAACATATAATAGATAAAAAAAAAGAGTTACACACATTTTAAGGTGAAAGCAATTGGAGGTGGCTCAGCATATGCTTACAAGAAGATGCTCCCAGTAAGCGCTGGTTTTCAGCCACTCCCATTTCTCTTAGCTGTTAGGTGAGAATGGGTCATGAGGGCTATTCATCTACAAGTTACACAAACAAATCATCGAAACAAATTTTAAACTTTAACAAAAAACAATAACAAAAATGAGAGCTAAGTGCGTGTCACTTAAGGTGAAAATGAAATAACCTAAAATAAAATTAATAAACAAAAAAAAAAAAGGAAGGGAAATAGGCATTTTTATAGATATCTGTTTTGTTTTCAGGCCGTCAACGTCAATGGCCGAGAACAATATCGAAGATTACTACTACGAAGCTGAATACTACGGATTGGAGGAGCGTTGCCGTCAATACCACAAGCGTTGCCCGTCCAGTCCTTTAGATTTCATATCAGTGTTCATTGAAAATATAAAATAATAAAACATCATACTAAGACTTACCCCAAGCACAATGATTAGATCTACATTTTTTTATGTTTACTTACTCTTTTTTATTTCGGATGTGTGCTGACGATCAGTGTTTACGTTTTCGTTTAAATTACATTAAAATTTGTACCATGGGAGAAATGTCAGAATATGGAGATACGATTGTAGAAGTTTTAAAATAGAAGATTTCAAGACTACGATTCACATCATACCTACTTATCTAAAGTTGAAGGGCATTAGAGCATGTCAGTGGTAAGGATCGTCCTATGCCAAAAGTGGCTACTGGCAGCCCTCAATACGACAATCATCAAGTCAAGTCAGTATACGGTTATTGAAATTACGAATATTATTAGACTGATTTTAATCACAAAAAGTTGAAAAATCACAAAATAATTGACTAAACAAGTCACTATCCAGTGTTAAATTAATGTATGACGAGCTTCTGACATTCTGTTTTGCGTTTCATATCTCCAGTAATCGGAAATAAATAATTTTATTGGTCTATCGGTCATATAATATTGTAAACCCAAACTCAACTCTGTTCATATAGACGGAATCATTTAGAAGGTAAACTTTAAGTCACAATGTGGCAGTCTTATCTCAATAAAGAGATTATTTAGACACTATGACCACAGACATACGTACATCCCACAGAAATATAACGAGATATTTATGTGATACATCCCAACTTCCAAAACTATATCGTAAAAAAGTCAACCGCACGTTTCTATTTCAGCTATTGGTGGTGAGACGGATCTTCTTTCGAGTAAACGATCTCTCTACGCGATTTGGACGTGCTTCTCTCTGCTTTATATGCTGTAAATATCGTAAGATAATCATATGAATAGCCAAATAGTCTAAAGAATATAGAGTAATCATATTTATATTATATTTATACTATTATTGAGTAATTATGCGATACGAATTCGTTGAGTCTACGTTTACTCGACATGTTTATAGAGCCAAAAAGCGTTGAATGCTAATAAATCGAGAAAACTGCTTTTATTCGGCTTTTTGAAATAACAGGATCTTTCATACGAGTGTTTTTTGATCCAAAGTCGTGAGAGTAATTGCTTATAAGATCTCTTTGCTAGTTGGGATACAGGTAATCACGACTATTATCCCCGAAGGATTAGTCAGAGACTAGGCAATGCGGACCGCAAAAGCAGTCCTCTGCCATAGTCTACTTTTTACCAAATAGCGACTGCACATGTGTTCAGCGTGACAGGTGGTGAGCCTATCGCCGCACTATGCTGATGTATGTGCAGTCTTTTGTTCCTTAGTCACCTTTTACGACACCCAAGGGAAGAATGGGAGTGGTAATATCATTTCACCGCTACGCGATATGGTTAATAGTAGGTATATGAATATAATATACACCCTTAATTTCTATTCGTTTAAATGAAATTAAAGGTGAGTTCCACCCATGAAACTGAACAACTTTCCCAAGAAACCTATGTGCAAAAATGACAAAAAAATTTCAACCTCCCATACTGTTATTGTCGTCAGCTGATCGGACAGTTTTGTATGGGAGGTCGAAATTTATTTGTCATTTTTGCACAATATAGGTTTTTTGGGGAAAGTAGTTCCATTTCATGGGTGGAACTCACCCTTAATTTCTTTTAAACAAATAAAAATTAAGGGTGTAGGTATAGGTAATATGTATATACTGGATCGTCAATCCAAATGGGTCAGTCAGTAGGAAGAAATCAAAAACTATAAGAGATAGGGAAATCTGTACTTAGGAACCATGGCGTGGATTTTAGATTTAATTAAAACTGCATGATTTTTTTTTAAATCATCCCCTCATCCATATTTAATTTTCTGTAACCAATTGTATAAACTCTACAAGTTCATTCGTTGTTATTGTTGATGCTGTGAATAATAATAATAAGTCACAAGGAACACATTTTTTATGTAGTCTTGTTTAAATCCTTGAAAGAAAAACCCAAAAATAATATACTTAGGGTCGAGTTCATGAAGTACAACGTAACTAAGGATTCTAATCATTCGGTTATTTAACAATTATTTAAACAAGCCGCGTTTTTTTGTGTTCACCAGGAAATTTTAATCAGCCGTGTACCTACTAAATAAATGTTTTTGAATGAATATGTCAAAAAAGATCGAATGGTATTAACCTTAGATGAATGATTGGCCTCCAGTGAGACCAATCATTAATCTAAGGAATTACAGATTAAAACATTAAAAAAGTATACAACTTAAGCATAAAACGCCGGGTCTCCTTTAAACTTTTAACGGTCCCTTGCATACACACATGTTTATGAAATAGGTATGTGTTTGTTCGGAGACCTTTTTTAAAAGAAATAAATATCAAAATAAAAATTGTAGTGGAAGATACCCCAGTAAATTAATATTACCAGCTATTACAACCACATCGTATAACAGGAATAGTTACGTAATGGCAATTAAGGTTTTTAATCAATTAAGCGAGAATTTGAAGTGGATACCTATACCAATTACAAAAAAAACTTAAAAACTGGCTTGTAGAAAATTGCTTTTACTCTGTCAATGACATTTTTGATCATTTCATGTCAAAATAACGTTGTGACTCAAATAAAGTTAAGTATTGTTTATAGTTATCATTACCTCTTTTTAAACAAAACTTTTACATGCCAGTTTTTGTAAAATATGTTAATCCTTAGTTGTTTTAAACATCTTACGTACCTACCATGTTTTATAAAAAATAAATTTTAATTAATACACATTTAGACGGGTATTAACGCTAACTACATATTATAGGCATACTACTAGAGGATTAGATCCCGGGATCCCGAGATTCGGGATATTTGACCCCGAAAATTTCGGGATTGTATTTGACTAATCCCGAGATTTACGGGATTGTAAACAAAATAATAAAATTCGTATTAAATGATTGCGTGATACGAAACGCATTCTTCGTTTGACATTTGGCAGCCATCTTGTCTTGTCAGCTGATTTATTTAGTTTGCGCTCTCAATTAGGGAGGTTCTGTTTCTGTTTGTTTGTGTAAAAATTAGAGTTGGACTTCTACTAGAGGCTTTAATTTCGAGAAAACTTCTAAATATTTACTAACGATTTCTCTAACTTTAATCGAGCTTGAGCGCGCTTTTTCAGCGTCTGCATAATTGTGCAGTAAACTGAGAAGCAAACTTAGAGATGAAAAATTTAATGCATTACTATTTCTAAGATTTTATTTTCGCAATAGAAAGATTACAACTAGGTACCAAAACTCAAGTGTGATCTCTGTAGAGTAAGCTCATTTTTATTATAACATTGAAACGAAAAGACTTATGGAATTCGTGAATGATTGATGAATGATGACGATTATTTCACCCTCATACCGTGCTGACCATCAAGACACGTACCAAAAAGTTTGGACAATCGTTCCTTTGCCGTACTGCCCGTATGTGGAATGCGCTTTCCGCACACGTGTTTCCCTCCTCTTTCTCTCCCGGGTTATTTAAGCGGGGCGTCAAATAGTAGATTATTAACTTAAGGGATAAAGCAGTGTCGAGTGTAGCGAGGGTGTTAAAAACTTAAATCACGAGCGAAGCGAGGGTTTTAAGACGAGTCCTGAAGTGTAGCGAGGGATTTAAGTTCACCCAAGACTAATACAGCTTTATCACCGAGGAAATTACTCTACTTTTCGTACCATTTGCGAAAAAATTAACACAATAATAATATGAGATAAGCATTTATTAAAAATAATGACAATTAAAAGTAAAAGTTAACCTTCGAAACATTGGTCCAATTATTGATAGAGAGAGTTACATTTATGTTTGGTACATTTATTGTTGATGAGTTGATTTGTATTTTTTTTTATTTGATTTTTTTTTATAAAGATGTGTAATGCTTTATATACAAACTCAATGGTGTAAACACAGATGTAGTTTAGTGTAAATTTCGGTAAGTATTCCAAATTTAAATCACATTCTCACTCTAGAGGATGAATGAAATTCAGTACAATTTTCTTTCCCTGTTTTTAACAAATTAAAAATGACTTTTGTTATATTTGCTTTTTGTGGCATAGAATGTCACTTTTGGAGCAAGTGGTACGAGAAAGCATTTATGCAGGCCGCCATAGTGTGAGCATTCGGCATAGCGTGGTAGCGCTGTGATGAACGCTTTCACTTCTTGGTCTTCACTGGCTGCTTTTCATCAGGCAGAGTGAGGCCATTTTGGCGCGCCACAATAAAAAAAATCAAAGATTTATACAGGTTCATTTTCAATTCGCATATAAGAAGTATGTTTAATTTTTTTTCGATAACACAATAGTAGCGTGTCATTTAGTTTAACAATTATTATTGATCTCTGAAAACAGAATATAATATTTTTGATTTTTATAAAGAAGTTTAAGTAAAAGGGTTTTTTTAAGAGATTTACAAACATTTCATAATTTTGTCAATAAAAAGCTGATTTTCGTGTAACACAATGATTTTTATTTAATGTTCATAATCCTAGGGTTATCCCGGGATTACTGGATTGCTTATATACAATCCCGTCATCCCGGGATTGGAAAAAAGGTCCGGGATCGAATCCTCTACATACTACGCATACCTTGTACATACTACTAGTCCGCCCGTGACCACGACCGGTGCAACTCGGTCGAAACGTCGGGTATAAAAAGGTATGCGTAGTATGCCTATAATATGTAGTTAGCGTTAATCCCCGTCTAAATGTGTATTTATAATGGAACGCGAAAGTTTAAAAGTGTATAAATTTTAATTTATTTATTTCACTTTATTTCTTTCACAACTGGCCCATCCTTTTATGTGCAAGGAATAATATAGGAGCAACACTAAAAATATTTACGCGAAAAATATTTATCAGCTGTTCCATATAATAAGGTCGGATGGTATATATGCGGTATGGTATATTTGCAGTCTTGTATGGAACTGCTATATAAGGTGACTGCTAGAAACCGCAAGAAACTTCAAGGGCTGGGTCAGGTCAAGTGTTTTAAACATGTCAAAAATTACAAAAAGGAATTCGTGTAGTAGAACGTAGGTACTTAGGCCCAGCTGACGCAAACGGGTCAACGGACGGTCCGCCGGCCGTTGCCTGCGCGTTGTAAATAATTGTTATTTTTAATAGTTTTTCATTTTCTTTTTTTATGTTATTACTTTTAAATAAATTAGAAACTCAAAGACTATCCAATTAAAATTCACAAAATGAATTTTTAATTCAAAAAATGAAAAAAACTCGAATTCCTTTTTTGTCACTTTAGTCATATTTAAAACACTTGACCTGACCAGCCCTTGAAGTTTCTTGCGGTTTCTAGCAGTCATCTTATATTTATTTCGCAATTTCAGTGTTGCTTCCATACCAATAATTATTTATGGCAGTTGGAGGATAATTTACATAGCGTAACAGTTTAGTATTTTTTGTTTTCGAAATACATTAGTGTCATAAATCTAATTATGTACTTACCTATATCGTTTTCATAAGTTTGGTTCTTATTTTAGTTACACTACTCACCGCTAGATGGCAGTGTACCAAAGTGTACAATTTCAGCATCGCACAAGCACAATTTTTAAAAATATTATAAGTTCAAGACTAAATTTTTGGGGGTTAAGTTGCTCGCGTCCGTAGGTTTACCCTTGAGACCCTACACGTGACCCCTGGGTGGTAGAGCCACGCTGCGTTGCAGCACGCATTGGGTCGGCTCGCCAGGCGTAATACCACCCCCTCACGAATTTTCCGCGTGAAACAATGGCCCTCTGTGCTGTTGTGTTTCGTCCGGCGAGTGAGGGTTCCGGAGACCCCTCCCCCCCCCCCCCCTCACAATTGATATGGCAGCGAACTGTAATCTAGATTTACCCCAGGGGGGTACCGACACATCCAGTGTCGGAGAATCCCCCCCTGAGCGTTCTCGCTCAGGCTGCCCTACGTATTCTGGGGAGGGCAAAAGTTCGGTCGTGCCAGGGCATGCTGCAGGCAGGAGAAAGGCGGGACAATTGGCACCCCCTCCTACGCTTCGCGTGGACTTCTGCAATATCAGGGGAATCCACTCTAACTTGAGCGCCGTCCATTACCACCTCGAGACGGCGAAACCGGCCTTGCTCTTCCTCACCGAGACGCAGATATCCCCCCCTCCTGACATCTCGTACTTGCGCTACCCGGGATACAACCTGGAACATGCATTTGTGCCACGAGCCGGTGTTTGTGCCTATGTCAGGGAGGATATGTGCGTTCGTCGCCTTATCAATCTTGAAGATAGGGACCTCTCCATCTTATGGCTGCACGTCGACTGCGGACGTCATCCTCGCGTCTACGCGTGCCTGTATAGGTCCCACAGCGGTAACATCGGAACTGACCAACTCATCGAGACCGTCCAAACAGCGACAGACTCCCTTCTCCAACGGATCCCCTCGGCCGAGATTGTGGTATTGGGAGACTTCAATGCCCACCACGTCGAATGGCTTGGTTCACGCACAACTGACCACGCGGGTAGAGCCGTTCATGACTTCGCTTTAGCCTACAGTCTGTCCCAATTGGTAACCGAGCCAACACGGGTTCCAGATGTGGAGGGCCATGCACCTTCTTTATTGGACCTTCTGCTGACCTCGCACCCAGACGGCTATCAAGTTTCTGTTGATGCACCACTAGGCTCATCAGACCACTGTCTGATTCGCAGCACTGTGCCTCTCACAGAAACTTCAAAACCGCAACCAGCGGCTAGCCGTCGAGTCTGGCATTATAGGTCGGCGGACTGGGATGGGATGCGAAGCTTCTTTGCGTCCTACCCGTGGTGGCGAGTTTGCTTCTCGCTGGATGATCCTGATGTCGCCGCTGACTCTGTCGTTGATGTGATACTGCAGCGAATGGAACTTTTCATTCCAAACTCTGTGGTTCCCATTGGCGGCAAGTCCCAACCATGGTTTGGTCGTTGCTGCAAAATGGCGTCTCGCCAAAAGCGACAGCATTACCAAGCCTGGGCTAATGCGGTGTCATCAAAGGATCCAAACACCAGTGCGCTCAGAAAGAAGTACAACTTTGTCGCCAGATCCTTTAAGAAGGACATTGCCAAGGCGAAGTCATCATTCATAGGTAGAATTGGCGAGAGGCTAGTGCGTCTTCCTTCGGGGACGCGTGCGTTCTGGTCTCTCGCCAAAGCTATCTTAGGGAATTTTTGTCAGCCGTCCCTACCACCATTGCACAAGACCGATGACTGCCTGGCCTATACTGCAAAGGAGAAAGCCGATCTCTTGGGCTCTCTTTTCGCATCAAACTCGACCTTGGACGATGGGGAAAACTCTCCACCAACCATACCGCATTGCGCTTGTACAATGCCAAACGTTCAGTTCCTGCAAAGGTCAGTTCGTAAGGCTCTTTTTTCCCTTGATATCCATAAGGCGAGTGGGCCAGATGCAGTTCCACCCATTGTGCTTCGGACGTGTGCTCCTGAATTGGCACCAGTTCTAACGCGCCTTTTCCAGCTCTCTTACACCACTGGCGTCGTCCCGAGCTCTTGGAAGACAGCCCTTGTGCACCCGATTCCAAAAAAAGGCGATCGCTCAGATCCGTCTAACTACAGGCCAATAGCTATTACCTCTTTACTCTCCAAAGTAATGGAGTCCATTATAAACCGCCAGCTCTTAAGGTACCTAGAAGAGAACCAGCTACTAAGTGATCGCCAGTATGGTTTTCGTCGCGGTCGATCGGCTGGTGATCTTTTAGTGTACCTTACTCACCGATGGGCGGAGGCAGTCGAGAGTAAAGGGGAGGCACTGGCAGTTAGCTTGGACGTAGCGAAAGCTTTTGACAGGGTATGGCACAGGGCTCTTTTCTCTAAACTTCCATCATACGGGCTTCCTGAGAAATTGTGTTCATGGGTTGCCAGCTTTCTTACTGGGCGTAGCATCAGAGTCGCAGTCGACGGTTCGTGCTCCGACATGAAGCCCGTGAATGCTGGAGTCCCGCAGGGGTGTGTGTTGTCCCCTACTTTGTTTCTTCTGCATATCAATGACATGCTGCATAACAACAGCATTCATTGCTATGCGGATGACAGTACTGGGGATACGCTCTACACCGGGCGAGCTAATATTTCTCTGGAAAGCGTCATCGAGAGCCGGAATAAACTTGTGACTGACACCGAGAACATGTTAAGTCATGTCTCGGATTGGGGCTGACATAACCTAGTCCGCTTTAACCCCTCCAAAACACAAGTTTGCGCATTTACCGCGAAAAAACATCCCTTCGTCGTACCTCTGAACTTTGAGGGAGCTCCCCTTGATACCAATCCGATTATTGGAATCCTTGGCGTCGATATTTCGAGTGACGTTCAGTTTCGTGGTCATTTGGAAGATAAAGCTAAATTAGCTTCGAAAAAGCTGGGTGTGCTTAATAGAGCGGGTCAGTATTTCACGCCGGCCCACCGTTTACAACTGTATAAAGCACAGGTCAGGCCGCATATGGAATACTGCTCCCATCTCTGGGCTGGAGCACCCCAATACCAACTCCTTCCATTTGACCGCATTCAACGCAGAGCTGCTCGAATTGTCGGCGACGTGGTTATTTCAGGTCGGCTCGATCCACTGGCTCTGCGGAGAGACGTTGCGTCTCTCTGTATATTGTACCGTATATATCATGGGGAGTGTTCTGAGGAATTGTTCGGCTTGATCCCTGCCGCTAATTTCCTTCACCGCACTACACGCAATCGACTGTCATTCCATCCACATCACCTTGATGGATGGCGGTCTACTACTGTGCGTTTTTCAAGAAATTTCTTGCCTCGAACTACAGTGTTGTGGAACCAGCTCTCGGCGGCGGTATTTCCGGACCGTTACAACTTAGGGATCTTCAAGAAACGAGCCTATTCCTTCCTTAAAGGCCGGCAACGCGCCTGCGATTCCTCTGGTTTTGCGGGTGTCCATGGGCGGCGGTGATTACTTTCCATCAGGTGACCCGCTTGCTCGTTTGCCTCCTTCTGCTATAAAAAAAAAAAAAAAAAAAATTCAAATGGTAAGGAAAAGTATCAAGAGTTGCCGAACTAACTATCGATATTGATAGTTTACAACGAAAATCATGTAACTTTGAAGTTTAAGTAGTAGTATAGTAGAGATGGGTCGTACTTGTCAAATCGAGTACCAGGGCTTCCAAGTACGCCCCTTTTAAAATACCAGGGCCAAAAACCAGGTATAACGTACTTGAAAGTATTTACCAGTGCATGGCAATGCATGCATTGAAAATTATTTAGTTACGTCCTGATTACCTATAAGGTAGAGGTACACAATCGCGATTGTGATTCGTAAAACTTTACGGACTTACAAGTTCAAGTTTAAACTAAATTACTAAGTTTTTATATTATTATAATTTTGTTGATATTGAAATGAAACTTTTCCTTCCTTAAAAAAAATAAAAAATATGTCCTTTATAAAACAGGCTTAGGACTGTCAGCTAGGAAAAATACTCATAATTTACGCTACCTACCTACTTTAAAAATATTACTATTAAACACTTACTTTTTATACTCGTACTTAGAAACTATATTTACAAGATATTTACAAAAATCTCCTAGTCCAAATGCCATTAAAATGCAAATAACTGCCTATTGGGAAGAATGCAATTGCATGTAGGTCACGTCACGCGGTCACGGTCAGTGAAAGAAACAACACAACTAAACATTAAACAAAAAAAAGATGAGGCACGTGCCGAAAAAACAAATCATAAAAAGACGCACGAATCGCACGATAATCAATTCTGTATCAGTATTGGAGTCGCTGTTATTCTAGTTCTATCTCGCTCTCGGCTCGGGCGCATCTCCCGGTCGGCCGCGACGAGACTCGAGTCGAGACGACCGGGACGCGGCCGGCCGGCACGGCGGCAGGGCGGCGGGCGTCCCAACCCCGCGACAGCAGCCCGCGTAAAAAATACTTTGAAGGTATCACATGCGATATTAGTCTTTATGGTAACAGCGTTATGGATCATAATCAATTTAGCAAAACCAAATACTTTAAAGGCTTGCGAGTACTTCATTGAGCTAATCCATTATAGACTTTATTAATAAAGCCATAAAGAAAATAACACATTGCCTCGACTGTCTAGTAAATACTTTGAAAGTCTTGCAAGTATTTCGGGCTCGTACCTGGTCGGCGTACTTGGAAGCAAATACCTGGTCTTAAAACCTGGTCGCGTAAATACGCACCATCCCTATAGTATAGTAACCACTACAGTCAGTTCACTACACTACACTACCTACCCAATCGATATTCCAGCAGAACGAGGCAATCCGCAATACTATTTATATACTATACTATACCCTGGCATGGCAATATACTATCGAATGACTGTAACTGTATGTAAGTAATACAAAACTATCGATAGTATTATTGCTCGCGAAGAATAAACTATAGTATCGATACTGTCGATTTTATTTGTAATAATACTATCGGTAGTCTGCCAATTTGCAATAGTATTTATTGGGTAATTGTTATAACAGTAATGAAATTGAGGACAATTAGAGGCCGATTTGTATTTTTTTTATAAATTTATTACTACCGATCTGCGTTTTGAAATGACACATAATGTAAGTATGTATGCTGCACTTGCATAGTTTTCATAATATCGATACTATCGTTAGTATTGTTGAAAATAAAATCAATAGTATCAATACTATCGACAGTTTGTTATTTACGAACAACAATACTATCGATAGTATTGCACTCATTCAGTAGTATTGCCTTGTTCTGTGCTATCGATAGTATCGATAGGCCTATCGATACTATTGCGATTGGACGGCTATCGATAGACATCGACTACTAAATCGAAAGTCGACTATCGATCGGCAACACTAGGGGCCACTTGCGCATTCCAGAGTTAAAATATTTAACTCAGGGTTAGGTGCTAACCCAAGGTTAATTTAATAATTTGTCTTGCACTGCTAAGGGTTAACAGTTAACCCCAGGATAAAACGTTAAATATTTAACCCGGCCAAATCGGAGGGTTAAGGTCCTTAACTCTGGGTTATTTATGCCAAATGTTAAATTTGTGAGGTTAGAGTAAGTTTGTTGTCGGTCGGTGCAAAGAAATAAAATAGTTTTTTAGTACTAATCTTATTATATTCCGACGACGATAAAGAAATTATTGAATGTATAAGTTCTAACTTTTTTATTCGGAGAGTGTCTGAAAGGATTGACCATTTCAATTCACAAAGAGACAAAGCGTTTCATCGACGCTTTCAAATAGAAAAAGAAAATGATTCATATTTATTAAGTAAAATTGAACATAAATTAAAACAGCCTACACACAACAGGTAAACCATCTTCATTTTGTTTCATGTTGTATGTGTTTGTAACCTATAAAGTATGTATTTAATAATTAATATCACAAATGAAGCGAATTCTCACTACTTGAAAAATATGGTTCACGTAAACGATTTTTTTCATATCCATTGTAAAGAGAATCAGTAATAATATCACAAATAAACACACAAGGCGAGAAAGAACAACAAAACATCCAAACCAAACACCGATTGACAATAAACACAAACACGACTAAAACGGCATGGTCATTTTAAATCCGACCAAGCGAAGCCGACATAAGCTATTTACTGAAGAGTAAAAGAGAGATGTATACTTAATTCATTCACCGTTCGCTCTGTTTCATTTGGCCGCATGTGAATAGAATGAATGAATGTGAAAATAACTGTCAACAGATGCCAACCTTCAAAACCGAATTGCCGGGTTAGTTAACTCCGGGTTTATTGTCATGGATGCAATGCAAGGTCCGAGTTAAAGATTTTACAAGTTAACCCTGAGTTAGTTAACTCGGAGTTATTTATTTAACTCAGCATTTCCGTGCAAGCGGCCCTAGCAGTAGCTACTTAACCCGTGAGGTGACTGCGTCTCACGTGTATTTTTGAAGCGTAGCACGCTGAAGTCGCTGAACACATAGTCTGAGTGGTAGAGCCACGCTGCGTTGCAGCACGCATTGGGCCGGCTCGCCCGGGGTAATACCACCCTTTCACGAATAACCGACGTGAAATAATGGCACTTGGTGCTGTTGTGTTTCGTCCGGCCAGTGAGAGTTCCGGAGGCCCCTTCCACTCCCACCCCTCCTCACAATTCCTATTCCTTCCCCTAACCCTATTCCTTTCTTAAGGGTCGGCAACGCGTCTGCGACTCTTCTGGTTTTGCGGGTGTCCATGGGCGGCGGTGATTGCTTTCCATCAGGTGACCCGCCTACCCGCCTGCTCGTTTGCCTCCTTCTCATATAAAAAAAGTATTTTGACTATTTTTTGACACCTACAGTTACATTAGTCGGCATCTGCACAGATAAATTATCTTTATATCTAAAATCATAGAATAATAACTAAAGCATATACTGGGTCTAACATAATCAATAAGCGAAGTATAAATATGAGCTAAAGCAATAAGGAAGCTACGTACAAACGCTCGAAACGACAACCAATGTCTGTGGGTACTTGCGCATGAAGATAGGAGATTTAGCTCAAAGGTTTTTAAAATAAAGTTACAAGATGTTTCCATTAGTAAGTTAGAATATATTTCCTGTCAAAATTTATTAAGTTGTGATGTAGGTACCTTAATATACGAGATATTTCTTCGGTGCCTAGCTACGTCAATTTTGCGAATTTCAACAGTAGACGCGCAATTTCCATCTCTATCGAACTGCATTCATACGTCGTTTTCGTAAAAAGTGTAAGTTAGGAGTTGTTAGCACTTCCCCGTTGAAAAGTTGTTTTTTTACTTCACTTTACCTTGTATTAAAAATTAGAACAAAATTCCACACTTTTACATTTTGCGCTTCCGCACACGTGTTGTTGCCTAAAACAAACACTAGAGACTAAATGTCGGGCACTACAAAATGGCGTCATGGACTATGTCGCCAGTAATAAAAATATTCATTAGTTTGGGAGTATTATAATAATCCGCTCTTTCTCAGATACGCTCTTACCTCAACTTATACGTATTGATTTTTTAATTGTTTTAAACACATTTTCACCAATTTAAAAGAGTTGTTACAAACTCGTTATCGTGAACTTGCACATTTTAACAAAAACATAAGATTTGATTTTAAAATACTGAAACATTAAAAATGAATCAAAATCTTTAGTTTTTTGATCCCGTAATAATGTATAATGTATTTCGAGTTTCGCTCCCTAGCCCTGGTAACCACCTGCATATGATTTGGCAGGCCTTAGATTACATTTTTAACATTCACCTGCGATAGGTACCTACTTCCAGGTGTTGAATATTGCGTTTCAGAACTCAGCTAGCGCTTGTGGGGGGTTAGAGGAAGACCTTTTTGTTCTTTTGAGCTTGTCCCAGATTATGCTTTATTGGATTTAAGCCTTATCTACGAGCAGACCATTCAAGTCTTATAATACCAGCTCCTTAAAAAGCTCTTTAAGAGGCGCTACACTGAAAAAATATTTAACCTAACTACTTTGGCTATTTCAGGAATAACCAAAGTTTGACAATATTCTAATAAAGTTAACTTGATTTAACAAAAGTGATTTGTCTTTATAAGACAAAACCGCTTATGTTATTTCAAGTTGGGTTATTAGTAAATAAACCTTTGATTTGCTCTAAACATACTGAATTAGACAAACTCAAGTGGTTACAGGCTAATAAACCGTTTTGTCCATTTTAGGCATTATCTTTGATAACATGCAACAAAAGTATTTATTTTGCGTACAGCCAACGTTTTTGTAAGCCATAACAAAAAGCAGTTCAGCAATAATGTGCTTATTCATAAATGAATATTTTGTAACAAATAGCATAATATATTTTGTAGTGCATGACAAAACTGCAGGTTAGAACATATTGCCTAACGTTTATTTAATATTAAAGGAACTTTAGTTATATCAAGCCCAACTTTCGTTTAGTATTAACAAAATATTTTGTTTACATTTGTAACCGAATCGGCGCTAAACTTGACAGCTCGTGTTCGTTCATTTTTATTTACGCGCCGGCAAAGACAGTCACGATGTTGCTAGATTATAGTTATTGTAATATTTGTGGTGAATGTGCGTGAATTATTAAAAGGTTTGAACCTCAATGGAGACTCCAGTGCCTGCATGACGAACGTTCAGACTCTTTAGATAATTATCTCCGTCTATGGGGTCTGGAAACGTACATCGCTTCTTTCAAAGGTAAGTTATTCTTTATATCAAATTCAACCAGCATGGTCACATCTGTCGCAGAACCGATGACCAATTTAGTAGACGGGTTTTTGAGTGGAGGCCACGGCTCGGCAAACGTAGTGTTAGACGTCCACCAGCCAGATGGACCAATAACCTAAAAAAAGGTAGTTGGCATTGTCTGGATGGCGAAAGCGGGAGATCGGGCTTTGGGGCGCTCCCTGGGAAAGGCCTGCGTCCTGCAGTGGACTGCAATAGGCTAATGATGAACCAGCATGGTGCGTCATCGATTTTTTTATCAGTAAAAGAACTTAGTTCCAGAGATAATTTTCTTCGAATTTTTGTAGTACCTACTATTAAGTATTTTAATATTACAATGACAGTCATTAACATGTTAAATTATCTCTTACAGACACGGAAGAGGATTTGAATGTTGTTACGTTTATGGTACTGCCCTTTTTAATGACAACATCCTTGCTGAAAACAAACAAGACAGAAAAAGTGGAGAAATCTTGAAGTCTTGGATAGCTTCATCTGCCACTTAAAAAGCGCTGCGGAGATAGAAGAAACCATACAAAGTCGCAAACAAAAGTTCAATAAATGGACTTTGCGTTCATCACTGAAAGAGATAACCTCAAGGTACATAATATTGAACCATTTACGTTACGAGAGCGTTTTATATTTAATATTCAATTACCTATAATAAATAATAGAAATAAATGATAATAACAATAAATAATATTTTGTATTTATTTTTATATACTTAATGTAGTTATTTTTTTAATATTCATTATTATTAATATTTAAAATTTAATTATATAGGTATTAGGTATAATATATATAAACACTTATTTTTTAGTTAATTAAGGTTAATTAATTAATGAAGAATTAAGTAAAGAAAGGCTGATACATAACTGTTTTTGTAAAATTTAATAAACCATTTGATATACCTATGTATCTTTTTGTTTTATTCCATCAACTACATCTTTTTAGAAATAGCGATTTTAGCGAATTTAGCAAATAAAATTTGATATTCTTAATGTGGTTCACGTGCCTGTAAGCTTCACTGTGGAACTTGCAGGTATGTGAGCTGCATTAAGGATAACAATTTTTATTTGCTATAGTATTAACACAAAAGCTTTGCTATACCTAAGTAAAGTATTAACACAAAAGTTTTGCTATACGTAAACAAAATATTAACACAAAGTTTGGCTATTCGTGAACAAGTACTATCACACAAGTTTTGCTACACGTAAACAAAATATTAACACAAATGTTTTGCTATAGGTAAACAAATAATTAACACAAGATTTGCTATACGTAAACAATGTATCAACACAAAAGTTTTGCTGAATTTAAATAAACCCAAAAAGTAACAATTATTTTGGCTACATCCAGTCTAAGTGTTTTACAAATGGAAAACAAACAAATTGTTTATTTGTAACCAATTTTAGGCCATAAGTAACGTAAGCTTTTTCATAACACGTAGCAAAAACTGTTTTGCAATACACAACACACATAGTTTGTCAGAAAAATAAGCCAACTGGGTTTGGTTACATATTGCAAAAAGTTATGTGGTCACTTTTTTGTGTTATAGGTTCACGAAAGTTTGGTTATGTATAAGTCAGTTTTAGCTGGTCTTATCGGCGGTGATAAAACGACTTCTTAAAGTTTCTAAAACAATGTAAAGATTATTCTGAGCTAAGGTGCATCTTACACCTTCCTTCCTGTTCTTCGGTTGTAGCTGTACTTTCCCCCGTCCCCCTTTTTCACAATTCCTATTCATTCTCTAACCCTATTAGGTCGGCAACGCATCTGCGACTCCACTGGTTTTGCGGGTGTTTTGGGCGGCAGTAATTGCTCTCCATCAGGTGACCCGTCTGCTCGTTTGCCTCCTTCTTATATAAAATAATAATAATAATAATACGCGAGTGCCCAGTTATTTGGGATGTGTTATTGCCGAAAACATTATGTCCAGTAGAAATTGTTAGAAGTTGGATTGTTCGTGTTTGAAAGTCGCAGGAGAAATGTTTTGCTAACATAACAAAACTTAAAAATAATTGTCCATATGCCTTTTTTAGTAATCATCTTGGAATATAAATAGATACCTACACGAAGCTTTTATCAACACTCAGTATTATGTTACAGTGCGAGAAGAAAATAAATTTCGATCTACACAAGTAAATTAATACCTACAACTTTGCTTTGAACACAAACGTTACTAAGGCAATACCAATTATATTAATTTAATAACCACAATGCAAGATGTGGATTTATATACGGAGACAATAAGATCATGTAAACAGCCTTTAGCAGCTTACTGCCGGGAATTCCGTGATTACATCTGTCATGACAATATTGCGACAATTGTGAGTTCCATGCATGAACATGTAGACTTAAGCTTCCGTGAGCATACGTAATAATTCTTCTCGTGTTGGAGAACGCGAACTCATCTAACCTGCATGGTTAGATAGATGTATTTGTATGATATCTGTACTGTTAGTTAGATAGTTTTTTTATAATGATAGTTATTGGGCGATTGCCGAATTTTTTGTACTCCTAATAATAATTTTAATGGCAAACAAACTATAAGCCTAAAATGTTTGCAAACTTAAGACTGAGCTCTGCGGGTCTCTCGGCAAAAAAATATGGATATGGACATGGGCTTCATTTGACATTTGAAGCCCATATTTTGTCCTTATATGGGCATATTATAGGCTTCAAATGTCAAATGAAGCTTATGTCCATATTCATATTTTTTAGCCGATAAGGTAGCTGATCTGAGACACGGCGCATCGCGCAGGCGGATTGCGGAGCGTAGGTATAAAGTAGGTAGGTAGGCGCGCCCGCTCGCAGTTCGGACAGGTATTGAGTATTTTGTTTCGTGTGCGGAGGATTCCACCTGCGCGATGAGCCGTGACTCAGCCATGCAAGCATGCCTGCAAACAATAAGAATTCCGTGAAAAATTTTAGGCAACTCGAAGCCTTCGGGTCGTAAGGCACCCTAAGTTATGATAATAATAAATTAATAACTGATGTCGCTTTTGTTAGGTAGGTACGTATTAAAATTTGCGAAAGTCTACATGAGATCTAGCCTATCTAGCCAAAATGGGGTCCTATCCTACTGTCCCCTCATAAGAGAAGTATTAGGTACTTTAATCTTCTCTCTGTGCATTCGTATCTAGTTTACCTAATAACAAGTACCTACTTACATTTTTCATAAAATAAAACCAAACTGCTAACATGACTCTTCACTTTCCCGCCAAGAAGTCAAGCCGAGTTATTAAGTGTTGCCATCAGTCAAATGTAATGCTAGGTAAGTGGAAGGTTAAAAATTTGAATGATGACGGTGAAAGCAAACATGTTTTGGTAATGTTTGCGTAGGACGCTTGGTATAGATATGTATACAGCTCTCGTATAGAAATCCCATAACAATAAACCTTCCCATATGATTGGGATATGGCGACAAACGGTAAACAACACTGCCTTTCATCTCAAATTTAGGTTTTTGAAATGTCACTTTAATGAGAACTAACGTGACATTTGAAAAACTTCGTTTTTATAGGAGGGCACTTAATAACTTAAAAGTACTTACTTACCTACAAAATTTAAAATTATGATATTGTTACATACTGTGGGTTTACAATTTATTAGTGGATCGAACTAATGAGCTTTCTGAAAGTAGACAAATAACACATTTTATTAGTTTATCAGAATAAATATAAAATGGAATATAAGGTGACTGCTAGAAACCGCAAGAAACTTCAAGGGCTGGTCAAGTCAAGTGTTTTAAACATGACAAAAATGACAAAAAAGGAATCGTTTTTTTTTCATTTTTAGTTAAATAATTAATTTTGTGAATTTTGATTGGATAGTCTTTGAGTATCTAATTTATTTTAAAGCAATAACATGAGAAAAATAAAATTAAAAACAATTAAAAATAACGATTATTTACAACGCGCTGGCCGGCCGGCTGACCGTCTGTTGACCCGTTCGCGTCAGCTGGGCGATAAGTACCTACAGGCCTATTCAAACCTGAGCGGTATTCGCTACCGCTGTGGGTAGAGCTCAAGCTCTAGCCGCGAAACTTGATACTAAATACTTGAGCGAAACCCGCGCGGTATACATATACCTTAACCCACAGCGGCAGCGAATACCGCTCAGGTTTGAATAGGTTTTTAGCGGCAATGAGACCATTTTTGTCATGTTTAAGACACTTGACCTGACCAGCCCTTGAAGTTTCTTGCGGTTTCTAGCAGTCGCCTTATATAGTATATTCTCACTACTCACCCATGCCATGGTTGCCAGCCGGCCTAGCATGCGCAACACGAGAACTCTTCTCGACCCGTTTTCTCGTGTTTTATTCATTTATCTCTAATGTCTATCGACACTAAAGATGGATGCGCTTAGACTTTACATAAATGTCAAAAATAGACTTAATAGTAGTTTTTGCATAAACTGTGGTGTTTTTGTCTACAAACCTTAACGTCTCTCGTCCGCGACATATCTCGTGTTGCGCATACTAGGCCTAGTGGAAGAGTTTGTTATTGAGCAATAAAATTACAATTTTTCGCCTGCTTTTTAATCCTATTTTCTGCGTGCGCTCCCCTTGCGGTCAAAGCAACGGCGCGCCGTCGAAGGCGTTCGGATTGCGATCTTTCCTATCATGCAACTTTCACAAAATTCTAAGTCACATGATGGCGACCAAATAAAAAATTCTCGAGCTTCTCTGTGCTTTGTAAGGCACGTAAAGCCGTTGGTTCCAGTTGTCGTCGTAAGATAGCATTCGTTATGGCAGTGCTGGTTGTTCGTGTGAGAAGGTCTGCGCCTATAACGTGTCTAGCTATCAAGCTAGCTACAGACACACAAATACAAACATGCACATACATAACTAAGAGACATAAATAATATTTTAACACAGTACCTACCTATACACGACAGAAAAAATAAAAAGAGAAACTTAAAAGAAAACAAAGTTAACGGGTCTTGTCTCATCATAAGCTGCTATGTCATTCGTGGAATAAAGTGGAACGATTATTGGCTGATGATGAATTGAATCTCTATCCATTGGAACTATTTTGGGACATTTTTTGATACTTCCCTTTTTTATATATTTTAGGTCTGTATGAATTGCACAGTATTGTCCTAAAATTTTTTTTCTTTCTGCCTTTCTAGCAACATTAAAAAATCACCGTATCGATATTATGATAAAAGTGTGAGGTCACTTCAGAGAGTTCGAGGCCACTTAGCACCTGAAGTGGCCCGGACTCGTCGGTCAGCCAGTTGTCGCCTTACGGGACTTTTATTATCCTTACGACTGATGTAGGTGCGACAGTTTTTAAATCATCAACGGTAGAAAATAATGAATGATTTATCTGCTGTTTTACTTATTTAATATTGTTTTGCTTCAACTGAAATAATATGGTATCTCTATATAAATCTTATAAGTATAGCAAATCTTTACTAAATATCTCGAAAATGTCTTAACTTTAGATATTTAGAGAGACACTCTATGTTGCCGACTTGACATCATTATACAAAAAAGTGGTCGCAATGTCCGGTAGCGGCAAGTGAACTCAAACCCTGGAACGGCACTTCAAATCGCATTTTTAATGACATTCCGTTACGGCAAAATAAAGTGTCTACGTTTGCGCAGCGCCTTAGAATCTAGTCTTACTCCAAAAGTTGCACTATTATTTAGCGAGTGTCTCATAATTTTAACAGCATGCAAGGTAATATGGAGCACAAACACAAAAGAGTCCGCGTAGCCCAAAGAGGTTGGTTAGTTATAGTTCTATATCTAAGTATCAAACAGGTGGTCAGTTATATCGGTATTAATACTCGTATTTACTTTTGAAAAGTGAACGTGTTCAGACCAAAATAAAATGTTATTGACGACCACGATGAAGTATTTGAAAGCAGTATTTTTCCTGTGAGTGTAACATCATTTATTTTTACGATACTTACTTAAAGTAGACTAGATTTTTACCTCACAATAGCTAATGTATTGTTGCAGTGCCTTTTTCGTTATTTAATGAAGCTTAACTCATGAAGATATACATTGAACAAACGAGCATCAAGCCATATTATGCATTTGTTTCCTTTTTTTTTATTTTAGTGCTTTACTGTTCTCGTGCAGCAAGAGCAAATGCGACAGACAGAAGAGAGGTCTTATATTTCCACCGACGAGTCTGTACGGGGTAAGTGGATATCTGGTGTCGAGACCTATCATTAGTCAGTTTCAATTCCTTCTAAGAAAATTTTCTTCACGTGCATTTAGATATCTCATTCCTTTTTTGTTATTTTACAACGGGTAAGTGCTTGGCCTTCATCTCACGTGATGATAAGTGACGATAAGGCCGAAGGTGGAAGCGCTTTTCAGAACGGAACGGGCCGTGCCCGTGCCCAGACTTAGATAAGATGGTGGTAACTAGCCCGGCGGTGGTGGGGCTGTTACCCCACCACCAACCAAACCAAGCACACAAAGATGTGCCCCCCGCTGGGAATCGAACCCGGGACCTCTGGGTCTGAGCCCGGTAGCTTAGCCACTAGATCACAGAGGCGGTTAAATTTATTGAATATCCAAGGTTTTGAAGAACTAGATTAGATAAACAATAAGAGGAGCTCGATGGCGCAGCGGCCAAAGCTTTCGGTTTGCAATGGTCTCTAGATGAGTGACCAATAAAATTTATAGCTTCACCGTGCATCGGAACGCACGTGAAGCCGTTTCGGTTGCTGTCGCAAGATGGCAGGCGCCCACCAACTCGCATGCGGCCAGCGTGGTGGCTCCCCATCTGCTGTTTTTTTTTATTATGGCTCGTCCATTAGACAAGAACGTTCATACAAACCTTTTGTTCAAATTCTGGAATGAGAGACCTAAAGTTCGCTGCAGCCGCTGATTTATGCCGTCTAATCAACAGACAGACATCGCAGCGCCAGCTCGGTCATATACAACGTAGTGTGTATCAAGATGGCGTCCCAAATAGATGTCAATAACAATAATTGAAAAAATATCTTTTCTATTCCAATAATACGATATAACTACATAATAATGACTTGAATAACAATTAATTTCACTTACTTGACAACTGAATTGTAGTAAACGTCTAGGTGTACATTTTGAAAAGAAATAAAGAATTATTTTCGCCATGTCAAAGCTAAACTAAAGCAAGGTGCTGAGTCGACTCCGCAGATGAGTGGAGCATAGTGCGTGTTCGGAACGGCCTATCTAGTGTAACGTACATATCGCTGGGCTAGTCATAGTGACTACATCCTGCCTGCCGATGCAGTCCAAAATAACGAGAGCGCTTCTCACCGTGAAACAAGCACGGTAACCAGAGCAGCAACATGTGGGATGGCCTGTGCCCAGCAGTGGGACGTTTATAGGGTGATGATGATGATCACAAACCTGGGATATGCATAGAATCCAAAAACACACTTTGCCCGTCCTGGAAATTAATCCCTTCGAGTGCTTGACCATTCGGCAACTGAAGCGTTTGCGTAACATACAAATAATGACGACTATTATCCCCAAAGTGTTAGTCAGCGACTATAGGCAATGAGGACCGCATAAGCAGTCCTCTACCATAGTCTACTTTTCACCAAATAGCGACAACACGCAATTGCTCAGCGTGACAGGTAGTGAGTCCATCGCCGCTCTATGCTGTTGGATTTATATGCAGTCTTTAGTCTTTTACGACACCCAAGGGAAGAGAGGGGGATAGTAGTATTCTTTCACCGCCACGCGATACAGTTACAGTGCAGTATTATAAAAAATATATTTTTATTCCAGACTTTTCTCGCCATCGCGGTGCCTATCGACATTCCGGACAAGAATGTGTTCGTCTCGTACAACTTCGAATCCAATTACAGCGTGGTTACCAACATAACGGAAATAGACGAAGTGCTTTTTCCGAATCTACCAGTAAGTATCAAAAAAACGATGTCATAACGTAATTCCGAATCATGGTTGATCGATCAAATCGTTTACAGAATGCATAGGTAGTTGACAGAAATATCTATTTCCAGAAATCACGTTTCACCGAACCTTCAGTTCGCAGAATTCACGGCTCGCCGAAAATCGGTTTGCAGAAAGCATTATTAATCATAATAATCATAATCATAATCATAATCATAATCATTTATTCATTCGTTATCACAGGTAAGTCGTACTGGGTGTTTTAGTAACAGGTTAAATAGTGCCTCCATGATACACCTTACGGCATACGAAAAACATTTAATCCTTATATTTACCTAAATTAACCAAAACCGAAATTAAAATAAGTATCAAATTTACAATTAAAATAATGTCGACATTCAAGAATACAAATCAGACAATACAAAAAAAAAATCAAATAATCATCGAAATAAAATGTCAAAATAGGAAATTACAAACAAATAAAACACAAGAATAAATAATTAAAGATTAACAAAATGTCAAAAAATAAAATATCAAAACAGGAATTATCAAACAAATACAAATAAAACACAAGAATAAATAACAAAATGTCAGTAAGTTCAAAGCCTTTCAAATTTTAAGCGCTATTGCAACATTTAATAATATGTAATTCATCATTACCATAAATTGTCTATATCACTATCTATAAAATATTCATTGACATCATAATAACATTTATTTATCAGAATCTTTGAAAGTACAGATTTAAATTTACAACAGTTACTTTCTTTCAATTGAACAGGTAGTTTATTAAAAATTCTCGGAGCCATCTCAATTATACTTTTTCTCATTAGTGCTGTTTTGCATATGTTAGTATGAATTCTAGAGTTCCTAGGGCGCAGGTTAATAGTGTATGCTTGCTTTTCTATTTCAAATAAATCAGGATTACGCTTTACAAACATGCATGATTCAAGTATGTATAGGCTCGGTATTGTTAAAAGCTTCAAAGATTTAAAATAGGGTTGGCAACTTTCTATAGGTTTCAAGCCACAAATTGCTCTAATGCACTGTTTCTGAGCTCTAAGCAGAATATTCCTGTAAGTCGAGATACCCCAAAATATTACCCCGTAACGTAGAGTTGAAGAAACAAAACCATGATACGCTGTCAGAACAGTGTTTCGATCAGCTATCTTTGCTAGTCTGTACAGTGCATATGAAAATTTATACAGTTTTTTGCATACTTCTATCGAATGAGTTTCCCATGACATATTACTTTTTCTATGGTTTTATTTTCGTAGTTAATATTTAATTTAGGACAAGCTTTTCTTTGGGTAAATTGCATTAATTTGGTTTTTTCTATATTTATTTTTAAATTATTCATCTCTAACCATTTAACAATATCTCTGATTGTAGTGTTAATATTATTTTCGTAATCAGAAATATTCATACATTCGATAAAAACAGTGCTATCGTCGGCAAATAATATCATAGAATGTTTACTGGATTCCACTATGTCGTTGATGTATATAATGAACAGCAATGGACCCAGAACACTTCCCTGTGGGACTCCGTATTTTATTGTTCTACGTTGGGATGTATATTTGTGTTCTTGCTTAGTAGACATGCAAATTTGAGTTAGTTCTGTACATTGCTCCCTATCCTTTAAGTAAGATTTTATAAGGTTATGGGCATTACCGCGGATACCATAGCGGTACAATTTTTCAAGTAAGATCTTATGGTCTACGTGATCAAACGCTTTTGACATGTCCATGAATATAGCACATGACGGTGTTCTGTTATCCAGACTATGGACAGCCCTTTTTACCAAGTCATAAATTGCTGTGCTTATTGTTTTATCTCTACGAAATCCTTTTTGTTCCTTAGTAAATATTTTATGCTTCTCAAAAAAGTCATAGAAAAGACCATAAATAATCCTTTCAAAAATTTTCGAAAACACCGATAATAAGGCAATAGGGCGGTAATTTTGAGAGCATTCTTTATCTCCCTTTTTGTATAGTGGCTTTACAATGGCTGGCTTTAAATTACTTGGATAAGTCCCTGTAGTAAAACATAAGTTAATTATGTGGCTCAATGCATGTGAAATTGCACTTCCAGAATGTTTTATTACCTTTGTACATGTATCGTCAAAACCAACACTATTTGTATTTTTTAAACAATTTATTATTTGGAGCACCTTGTCTGGGGTAACAGGGCTTAGAAATATTGACTTTAAGTTACTTTTTATATTGATAGATCTATTGTTATTTGAATAATTATAGTTGCGTATATCATCAATAAAATAATTATTTAACGTGTTAGCAATTTCTACAGGGCATGTGATGTATTTATCATCGACTTTTATCCTTTGTATGGGCTCTTTAGGTAGATTAGCTTTTGATTTATTTATAACGGACCATGTAGCCTTCGATTTATTTTTTGATGTTTTAATGTAATGATCGTTTTGTGATTTTTGTGTTAATCTGATTATTTTACGTAGCCTCATAGTATACGTCTTTAGCACGGTTCTAGAGTCATTGTTTTTTTTAATCCTATATTGCCATAGTAGTTCCCTCTTTTTTCTACAGCAAGATCTCAATCCCCGTGATATCCATTTTTGCTTTGATTCAGTGTTTTTTTTAATAAACTTATAAGAAAAGCATTGATTATAAAAAAACTTAAAAATGTCCATAAATTTGTCGTAAGCTATGTTAGGATCATCAGAGATCAGTGTGTCGCAGAAAGTTAATCTCTCTAAGCACTTTTTAAATTTTTTGAGGTTTTCGTCACTGATATCTCGACGCTTGATATACCATGAATTTATAGCACACGTCTTTCTAACAGGGCATTTTAGCAATTGAGCTGTGTGATCAGATAAAGCCGTTTCAACAACTTTGGCTTTGGATCCCCTAATGTTATGAGCAAAATTGTCAAGACATGTTCCGCTTGCCACTCTTGTTGGCTCTTTAATAGCAAGTGTTAAGTTCCGGCTTAATAATTGATATTTAAAATCACGACTTCTTGGAGTATCTTTTAAAATGTCTATATTAAAGTCACCACAAATTATGACTTTTTTGTTTTTCAAATCGATAACTTTGTTTAGAATGCCTTCAAGAGTCTCATGGAAAATATCAAGATTACATTTATTATTATTGGGTACTCTATACATACAAATTATTATTAAATTATGCGCACATAGTTCTATTGCACAACTTTCTGTATTACATTTCACAGATAAGTGTTTAATATCTCCCAGTACTTTATATTTTAGTCCTGCTCTTACTAAAATGCATGTTCCCCCTCTTTTTTTATCTCTTGAAAAGCTCTCTGCCAAATTAAAATTAGGTATACACAAGAATTCTTCTGATTCAGGTGTCATATTATGCTCTGTTATACATAAAAGATATTGATGTAGTTATAGAAGAAAAAACTGGTTTTCCTGCAGGTTATTTTTAACCTTTTCCTCATTTACATTGCATTGTATGACAGAATCTTTGTTGGCGGCTTGAATTTCTGAAATAAGTTTAGCAACATTTTCCAGTATATTTTGCACTCCGTTATCCTTTACTTTACCAGAAACCGAAGAAAACATGTCCAATGTCAAATCTTGGTTTGAATCAATAAGATATCCATAAGAATATTCCCTTGCGAGCAAGAATATTCCCTACAGTTGTGGAGCGGTTTACCGCATATGTATATAGGCGAAGCTATTATTATGTTAGTGTTCGTAACTTCACTAGCTTTTTCTCTTATTGATTTAACCAGTAATTTATAATCTTGTGAAGTATTAAAATCCGCCTCTCCAATCATTATGATGCAAAAATCCTGCATAGTGTAGTTTTTCAATTTAGCAGATATGTCTTTTAGCAGAACCTCTACCCAAACATTTGGGGTGATATAGTGGCACATTTCAAATTCAGTGCTTAAAGTGTTTCTGTACATATTCTTTAACATATTCAATTTTCGATCGCTTGTCAGGATACATAATTTATTTTTTTCTGCCTTATTGCATTGTTCCTTTTTTGTGATTGTTTGGGCTTGCCGTTTCTTTGTAATTCAAATATCTTTTCGGGTTTTGTAGTGCTTCTCAATTCTTGTTCCAACTCCTCAATAGTATTATGTAGTTTGGATATCTGTTCTTGAGAAGTTTGGAGATCTTGTTGCAATTCCATTATAGTTTGTTCCAAATCAATTATTTGCTTGGAGCTTTCCATTCTCGGGCTAGAGGTATAACTAAGAGTAAGACCAGACGATAGTCTACTGCGATGTTTTTTCGATCTCTGTGGAGTTTGGCATATAGTTTTTAATAAACTTATCTCCTGGTTAAGTTTGTCTACTTCACGCTTTAATTTATTATTATCAATTATTGTGTTTTCCAATTCGTGTTCACAGCTCTCAAGATTTATTTGTAGACTTTTTATTTTCTGTTTTAAAGTATTTACAATATCCAGATCATTAACTAGCTCTAAACTTTTTGATAAATCCTCCATAGATTGGAAACTGCTGTTTACAGAATCGACCGGTAGCTCATTTGATAGCGACCTGGTTAGAGCACACTTTAGAGAGGAGATAGGGAGCGTAATTGGCGAAGATGCGCTTGCTTTAGCAGATTCCTTAGTTACAGCAAATATAGGAGACTCACTTCTACTCGATATATTTAAAGAATCATTCACACTCTTAGTTCCAATCTTCACCAAGTGAGTGTTTTCATTCGTGTTCAAGTTTTTAGCAGATTGATGTGGTCGTATTGTAACGTTATTATTCGCCGGTGATTGGTTAGTATTGTAATGAAATTTTGGTTTTTTCTCGTAACACTTGTCACATTTCCATGTTTTTTTATATTCGCTGGACCAAATTCTAAATCGTGCAAAACTAACGTTTGTACAATCAATGTGGTATGTACTGTCACACAATGAACAGTTAGCGAATTGTTTGTTTTCAATTGCCAGTTTACATTTGGAACACACTTTTTTATTTGAGTTACTCGTTGCGCCATCTTTGTAATATTTTGGTAACTTTTATTTATTGTAACTTTTAAGAATTTTGTGTACTTGTAGAAATGAAAATTTTGTTACAAAAAGAGACATCCGACCCAGGCGCGATCCGCGATCTATAGATCAGCCTAATCAGTCAACGGGACGCCGCTCCGCTAGACCAACTGTATGCTTTCCGTACTTGCCGAAATTTAGTAATCCTTTTTTACTGATTTATTAAAAAATGTTCGTTACTTCCGTGGCTATTGTATTGTGATTGTGAAGTTTGTTTTAAAAGTTTACCCGACAAAATTTTACATTCACTTCTGAAATAGTGAATCACTTAATTTTACACAAATTTGTATTTATTCACTTTAATTGTTATTTTGTTTTTGTTTTGTCTCACATTAGTTCACATTACACTGCATAGTTTAAAAGTTTACCAGCATTAATTCTCTATTATAGCACTGTTCCAGTCAAATTTTAAATCTTCAAATAGTTTTTGTAACAATAACTTTTAATGAAAAATAACGATGTCACTTGCAGTCCACACTTAACACAATAAGTACATGTCCAAAAAAAGATTGAAAAAGAGTTATTATTATATTTTTTAATAGAAAGCTTTATTGTTGGAAAGCACTTTTAACCGACACATTGGTTAGCCGATGCAACTATTCAAGAATACATTACATACATTAATTATCAGAACCTATGAATCTATTTAGGTACAATCAATTTGTTATAGTAATCTATATTATAAATAAATCACACCGTTTAAGTCTTCATTCATTCTCGAGTTTTTGAGCAGAATGTTTTCATTACCTTGTAGTGGCATCTGGCAAATGTTTATGTACCTACTTATGTTAGTATGTATTCTTGAATAGTTGCATCGGCTAACTAATGTGTCGATTAAAAGTGCTTTCCAACAATAAAGCTTTCTATTAATAATGCTTTCTGCAAACCGATTTTCGGCGAGCCGTGAATTCTACGAACTGAAGGTTAGGGAAACGTGATTTCTGGGAATAGATATTTCTGTCAACTATGCATTCTGTGAACGATTTGATCGATCAACCATGATTCGGAATAATAATATGAGCAGTGTGGTATAGCGGCTAACTCAACTACCTCCGGAACTCTCACTGGCCGGACAAAACACAACAGCACCAAGTGCCATTATTTCACGCCGGATATTCGTGAGAGGGTGGTATCACCCCGGGCGAGCCGGCCCAATAAGTGTTGCAACGCAGCGTGGCTCTACCACTCAGTCAGTGTCACTCATTTAGCACCGCCCAGGGGTCACGTGTAGGGTCTCAAGGGTAACCTACGGACGCGAGTAACTGTAACCCCTGTTATACTTCATTATTATTATTTACATTACAGATTATAGCATCCCGCCAAAGCCGAAGCATCACGAGAGAGCTCGCGTACACAGTTTTGGAGAATAGATTCCAAGAGTGAGTTTTAGTAATTTTTAAATATTTTTCGGGCACCAAATAAAAATAATTTTTAAATATTTTTCGGGCACCAAATAAAAAAAATCACTCTTTTAGTCACTTTTGCGACGTTTGCTTAATATCAAGCTTACTATCGTTACTGGTGCCTACCGACTTTTTTATGACATAGTTTAAGTTTCGAAAGTTTTTAAGTGCTTATAAATCGTTTTGTGGCTTTTGCCCGTAATCACAATTCTATACAAGAAAATTATTTACTATTTCTTTAACTTAACCTAAGTAATTATAGTAAACAAACATTAATTTAAACTACGCATAGGTACCTTTTTATACCCGACGTTTCAACCGAGTTGCACTGCTCGTGGTCACGGGAGGACTATACTGTCCGCCTTTTATAAGTATTAGTTAGCGTTAATCCTCGTCTAAATGCTTATTTACGCACTGAGAAAAATGGATTGAAGTCGACGTAGTAAAATATTATGCAAACATTTTAAAATACCCTGCTTACCACTAATAAAACAGTGCGCAACACTTTAAATAGTGACATGAATGTATAATTATTCTGCAGGGCATTAAACTTTATTGTGCAAGAAACCTCACCAAAATATAAAGTACACATGTCCTATCTTTTATCGTATAATTGTGAATATCATCATAAAATATAGTGATCAAAGCACAATATTATTAGCAACGTCTTAAATGCACTATAAAATATCGTTTTTTGCGTAGAAAGTTATGGTTCAAAGAGTTGCATCATTACATTTGATGCAATGCATGTATATATTTCAAACTATGCAGCAAATTTTATAGTGCCATTCTTGATTATTTGCACAATAAATATAACAATCCCGAGGAACATTAAAATTTAGTGCGCATACATTTATTGCACGTTAAAGAATCGTGCCAGGTTCAAAAAAATATTGCTCAACACAAAAAAGTATTAAAGCAGTTTTAAAATATATGGTGCGTATGCACATAAAGATTACGTGCATGCATACCATTAAAATTCAGTGCGCATACATATTATTGCACGATAAAGAATCGTGCCGGTTGAATAAAATATTGCTCAACACAAAAAAGTATTATGTAAGTTTTAAAATATATGGTGCGTATGCACTTAAAAATTACGTGCATGCATCGAACGCGGGGGTCCGGGAACGGGCATGTAGGCGCATCTCTTTCATTCATCATTGTGACCTCTCGAGCGTGCGGTGCGAGTTGCTGTGCTTTTCTGTAATGGATCCCATGGGAGAACTTTGGTGAAGAAAATGGGGCTTTGGTGAATAAATCATCGAACACTTTGCCAGTAAGTACCTAGTTTTCTATTTTTTCGTTTCGTCAGACACTTGCCTGCTTAGTTTTGAAAAAAAATAGAATAAGATGTGTCTAAGTCTAAGTGCTTAAGTTTTAAATGGAAAAAACATGAATTTTAAATCTAAAAACTATATAATTAGCGGCGTTATAAAAAGTGTAATTTAAAATATTTATCAGTGCCAAATTCTAGTAAGTAGCACCGATACCGATTTATAACACTAATAATTTATTGTTTTCTGAGGTTTAACCGAGCACTACTTATACATTGAATGAAACACTTTTTTACGGATTAACTCGCGTTTAATTTACTATTTACATAGTTTTTTATTATTACTATTATAAAAGTGTTTCATTTCAAGTAATAATTTAGGTAGGTAAGTAAACGTACTTTTGTTTAACATTTGGATTAAAAAAACATTATTTGGGATTTTGATAGCGATTCTATCGTGATAGCAATAAGTACCTATTATTTTTACCCACGACTGACGGACGGAACGGTACCGGTATAATATGCGTTTGGGGTTAGAGGTTGTTTGTTTGTATGGATGTCTGTTAGCATTTTCCTCGGAAGCTACTAGGCCGATTTCGATGCGGTTTTTTGCATTCAAAAGGTATCATTTCAGAGCAGCTTAGACATGTTTCAAGGTGGTAGACCACCAGAGGGCGCTGCAGCAACCAGATAAGTCGGCACTTGAAAAGTTGTCAAAAACTACTAAACTGATTTCGATGCGGTTTTCTGTAATGGGTTTTAGGTTATCAGAGTTGGTTCTTAGATATGTGTTATGGTGTTTAGCTGCTAGGGGGCGCTGCAGTAATCATTTCCCCATTTATCTCCAGCCTCCTACCATGACCACTGAAACGCAATATGATATAGTGATTTATCACGTTTAACTGTCAAGTCAAGTAGAATGCAATGGTCGGTTGTGGCAAAACGTCTTTATTTTATTATATTGTATTCATTATTAATTTTGTTTCAGGTGAAGTTGATTTGGTAAAAAACGCTATATAGACCAGCTGAAGGGAGACATCGTGAGCGTACCCTGGCGGACAATTGATGAACTGTGGTCAGAGACAGTTAGAGCTCGTCTGTATACATGTTACCAAGAAACGGGCAAGGTTCAAGAATATTTAAACACATATCCTGTCCTGAAGGGATCTGAAGGCTGGACACTCCTCATTAAAGATTTCGAAGCTCTTTACCCAGCCGCAGCTGACAGGCTTGCTACGCGCAAAGAATTGGTGCAATAAAATTATTAGCTACTGGCAAAACAAGATTGAAAGCCTGAAAGACAATTTTTTTGTTGCTACCATCAAAACGATTACGAAGCAGTGCATGTTAAGAGGTGAGTTTCTCATAAATTTACTGCTGAATACTATATTATATTTATGGAACTGACAGTGACAGCATGTTAGTTGAGTACTATTTAACTTTTAGATGTCTTACCGCCGTACTCAGAGACGTCAATTAAGTTTAATGACAATTAAATGTCTTTCCTTCTCTATTTATCACTATACATACGAAAGTGACAGCAAGAGACTTAATTGTCATTAAAACTTAATTGACGTCTCTGAGTACGGCGGTTAGTATTTGGGAGTTTAAAAACCAAAGTCAAATTAACAATATCTGTAAAATATTTTTACCAGCATAATAATAACTATCGACGGCAGCTCCACTTACCAATTTAAATTTATTCGGAAAACAATGTTTTCATTGAATTAATTTTTCTTTCAGATGTTGACGATGTCAAGATAAATTTGTCAAGATAGATTGAAAATTTAGCAGTAGACGCCATGCACGATTTCTTTGAAGGTGTTTGTCGCTATGTTATGACTTACATAAACTTTTATGTAAGCAATGGTATATTATAGGCTAATATACTGAAAGAAGCCATGATATCGTTCAATTACGGCCCCGATTCGAGTTCAAAACCTAGCAATTGTTTAGTGTTCTAAGAGGCTAGAGTCCGGCTAAGATGCTCAGCTTCCGAAATGATAGTTCTGGTAAGGTACTTTGGACTAATCGTTGGTCGATATATTCCCACTGGCGAAGAGAACTGGGATTTGTTCATTTTATTACGTAAGATTTTAGACATTTTGTTAGCTTTTAGAATTTATGACTTTACAGCCGATAAATGGAATTGCTTAGTCTCTGAATTTAACTCTTTGTTTATGAAGCTCACGGGGTCACTACTAAAGCCTTAATTTCATTTTCTTACTCATTACCCTGCCATGTTACGTAAATTCGGCCCAATACGAATCATTTGGGCAATGCGTTTGAACCTGGAGAGTCCTATAACTTTTGTTGCATCCGTAAAAATAGCAGGTGTGGAGTGGAAACCCTACAGCATTGTATTTGTGGATTTCGATGAACCAAATCATGAGTTGCCCATTTTTGCAGCCATTGAAGCAATAGTTGTAACTCCTTCAAATATTGTTTACTTTTACTGCCGGTTATTTGATACTATTGAATTCAATGAGCATTATGAGGTCGAACAAAATAATAACTACAACTGTATAAAAGCCAGCGATTCTGTATCAACCTTCCCTCATAATCTAAGCAAACTATAAATATAAATAAATAAATATAAATAAATTCTTTATTTGCATAAAAACATTGTATACATTGGTGGTAATAAAAAAAAATCAATAGCACAATCATGTTTTACCGAAATAAAATGGCACGCAAATATTCATATTTATACATGATTCATTGCAATTTACTTAACTATATAGAGTATAATACTCAATTCATTCCAAATAAATAATAATTCTATTCTTTTCTATCATAATCATTATTACATCAAGCATCAATTTTACTTATACAACTAATTCTTAATATTAAAAAATTCATTTAGATTGTAAATTGTATGTGACAGTAACCAGTTGCGCAAGGCTTTCTTAAATGAATATATGTTTAAAGATTTAAAGTTGTTAGGTACATTGTTATAAATCTTGGAACACATGGTTAAACAGCTTTTGCTATATTGCATTGTTTTAGGAGTGTCACTTAGTACTAATCTGTTCGGATTTCTACGGTTTCTAGGATAAATTTGACAGGCTTTCTTAAAGAGGCTACCATTTTGCTGCACAAATACACATATTTCGTAAATATATAAAGATGTCAAAGTAAGTAAGCCAAGTCTTGCAAACAATGGACGGCAAGATGTGAGCGGAGGAACACCGCATATTGCTCTTACACATTTTTTCTGGGCAATAAAAGCTCTATTGATATGAGTACCATTACCCCACATTACTAGCCCATAGCGCAGTATGGATCCTACATAAGCATGATAGGTTGTAATGGCAGTTTTAACATTCGTTACAGTCCTAACCTGTTTTAGGGCATATACAAATTTATTGATTCTGTTACAGACATTATCTATGTGTGTTTTCCAATTTGTCTGCTGATCTATAGTCAGTCCAAGAAATTTAGTATATTTTACTTCGTCGATTTTAGTATTTTTATAATGAATGTGTAATTGTTTAGGTTTAGCATTTCTTTGATTATTAAATTGTATATAATTAGTTTTAATTAAATTAATTTTAAGATTGTGCATGTCAAGCCATTTTATTAATTTGTTAATAGTATTATTTATATCATTTTCATGATCAATTATTGAATTATTATTATATTTATCGGATGTCACTACAATTGAGATGTCATCTGCAAACATAATGCATTTATGACTTGTTATGTTAGTGATCTCATTAATATATAAGAGAAATAATATTGGACCTAGCACGCTTCCCTGTGGTACACCGTATTCATTGGTTTTAAACTCTGACGAGTACGGTATAACTTCCCTATTTCTGTTTAACTTGTTTATAACGACAGATTGTTGCCTGTTGCTCAGATAGGATTTAATCCATTCATAAGCCGGTCCCCTAATACCAACTGATTCTATTTTTTGTAACAGCAATTTATGTGAAACGCAATCAAATGCCTTGGACAGATCAATAAATAAAGCAGTTGTTAAGTTTTTGGCATTGACATTTGATATTATCTTCCCAACTAGTTCATGCACAGCCAACGTCGTGGATTTGTTCTTTTGGAAGCCATATTGGTCTTTATCTAGTACATGAAATTTGTTACAAAAGTCAATAAGTCTCTTGTACATGCATTTTTCAACCACTTTTGAAAATATCGATAGCAGTGCAATAGGACGATAACTATCCAAATCCTCGGTGTTACCTTTTTTAAATAGTGGTTTTATTATAGATCGTTTAAGCACCTCCGGGAATATACCCAACGAAAAAGATACATTCACAAGATGTGTCAAAATAATCAAGATTTCATCAACACATTTTTTAACAATCTTTGTAGAGATTTCATCAAACCCTTCAGAGGCTGTATTTTTTAGCGACAATACTTCTTTTTTCACTTCATCTTTAGTTAACGGTATTAAGAAAATGGAATTTAATAACTGTCGCTTAGACGTATCTTTTTTTGGATAATCAGTATTAGTTTTGCATACATTAATGAAATGATCATTAAATGCGGCGGATATACTTAAAGGGTCCGTCAATATTGATTTATTCATTTTAATTTTTTCTATTTCATTATTATTACAAAAGTGTGCATTAAGTTCATTTTTAACAATGGTCCATGAAGCTTTACATTTATTGTTACTCTTACAGATAAACTTAATATTAGAGTTTCTTTTTGAGTTATAAATACATCTCTTTAATATCTTTGAGTATTTTGTGTACTTGGATTTGTTCGCTTCCGTTTTGTTAAGATAATATTTATAACGATAATTCCGCTTATTTTTACAGCTCAATTTCAACCCATCTGTTATCCAATTTTGTCTTTTAGTAGAAGCATTCAGATTAATTTTAAGTTTTGGAAAACATAGTGTGTAGAAAAGGCATATCAACTCATGGAATTTTTCAAACCCTTTATTTAAATCAGTCTCTTCGTAGATATCCGACCACGAGAGGCTTTTCAAACAGTCTTTGAATTTTAGGATGTTTTCTTCATTGTAGTCTCTTTTATATATAAAGTAAGACAGAGGTTTCATGTTTTTGTATTTTACTGGAAAGCTTAGAAGTTGGGCTGTTTCATGATCAGAAAGATGAAGAGGTAATACCAATGCCGTTGCATTTTTAATATTACTTAGTATATGGTCGATACAAGATGACATTCTCGTTGGTTCATTAATATGAAACATTAAGTTGTAGTTATATGCTAAATCCTGTAGGTTTTCTGTTATTTGTCCTTTGAGTAAAGTGTTTATATTGAAATCACCCGCTATAACTATATTTATTTTATATTTATATTTCTTAAATATGTCATGTAGAACACATTCAAGTTTGCTTATAAAAATATTGGGATCGGATGCAGGTGTTCTATAGAGGCAGACTATAATTAGTTTATTTGTAAGTATCTCTATACCGCAACATTCAAAAGTTAATTCTGTTGAGTAGTTTTTTAAATAAGTTAGATCCTTGCAAAAAAGACCTTTTTTTGCTAAAATACAGGTGCCGCCTCTTTTTTTATTTCTAGAGAAAGAAGATGTCATCTGATAATTGTTAATATTAACGTAATTTTCGTGTCCTGACTTTAAGAAAGTTTCCGTTAAACATATTACATCAGGCTGATTACCTCCATCCGTTAATTCTAAAATTGTTAAGTCTAGTATTTCTTTTTTTGACATGATACTTGCAATGATATGAATACAATGATATGAACTACATTACTAGCAGATGGTATATAGAACAGTAATTGCCTACAGAAAAGGAGCAAAAAATTAGCACATTAAACTCATAAATTATACTCGGCAGGTTTTAGAGATATTTTTGATTAAATTATATATTTGTTAATTGTTACTGAATCGTCACGAGTAATTTAAGAGTTTGAAGTGCTAATGTGGTCTATTTATTTAAATGCATACCACTGTTATTGCCACTGTTGTTGTCTTTTTCTTTAATGCGTACCACTTACATAATGGAGTAGTTTATAACAGCTTCATAGACTTCTTAAGAGGAAACACTACTTCGAAGTGGCATGCAAAACTCTAATACAAAACACAGACTAACGACGTTTAGTAGTCCCTTGAAAGAGATTTTCTTTGTATGTTTGATTTTTTTTAAACCAGCTTCTTAATATTTCTGAAGACGAAGACTGAAGATTTTGCTAAATGAAGGCTCCTGGTTATTAAATAAATGACTTAATGCAAAAAAATCAAACATACAGACTTAGAAAATCTTTTTCTTTAACCGATGCTGAAAAAGTTATAAAAATTGGTTAAGTTCTGAAGGAGGAAACAGAGGACATACACTTTCACGTAGTGTTTCCTCTTAAACTTGGAATTTGTATAGGTATATGTAAATGTGTATTTTTGTGTGTTTAGTGCAGACGTGGAAACCTTTAATTGGCTTTTAGTATTTAAGACTGTTTCGATTTGAATATGTATAGTTGTAAGTTTGCCAAGTGTATTTAAATTTATTTATTATAATTACCAATGTAAACTCTTTATGCGCCTTTTTTATAGATTACATGATGGTTTTCTAATAATAATAAAGATTTTTTGGATAAGTTCTAATTTTTATGGAAAATAAATGTTTGAACAATTTTAAACCTGGGTTTTCTAATAATAATAAAGATTATTTTAATCTATGATACTAACTATTTTTTTTGATAAATTCTAATTTTTATGGAAAATAAATGTTTGTATAATTTTAAACCTTTTTTTAAATTACTTACATACCCTTTGACTTTGTGTGTGATTAATACTATAGGCATCGTGAATTTCAGCACATTTTTTTCTGTATATGTATTGTGATGTAAGTGGATATTTTTTAGGATTAGCACAAAATGTACACAGGGTGTTTCCCGGCGATGAAATCATATTTTCAAATTAGTGTTCGGAGAGGTATCCTGAATCAGGCAGGATTGATAGGTCAAACAAAAAAAACGGATTATTTTTTTCGACTCCCTATACAAATTGTTTATCAGTTCCAACGGGGCGCTAGTTTGTATGTGAAGTAAAAAAAAACGACCGAATTTTTCGTTTGACCTATCAATCTTGCCTGACTCAGGATACCTCTCTGAGCACTAATTAGAATATATTATTTCATCGTCGGGAAACACCCTGTATAGATTTAGTGCTAATCCCGAAAAATAGCCATGCCATCACGATATTAAATAGTGCGACAAAAATGCTCGAGCACATAAAAAGATCATGCCAATGTAAAGAAGCACTATAATAGTTAGTGCACTCGCATGTAAAGACATGCTTCCTGCAATCGTATAATATCATGGGGAGGCACGAAATAATATGGTGCACGACTTGGTAGGCACCAATAAGTAAAGTGCAAATGCACATAATAGTATAATGATACGGAACTATAAGTAATCGCAATGCATTATAATATAAAATGCCGTCAACTAGGTATTTTGGAGCAGTGCACTATATTTTTTCTTTCTTAGGGCTAAACGTTATGATATCTTGCACTATATTTTATAGTGCGAGCTGCAAATAAGGTTGTGACGTCACTATATTACGGTGGAACCATAATTTTATGTGCATCGTCGGCAGCGTAACTTAACGTGCTTGCACGATTGGTCAAAAAGATGTGCATGCACAATAGTTTATAGTGCCCCATTTTTCTCAGTGCGAGTATAATGGAACGAGAAAGTTTGAAAGTGAATTTAACATACAGTGTCCCACTGCAGCCAGTAACCGGTCACGTAGCGGTGAAAGAATACTACCACCTCTCTTACCTTGGGCGTCGTAAAAGGCGACTAACGGACTAAAGACTGCACATACATTCAATAGCATAGAGCGGCGATGGGTTCATCACCAGTCACGCTGGGCACATGCGCAGTCGCTATTAGGCGAAAAGTGGACTATGGCAGAGGACTGCTTTTGCGGTCCTCATTGCCTAGTCTCTGACTAACCCGGGATAATAGTCGTGATTATATGTATGTGTGTATGTCCCACTGCTAGGTAAAGGGTTTGCTATTACTTACTGGAAATCGTTTTACTTCCGCGACACAGTCAACTTAAAATTGTCTATAAAAACAAGACGATCTGCTACGTATTTAGGTTTTACTTACCTACAGACAACGCTCAAATACACTCTGAGATAACGAAACGTTGAAAAGAAAACCACATGAGGTGGGAATCGATGTCCTTCGCAATCCGACAACGTAGGTATTCTAATGTCGCATCCTGACTCTCCACGAGGCTACACGAGGGAACGCGAGTACGAGAGTGAGGACGGTGCGCTCGTCTTCCCTCGCCTCGCCTCACTGTCGCTCCGCTTTGTATCGGTTTTTTGGATGCGAGTCAAAGGAGAGACTGAAATCAAATTTAACCAATCATTTGGTAAACCATAAATCCACATCACAGGGATAAAAGTAAAGTGAACGACGAGTGAGATCGGATAAGCAAATATAGGTGTATATTTAATACTAAAAGTATTAAATATACCTATACAGGAGTAAAAACTAAAAAAATATCATTAATGGCATCGTTTAGAATGCAAAAAAAAAATAAGGCACAAAAAGTAGCTAACGCAGTCAATTCAATGATGTCCATCTTGTAGCAGACGTAGCGGGCAACTAAATAAATCGACAGTGTGGATGGCTAGCACACCTCCACTCGCCAAGACTCGTGCCGAGAGCCTCTCGGAGGCGCCTCGCGAGAGTCTGGATGCAGCATCAGAGGTTTGTTACGACACTGCGCATGGCTATAAAAAATTAAGTCAAAAAGGTTGAAAAATTTTGACAGTTCTAACCAATACCTCGGTGGAATGGCCAACGCAGCCGCCCGTTTTGCGGAGGGCGTGGTTCGATTCCCACCTAATTTAATTAAAAATTTTAGGTACCTTATCATTTTTGTAACGTTTCGTTATCTGCACATACAAACAGCGCGCCGATTGTATTCTTTAAATCATTATTTTACCATTGCAACAACTCTACCATTGCAACAACTCTACCATTGCAACAACTCTACCATCGAGACAGACGTCAATTAAGTTTTACAATTTGACAATTAAGTCTCTTGCCGTCACTGTTTTATGTATAGTGTTAAATAGAGAAGGAAAGACATTTAATTGTCACTATAACTTAATTGACGTCTCTCAGTACGGCAGATAATGTTGTTTTTGTTTATACAATATTATATGTCCAGGGATGTAGTAATAAAACTTTTCAACACACTTGCTCGTAAAGCGGCTCTTATTACACCGATTTCAGCATCGTTATCGTATCTTATTACGCACTAGTGCGGTAATGTAGTTTAAAAGTAAAATCTCAACATAGAGTTTTTATAACTAGATTTTTTTAAAGGCAAACATTTTCGTGAATAAATTAACTATTTTGAATAAAATATGAATAAATAAACTATTTCATATTAATAAACACGGAGTAATTAAACCAAATTTTTTATTTTGTCAATAAATTAACCTTAAATCGTAACATTATTGTTTAGTTTATTATAATTTTAATATCTAAGTAAAGGCTGTTTGGGTGTTGTCCTTTGCCTTATTATTATTTTTACTTGCGCGCGAGAAACAGCGTGTGTAACAAAATTTTCCGTCTCTTTCACATATTTATATTTTGTTGATTCATACAGTGGCTTCTTGTTTAATATTACCTTGAAAGTTCAAAAATAAATATGTCTAGTTCTAGTAATGAAGAACGAAACTTAACAGTCTACATCGCCGGAAATATTAAGTGAAGCACAAAATGTTATTGACAGCCTATAAACATCTAAATCCAAAGAAAAATATGTTGGCTTACCAGAGATTTATACACTAGAAAAACAACAAAAACACGCAGTCATTTTTAAAAAAATTCGTTTTCCTCACAAGTGTGTTGAAAAACGCGTGTGTATTGGTAATTACAATCCTCGGCTCAATTAAGGCCTCGCCTTCGACTCGGGCTCATAACCCACCTCGATTGTTATGTATGACCAACATAGCAGACTTGTATCATAATGTACTATTAGAAGCAGTATCTACAATAAATTTCTTCGACGAAAATACCCCTTTTGGGAGGTCAATTCCAAAACCCCACAAGACTGCAGAGATTATTGGTTTGAGTTCTACGTCGTATAGTGGCTCAATTTTGGTATTTTTTTAAAGGAAAAGGTGTATAGTGTAGCTCTAATACAATAAAAACACGCTATGAAACAACTCCTTTTTTATTGCCGAAAGGAGAAAGTATTTTTTTTACAGTTTTTGTGCACATTCGGGCACTTTTTGAACAACAATAACAAAACACAATTGACCCCCCTTATAGGGTATTTACGTCGATAAAATATATTGTAGATACTGCTCCTAAAGTTTTATTACTACATCTCTGGACATATTGTATAACGCGTTCCAGGAACGGTATGCGCGGCAAGGACTGCATGCTGCGGAACATCTGCGAGGCCGCGGAGACGCCGCTGCACCACAATGGGTTGCTGGGCCACATCATGCACATTATATTCACGTGAGTTGGCAACACTAGCTATGTTTCTAGAGACGCAAAAGTTACATTTTTGGTTATGCAAGACTATAATATCTACAGACTATAATATGCGCTGCGCAGCGCATGGCAAGGAATGCATGATACGGAATGTATGCAGGGCTGCTACCATATCAGCTTACTGGTGGCACACAATATTTCACGTAGTCGGTTTGGTTGATGTAAGAATGCGCTTTTCAGTCCTCGTTCAGGGTTACTCGCATAATGAATAACTTCTTACACGCATATTGACTTACATGCATTTTGACTAAGACGCATATTGACTTACACGCATTTTGACTTACACGCATATTGACTTACACGCATATTGACTCACAAGATATTTTTTAAAGTATTTAACACTAGTTTCCCGTCAAGCGGCTTCGTCTACGATGTTGAATTCTGTTGATTTCCCACTGTAAAAAGTAGTAGCCTGTGACTAAATCTATTTCTGTGCAAGAGAATCATGAAATATGTGTCAATATGCGTATGTCATTTTGCGTAGTCACGATGTGTTATAGTGCGTTTGGCTACCTAAATGTGTCATTATGCGAGTAACCACCACCATATTCTCTAAGTCTATCCACCTTAATAACAATATGAGTACTTAAGTTAAAATTATCGTTTGGGCTACTTTTGACAGATTCTACTTAGTCATAGTCTATTTTTGACTGATTCTACAAATGACTGATTCTATTTATGACAGCGTGACCTACAGGAGTAGGAAAGTTAGTATTCTGTTGTCTAATAAACATAAATCCTCGAAATTTAAGACATGATATGTTAGAAATTTAAGAATTCAATTACTTAATTTCTAACATATCACGACACCTACTAAAGTAGGGCAGCTAGATCTGTCATAATAATATATAGAATCTGTGGTATGTAGAATCTGTCAAATGTAAACTAAACCAAAATTATCTCGTCGTATCTCGTTGTGTCTCGTTGCGTCTCGTTATGTCTCGTTGTGCGTTATAGACTACCTGGACCATTTTCCACCACCTATTCCATCAATTTGTATGCTACCTGTTTCTTGATTTTTACGATTTCAGAGTTTCTTTCTTGTCCTTTCAGACCATCATCATCCCGCGAGGAGGGTTTAGACGACGAGTACTACGAAGCCGAGTTGGAAGGCCAGAGGGGCAACTGCGACAGGTACCTGGACGACTGCCCCTTCAGCCTGTTCGACCTGATCACCAGGCTGGTGGAGATACGACACTCTACGTGAACATGTATTAAACGATGTGCCTACTTTAAATTATTTGTTTGTTTGTTATTATCTGTTATTATAATATTGACCGTTTATACTATAACACCTCAATTTGAATATGCCTATGCCATTTGGCTATGAGTATTGGAGACAGTAAATGGGTGACTCCGTAGCAGCAAGCGTACTCCTATGGAGAAAGGGAGAAGGAGGTATGCGGTCGAAGAGTTCTTCAGAGCACTCGCCGTGGTACAAGTATAGGCTGGTGATGACGATGATAATGATGATATTTAAAATCAAATCAAAAGTTTTAAAATTAATGTTAAAAACTATTTATTATGTAAGGTTTTAAAAAAGAAACTTAATGTTATTTAAAATTTATTGTGCCTTAAAATCTTGTGAACTCTCTACATACTTATAATATAGAATATCAACTTACCTATGTCCTTTATTTATATTTTATAACACATTTGCTCGTAAAGTGGCTCTTATTACACCGATTTCAGCATCGTAACGTAGCTTATTACGCACTAGTGCGGTAATGTAAAATTAGTAATAATTTTAATCTATGGACAACACAGACCACGCCCACACAGTCCACGCTTCAGCAAGAAACAACTGCGCAATCTGCACAACTGCTTAGATGGTGAGCCTTTAGCCCGTTAGTCGCTTTTACGACACCCAAGAGAAGAGAGGGGTTGGTACCTATTATTATTTTGAAGAGCCCATCACCGCTCTTTGCTGTTAGATGTTTGTGAAGTCTTTAGTCCGTTAGTCGCCTTTTACGAAACCGAAGAGAAAAGAGGGGTTGGTAGTATTATTTTGATAAGCCCATCGCCGTTCTATGCTGTTGAATGTATGTGCAGTCTTTAGTCCGTTAGTCGCTTTTTACGTCACCGAAGGGAAGAAAGGGGTTAGTAGTATTATTTTGTTGAGCCCATCGCCGTTCTATGCTGTTGAATGAATGTGCAGTCTTTAGTCCGTTAGTCGCCTTTTACGACACCGAAGGGAAAAGAGTGGTTGGTAGTATTATTTTGATGAGCCCATCGCCGCTCTAGGCTGTTGGATGTAAGTGTAGTATTTAGTCCGTTAGTCGCCTTTTACGACACCCAAGGGAAGAGAGGGGTTGGTAGTATTATTTTGATGAGCTCATTGCCGCTCTATGCTGTTGGATGTATGTGCAGTCTTTAGTCCGTTAGTCGCCTTTTACGATACCCAAGGGAAGAAAGGGGTTGGTAGTATTATTTTGATGAGCCCATCGCCGCTCTATGCTGTAGGATGTATGTGCAGTCTTTACTCCGTTAGTCGCCATTTACGACACCCAAGGGATTGGATGGAAAGACGTGCTACCTTTCACATACCTATATTTTGTCGATTCAAACAGCGGCTTCTTGTCCAATAATTACTTTAAAAGTTTAAAAATAAATATGTCTAGTTTTAGTAATGAAGAACTAAACTTCTAATCTTCACCACCGGAAATAATAAGTGAAGCACAAAATGTTATTGACAGCCTATTACCATCTAACGACAACCTCCTTGGTCGAGTGGTTTGTACACCGGTTTTCATGGTGTCGCCATCTCTGAGGTCCCGGGTTCGATCCCCGGTCGGGTCAATATATAAATTATTGTTTTCTAAATTGTCTCGGGTCTGGGTGTTTTCTATGTATAACAAGTATGTATTTAAGTATTTTAAGTATGTTTATCCGTTGTCTAGTAACCATTTCACGAGTTTCTTCGAAGCTTCTCTTGGGCTAGATAATTGGTGTGATTGTAGGAAAGATTTATTTATTATTTATTTATTATCTAAGTCCTAAGAAAAATACACGTTGGCTTACCAAAATTTATACACTAGAAAAGCAACAAAAACACGCAGTCACTTTCAGAAAATGTGTTTTCCTCGCAAATATGTTATAAAACGTCGTATGACATACGTGCGCTTTGATAATTACAGCCTCTGCTTTCTTGTAGCCCTCGCCTGCGGCTCGGGTTAGCAATATCGCCTCGGCTGTAATTTTCAACTTACCGCACTTATATCATAATGTACTATTATCGTGTTTATAAAATTCGTTAAAACTTAAATTCACAGCCGAATTATAACGATAATTACATACACTCATATATTATGGAAATATTTTTTCGACTTAAAATTATTGAATAACTATTACTTACTGATTATTAAATTTATTTTTAATATAATAACTCTAACCTAATGCATTTGTGCTTCCTAGCAGCTTTTTTCATATTCACGTAATGTACCTACCTATATAAAATGCATATGCTTACTATATATCTTTGTTATTTACTTATTTTTATTTGAACTAAAAGCACTTTACTTTTCAAGTTATGAAATAAGCAAAAAAGATAAAACTTAAAAATCATTACCAAATAGAAATATTTTAGAAGTTACTTATTAAATTTACTTTTTGGAACATGGCCTATACTTACAGGTAAGTTTATTTTAGTGAGATACCTGTTTTAATTATACATATTGCTAATAATAATAAAAAAACAAAACTAACGTACAATTTAACTGACAATACCAATCGTTTCTATGTCTTTCGGGTAAAAGAAGTTGTTCTTCCTCATCGGAATGGAAGATATCTGCTGGTCCACCGGCACCCTGGTGTCATACAAAGAAGGTGACTGGAAAATGATCCCGAATGTGCCCACGAAGCAGGCAATAGTGAACAGCCAGAGGAAGAAGCGATCCAGCACCATGGACATGAACTTCCAGTCTTCGACGACCTGGGAACAACAAATAAGAAAGCATAATTTATTATCAGAAAGAATCGAAATTAAAAATAAATTCACAGATCTCGTGCTCTACACGACTTGAAAGGGCATTGAAAATGAACCTAGCTATTATAAATTACTAATGAAAATTTTTTTTTTTTTTTTTTTTTCAAAAAAAATTATCGACTTTTCCAAAATTTGGTTATACTATCCTAAAGACCTTAATTTTCCGCGCCTATTAAGTCCTATTAGATCTTAGTATAAAACATTTTTTTTTTATTTTTTTTATTTTCAAAAGAAATAATCAACTTTTCCAAAATTTGTTTATACTATCCTAAAGCCCTTAATTTTCCGCGTCTATTAAGTCCTAATAGATCTTCGTATCTCAAAGCTGCGAAGTTCCACAGGGCTATGACGCCCGAGTAATACCGCACGGCGACGCTCCCCGCGCCGCTAAGGGGGAGCATACCCCCCCCCCCCCCTATCACTCCCACAAAAAAGTATAAGACATAAAATGTTCTCTGTCTCAATATATCTAGGCGTCTCTCTCAATTTTTCGATTTTCGACCTCGTTTACGAGATATCGAAGATATTCCGAGGGAAGGTGTTAAAAAATCAAGGTATTTTTTTTTTAATTTTCGAAAAAAGTTTATATGTCTTTTACAAAAAAAATGTTATTATCTGAAAGCCATTCAAACTCTGCGTCTTTTGAGCCCTCATACGTCCTCATGGCTCTAAACCACTATATACCACGTGGCAAACACACTTTCAGCGAAAATGGGGCCCTACCGGAGCGATCGAAAAAACATTTTCAATGTTAAAATAGTAGCCGTGTGAACTAAAGGAATACAACCAACCCCTCTCTTCTATTGTGTGTCGTAAAAAAAGACAAACGGACTAAAGACTGCACGTACAACCAACTCTCACCATCTATCACACTTATTAGCCCATGTTCAGTTGAAATTTGGGAAAACGTGGACTATGGCAGTCTTCTTTTTTAAATATTTTTTTTTATATAAAAGAGGGAGGCAAACGAGTAGGCGGGTCACCTGATGGAGAGTAATCACCGCCGCCTATGGACACCCGCAAAACCTGAGGAATCGTAGACGCGTTGCCGGCTTTTAAGGGAGGAATAGGTCTAAGGAAGGAATAGGAATTGGGAGGGGAGGGGGAAGGGGCCTCCGGAACCCTCACTAGTCTGACGAAACACAACAGCACCAAGTGCTATTATTTCACGCCGAATATTCGTGAGAGGGTGGTATTACGCCGGGCGAGCCGGCCCAATGCGTGCTGCAGCGCAGCGTGGCTCTACCACTCACCCACTTTGCCTAGTCTCTGACTAATCCTTTGGGGATGATAGTCGTGGAACTATGTATGTGTGGCGGCCTGCGTCGCCACATAATTTATTATCCTCACGTATTAGTTAAAGAGTTTGTAAGCGCATTCCTAAACGCGTGTAGATCCGATATAGATATGACGCGGCACCCTCCCTCCAACATCTACGTAGTTATTATTAATTGTTTTCTGAGGTTTAAGCGAGCACTACACATTGAAATGAAACACCTTTTTACAGATTAACTAGCGTTTAATTTACTATTTACATAGTTTTTTATATTATCGAACCCTTTACAGGGTCCGTGGTCACAGGGAGACTGAGGTGTTGGTAGTTATTATTGTATAAATAGTCTTGTAAGGTTTAGATAATAAGTTAGTCACAATGTAGTAACTGTAAATATACAACATCACTTTAAGAGACGCAGTCGTTATTTACCATCACCATGGAACCTTCCATCATAACAACTTCGCATACTACACCCGACGGAACATAATATGTTATATACGGGTAGTAAATTGTATTAGCTAGTAGTATCGTCAACCTATAAACGTCCCACTGCTGGGCACAGACCTTCCCACATGAACAACAGCTCATGGGAAGATAAAAGACGCTGACTCTACCAATGGGGTTTATTGTTTCCGGAACTGTTAACATAACTGATATAAAAATTCAGTAAAAAAAAAGACATGCCAAAAAAAAAGGTAATTTTTTTAAATAAACCGGGCACTAATTACGAAAAGATAGATTGCAGCTAAGAATCTTGACTCTACCAATGGGGTTAATTGTTTCCGGAACTGTTAACAGAACTGATAAAAAAAAATAGTAAAAAAAAAGCTAAGAACCATCTTGATCACGTCAGCTTTCAAACGAAAAAAACCGCATCACAAACACAACAAAAAATAATAATTATCCGCAGACGCGCGTACAAACATTTCGGCAATTTATTGATTTTTATTAATGCAGATTGTAAGCTTGTAAGTGTGTAGGTCACCTTCCAGCTAGGTGGAGCGACGATATATACTATAAACTATAAACTTTCCTTAACTCACACCAATGGCCTAGCCCAAGAGAAGCTTCGAAGAAACTCGTTAAATGGTTACTAGACAACGGATAAACATACTTAAAATAGTAAAATACATAGTAAACACAAAAACCCGAGACTATTTAGAAAAACAATAATTTCTAAATTGACCCGACCGGGGATCGAACCCGGGACCTCAGAGATGGCGACACCATGAAAACCGGTGTACAAACCACTCGACATCCAACATCATGTAAATATATAGGTATATACGGAAAGTGATTTGCTGCAGTTGGATGTGAAGCCGAAGACCGGGCGCTATGGTATGTCATTCATCTGCATCATCATCAATCATCCTATAAACTTCTCACTGCTGGGCAGAGGCCTCCCACGTGGACAATAGCACGTGGGGATATTAGGTCATAACCCACCACGCTGACCCAATGCGGGTAGGTGTATTTTTTACATAGTAGAAGGAGGCAAACGAGCAGGCGGGTCACCTGATGGAGAGTAATCACCGCCGCCCATGGACACCCGCAAAACCATAGGAATCGCAGGCGCGTTGCCGGCCTTTAAGGAAGGAAGGTTAAGGAAGGAATGAGAATTATGAGGGGGGGGGGGATGGCCTCCGGAACCCTCACTGGCCAGACGAAACACAACAGCTTCAAGTGCCGTTATTTTACGCCAGATTTTCGTTAGAGGGCGGTACCTATTATCTTACGACTACAACTGGGACCAACGGCTTAACGTGCCTTTTGACGCACGAAGAAGCTCGAAATGTTTTTAATTTGGTTACCCATCCAGCGACCCGGCATTGCGAAAGTGATATCAAAATTGATGAAACCACTCTAATTGTAGAGAAATATTTAAGCCATGTATCACATTTTACATATGTCGTCATTTTTGTTACCAGTCAAAAATATCAGGAAACTGTATAAAACTAAAGTCACCGTAATTGTTTTAATAACCACCAAACAATGATTATCATATTCGAGTTCTCAAAGACTGTCCACGATTAAAAGTAATTTCAGTTTATTCCCATGCAAAGTTGGTAAGTGGAAAAAAAAACAACAAATAATTTGCGCGGCTTAAACCGATTAGCAATCTGAAAAGCTTTGATTTTCCATTTCCATCCTTGTCCTTGGCTATATTTTTTAAAAGTTTCCTAAGAAAATTCTATCCAATTATGCTAAAGAGCCAATTTGATGTCGGCAAGGCTTGTTTAGTTGTTTTCAAAAGCGACTTTAATTGAACCCCTTTAAGCGACAATAAAAACTTTTTAGAGGACATTTTTTCATTATACCCTCACTTCTGAAGGCCTCCGAGAATAATTGTAGGAAGCATATTATGGGACAATTTCCCCCGAGAGATTAGGCGTTTATGTGAAGAACAATACGTCATAATCCGGGGGGAAAGTTCTTTGATCACGTAGACGTGTCACGGCGGGGTGCGCGGGTAGCGTCAAATCTTCTACTTATATTGTGATGAGAATACCTGCGCAGTGTAACTTTGTAATTCACGGTAACTTCAAGAGAAATTATTATGGCGCGGCGCCGGAATCTGCATAGATATCGCATATGAATCTCTTAGGGTTGCCAAGAGATAAGGCTGCGATGGTTTTCATGATTATAATATTATAATTATCTGGATAGCTTTTTTTTTCTTTTATGACTCGTCATAATGACTGCCTCCTGCCTGATGGTAAGCAGCCGATGCAGTCCAAAATAATGAGAGCGCTTCCCCACCGTGGAATAAGCACGATAACGAGCGCACCCATTCATGATGGCCTGCATAAATGCTGTTTCACGCCCAGCTTAAAAGACCCGGGACTGTAGGAGCTGGGAAACACATGCGCCGGCAAAGAATTCCAAAGCCGAATGGTCTTACAGAGGAACGACTTGCCAAATTTTTTGGTACGAGTACTGATACTGACTTACAATGTGGCAATGCTTGTTCTTGCTTTTATGTAAGAATGTCAGTATACATGCAGGTAAGCAGAATGGGAAAGGATGATCGCTTCCTAGGGATATCTGCAGTATCCAAGGCGCTGCTCATACAAGACTTTCGAGACTACTTACACCTGTCTTGAAAAACCTCATGTTATACCTCATAGCGCATGGAATGTAAATCTGAAAGGAGCTCATTATGGAAGCAGTTTTCTTCAGTTTGCTTTCTGGAGGTGAGTACTTCAGTTCAGCAGAAGAAACCAAAGCGAAGCCCGCTTTGTATTCTGCTTCCAGATTTTTATTGTCAATTATTAAGGTATGGAAGTGAGCTATTGCTACTTTGGCAAGACGAGCGATAGTAGCACCTATTTGAAAGGTTACTCTGAGCACTTCCCGCTATACAAACGAAAGTTATAACGTTTAATCCGTTTACATCAAATTACTTAACGAACTAGGATTTCATCCCGATTGTCGAAGCACAGTGTACAGTCAGAGTCGTAAGTTCCTGAACATTTTAATACTTTGTTACCTAAGGCAGTCGTTTTTTTTAAACTTTTCTTTACTTATTTTTTTCAAATTAAATAAGTGTATTTGTGCAAAAAATATACGAAACACTTGTTATTTTGAAGTGTTTATGATAGACTCTATAGTCTGTTCATTATAGCTTGATACGTATGACAGGTGTCAAATTGTCATGCCTAGGGTTGCAACATTTATAGACGTAATTGAATCAAATGATAATTGAAGTTATAAATTGAAAATCATTATCTGTCGTTAATCGTTTTTTGCTTTAAAATGTAATTTTGGATGCTATTTAGATCACTTAATTTTTAGAAATACATAATAATAATATGTAAATAAAATTCGTGAATTTTGAATGTTTGAATAATTAACAAATTCTTAATTATGTATTGGTGTACAACCTAAATCATCACTGTAATTACTAGAGTGAGTATGAGTATGAGTGACTATGAGTGAGAGTACCTTGTGAATAGTACGAATAAATATGGTTACGTACGAGTATAGCTGCAGTATCAAAATCTACTATTTTTGTAACATTCCTTTTTTTGTTAGGTGTCGTTAATTTATTTTCTTCGGTGGTTGCCGTACTCGTAGATCCATCATCATATTTTTCTTTCGAGATGCGAGACACTGTAGCAAGCCTTATACCAAGAGCATCCGCAATGCGATCAACCACTTGCTTTAAGGGTAGTAGAGGACCTTTGTTTGGGCTCTCACGCTCGAAATAATTTCGCAAGCGTACTACAAACTCAAGACTTTCGCTGTTTAATTTGGTGAAACGTGGACTATGGCAGTGGACTGCTTCTGCGGTCCCCATTGCCTACTCTCTGACTAACCCTATGGCTGCATAAATAGTCGTAAAACAGTAAAACAGTCTTTTTTATTGAAAATCAATTGAACTTAAATTGATTTACTACCCCAACACAAGTATTTTTTTGTATTGGAATGATCTTGTGAAGGGGTACGTTTTTTTATTGTAATGTTTAAAAATAGTGTTAAATGTGTGTTATGTGAGTTTATTGGGATAAAACCTAATCTAACGTATAATAAATAGTCACAAAAAGTAATTGTAGTATGTTATGTGATGGATTATAAAAAATAATATTATTTAAATGTTGTCAAATAAGTTCATACGCTTTTACAAAGTTACGTCGTCGTTTTGATGACACCTGTCATAAGTATCAAGCTATATTGAACAGACTATAGTATTTGGTTCCCCGTTGTTATGTATAAAATTGCTTTCTCTCGTACACACCGAGCCAGAGATAAGTAATATTTCCCAATCGCAATTAAATTAAAGTAAAATTAATAACACAAAAAAAAACACCAACAACGCAAACCTGAAATTCATCATCTGCTCTCAAGCTGTTATAATATCATTACAAACGAGGCGAAAACAAAATTAATATTACGCGTTCTCAACCTCAAAAAAGGTCGAGGATCCATCATAGGAGGCTCATTCCCATTCAGCCCCCGTTTACTAAGATAAGGGAATCGCCCATTAATTTTGTCGAACGGCAAACAAAGTGGGTGGCCCATTTTTAACCCGTCAGTCCATCGGCACGGCGATATTGATGGGTGACGTCTGTCAGAATTGCCGAGTTATTGCCGAAATACGGCAATAGATAAATATTATTCTGCGCTGTTCGCTTCACGGTTATCCTTTTGTGGAGGTAGAGATGTATCATTTGGATATTGTATTCTGAATTTTAATATTATTTTATTATGTAGACCACCGCAAACGAGGTTACAAAATGACATGTAGAAACTTTATAGCATTATTTTTCAGAACTGTGATTTAGATATTTGCTCTAATAACACAGGCTCTTTTATAAGTTGTTTCTTGCTTTTGAATACTCAATAACACAGAACAACATTTAATTTGATTTAGTTTGTATACCTACTTATACGAGTATTTGAAATTGGATTAAAAATAGTTTCTTAGTTTTATTTTAATTTTATTTATATCGGTTAAGGTTCGTAATGTTGTGCATACCCATAATTTAAATACATGTAAGTGTAACCACTCCTTAAACTTTGTCTGCCGAAATGAGTTGTATGTATTTAGTTGGTAAGCCTTATTAATAAATAAATAATAAATTAACTACAATATTCACCAATGTGTAGCGCCTCCCTCGAATATATATTATTGCGATGCGTTAGCGTATGTGATGCGTGTGCATATTTTTTGATTAAAGAGCGAAGAATAGGGTAACCACCTGATGATGAATGGTTATCGGTGCCTGTGGATATACGAGTATTTTTTAGAAAAAATATTAGCACTTTCGGCTTATTAATATAGCAATAAGTTTGTAACTGTTTTAAATAAATGGCTGTAATGATTTGCCGAGAAACGATGTTAAATTCACGACAAACATTACGTCTGTAGCCTGTTGGTTGAATGCTTTAAGGTAGCCTGACATGAATCACACAATTCATTTTTAAAAACGTGATTAACTTACCATAGATTTTTATAAAAAATGAAACATGGATTATTTCAAAACGAAGTAAAACAAAACAGAATCGCCCAAAGTTTCACTTTCAATTAACAGGATCCCCTTTATTAACAATTATTAAGAACTTCCGAAACACCGAACTGCGTCGCACAACTGGTAATTCAACCTCGAAGCTCGTTAATTTAATAAAAACTTAATCTTACACCAAAAACAATCAACAGTCGGAAGGAACGCCGTTAGAGAAAAAAAAGATACCTAAATAAAATTAAAAAAAAATCGCAAGACTAATGCGCTGAAGACGAAAAAGTATCGACTGTTTAATCCGCTGTGATGGCTTTAAAATTTATTTGCCCTAAGGGTGCTATTTATACCGCCGTTCCAAAAATGAAGTGCGGTTATCTCGAAGACGTAGGGACGTGTCTAGAATCGCAATCAGCAGAATTCTGTGCTCCTGGCAGTTTTAAGTAACTTCAGGATATTTATGCATGAGTCGGTAGAGCTTTGCATTATTAAAATAAGTGCCCAAATTGAGTTAAGGACGCTTTCCGCAGTTCGCAAATAGAAGTGGGTTAATGTATTAATTGGTAATTGGGTACTTAATCTTCTTGCAAAGTTGTGATTCAAAATCCTTAACAAAGTCAAATTTCTTTTTCGTTTTTAAAAACATTTCCAACTCTTACGCCAATTATCTAGAGCTAGACCAAGTTTTTAACCTTTTTGTAAACTTTTTTACTTTGGTCAACTACATAACGCATAAATTTAGGTATAACATTTTAAAAACATAGGTACAAATTACACATAAAAAACACTCCCACACGAAATCAATTTAGAAAACCAGTTTTTTCTAAATGGACCCGACCGGGAATTTAACTTCAGAGATGGCGATTGGCGACACCAGAATCGACGTGCTTAACCACTCGATCACGAAGGTGGCCATAATGTTATTTTAGTTTGAAACAATTTTTATATAAATTAATCAGGTTCGAGTTTAGCAAAGGCTTACTCGCTAAACAAACAAAATACACCAGTTTAAACAACTTTCTTGTAACATCAACAACAAAATGAATAAAATAATCATGATTCTTCCTGAACAGCTTCGAAAAGCCTAACCTCACTGCAACGGAGCTTTAGAAAAAACCTATCTATTTATTTTTTACTTTTGTTGTAGAACGATTACATACATACAATACTATTATCTCCGAATTAGTCAAAGACTAGGCAATGAGGACCGCTGCCAAATTTTAGAATGATTAATGTATGATGTATATCCTAGTCTCTGACTAGACCTTCGGGGATATTGTCGTGATTATATGTATCTACTAGCGGCCGCTCGCGGTTTTACCCGCGTGACTCCCGTTCCCGTGAGAATATCTGGATAAAAAGTACGCTATGTAATAATCCAGGTTATAAACTATCTGTGTGCCGAATTTCATCCAAATCCGTTCAGTAGTTTTTACGTGAAAGAGTAACAAACATCCATCCATACTTACAAACTTGCGCGTTTATAATATTAGTAGGACTAGCGGCCGCTCGCGGTTTCACCCGCGTGGCATCCGTTCCCGTGGGAATATCGGGATAAAAAGTACCCTATGTGTTAATCCATGTTATAAACTATCTGTATGCCGAATTTCATCCAAATCCATTCAGTAGTTTTTATTCGTGAAAGAGTAACAAACCACCTATACTTACAAACTTTTGCGTTTATAATATTAGTAGAATGTAACTTACAGGATATAATTTATTTCCATGATACGCCATTCACCAAACTTTATATTGGAAATTTTGAAACTGTTAAGAGGGTTTACGCATTTCGGTTTCCCATACAAACTTCCAAGTCGACATTTTTCAAAATCAATAAGCCAATTTTGATAAAACTGCAATAGTTTATTGAAAACATTTTTAAAAAACATTTTTTTAGCTGAGTTATTGCGATTTTTAACTTTCTATAGTGGACTAACGCAATAACTCAGCCAAAAAATAGTTTTTTTAAAATTTTTTCAATAAACTATTTAGATCCCTGTATTTCACTTTAGCATGCAAAGTTTTATCAAAATTAGCTCATTGGTTTTTAAATATTTCGACTTGGAAGTTTGTATGGAATGCTGACTGGCAGATTCTTACGTGACTGACAGTCCCATGGCATGCGGGCGACGGAGGTGGGGTGACATCTGTAGTGCGATTCTCTAAGCGCAAACATCGTTAAAGCCTTGGTAGCAGCGGCTGCAACAGCGGTGAGCGTACCATTGGTATCTTCTAAATAATTTTTAACGCTGTTCACTTCTTTGACATTTCTTGTAGGTAAAAAAGTGGTATTCTGTAAGTAAAACAGACTCAACTTTTAACATAGCCGTGACTGCAGCGATCTTAGAGCATTCAACCATGTGACGGCTGTAACATCTGTGATCACAGCCATGCGCGCAGCGTCTATGTGTCGCTTAGAGAATCGCACAATTGACGTTCCTACTACGCAGCCACGATCACGCTCTTCTTTCCAGCCCCCGTAAACTTTCGTTCCCCGTTCCGCAGGCTATGGAACTGGCATGTGTGAATTTGCAAGCTTATAATTTATGAACAATATTCTTTGTCTATTGAAGTGTTTTTTGTGAAAGCAACGTAGCAGTGTGTAACGTAACGTAATTAAAAAAACCGGCGTAGTCAAAAATATTTTTCAAGAATCAAGAATCAATATCTTTTATCCTGTTCAGGCTACAGCATTTATGAATGTCATTATGCCATTTCGTTAGTGAAGTAGATTCTACTCTCGTCTCCAAACAAACTAATTTTAGGATTTGAGTTATTTAATTAACACGTTGTATATTCTGTGATAGCGATCGACTAGAGTTAGCATTCGCCAAATATTAGCAAACTTTACTATTGACAAACGCTAACGAATCTACATGGAGGGGTTGCCATTTGTCTAGGGGGATGGTTCTAACGTACGACCCTTTTTAAAATAACACATTTACCTAATACCTAGGTACCTAATTCCCGTTCCAATCGATACCATTGATTTATCACGCCGCGGCACGTTCTACCGGTTGCCGCATACAGCTTTTGGCACTTTTCGAAGTTTCTACAAATGAATTCGGCGGCGAACGTGCCGCCGAATTGGAACTCCTCAATATAGACAATCAGCGCTCATTAGCTGTTCGAGCTCCGTTAAGGTTCGGGAGTTACGAGTTATATTGGTAAAGAACATTCTATCGTACGCATTAGGTGCATATACTCGTATATTACGAAGTGCCCAGCGTATAGTAGTGAAGGCCACATATTATTACATTCAGGACGAAATTAGTGCTTTTAGTGTTTATCTGAAATCAGCAGAAAAAACGCAAATTGATTTATATTTTCTCCCTCATCATCATCATCTGGGTGGAAGAGTGGCTAAGCGCTCGTAACGATAACCGGAAGTGCGATTCCCAGGTCAGGAATTAACCCTGCGGAGTCAACAGTGAGTTTTATATTTTTTGATGCTCCGAATTTTATCATTAAATGGCTTTTGACAGTATAAGTATGTGTTGTCTGTTTTATTACCAACGTCAACCTATAAACTCTGCTGGATACACCTCCCTTTCGACATGGGTACTATTGTACCATGTATAAACACGTATATATTCAATAATTCATTCATTTGTTCATCATTCATCATTCGATTACGAGATATCAAATCAGGCGGATTCAAATAAAGATCAGTGCCCTGCATGTTCCCTGTAAAATTTTAAAACCCCCTAAAAAGTTGTTTCACTAGAAACGGTGCAAAAATCACGCAACATTATCGTTGCACTGTAAAAACCGCAGCCGGCGTGGCGCGCCAAATATCGGCTTTCGATTAAACTCGTACAACACTGGCGCCCACCGCAACGTACTCGGAGAGGACCATTTGTACCGTCGACATCTGCTGATAGTCGTTTGTGCAGCGATCCACCGATGCAAGAATAGATTACACAAAAATCACCTGTATTGCCCAAAATTTACGTTATAATCTTAAACATATAGATATAACGTTTGTTGAGATTCTGTGCCTGCTAATAGATCAAACCATTACTTAAATAAAAATAAACGTATTCCACGATGGGACCATTTGTACCGTCTTGACATCTGCTGATAGTCGTTTGTGCAGCGATCCACCGATGCAAGAATAGATTACACAAAAATTACCTGTATTGCCCAAAATTTACGTTATAATCTTAAACATATAGATATAACGTTTGCTGAGATTGTGTGCCTGCTAATAGCTCAAACCCTTACTAAATTTTTTTTTTAAAATACGTATTTCGCGATAGGACCATTTGTACCGTGGACATCTGCTGATAGTCGTTTGTGCAGCGATCCACCGATGCGAGAATAGATTACACAAAAATCGTCTAGCATTTAAGCTGCAATCTTAATAATATAGATATAATAAAATGACGCCTGTTATGGGCCTACTCTCTAAGCTCATCCGAAATATTCATTGCACGCGTAATTCCTCGTACAATGCACGCGCGCACTTACTAGCGAGTGGCGTAGTACATGCACGCACAGCCGTGTACGACAAATTACGTTAGACGAAGTCTCGGATGCGCTAAGAGAGTGAGTAGAGCCTTTAAGATTGTGTGTCTGCCTAATAGACCAAACCCTTAAAAAAAAAAACGTTCTCAGAGAGGACCATTTGTACCGTCGGTCGACATCTGCTGATAGTCGTTTGTGCAGCAATAGATTACACAAAAAGCACCTGTATTGCCCAGGATTAACATTGCAATCTTAAAAGATAACAAAACGACGCTTGAAGATGTTGGGTGCATGCCTTATAGACTAAAACGCTACAAAAAATACAAACATACTCCGCGATAGGACCATTTGTACCGTCGACATCTGCTGATAGTCGTTTGTGCAGCGATCCGCCGCTGCAAGAATAGATTAAATAGAGACATAAAAATCACCTGTATTGCCTAGGATTTAACGTTGGAATCTTTAAAATATAGATAACAAAACGAAGCTAGCTGAGATTCTGTGTCAGCCTAAGACCAAACCGTTACAAAAAAAATGTACTGCGCTCAAGAACCATTAAATGGTTGTGCAGTGATTCGCCGATGCAACAACAAATTACTGGAAAACCCAACTGGTTGCATTCTTAAAAAGTCGAAATAAAATCGAAATCCTCACGGGATACATGTCGCGGGCAGTGTCGTGCCGCTAAGTGGCACATAAAAAAACAACAGCTCTACTCAAATATCTACCCCTTTACCGCAAACCACAAGCTTTATAAGTTTTCGAACGCAGTGATTGATAGCAGACTATTGACCGCAGGCGCGTTGACCACCAGCTCAATCAATAAACATGGAACGGAACGTCAAATTGATAACTGATCCGTTTATGACAGCCGCAAGTGGTAACGACATATTTTGATAAACGTGGTACTTTTTGGCAGTGTAACTTCACATTGCAAATTACAATTGTGGTGTGTGGTGGCGGCTTATAAATAGAATACTACCGAGCCATTGTTTTGCCTTGGGTGTCGTAAAAGGTGGAGTAAGGCGCTAACTGAATGGCGTCCAAGAACTGGACACAGAAACGTCGGTCATCCTGCGGCAAGATGGGCAGACGATGTGGCGAACATCGCGGGCAAGACCTGGATGAGATTGGCACGGGACCGTTAACAGTGGCACATACGAAGAGAGGCCTATACCCAGCAATGGGTGAAGTCGGGCTGTGGATGATGATGATGATGTCGTAAAAGGCGACTAATGGACCAAAAAATGCACATACATCCAACAGCATAGACCGGTGATGGGCTCATCACCTGTCACGCAAAGCACACATCTGTGCAGTTGTCATGTGGTGATACATGAACTGCTTTTGCGGTCTACATTGTCTGGTCCCTGACTAACCCTTAGGGAATAATAGTCGTGATCGTGACCGTATGCATGTTTAGTTAGTTAGTTTACAATAGTATAGACGCAGCGTTTAGTGTGTTCGGTTAGCGATTTTGCAAGCCATTTTAATCCGGTGACTCGGCGTTGTAAAGGTCGCTTAACATTATTAATCTGAATGTGCCCCGCAAACTGGCTCGACCTTCGAGATACTTTCTTTTTTATATGGCTTTAAAACAAATTTAGGTAATTTTTCTACCATCAATCGGATTCAGTCGCAATATAATCACTTGTCACGATCGTCGGCAGTGTCTATTGACGTTGACATGTCTCAATAAATAGTAATATAACAAAGATTCACATTTATTTAAGCTCGGAGTGGTAATTTTGCTTTGTTTAGTCTAGTTTTAAGATACTATAAAAGAAATATTTTATGATGTTTATGCATGCCGTGGCATTCCTTTAATTGGAGCAACATCAGTGTAACAGACATAAATTTTGTAATGTAAAAACGTGTTGGTGTATGCTTTTTTGGATGTCCTTTTTAAATAAATAAATAACCTGCATGATCGCAACTCGGACCCGCTAGCCGCTGCGAAGTTGACATCCCCTAATAAGTAGCTGTACAAAATCACCTGTCATGCTGCTGAAATATATAGATAAGTACCAGAGAACAAGAAATATTGAAGATAAAATTTTATTCCTTAAAAGTCACTTACGAGCTAAGATGTAGATGACAAAACTTACAAGCTATAAAGCAACAACTTTACACCTAAATATTGAGAACACCTAAGCAAGATACTATTGAAAATCAATTTTTAGAGCGTGTTCCAACGTCGCGATAATGAAAAGGCATAACAATATTACTTTAAAAGCATGCAACAATAAGGAGCACGTCTCGCGAGCTCTTGTCAATGTAAACAGGAATATCTCGAGCACCCCATGCATGCTCTAAACTTATTTGCGAAGATTTCTTCCTTAGCACATATACATCACGGTTTTATGTTGCTGTACAAGGCTTGCGCCCGGAGATAAGCAAGCAACTTATGTTACACAAGTAAAAATGTAGTATGGCGTGCGTTGAATTTAAAATAGTTCGCGATACAGCTTGGCATGCTCCCATAGATTGTAAGCGGATGCAGTTTGTTAGTGAACCTTGTAAATTTTACATTTCGTTACAGCATTAAGTATTTGGAAAACTGAACCATTTTTTTTAATAAAGTCTATATACGTATATATAAGTACGTATATATATATACACCAGTGGCCGAATTGGTTCAATTCCCAGATCTGGGAAAGTGTGTTTTCGTATTTTTCGATTCCTAGCCCGGATTTGTAATCACCATACCCCATGTGATTAAGCCAATACCCATCATTGCGATCAATCAATGATAGCGATGACTTGATTTAAATGATGGAGACCTTTGAACGACAGTGGCAGCAAGCCTAAGTATATACTATGCCCTTTGCTGTACAAAAGCCTCCATCATGTGACCCGCCTGCTCGTTTGCCCCCTTCGAATATAAAAAAAATATATGTCTGTTGGTAGGATTCTGCCCAGCATTGAAGGGCGAGAACTTGCATCTTTTTCTGCTAATCAGAAATATTCGCATTGCTGTGTTCCGGTTTCAAGAGTACTAGCTCCATTGAAATTAAATATGGTTTACAGGCATAAGAACTAAAGCTTCAGAGTCGGCAACGCGAGCGTGATACCCTTGATGTTTTGGGCATCCATTGGCAGAGGTAGGCGACTTCTATCATCACTAATGCTCGTACAAGACTAAATCAGTCGACTAAACCGTTTCCACTTGAACCAAACCATTAGGTGATATTGGATCAAAGCCTCCTGAACTTCAACGCAGCTGCTTCAAGTGCCATCAAAACACTTCTCCGACAATATTTGTTCACTCAACGGGAGACTTACGCTGTCCAATAATTGTTTGTATTTCATTCACCAAATTGACTGTACTAAAACTCTGGCACAATAAATGAACAAAATAATCATTACTCTCAACTCCTAACTGAGATAGACTACTAGATTATTCCACAGACATTACTCATGGACTATTGAAAAAAATAAAAGTATATCTCCTGCTTTGTATTCAACGGATGGGGTATCATCATATAATATATCATTTTTACTATTTCCAAAGGCGTGTTGAGATAAAATGCTATATTACAAAAGATAAACTTTTGCGTAAACGTAATCCTGCTCTCCACAGACTATCAAATCAAACTTCGGGCAACATTTATTAGAGACTAGAAAGCTTTGTGTATTGTTGGAGATGAGGATTCAATTGAGAAAGCTTAGGGTATAACGAGAGACAGATCATTTGTCATAGGAAATGCCGACGTCAGAATCTATCCAACGGGCTTCGTCCACTTCTATAATAGTAAAGTTAATATGCCATGTTACTTTGGTGGTTTGCGACTTCAGATGCTAACCGTACGATTAGTGATTGATGATTATCAGCGATCGGGAATAGATAGGCGTAAAACCTTAAAGAAAACGAAAGCAGGAGGGGTCAACAATGTTACCAGCATCGCCGAAGGGAGTGGCATGACGATAAAAAGGATGTCGAATGATGCTGAATACGAAAAGGTTTAACACAGCACTCTCTTTTAAAAATCACCAGATTTTTCCTAGCTTTTCACTGGCAGTTAATCACACAAAAAAGGTAAAAAAAAGCAAAGTTAAAGTAAGCTTAAATTAGAAAATTCGGTTTGACGATGATGCCTTTCAGTAGCTATTGTATACATGAAAATGTTAGCCATCATTCAGTAAATATTATATTTTCAACAAGCAGTGCACCAGACCTATTTAAGTCGTAAAAGCAGTCTATTACATTATTAGCTTCTCAAATCTACAACTTCAAAGAGTACCAAATTACAGCGCGTTACTTTAAAGCCCTCGAGCGTATATTGGCTCTAATCTGTAATTCCGCACTCGACTCTAAATCGTTTGAGATCCCGGTCTCGCGGTTTTTAACTACCCCCAAGGGACTAACTCTATTGGAGAGATCCGATAGGTATTTCCTTGGAGGCTCGATCGATTGCAATTTAAATGTGCTGATTTCTTCGATCGAGTCTGTAATGAGACCTCGTAATTAGATTGAGCCGCAATCTCGGTATACCGCATTACGACTAATCGCTTTGGGGCAAACATAAAAGCGAAACAGTTTATAAGGCCGTTAACTGGTTGACAGCGGCAGCGGGCTCGGGGCGGCGGCGGGCGATAGCATCCTAATGCATAGATTTGTATTGAGTTGTATTGTGCCTGTGCAGCCGTGCTTCGGAAGGCACATACAACAGTTGGTTCCGGTTGTTGTCGTAACATTGAACCCACATTGGGCCATCGTGTTGGGTTATGGCCAAATTGTCGGGTGTTTAATGTTCAATATAAATACTTATGGTCTAACGTTCAGATAATATAATATCATTTCATTTGATATAATGTACTTTTGATATAATATACATTTGTAATGTAATAATGTTTTATATCTAATGATATAAAACATTATTAATGTAATAAGCAAGCAGCATGCAAGCAAGCAAGAAAGCAGCATGCAAGCAAGCAAGCAGCATGCAAGCAAGCATGCAGCATTTAAGCAAGCATGCAGCATGCAAGCAGACATGTAGCATGCAGGCAAGCATCCAACATGCAGCATGCAGGCAGGCATGCAGCATGCAGCAGGCATGGTTTCGGTCACGGCTCCGGCGCTGCGGGACTTCGGCGGTCCCACGCGAGCTTATCGTCGCAGATGTCTTGCGCTCACCACCGCAGCTTACGCCTACTTACCGCCTACGCGGGCGCGGGCTTAAATTACACTCTAGTGTAGGGCAGACAAGTCTACATGAAGTCGGTTTTGCCGAGATTCGTTTCTGTCACTGACTTTTTTAGCACAAACTTAACGGAAACACAACGTATTATAATTTTAAGACAATATTCTAAATCAATTTATGTTTAAAATGCTATTTTTATTTATTGAAGTTATAGAATATGATTATTCTACCAATATAAGTTTATAGAAAAAGTTGTTAGGGAATATGAGTATTATATCAAATGAATAATATACGTAATATTGTTTAAGGAAGTGTACCTATTTAGAACAAGTAAAAATTATATCCAATAAACATTGTTCTTTGAAATTAGTTCATTTGTAATTATATGAAATGATACACACCCCTAATTGTGTTTAGGGTTGTGTATTGTGGCAATGGTGTGCCATTGTCTGCTGTTCTGCTATTATCCATGTGGACAGGCCACTGCTCAGCAGTGGGACGTTTATAGCCTGATGATTTGCGCCAAGAAGCGCGGGGAGCCATAATCGCCGCTACTCGCTGCCGCTGTCACACAGTTCATGGCCTTACAATCTCTTCTAAGAACTCAAGAGGTAAGCGTGAAATGTTATTTTTTTTAAACAAGCTGTTTTGCACTTACCTTTTTGTCAGCGAGACGTCTGGAAAAAACTGGAGCAACAAGCTGAGGATCGTGCTCAGTCGCATGCAAACTGAGAGGCAAAATTTCTACAAGTGGAATGCTGGTTGATGATAAAGTAAAGGATCAATTAAGTGATTTTAGGTTAGAACAAAGAAAGTAAATTAACGCAAAGGCTTACTATAATTGAAATCAAGTCATCGCTACAATTGGGAAGTATTACCTTATACCTAATGAAATAAAATAAGTGTAAGTGCTGTGATGTTGCAAATAAAGCAAATTGACTGTTGATGGCGAATCGGGACGCGGATTTACCAAATAAATTTTTATTTAAATATTATGGCCTGAGACAGTGACCGAGTCCACAGGTACTGGGTTAGGGACCAGCCCCTGTATCGGCTAAAAAATATGAATATGGACATAGGCTTCATTTGACATTTGAAGCCCATATTTTGTCCTTATATGGGCATATTATGGGCTTCAAATGTCAAATGAAGCCCATGTTCATATCGATATTTTTTAGCCGATAGACCCGCAGGACCCGAAAAGTGAATATCTGATTTTTTATTCATAACCCAACAACCCCCACTTGATTTCAAATATGAAGGCTCAGCAGTGAGACGAATGTTTAAAGAGTATCATTATTTCTTAGTCCATGCCCATTACCCGTTGTAAAACGATTTGACTTATGCAATTAATACGTGTGGAATGTTAAGGGAATGTAGAACGGAACCAAGAATCAGGAATTCGTGTAAGCACTCTCAAATTAAATATCACCACGCCACAATGAGGCGCATTTTAATTACATTCTACAATATAATTCCACTTTTTATCTCTATTGATAGGTCGCGAAACGCCGACCTTGCACCTGCCCTGCCAGACATTCCTCATTCTTTTACACTTCTTTTATTTCGATTCACATTTTACGAGGGACGTTACCTCAACGCGCTTTCGGAATTCAGCACTCCACATAGATTCACTCATTCCGATCCCCGGGGAGCCATTCATTCATTCGTTCGACCCTGAAGACAGTGTCGAACTCCATTACAGGTATTAATCCGCTTAATGTCCCTAAATTATACGCCATAAAACAGACACGAAATTGTCACCGCCTTAAATTCAAATTAGGCAAGATTTACTTGATGACTTTTAATTATTGGGTGGACTACGGATGTAGTACTCGTCAGCCACAGATGGTTCATTAGGGAATTTGATGTGGCCTTCATTTTTATTGTAATATTAGGCATGTTAATTACTTAGGCTGTGTCTAGTTCGCCGTGAAAGTTTCCATTTAAATTGAGTTAGAGGATCTCGTCTGTGTGGGTAACGTTTCATTATTGGAATACGGAAGTTGATATTGAATTGAAAAAGTTCGCAGACACTGCATATTGAAATGAAACGCGTTAAACGTTAAGTTTACATTATTATTATGTCTACACACATAAATACGTCGATCATTTTAGTTTTGACGTCCTGTTGTTTTGTGATTAGGTAGTTCATTTTTTTTTATAGCAGAAGGAGGCAAACGAGCAAGCGGGTCACCTGATGGAAAGTAATCACCGCCGCCCATGGACACCCGCAAAACCAGAGGAATCGCACGCGCGTTGCCGGCCTTTAAGGAAGGAATAGGCTCGTTTCTTGAAGATCCCTAAGTCATCATCACCAGCCTGAAGACGTCCACTGCTGAACATAGGCCTCCCCCTTTGACCTCCATCCTGACCGACAACTCGCCACTCGCATCCACCGGTTGCCTGCGACTCTCACGATGATACGGACCCGGGTATGTCCTAAAACTACGACCAGCCACCGGAGGACGGGCCGCAGCGTCCTCTAGCTAAACGGTGACCCGCTGCGATCCCCAAGCCGCCTGCCAAGCGTGGGGATTATGGCAAACCCCCCCCCCCCCCCCCCCATAAGTCATAACGGTCCGGAAATACCGCCGCCGAGAGCTGGTTCCACAACACTGTAGTTCGAGGCAAGAAATTTCTTGAAAAACGCACAGTAGTAGACCGCCATCCATCAAGGTGATGTGGATGGAATGTTAGTCGATTGCGTGTAGTGCGGTGAAGGAAATCAGCGGCAGGGATCAAGCCGAACAATTCCTCAGAACACTCCCCATGATATATACGGTACAATATACAGAGAGACGCAACGTCTCTTCGAAGAGCCAGTGGATCGAGCCGTACTGAAATAACCACGTCGTCGACAATTCGAGCAGCTCTGCGTTGAATGCGGTCAAATGGAAGGAGTTGGTATTGGGGTGCTCCAGCCCAGAGATGGGAGCAGTATTCCAAATGCGGCCTGACCTGTGCTTTATACAGTTGTAAACGGTGGGCCGGCGTGAAATACTGACCCGCTCTATTAAGCACACCCAGCTTTTTCGAAGCTAATTTAGCTTTACCTTCCAAATGACCACGAAACTGAACGTCACTCGAAATATCGACGCCAAGGATTCCAATAGTCGGATTGGTATTAAGGGGAGCTCCCTTAAAGTTTACAGGTACGACGAAGGGATGTTTTTTCGCGGTAAATGCGCAAACTTGTGTTTTGGAGGGGTTAAAGCGGACTGAGTTATGTCGGCCCCAATCCGAGACATGACTTAACATGTTCTCGGTGTCAGTCACAAGTTTATTCGGGCTCTCGATGACGCTTTCCAGAGAAATATTAGCTCGCCCGGTGTAGAGCGTATCCCCAGTGCTGTTGTCTGCATAGCAATGAATTCTGTTGTTATGCAGCATGTCATTGATATGCAGAAGAAATAGAATAGGAGACAACACACACCCCTGCGGGACTCCAGCATTCACGGGCTTCATGTCGGAGCACGAACCGTCGACTGCGACTCTGATGCTAAGCCCAGTGAGAAAGCTGGCAATCCATGAACACAATTTCTCAGGAAGCCCGTATGATGGAAGTTTAGAGAGAAGAGCCCTGTGCCATACCCTGTCGAAGGCTTTTGCTACGTCCAAGCTAACTGCCAGTGCTTCCCCTTTACTCTCGACTGCCTCCGCCCATCGGTGAGTAAGATACACTAAAAGATCACCAGCCGAACGACCGCGACGAAAACCATACTGGCAATCACTTAGTAGCTGGTTCTCTTCTAGGTACCTTAAGAGCTGGCGGTTTGTAATGGACTCCATTACTTTGGAGAGTAAAGAGGTAATAGCTATTGCCCTGTAGTTGGACGGATCTGAGCGATCGCCTTTTTTTGGAATCGGGTGGACAAGGGCTGTCTTCCAAGAGCTCGGGACGACGCCAGTAGTGTAAGAGAGCCGGAAAAGGCGCGTTAGAACTGGCCAATTCAGGAGCACACGTCCGAAGCACAATGGGTGGAACTGCATCAGGCCCACTCGCCTTGTGGATATCAAGGGAAAAAAGAGCCTTACGAACTGACCTTTGCAGGAACTGAACGTTTGGCATTGTACAAGCGCAATGCGGTATGGTTGGTGGAGAGTTTTCTCCATCGTCCAAGGTCGAGTTTGAAGCGAAAAGAGAGCCCAAGAGATCGGCTTTCTCCTTTGCAGTATAGGCCAGGCAGTCATCGGTCTTGTGCAATGGTGGTAGGGACGGCTGACAAAAATTCCCTAAGATAGCTTTGGCGAGAGACCAGAACGCACGCGTCCCCGAAGGAAGGCGCACTAGCCTCTCGCCAATTCTACCTATGAATGATGACTTCGCCTTGGCAATGTCCTTCTTAAAGGATCTGGCGGCAAGTTGTACTTCTTTCTGAGCGCACTGGTGTTTGGATCCTTTGATGACACCGCATTAGCCCAGGCTTGGTAATGTTGTCGCTTTTGGCGAGACGCCATTTTGCAGCAACGACCAAACCATGGTTGGGACTTGCCGCCAATGGGAACCACAGAGTTTGGAATGAAAAGTTCCATTCCCTGCAGTATCACATCAACAACAGAGTCAGCGGCGACAGCGAGAAGCAAACTCGCCACCACGGGTAGGACGCAAAGAAAATTCGCATCCCATCCCAGTCCGCTGACCTATAATGCCAGACTCGACGGCTAGTCGCTGGTTGTGGTTTTGAAGTTTCTGTGAGAGGCACAGTGCTGCGAATCAGACAGTGGTCTGATGAGCCTAGTGGTGCATCAACAAAAACTTGATAGCCGTCTGGGTGCGAGGTCAGCAGAAGGTCCAATAAAGAAGGTGCATGGCCCTCCACATCTGGAACCCGTGTTGGCTCTGTTACCAATTGGGACAGACTGTAGGCTAAAGTGAAGTCATAAACGGCTCTACCCGCGTGGTCAGTTGTGCGAAGTCTCCCAATACCACAATCACGGCCGAGGGGATCCGTTGGAGAAGGGAGTCCGTCGCCGCTTTGACGGTCTCGATAAGTTGGTCAGTTCCGATATTACTGCTGTGGGACCTATACAGGCACGCGTAGATGCGAGGATGACGTCCGCAGTCGACGTGTAGCCATAAGATGGAAAGGTCCCTTATATCTTCAAGATTGCCAAGGCGACGGTCGCACATATCCTCCCTGACATAGGCACAAACTCCGGCTCGTGGCACAAATGCATGTTCCAGGTTGTATCCCGGGTAGCGCAAGTACGAGATGTCAGGAGGGGGGGATATCTGCGTCTCGGTGAGGAAAAGCAAGGCCGGTTTCGCCGTCTCGAGGTGGTAATGGACGGCGCTCAAGTTAGAGTGGATTCCCCTGATGTTGCAGAAGTCCACACGAAGCGTAGGAGGGGGTGCCAATTGTCTTGCCTTTCTCCTGCCTGCAGCATGCCTTGGCACGAGCGAACTTTTGCCCTCCCCAGAATACGTAGGGCAGCCTGAGCGAGAACGCTCAGGGGGGGATTCTCCGAAGCTGGATGTGTCGGTACCCCCCTGGGGTAAATCTAAATTAAAGTTCACTGCCATATTAACTGTGAGGAAGGAGGGGGGGGGGGGGGAGTGGTCTCCAGAACCCTCACTCGCCGGACGAAACACAACAGCACAGAGTGCCATTGTTTCACGCCGAAAATTCGTGAGGGGGTGGTATTACGCCGGGCTAGCCGACCCAATGCGTGCTGCAACGCAGCGTAGCTCTACCTCTACCACTCAGTTGGTGTCACTCATTTAGCACCACCCAGGGGTCACGTGTAGGGTCTCAAGGGTAAACCTACGGACGCGAGTAACTTAACCCCCATTAACCCCTATAATTTGTGTTTACACGATGAATATTGGTTGTTGGTTGTTCTGGGTATCCATATTATTATTATGAGAGACTTAAGAATGAGTTACTAAACGAAACTAAACTAAAAGTTAATGTAGGTACATATTTTATAATAATTGCGATTCAAACGCAAAATAGATTATTACTACAAAAAGTTCGTCTGAAAAATGACAGAATACCATTGCAAATTCTTATATGTGGTAGGTATAGGGTTACCTATTGAAACGCATAAAGTTTTTCGCCATAAACTGACAATGCATCATGTTCATGGCCATAATCCATAATCGTGCATCGACATCACACATGCCATATGTCTTTATAGCGTAACTTCACAACGCATAACATAAATGGCCAAAATTTAAAAGGCTTAAGAATGAGTTACTAAACGAAACTAAACTAAAAGTTAATGTAGGTACATATTTTATAATAATTGCGATTCAAACGCAAAATAGATTATTACTACAAAAAGTTCGTCTGAAAAATGACAGAATACCATTGCAAATTCTTATATGTGGTAGGTATAGGGTTACCTATTGAAACGCATAAAGTTTTTCGCCATAAACTGACAATGCATCATGTTCATGGCCATAATCCATAATCGTGCATCGACATCACACATGCCATATGTCTTTATAGCGTAACTTCACAACGCATAACATAAATGGCCAAAATTTAAAAGGCATAATTTCGATAAGCATAATTAACAAAAGGCATATTTTTTATTTGCCATAATGCACACAAGACATAATATTCAAAAAGCATACCACCACCGCGGCTTCGGCTTGCTGGCCGGCTCCGCCGCTTTTTAAGCACAACATTACTGCTTAACGTACGTAAAGTACGCATCATAGTAATTATAGAAAATAAATTTATGGACATTTACAATTATGCTTTAAAAAACTATGACTTTTATGAATTATGCTTTGTAAGAGTACGTCTTACAAAATTATGAATAATACAATTATGCGTTATAAAGTATGCTTAATAAAATGATGACAAACAATAATATAGATTTGATAATTATAGTTTTCATTATGTCTTTTAACGATTCTGCGTTATTATGTTTATGCGTAATAAAAAATTTGCTACAAGCTATTATGCTTTTTGAATTGTATGTATAAATAATTGTATACTTACATCATATGGATGTGTGTCAATTAAAATTATGGCAATAAACATTCTGCATTTCAATGTGTCACGGTGGTTTAGTAATTCATCAGCAGACTATAAACGTCCCACTGCCAGGCACAGGCTCCCCCCATGGACAACGGCTTAAGGGGGGATTGGACCATAATTCACCACTTTGGCCCAGTGCGGGTTTTTCGGGATCCGTACCCAAAAAAAGTAAAACGCAAAGGGTAAAAACGGGACCCTATTACTAAGACTCCGCTGTACATCCGTCTGTCCGTCTGTTACCAGGCTGTATCTCATGGACCGTGATAGTAAGATAATTTAAATTTTCACAGATGATGTGTATTTCTGTTGCCGCTATAACAACAAATATAAAATAAATATTTAAGGGGACCCCCATACAATAAACGTGATTTTTTTTACACGTTTTTACTCGATATTGATATTGATAACGGCAAAAGATAGACTGTCTAATGTTTTTTTTATCTTTATTATTGAAATTTTGCATTCACAGTGCAAAATTTATAATAAATATAGGATAAAATGTTTTACTAGAAAAAAATCCCTTCGAACTTCGGATTCAAACCCACGACCTTTGGATTGCCGGTCCACTGCAGTGGAATTTTTTTCTAGTAAAACATTTTATCCTGTCTAATGTTGTATAGATAACGATACGGAACCCTTCGTGCGCGAGTCCGACACGCACTTGGCCGGTTTTTTATACGAAAAGGAAGCAAACGGTCAGACGCGTCACCTTATGGAAAGACATCACCGCCGCTCACGGACACCCGCAAACCAGAGGAGTCGCAGATGCGTTGCCCGCTTTGAGGGAGAAATATGATCTTTGAAGAAGGAGTAGGAAATGTGCCTCCGGTGATTTCACTCACCGGATGAAACACAACAGCAACGAGTGCCATTGTTTCACGCCGATATTCCGTGAGAGGGTGTTACGCCGGGCGAGCCGGCCCAACACGTGCTGCAATGCAGCGTGGCTTCACCACTCAGATAGTGTCAATCATTTAGCACCACCCAGGGGGCACGTGAAAGGTCTCAAGGATGAACCAACGGACACGAGGAACTTTGAACCCCAAACGTTGATACGTACATACATGTAATCATGACTATTATCCCCGAAGAGTTAAAATCAAATTAAATTAAACTTTCCTACACTCACACCAATTATCTAGCCCAAGAGAAGCTTTGAAGAAACTCGTTGAATGGTTACTAGACAACGGATAAGCATACTTAAAATACTTAAATAATACTTATTATACATAGAAAACACCCAGACCCGAGACAATTTAGAAAAACTATAATTTCTAAATTGACCCGACCGGGGATCGAACCCGGGACCTCAGAGATGGCGACACCACGAAAACCAATGTACAAACCACTCGACGAAGGAGGTCGTCAGTAAGTCAGAGACTAGGCAATGAGGGCCGCAAAAGCAGTCCTCTGCCATTTTCTTTTTCTTTTTTTTGATGGTGTGATAGGCTTGCATTTAGCCACTATCTCACCTGATGGTAAGTGATGATGTGGCCTAAAGTCGAACATGCTTGCCTAGAAGAAACCTGTTCACACGTGATTTAAAGACCCTAGTCCTTTACAGTCCTTTTCACAAAATAGCGACTGCACTTGTACTCCGTGTGACAGCTGGTGAGCCCAACGCCGCTCTATGCTGATGGATGTAATTGTGCTGTTTTTAGTAGTCCGTTAGTCGCCTTTTACGACACCCAAGGCAAGAGAGGGGGTGGTGGTATTCTTTCACCGCTACGCGACACAATTGTACCAAATGTTGATGGTTTAGTAATACTCTCTCTGATTCAAGTGTTCACATTTTGACACAACACAATTATCCGTTTAAAGCCTTGTTCGTCGCTGTAAAGGCCATCAAAATGGCCGCAGTCAAGCCAAGTGTCACCGCTCCGGCTGGCAGTAAACTTGTAACAGTTCATTTCGCATCATTTGCTGCGCTCGTATAAGTTGGTGTTACGATCGAGTGCGGCTCTGTCACGCTGCTACACTGTTGCAGTGGCTGCTTAGTTTTATTGATTGTCCGGGAGAGCGACGCTCGAGTAGTTACATTAGAAATAATAAAATTTTGCTATTTCGTGTGAGTGATAGTAAAATAGAACTCTTTAGGAATTGCAAGTTATAAAATGCGAAAAATATTTGAATATCATAATTTTATTATGAGCTACAGCATTTGCAGTTTGATATGGAACAGCTGATATTTTTTATAAATTTTGAGTTTCCTAACATACAAATAGTTGTTTATTGTATTCAATAGGATAATGAATGGAATCAAGCTTTACTTTGCGAAAATCCGTGGCTTCAAAAAATTCATAATTACCTACATAATCACGACTATTATCCCCGAAGGGTTAGCCAGGGACTAGGCAATGGCAATGAGGACAGCAAAAGCAGTCCTCTACCATAGTCCACTTTTCACCAAATAGCGACTGCGCGTGTGCTCAGCGTGACAGGTAGTGAGCCCATCGCCGCTCTATGCTGTTGGATGTATGTGCATTCTTTAGTCCGTTAGTCGCCTTTTACGACACCCAAGGGAAGAGAGGGGGTGGTAGTATTCTTTCACCGATACGCGACACGGTTAAAAATTCATTAAAAATATGACGTATAGTGTTAATCCCACTAGTCTAAACAAGCTTGGATGCTGCAAGCAAATATAACCCTCCCGCAACAAAATATTGTTTTTTTTGTACCTACTAACCGGGTCTCCTGCGACACCGATTTGTGTTTTCTAACACCTAACATCAAACATCTAACAAAATATACTACCATATTTTGTTAGATGTTTGATGTTAGGTGTTAGCATCAAACATCTAACAAAATATGGTAGTATATTATACCCGGCTTTAGGATGGCCAAGTTTCGGTATAACCAAACATTCTGTAGTTCAAACGCCAAAATCAAGCCAATGAGATACTGAGAGACAGCAATGAAATCACTGACGTTTTCAAATAGCAGCATCAAATCCCAGTAAAGTTTAACAAAACTTCGTATAAATAAAAGGGTTAACGCCAGCAGCAGTGCAGCACCGGCCGAAAAGCCCATTTTTCGCAGCACCGATTTTAATTAATCACCGCTGAACTCGAGCAAGCTTAATTGGTCGAAAACAAATCGTTAACAATATCGGAAGGCCCGCGGTTGCGGCCGTAAGTGCCCCGTCGTTAATGCGGGCAACATCTGTGTCGAGGTGCCCCGCTCATGTGCGAAATTAACGCCATATTTAATAGTATAGAAGTCGCTATCTGAATTAAAGTACAGTACAGTATAGCAAGTAAGGTGCAGAAGGCAATCACATGTATGTACTTCCCTTTTTATACCTACGCTCGGCGGTCGCGCAATTCACCGTTTATGTTGAATTTAGACAACCCTCCACTGAACAGCTTTAATAACTTTTTTTTGTTGCTCCTTTTTACACATAAAGTACACAGACGCGTGTCGCGTGTCTCAGGCATTGTCCTAATACAACGCGAATGCGCGATCACCGCGCGAGTAAGCGATGCGGCCATCGTACGAGTCGTCGGTCAAACATATTGATCTAGAATAGGTGTCCTAATAGGCGATCGCGCGATGCCTTCGGATAACGCGACAGTCGCATCGTTTAATTGCGCGATGATCGCGTTATCGCATTGTATTAGGACAATGCCTCAAGCGGATGGCACTCGCGAGTCGCGCTCGCACTGGTCCCAGACGGTCCGAGATATCGCGTCCGTGAGCGGTGTCTATGTGTGCGTTGCTCAAACGCGCTTTCTATGTAGATTGCCATCTGTACCTTTCTGTTTGGTATACTGTCTCACTGCAGGGCAAAGGCCTCCATCAATGAAATCAAGTCATCGCAACAATTGATGGGTATTGGCTTTACACCACGCTTGCCAAATGCAGGTTGGTGATCACAAACCCGGGCTATGCATCCAAAAATCCGAAAACACACTTTGGCAGACCTGAGAATTCAACCCAGATATCGAGCCCAGCGCTTGACCACTCGGTCACGAGGAGATCTGAAGTAATTCGATCACGGAAGACAAATTTCCGAAAATGAGTTATATATACACCGTTGGATTCGGAATTTTAAGCACCATCGAATGGTATACTTGAAATGTTGATATCTTGAAAAAAGAACTATTGTATGTCTCTTACATTACACATTTTAGAAGGTCCTAAACAAATTTTTATCACAAATTTTGAAGTATCATGCACCTGTACTAAATGTTATTTTAATTTTAAGGTATGTCTCATAATAAATGGCCTTTACCCTAATCAAGTTTTCGTTTTCCTAAACCTTACTAAATAATACTTACCGTATATTTCTACCGTGTATGAACCTAAAACGCAGAAAAGACACATGGGGAGAGGCAGATGGTAAACGTGGTCGTGGTTATTGCGAAATTGCCACATGCCTTTTACGCTATCTCAAAGAAATTGATGGTAGAGGGGTAAATACGTTGTTACTAGAAGTACTGTAAATTGCAAGTACAGTGCAAGATTATTTTGATGGTCTGCCCTTACTTTACAAAAAAACTAATCACATGGATTACTTAAGTATTCCTTATGAAAATAAAATTAATGACACTTCAAATGACAATGATGAGGAATACCCTAGTAGGGAATAAGTTCCTCCACTTAATTAAATGTATATGATTTTCATTCTTATTATTAATCATATCGCGACCTGTTTCAGCTTTTTTTGGATTGTTGATAACGTTGTTATGTTGTTTATAATGTTTACTTGGATTGTTAATAATGCAAACTGCTGCAGTTAGTAATCAGGTTGTACTTAGTATTTTCGCTTTAGGCACATTTTTCCTAAGTCATATTAAATTTAGTCGTTGAGTAAGCTCTAACCATCGTTTAATGCTTTAATATTTGACGTGACATTTAACAATCGTTCGTATTACCTACATAAAATTTACTCTACGATTAAATTTTACCTGACTTTGGAACAATCGGCCTTTAATTATGGTTATGTATAAAATAATAGTGTGAACATTGTTATTATCTTTGTTCTTTATACTATATTACTAAAATTTAAAGTTGAATTGATTTTTTTTTAATTATAATTTAACCATAATTAACTACTTACTTATATAATCTATTGAACTTGAAATTTTGTAAAATCCTTTCTTTAGGTTATATATTTTAATGATTAGTTTTAGTTTCATTTTATGTTTTCACAATAAAATTCACAAGGATAGCAATTTTTTTTTATCGAAAGTAAATCAAGTAAACCAATTTGCTTTTGAAAGTAGAATTTTATTATAGGATTTGGTTAAGATACAGCAATAACTAAACCAAAAAGGGAACCTTACTTCAAAATTTACTAATATTATTTTTGTCTTTCAGACTGTTACATTAATGAGAGTATTTTGTGTTAAATGCAATTAAGGTATAGAACGCATTTACATTTATTTTTAATGTAAGAGACATGCTATTTTGGAATCCATAAAGATACTCTTAGTTTTGCTTGCATAGCTTTATAAAGCTCTCAAACCTAAGCAACTTTGCCATAGACAGCAAGTAAGTAGAATAAAAAGAAAAAAAAATACAAGCAATTATTATAAATAAAATTTGTTTTTAACTTCTCCTGAAAAGTAGACCTTTGTCCCTTACATTAATTCATATTTCCATAATCGGGATGTTATGTTTTTACCATTGAAAATGGTTATCATCTGATAACCACTTTTTCTCTGTAAATTGCTTGAGACGTACTTTTGACCATAGCTCCGAGGATTTGGAGAGGATAGAGATGGGAATAGTACCAAGAGTTGGAAAATCTATCGAGACATGTGTAAGCTTTTAAATTTTAAAAATAAGCTGGTAACTTTTTTTGGAATTTTGAAAAATGCAAATAAAATGGGTTTTTTGCGGCGTGTTTGTTTTCTAAATTGTAAATAATTCGGGAAAAAAACAGACTTAAGAAAGGGGTCCTAGACTATTAGTTTAACTATAAAATGGCGAAAAATTTTTCAAAATCGGTTAATAATAGTGACTTGTAAGGTGGTCCATTCAGATTTGAAATTGTAGAAAAACGGGTATTTCCGTATATAAAAGTAATGTAGCTTCTATGATTATTGACTGATCGTTATGGTAATGGTGTTAAAAGATACGGATGCAGGCGAGAAGTGCATTCGAGTTGGAATTTCGAAAATCTAAGTGAAATTCAGGTGCTGGCCCAATCTCCCCACGTGCTGTCCATGTGGGAACGCCTGTCCACCAGTGGTACGTTAAAAACGGATCATGAAAACACACCGGTTTTCCTCTTAATCTGGTGGTCCCAATTGTTGTTTCCCGTTATTTTCTTGCATCCCAATTAATATCGTTCCATTATTAAGCAGCATAATCCGGCCTCCAACGAGATTACGCGATAAACCATAGCACTCCATTGATTGAGACGGCTTCCGATGCCATTATCATACTAATAGGTGTCTTAATTAACTGGCGTCAAAGCACCTTATCTTAGGAGTGGATTCAAGTGTGGTTGGTTGTAGTGTAGCAGCATTAACCATGTCGCGTAGCGCTGAAACAATACTACCACCCCCTCTCTTCCCTTGGGTGTCGTAAAAGGCGACTAACGGACTAAACACTGCACATTCATCCAACAGCATAGAGCGGCGATGGGCTCACTACCTGTCACGCTGAGCACATGAAAGTCGCTATTCAGTGAAAAGTGGACTATGGTAGATGACTGCTTTTGCTGTCCTCATTACTTAGTCTCTCACTAACCCTTCGGGGATAAAGCTCGTGATTATGTATGTAGCAGCATACGGATTTTGCGTCGAGATTAAACAAGGCGTTGTTACTAGCAATAAGTTTTGGAAAAGGTTGAGAACTTCCCAATTATTCCAGAGTACTAAACGTACCTATTACTCCTGAATAAAGTAAAATATTAATCACTGATCTTTAATTATTAATTATGTGTAAATTTACGGTTTGATATTGGAGGATTTTAGAAACATAGATGTTTCTAGAAAAGCATAACCACTTATCAATATTTTATAACTAGTACGAAATTAAAATTTTAAATCGGGGTCGAAACATCAGGTCAAACATAAGTGTTTTAGATTCATATAGGTAACTATATAGTTACTTATGTTACTACTATTCATATTAAGAATTATGAAGTATGACACAGACTAATAAAGAAACGACGCAATAAAACGATTCGAGTAAGATCCGAACTAAAAAAGGGTAGAAGAACTCAACACTTTCAGAATCCCATGATTCGCATCCGTACGCGGCATACATGGTTATAATAATTGTGGCAATTCTCTTAATTTCTGAACTGTTAGATAAGTAAGTAAGTTTATTTCATTTCCTGTTTCTTTATTTTTGAAACGTATGATAGATGCTGATGCTCATTTTCAGACTCACTCATTTGCTCATTCACCTTCGCCACGTGTTCGCCACAATCAAAAAAGGCGCAAATTAATATTTATTTAGCGTCAACGCACGCACCTGCCGCTAACAATAAAACATTCATTCGTTCATCACTCCGCGCCGGTCCCCGGAGACCACTCACTCATTCGCCAGTCCACGAGCCGACTGAGTTTCGTGTGATTAGCTTCGCGCAGAGGTTTTTTTCTCTGAAACAAATTGTCGGTTATTAATTTGGGCCCTTTGTCTGGTTTCTTGTGGCATTATGGTTTTTGTCTGTAAATAAGCGGATAAATGGCCTGGATTTTCCCCAAATTATAGGGGCATTAACCTCTTCCTGGGCTTAATATTTTGCTGGTAAAGTAAATCGCTGACGTTGATTTGGTTAGAACTATTTTGAAATTATAATTTTATGAATGTATTGGTTGGTATTTTTCGAGATACAAGCAGTAATGGTAACTGAATAAAATTATAAATCGTAAACAAAAAATTAAATAAATAGGTTTTTTAAAGTGAGTTTAGTAAAAAAAAATTAAATTTTCGCTTGCGGTAAAGGTATACATAGCAATAACTAAGCAATTGATACATATATTTATTTTATTTTTTATTTATTTTTTTAGAAAAGCTTACAGACAAATATTCTTAAGAATTAACAACTTAATTTCTATATTACAATCACAAGCTTTCACATTTTGTGATGTGTGATGTGTGCTTTTAGATTTTATCGCTGTTAAGCAAAATATGGTAACCAGATGATACAAAAAATATCCGTGAACATTTTCCGGGAATGCATACAACTAAGTAGCCATCATAATACTGTAACGTCCAATTTGCATACTCCAAAGATTATTATATTCCGAACGATTAAAACGGATGTCTGGCAATCATCGAGGCACATAATATTTTAATGCTTCATTTACTAAGACTCTTGAATATTTAAATTGGAATTAACGCGTAGACGCTTTCGGCTGGAGTTTTTGGGTGGGGTACTCATCTGGCGCTTTTTTAGAATTAAGTGACGACAAAGGTTAGGTGAAGAGGTCCGAGAGTAACGTTTCACTCGCAAGTGGCATTTTTGTTTTCTTTAGCGTCAGGGCCAGAAAAATAGACAAAGCAACATAGCATATATGAGCAAAAGCAAAATATGTTTGCTACAATTGTTTTTTTGTTATACCTAATAGATAAACAGAAAACAAATAACAAGGATGAACACCTTAGGTTCATGTTTGCATAGAATAAGTTGGCAAAAGTCAGGCACAGGCTACAATCGGGCAAGATGGTTGTTAAATACTGTCACATAGCAAAAAAGAAAGAAAGAAAATAACTTAAACAGTGTGTTATTAGGTATATAATCACACAACAGGATCAGTCTATTAAGTACAAAAACAACCAAATGTAAGGGAGCATAACCTTAATGCAACTAAACTGTCAAAAAAATGAAATTTGCGCAAAACACCAAAACCGGCTTACTGACCACTCGAACAAAGAGATAGTCATAAGTAAAAAATATGATTGCTAGAAGCGACTACACAACTAAAAACCAAAAAATAAAGACAAATGAACTCCACTCCTTAGGTTATGATTGCCGAGATGGATTCGGGCAATTCCAGCCGCCATCGACATCGGCAAAATTAGCTTAACCAAATGTTTGGATAGAATTTAACTAGCAACGTTGTTTGTTTTACCGTTCGCTGCCGATGTATTGTTGGTTTTTCGTTGGTTAATTAATGTTTTCGACGTTCACTGGAGGTTTTGATGCGCGCCTTGGTTATTTGCGTTGCACAATTGTCGATAACGGCTCGTTAATGGTTTATTTATGTTATCGAAATGGCTACGTTTTGCTGCAAGTGTAAAAATATAATATGAAATACATCTAAATAAAAATCAATTGCAACGAATGTATGTTCGAGGATCACTTTAAAACCTATATAGCTTATTCTTTTTTATTGATTTTTTTTATAAAAGAAGGAGGTAAACGAGCAGGCGGGTCACCTGATGGAGAGCAATCACCGCCGCCCACCCAACTAACAAATTGGTCATATAAAAACTGTGCTATGCGACTTTCAGTTATATAACTGTTGAATTGATGTTATTAGACAACTACAACGTTGTGTAACCATTATTCCTACAACGATTTAGTCCCGTAACTAAATGGTCTACTAAATAAGTTGACTAAACGTTTTTACGACTACTTTATTCAACGTCGTATAATGGTACAAAATATAGGTTAAGTAAACGTTTTTACGACTGTATTATACAACGTCGTATAGTGGTGGCTGTGTATAGGTTAAGTTGACTTTTTTACGACTGATTCATACAACGTCGAATAGTGGTACCTGTGTATAGATTAGGTAGACGTTTTTACGACTGATTCCTACAACGTCGTATAGTGGTGCCTGTGTATAGGTTAGGTAGACGTTTTTACGACTGATTTATACAACGTCGTATAGTGGTGCCTGTGTATAGGTTAAGTAGACTTTTTTACGACTGATTCATACAACGTCGAATAGTGGTACCTGTGTTTAGATTAGGTAGACGTTTTTACGACTGATTCCTACAACGTCGTATAGTGGTGCCTGTGTATAGATAAGGTAGACGTTTTTACGACTGATTCATACAATATCAAATAGTGGTGTTAGAGTATAGGTTACGTGAACGCTTTTACGACTGCTATATTATATCGTCGTATTATAAAGCCAGGTTGTAGGTCGGATAAATAAAAAAAATATGACACCATGTATAAAGGTTTTATTTAAATTAAAGGTTATCGTTCATGTTTATTATCTCACGGAACTCTAAAATAATTTATCATGGCCGACCATCTTGGTCGCAAGAAACCGCATTATGCGACCTTTTCATTCTATAATTGATGTATAGAAGTCGTTTCTTAACTTAGACAAGATGGCTGTTATTTTAGTCTGTAAACAAATTTTAAGTAATTTCATTTCAAGAAATTCGAAGGGGGCGTAAGAAATTTCACAACAACACACCTATATTTCATCACAAAACTAAACGTCCCATAAGAACTAGGTGCACTGCACACATTTATTACACTCTGTTCGTGTTTAATATTGTTAAAGTAAATGTTAAACTAGTTAAGTAAATTATATACCGTTTAAATGTTGTATTTGATAACACGCACTTTTTCAGTAAACATCACAGGAACGAATGAATGGAATGAACTGAATGTGTACAATAAAAGTCGATGTTAAACACTTAACCGACATTACAGTCATCTTCTAATGTCTATGCAATTGATATAGGACTTCAGTGGTTCGATAACAGTCGGTCGAAAACTTTCATGTAACATTTAAAAGTTCTTAACTGACGTTTATTTAACTTGTAAATAACAATAATGTCGTTTAGTATGGGCCTATAAAATATAAAATAAAATATTTTAAACAATGAAAAAAGACGACAACCTCAGGCGGGAATCGAACCACGCACCACGTCCGGGAGTCCGATTTTATTATCTAGAGCAAAAACAGAAAAGTCCAAAATGTACATAGGTACATTTTAATCACGACTATTATCCACGAAGGGTTAGTCAAAGACTACGCAATGAGGACAGCAAAAGCTGTCTTTTAACATAGTTCACTTTTCAACAAATTTTAACCTCTCAAACCCCAAGCGGTCGCATGAGACCGCACCTACAAAGACACACTTGACTTTGTACCGTGTTTTCATAGACTTACAGACTACTTTAGTATGAACAAGGTTGATTATTTTGGTTCTGTGGTACATTTTATGCATCGTGATCTCGGACCAATCTGGTCCGAGATCGTGATCGTAAAATATCACATAGTCCGCATTCCGGGCGGATGCCTTAACCACTTGGCTACCGAGGTCTGGTTTTTAAACGTCGAAATTTGTCAGTGCTTGATGCTTATGTTTTTTAGTCAACATTGCTTCATCAAATCTTAGAAGTTTTGACCTCTAATACCAACCTCAAATACGGGTTGGTGATCATAAACCCGGGTTATCCATCGAGGAATCCGAAAACATATTCCGTTGTGATCATAAACCCGGGTTATCTATCGAGGAATCCGAAAACACATTCTGAGGATTGAACCCGAAACCTCCGGATATCGTGCCCAATGCTTGACCATTCGTCCACCGCAGCATCGAATTTTTTTTTATAAATTCGACACGGATTATAAAGGTTGGATTGTGACGCTGGAAGTGATAAGCAAATTTTCTATGGAGCTTTAGAGAATTTAGAAGCTAAACACAAGGCAGTGCTATTCTGGTATTTTTGCTCATTCATGGAATACTACAGTCTCTTCCCTTGAGTCTCGTATAAAAGGCGATTAACGGACCAAAGACTTCACATACATCCAACAGCATAGAGCGGCGATGAGCTTACCACCTGTCATGCTGAGCGCATGTGCAGTTTTAATTTTTTTATGGTGAAATGAGGACTATGGCAGTGGACTGCTATAGCGGTCCTCATTGCCTGGTCTCTGACTAACCCTTCCGGGATTATAGTCATGAATATATTATGTGTGTTTGTAAACGAAACATCAGTTCCATTCAAGCTCCAACTTCATTACCCGTTACCAGGTCAATTGCAGAGTCGCATGCAACGTTGCGTTGGCGAATTACCTACTGCGTATCTCGTTAACTCAGATTAGTCAGTTTTGCAGCGGCAGTGCCCTCTCGGTCGTTCTAAAGGTTTCAGCTCATAATGACTACTTTACGAAACGGCAACCGGACGCAAAATGACCCCGTATGATGATAGGTACGAAATTGCAACCGGACGCGAAATGACCACTAGGTACACACAATGACCACTTCTTAGAATGGCTAATTCGCATATTCACTTCTCGATCCATTCTTTAATATTTTTTGTGTAAGTTTTTTTTTGTACTTACATACGTACATACAATATATAAGGTGACTGCTAGAATCCGCAAGATACTTTAAGGGCTGGTAAGGTCAAGTGTTTTAAACATGACAAAAATGAGAAAAAAGAAATTCGTGCTTTTTTCACATTTTGAATTAAGTAATTCATTTTGTTAATTTTAATTGGATAGTCTTTGAGTATCTAATTTTTTTAAAGCAATACAAAATGAAAACAATTAAAAATAACGTTATTTACAATGCGCGGGCAGCGGCCGCAGACCCACCCGTCTGTTGACCCGTCCGCGTTAGCTGGGCGATAAGTACCTACCTACGTTAGTCTGCAATGAGACCTCATTTTTGACATGTTTAGAACACTTGACCTGACCGACCCTTGAAGTTTCTTGCGGTTTCTAGCAGTCGCCTTATATACCTAATCACGACTATTATCCCCGAAGGGTTAGTCAAAGACTAGGCAATGAGGACAGCAAAAGCAGTCCTGCACCATGTCCACTTTTCACCAAATAGCGTGACAGGTGGTGAGCCCATCGCCGCTCTATGCAGTTGGATGTATGTGCAGTCTTTAGTCCGTAAGTCGCCTTTTACGACACCCAAGGGAAGAGAGGGGATGGTAGGATTCTTTCCCCGCTTCGCAACACGGTTATTTTTAAGATTTTATAATTTTTTTTCATTTGCACAATCAACGATACATGATTCATGCATATAAATAGTGTACTATTTCCGACACGGTTTTTTTTGTGTTTGTTAAATTATTGTGATTGTTTTGTGTAATTGGCTGACGCGTTAATGTTTTATCAAGATAACAAAAAACATGGTGACAAGAAGGCTGGCAGCTACCTCTGCCAGCGTATCAGCCTGGCAATCCAAAGAGGTCACGTTGCCAGCATTTTTAGTACCGTACCCATGAGCTCACAGTTGGAGGACCTTTTTTATTTACATTTTTATTTTTATTTTTAAGTGTTAAGTAAGTAATTTAATTTTGTTTAAGTAATTAAGTTATGTTGTTGTTTTATTATCTTTCGTTTTAATAAAAAAACATGCTAATTCATCATCATTTTTTAATCGTACTCACATGGACAACAGAATATGGGGCGACTGGGCCATGACCCACCACGCTGGCCCAACGTGAGTTGGTGGGTTTTAACCAGGGTTGAAAAAATTCATATCTTTTTTTTTAAAACGTTTTTTTATTCATTTAAAAAAAATCATGTTTTTTTATTGTTTTTTTATTTTTATTGATTTTTTTAAATTTATTTTGATTGTTTTATGTGACAAACCAAATACACTATTATTAGTAGGTACTTACTGACAATTGAATAAGCTGTATGACACAAATACTTTTAAAATTATTAAAATAAAATTAATATTTTTTAAATTTGTTGATTTAGTATTTTAAATTACTTTAAAAATTAATATAGATAAATCTTGACCAATTCTTGTTAGTATCCAACTGTCTTTCTTTCTTCTTCAAGTCTTCCAATCTTTACAAGACTGATTTCTGATTTATTTTGCTACAGTTAAAGACATTTTCAAGTAGGTAGGTATGCATGCAAGTCTTTTTTTATTTTATTTTTGAGACAGACTGCTAATTGTGTGTAAGCCCTTTGACAGTATTTTATAGTTAGTAACTGCTAACTATACTTATTTATTATCATTAAAGATAATATAACATGTTGAATTGATTTAAATCAATGATTTTTATTTAAAAGAATCACCTGATTTAAATCAGGTGATCAGCCTCAGCCAACCCTGGTTTTAACCATCTGCCATCTAACGGCAACAGCCGGAACCTTTACGTGCCTATCCTATCTCTTTTCTAATGTTTATGACATGATAGTTCAAAAAGTTAAAACAATTAAAAACTTCATCGCTCACAGTTTACGAAGCGCTACATCGCTCAAGTTGCACAACTTCTGTTTTTCCATCATTCCAATGTGAATCGGAAATCGATTTGAATCACAACACGATTCTATTCATCCGAGCAGATTACTCGAGCTCTCAACTAAAACCTACGAGTCACTGCAAAACATTGAGGTAGTATTATTACTAGAGACGCACCGCAAAGAGATATTTTGCGAACAGAATTGCGGGCCATATAGGCTGCAAACGACTAGTCACTTCTAATCCATTGCAGCACTATTGCATTAAGCGCAAAAAAATCGCGCGATTTTTTTGCGCTGATTTTTTTCAGAATTTTTGAGATGATAGTCTCGAAGGGTCCCGAAGGGTTAGACAGAGACTAGGCAATGAGGACCGCAAAAGCAGTCTGCCATAGTCCACTTTTCACCAAATAGCGACTGCACATGTGCTCAGCGTGACAGGTGGTAAGCCCATTGCTGCCCTATGCTGTTGGATGTATGTGCAGTCTTTAGTCCGTTAGTCGCCTTTTACAACACAAAAGGGAGGGTGGAAATATTATTTTACCGCTGCGCGACACGGTCTCTAGTGATAATACCAAAATGCTGCAAAGCGGCAACTCGATACAAAATTTTCTATCCGCTGTGTTCTTAAAAGTTTTGTGTTTGTACATTTTTATTATCCGACCGATTGTACACGCGAAAGTGCAATGAAATAGATTACAGTTACTTTGTTGCGTTGGAGGTTGAAATTTGTAATATTCCGTCTGGGGAAATGTTGGTACGGTACGGGGGACTCGGGAGCGCTCGCACAGCTGTTTCTCAGTATATTTGCGGAGGATTGTGTTCGCAAACATTTTTACAAGTTTTGTTTGAAGTTGCTTAAATAAAATAAGTATTTCGAGTTAGGGCGGTGCCGTTTCTATGCTCAGCGTTTGTAGGAGCGCTGATGAAAGTTTTTTCACTTAAGAGTTTACAAACAGAAGGTAATCCGAGTCGATACACGTGTCGCAGACTTTGCTACGGCTTAAATTTTTACTTATTTTAACAACAAATTATTGTAAACAAGCGTAGATTTTTAAAGAAAGTTAAAACATAATGGTATGACTAAGTGACTGGGTTACTGTATGTATTTATGTGTATTTATGTGTATATATGTATGTATGATAACTATCAGTCTTTAATATTAGTTTCATTAATTTTATTTCTTAATTTTATTTTGAAATAGTTAACTTATGTTATGTCTATAATATTATGTAATGAACAAGGAAATTTTAAGACAGAAAAATGTAATAAGATATAGTGTAGGTATATCAATGCAGTGTGGTGGCATTTTTTTTTATAAATATTGCGTGCATGCTGTGCTGGTGGCGGCTCATTAATAGAATAGTCTACCCATCTCTTCCCTTGGATGTCGTAAAAGGCGACTAACAGACCAAATGTTGCACATTTACATCCAACAGCATAGAGCGGCGATGGGTAAACCTGTCACGCTGAGCATATGTGCAGATTGTGCAGTTGTCATTCGGTGAAACGTGGACTGTGGCGGAATGGAGGGAACTGGAGAAAACCTTTAACACCCTTGATTACTTTTTAATAAGCAACATAGCACCGAATCCCTCCCTCGTTTCGCTTCAAAAAACTAGTATCATTAATTTCCGTCTATTCATAAGAGCTATAGATCTAGAACAACACCCGTCGTCATTCCCCCATCATTATTTTCCCTCAGCCGCCCCATTCGGACACCGGTACTACATGAATATTAAGTGCCGAACCTCTGAATATAAAAGTAATGTTTTTACGTTCTTTATTATTCTACGATAATTAAGATGGTGGTAGCGAAATGCTTTTTTTGCGGGTGCCATGCCACTTGGGAATTCATAAATTCAGCTTACTCGGTGTAACGTTCAATTTATTTGTGACAGCGACCATTGCTTTCGCACAGGGGTTGGTTTTTTCAGCGTGCACTCTGTACTTGCATCCGTTCAATGCTAATTTTGAGGGTGGACCCTGTTTGTGTTTCGTAAGTGATAACAGGAAATGGAACATGGGAATATTCAGTTGTACGCTTTCGTCGGTAGAAACGGTTTGGAAATACAAACATATAATCACGACTATTATCCCCGAAGGGTTAGTCAGAGACTAGGCAATGAGGACAGCAAATGCAGCCCTCAACCATAGTCCCATCACTGCTGTATGCTGTTGGATGTATGTGCAGTCCGTTAGTCGCCTTTTACGACACCCAAGGGAAGAGAAGGGTAGGTAGTATTCTTTCACCGCTACGTGACACGGCTGGTTCGGAAATGTAGTCGCTAATTGATAGTTTTAATGTCGATGCGTTTTGTAATGAGTCTGCCTCTGCCTGTAATGTATGTTCGCGCATCGCTTCAGAACGGCTGCATTTATTTGGGTAATTCTTTTGTTTTTTGTTTTTTTTGTAATTGTCTGGACAATATATTATCGCGGGCGGGTCGCTAGTGCTGTTAAGGCCGGAGGAAGTCAACCTTACGCGTAAACTTCAATCACTATATAAAAACCAATCACCTCATCACCTGTCTGTTTATCAAATACACGTGGAAGCATACATTTCATTCAGCGTAGGTATATCTTTTCTGCAACACCAGTTTCCATTAGACGGTTAGTCGGCTATAGAAATTGAGTAATGTTCCATAAAATTACCATCATACCAGGGTCCTTACCATCAACTCTTTGAGCAGCATTACTTTAATCTTACTATACAAATTAATATACGAATTTCGCAATACTGCTTTAAGAGGTCCCCAGGTCACCTTTTCACTACATTGTCTGTTGTTAGCGCTTAACACTTTTTAAACTGTGGTGTCACGTGTGCGTGTTCGGTGCTATAAATAAACGACACTTGCGCTGTCGTCAATTTTGCTGCCGTCAATTTTGCTGTCAAATGTAAAAACTCACTTCTTGTAAGTACTGCGTTCACCAACCAAGTTCATTTTTTTTTTCAGAAAAGAAGGAGGCAAATGATCAACCGTATCACCTAATTGAGAGTAATCACCGCCGCCCATGGACACCCAGAAAAAACCAGAGGAATCGAAGACGCTTTGCCGGCCTTTAAGGAAGGAAAGGCTCTCGTTTCTTGAAGATCCCTAAGTCGTAACGGTCTAGAAATACCGCGGCCGAGAGCTGGTTCCACAACACAGTACATACATACTTTTTTTTTCCAGATATTAAACCATTATTTTCTATGTCTCAGATGGTTTGAAAAACTCAAAGCGCGACCTATCTAGCCTTAACTCGTAATCCCTACGCGCGCGCGTAAGCCCTGCGCTCCTGACGGACGTCAAATCGATATCGAGTCGGCTTTGCTTAACGGAATATGAACGCTCGAGTCACGCGATGGGTTTCGGTTTCGCGTGGGGGTCGTTGGAGGGTGAACCTTCTGTACGGTAGTAATATTAGTTATTCTGTGCTTTTACCAAGACGAAAAACGAAACAATTTTAAAACACACAAATTTATTCTTATTAATTTTGACGTTTTTTATGCTTAAGTTTTTATATAAAAAAGATATTTGAATGATTAAAAATGTCAACCTTATTGGTTAGGTACTAATGTTTTCCAAAACTCATTTCAACCGTTACTTTATTTTACTTTAAAAACTCAGTTATTTCCAATTTCTATTACCTACTTACCACAATATCAATACGATAATTAGAAATCACATTTAATTTTATTCCTTAAAGTAATAACTTAAGTTAACAATTCATTATGATTTATCATTCTTTACCTTTCATCCTAAAAAAAAACGATAAATTACCTATAAATTTTAGCCGTGTGTCGCTAGGGGAGAGACACTTGCCCGCTATTTTTGTCTCGTACCAGGATACGTTTGTTTACACAATTCTATGACCACGGCTTATATTTCGGTTCGACGCGATTCTATTTCGGCGTGCAGTGGTACTGGGGGTAGCGATGCGCATTTGTCTGGCACAGACTATAGCTCGTTAGATTAGTTGTTAAGTCTTAACTATAAGTTAGTTAACTGTTTTTTTTATTATTATTAGTAAAGGTTTACATTGAATAAATAATTTGACTTTGACTTTGACTTCGACAGTAGTAGTAGTAAAAAGGCACAGTAGTAGACCGCCATCCATCAAGGTGATGTGGATGGAATAACATCGATTGCGTGTAGTGCGGTGAAGGAAATCAGCAGCAGGGATCAAGCCAAACAATTATTCCTTAGAACATTCCCCATTATATACGCGGTACAATATACAGAGAGACGCAACGTCTCTTCAAAGAGCCAGTGGATTGAGCCAACCTGAAATAACCACGTCGTAGACAATTCGATAGCAGCTCTGCCTTGAATGCGGTCAAATGGAAGGAGATTGGTACTGGGGTGCTCCAGCCCAAATATGGGAGCAGTATTCCATATGCGGCCGGACCTGTGCTTTGTACAGTTGTAATCGGTGGGCCGGCGTGAAATACTAACCCGCTCTATTAAGCGCACCTAGCTTTTTTTACAATAAAACTAAAATTTACAAATAAATTAACGAGTTTCTATGAAATTCCATATGTAATAATGACAAATATTTCACTAACCTCGTTATCCTTATCGGCGTCTTTGATGTGCTGAGCGATGAACCTCACACTCTGCAGCGCAGCCGCTACTTCAGGTGACAAGTGACGTGGAAGCATGTTCTCTGACTCCGTCACTGGTGAAACAAGAGAAGGAATTTTACACTCGCGACTATTACCCATATGAAACTAGAGACTACAAATCAGATACGTATTTATTTAGACGGGGATTAACGCTAACTACTTCATACGCATCGACCGAGTTGCAACGCCCGTGACCACGACAACTCGGTCGAAACGTCGGGTATAAAAAGGTATACGTAGTATTCCTATAATAAGTAGTTAGCGTTAATCCCCGTCTAAATAAATGTGTATTTATAATGGAACATGAAAGTTTAAAAGTGTATACAAATCAGTTACTAGGCAATGAAGACTACAAAATCAGTCCTCTGCCATAGTGCACGTTTCACTAAATAACAACCGCACATGTGCTCAGCGTGATAGGAGGTGAGCCCATCGCCGCATTATGCTGTTGGATGTATGTGCAGTCTTTAGTCCGTTAGTCGCCCTTTGCGACACCCGACGGAAAAGAGGGGTTCGGTATACGATAAAATGTTTAATAGAAAAAAATCAACCAGTCTCAGGAAGCTCGAATGGGATTCGAACCCACGACCTTTGGATTGCCGGTCCACTGCTCTAACCGCTTAGCTACCGAGACCCCAGAAAACTAGTTGAATTTTTCCTAGTAGTTTGATTTACGCTGCAAGCCAGCGGTATTACGTCACTGTGAAGTCTACCCTCACAGTAGTAAACATTTTTTCCTATATTTATATAGCATTGTGAATGCAAAATTTCAATAATAAAGAGGGGTCGGTATTTTCCTTTTAGTAAGCCGCTATACTACACGGTTCCGGTTGGGGGATGAGCTATTATAATACCCACCACTTTTATTACTCTGCTTTCCCATACTCCAAGTTTACCTGACGGTCTCTGGTGAGCGCTACCAGCCAAGATGTCGTCTTCAGGCGCTGGAGACTTGCGGTAATCGCCGTTGTCGCTATTCTTCGAGTCTCCGAAAGCGTCTGTCAAGCTGTCACGGCTGCAAACATTCAGATTGTAAATCACCATGAAGTTTACATCGTTTTCATTAGCCTATTGCCGCGATCCTCTTTGCCTCGTCTCTGAAAAACCGGCGTTTGAAAGTAATAGGCTTAAGTGTATATAAGGCGACTGCTAGAAACCGCAACAAACTTCAAGGGCTGGTCAGGTCAAGTGTATTAGATATGACAAAAATGACAAAAAAGAAATTTGTGCTTTTTTTTTATTTTTCATTATATAATTCATTTTATGAATTTTAGGGTTTGTTTCACTCACAAGTAACCATACTTGTAAATGTAAACAGTTACCTAGCCGTTCATAAATCCCATGTGATTCTTCCTCTGTCGAATTGATTAATGTTTCTTCCAAAGGTTCCCTTAGTCAGTACACAATTAAAAATGTACCACAACTCATACCAACCAACCAGATTCCATGTAGGACAGATTGTAATAGTGACTTGGTAATATTTAGTGATGAATTTGGTAAAAACATGGGTCAGTTGTTATTTGACTTGGGACATTCAGTTATCAATTATTGTATACCAGGTGCTTCTTATCAACATATTTTGAAAAAAGCTGTAGAACATAAATATAACCCCAATAGCACCTTATTCATATTTGTTGGTAATAGAGGTAATCTGAACAAAACAAGCCTTATAAAATGTTTAGAATGTTTGGAAAAGTTAATTGTAAAGAAAATTATATTGTTCACATTACCCTATTGTAGTAGTTTGCCATAGGAGGAAAATTATATTGGATATAAGCTTAACCTGACATTACATTTATTTTGCAAAAATAACATAATGCATTTAATTGACACTAACAATGATGTTAGTAATTTTTATTTGACTAAAGATAGTTATTATCTGCCAAATTATTTTAAGCGACAAATAGCTTTATCGCTATCCTATTATCTTCAAATGTCAGCCAAAAACTTGGCTAAACAAGTTGCTTCTATTGAGCAATGTATATTTGACATAGACGTCAGTAGTGTTTCTACTGATATTCCAATTAATTATTTAAATTAAATTATAAGACAAAAGAGGAACACTCTTGCGAAATGTTTGTTAATAAAATGAAATTAAATGAATGTAAAAATAGCTTTAGCAAAAGCCCATGTCAATCATTAATTTTAAAAAATGTACCATCTTTAAACATTGTCCATCAGAACATCCAAGGAATGATGGGCAAAGATTTAGAGATTGAATTATTCTTGAACTGTAATAAAATTGATATTCTTTGCATAACAGAACACTGGCTTAAAGACCATCAGTTCATGTTCAATTTTAAGAATCATTTGGTTGGAAGTTCGTTTAGTCGAGGAAATGCAATACATGGTGGCTCCTAAATTATTGTTAATAAAAAGTTTAAATTAAAGGAACGCAAAGACATAGTGAGCCTCTCGGCTGAACGAACAATAGAAATAGCTTGTGTGGAGTTGGAGCAGTTTGTTGTATTAAGTGTATACAGACCTCCTTCAGCGTCATATGATTTTTTCGAAAAAGTTGTGGATGAGGCATTACGTAAAGTCCGCAATGTAGGTAAAACAATAATTGTTTGCGGTGATTTTAATATTAATTTGTTAGAAAATTCCACAATTTCAGCTAAAATTAAAAACCTATTTCTATCATACAACTTGAATCATTTATTTTTGGAGCCGACAAAAATAACTGCCACTTCGGCCACCTGTATTGATAACATATATACAAATGTAATACCACTGGGTAAGCAAATTATTAATAACCTGGACTCTGATCATTGCGGCCAAATGGTCAGCTTTCCACACCAGCGTAAGCAATTGATGAAAAAGAATATCACTGTTGTGCCAAAAACTGCAGGTCGGCTGGAACGCTTTAAAAGCAGTCTAGATACAAAATTAAATTATTTAGAATACAATGACAACCCTAATGTCTTTTATAATGATTTTTTAACATATATTGTTCAGAATTTAATAAAACTTTTATTCCAAAAAATATCTCGGTTAGTGGTACTGTAACTTTTAATGAATGGGCTACAATTGGTATTCACAAAAGTAGGAAACGCCTTTTTGAACTTTATGGTGAACGCAACTTTAACACCAGCGATGACTTCAAAATATATGTTAAAAATTATTCAAAGTTGTTCAAAAGAGTATGCCGATTAGCCAAGGCAAACAATCTGAGTTCTAAGATTAGACAAAATAAAAATGACATGGAATATTATAAATAGTGAAACAGGAAAGGTCAAAAGTTGTAATAATGAGTACAATTTAAATTGTGATAATAAAACCTTGACTTCTGATGTTAAGGTTGCTGCAGCATTCGAGAGGTTTTTTACTGACATTCCAGTTTCAACTACAAAAGCCTTGATTTCTTTCCCCACTGTAGCTGAATCTATTTTGAAGGAGAATGTTAAAGATTGTGAAAGTAATTTCAACTTTCAAAAATTTTGTGTTATAGATATAATAAAAACATTTCACGCTCTCAATAAAAAGAAAACTGCTGATCTGTGGGGTAATTCCGTGGACGTCGCTAAATCTGTAATTGTGACAATAGCTCCAGTTTTAGCTTGCATATTTAATGAATGCATTGACTGTGGTGTTTTTCCTGACCTCATGAAATATAGTAAAATAATTCCATTATTTAAATCAGGTAGCACTTCTGACCCCTCTAATTTTAGACCTATTTCTGTGTTACCCACATTAAGTAAAAATTTTGAAAAGTTGATGCTAGACCAAATGCAAATTCATTTTTATAGAAATAAAATTTTACATTGTAAACAGTATGGTTTTACTAGGGGTCGCTCTACAACTGACGCCGGTGTTGAGCTTTTAATCCAAATATTTGATACCTGGGAGGAATCACAGGATGCCCTAGGGGTATTTTGTGATTTATCCAAGGCTTTTGATTGTGTTTTACATGAAAGTTTGGTCAGGAAGCTTAACCACTATGGAATTAGGGTTGTTTCTTTGAGCCTTCTAATCTCATACTTGAGTAACAGGATTCAAAAGGTCGACATTAACGGTAAAAGATCTCCGGGATCAGTGGTTAAAATGGGAGTTCCGCAGGGTTCAATAATTGGTCCATTCTTGTTTTTGGTTTATATTAATGACTTACCTTATTTTGTAAAAGACAGTCATGAGATAGTATTGTTTGCTGATGATACTTCACTTTTATTCAAAGTGAAACGACGAAACCCAAATTATTACGATGTGAATAATGCGGTCTCAAAGATTGTTCACTGGTTTAGTATTAATAACTTGCTAATAAACGAGAGAAAAACCAAATGTGTAAGATTTGTATTGCCTAATGTTAAGCAGGTAATAACTAGTGTACAAATTAAAGATAAGAATGTGAATCCTGTGGACACCACTGTGTTTCTAGGCATCACGTTAGATGCCAAGCTTCAGTGGGGCCCACATATAGCTAAATTATCGAATAGACTTAGCTCTGCGGCTTATGCAGTAATGAAGATCCGTCAGTTAACTGACGTTGATACAGCTAGATTAGTTTATTTCAGTTACTTTCATAGTGTAATGTCGTACGCCATTTTACTGTCGGGAAATGCTGCCGACATTCAAACTATCTTTGTGCTGCAGAAGAGGGCTATTCGAGCAATATATAACCTAAAGGCTGGTGACTCTCTCAGAGAGAGATTTAAGGATATAAGTATAATGACAGTTGCATCACAATACATTTATGAAAATCTGATGTATGTTCATAAAAATATTGAAATGTTTTCAAAAAACAGTGATATTCACAAATTAAACACTAGACGTAAGAACAAATTAGCAGTACCTTATACTAGGCTCCATAAAATAAATAATTCTTTTAAGGGTCTGTGTGTACGATTATACAACAAAGTACCAAATGATATTCAGAAATTAGATCTTGATAAATTTAAAATCAAAATCAAAGAAAAGCTTTATAAAAAAGCTTATTATAAAGTGTCAGATTATACAGAAGACAAAACAGCTAGGGTCTGAAATGCTCCAAGTATTCCAACAGCTATTTCTAATTGTCTATAATTAATTTATATAGAGCACCATATTTAATTAAACTATTTACATTCAAATTCATATTTTGTATTTTGTGACCTGGTAACGACATATAATATATATATTTTTTGTAAATGTCGTTGCTTCTGTGCGCTGTGGTTTCTTGCGCCCGTTCTTTGCCACAGTTAAAAAATGATGTCCTGAATGGGTGGTAGGTTAAAAAAGATTTGGACGATTCAAAGTACTTATTAATTGAGTTATTGAATAAATATATTTTGACTATTGACTATAGTTTGATAGTCTTTGAGTATCTAATTTATTTTAAAGCAATAAGTTAATAAAATAAAATGAAACAATGACCTATTAAATAACGATTAAATACAACGCGCGGGCAGCTGTCGGCCGTTGACCCACCGGCCTGTTGACCCGTCCGTGTCAGCTGGGCGATAAGTACCTACGTTAGTCTGCAATCTTTTTTGCCATTTTTGTCATGTTTAAAACACTTGACCTGACCAGCCCTTGAAGTTTCTTGCAATTTCTAGCAGTCACTTTATATACAATAGCCTGTGTAGTAAAACCACTAATTTTAGCCTTAACCTTATTTTAAGTGGGTTTACGCATTACGCGCATCCCATTCAAATTTTCAAGTTGAACTTTTAAAAACCAATGAGCCAATTTTAATGAAACTTGGAATGCTAAAGTCAAATACAGAGATCTAAATAGTTAGTTGAAAACATTTTTAAAATCGCTTAAAATCGCAATAACTCAGCTAAATAAACTTTTTTTAAATGTTTTTAAGAAACTATTTAGATCCCTGCATTTTACTCAAGCATGCAAAGTATCATTAAAATTGGCTTATTGGTTTATAAAAGTTTCGGTTTGGAAGTTTGTATGGGAAACCGAAATGCGTAAACCCTCTTAAAGCAAAAGGTGAATATTTAATAAGTAAATTACAAAACATTCATAGACTAAAGTAAATGTGAACCTACACATTAAAATTAAACATGTTTTGCAAATCATCTTGATGATTAGAAAACAATAAGTATATCTTACAGTTCGCTACGATCCAGCCCTAAAATGTAACATTATCTTTGTTTATTACTCTCACAAATGATTATGAAATTATCCTAATGTTATTTGATTTTAAATTATACAGGAGTGGAAGGTAGCAATTTCCCGACACTTTACGGGTAACCCTGCCTTCAGGAGCTGATATATTGTGCCATTATTCGCACATTCAAGTCACATGCGCCAACCTGCTAGATAACAATGCAAAATGCTGTTTAATAACCACTCACATTGCCTCTTTGCTCCAGTGTGCAGCGACTCTTGAAGAAGATTCCGTAAAAAAGTCAGTAGTCTTATTTTAAATTACAGTCTTTCATTTGTTAGTTTTTGGTTCCATTGTTTTTTGAGTTTTACAGATTTAATACCTACTTCAGAAACTTCTGTTCTAGTGTCCCGGCGGTTTTGGTTCCATTGTTTTTTTGAGTTTAACAGACTTAATACCTACTTCTGCTCTAGTGTCCCCGGCGATTAACTTTTCACCAAATAGCGACTGCACATGTGCTCAGCGGGATAGGTAGTGAGCCCGTCGCCGTTCTATGCTGTTGGATGTGTGTGCTGTCTTTAGTCCGATATTCGCCTTTCAAGACACCCAAGGGAAGAGAGGGGGTGGTAGTGTTCTTTACCGCTACGCGACAGGGTTAATGGTTTGGTTGTTGGTAATGCGAAATTGCATTTTTGGCAGGTAAATCAAGTATCATAAGACCGCCGGCGGTCGCGAAACAGTTGATTTTCAATTGTGTCTGGTTTTACGGTGCTCAAGGGGTTAAAACTTCCCAAGGCGCAGTGGGCCCGCGTGATGGATATGTATGACATAATCGCACAGTGGTGGGAAGGTGATGATGAAAAACAAAATTGCATTACGTCAGTTATCTTACTACCATCAGTTAGTAAGTATGAGAATTTTGTTTGGCTTAAACACCAGCTAAATTCAAACGTCTTGCAGGAAATGCTTAGCGAATTCTGATTCAATAATTCGATTAAATAACGCTGTAACGGCTGGACGATAATATTTTGATCAAAAATTAAAATTTACGCGAGAACGATAAAAGGTTTCTTATAAGCTTTGTTATGTAAATGACTTGGATGACTTAAATGTAATGAAAATTGACTTGACACAAATTAGTTTAAGGAAAAAGAGGGCAGAGCCACTAATTGTCATAAAATTTTACGTTAAGCCGGATTTAACACCGGGTAATTCGGAAAAATTTTTACGCATTTTGGTTTCCCTTACAAACTTCCAAGTCGAAATTTTTAAAAACCACTAAGCCAATTTCAATGAAACTTTGCATGCTAAAGTAACATACAGAGATCTAAATAGTTTGTTGAAAACATTTTTAAAAAACGTTTAAATAACTGAGTTAATGCGATTTTAAACTTTCAATAGTGGACTTTAAATCGCAATAACTCAGCTAAATAAAATTATTTTAAAAATGTATTTAACTAACTATTCAGATTTCTGTATTTTGCTTTAGCATGCAAAGTTTTATTAAAATTGGCTTGTTGGTTTTTATTAATTTCGACTTGGAAGTTTGTATGGGAAACCGAAAAACGTAAACCCTCTTAAACACTTTTGCTTGTATTATAATGTCATCATCATTATAATGTCATCATCATTATAATGTCATCATCATTATAATGTCATCATCATTATAATGTCATCATCATTAGCCGTGTCGCGTAGCGGTGAAGGAATACTACCACCCCCTCTCCTCCCTTGGGTGTCGTAAAAGGCGACTAACGGACTAAAGACTGCACATATATCTAACAAAATTGATCGGCAATGGGCTCACCACCCGTCACGCTGAGCACATGTGCAGTCGCTATTTGGTGAAAAGTGGACTATGTAGAGGAGAGCTTTCGCTGTTCTCATTGCCTAGTCTCTGACTAACCCTACGGGGATAATAGTCGTGATTATACAACGTCAGTCGGAAAGGGGGTACTAAGCCGTGGACAACTGAAAGTGCTACTATCAACTGTTATATTGCAAATATAAGCTTTTCGAAAAACGTTCATATTTACTTCCATACAAAATAAAGTTTTGGTTACTTAATTTAAAAAGTGTACAACCCTGAATAAGGACGGGGGTAACGCATGTTAGCTAGCTAACGCTAGAAGCCCCGGCAATGAACTCAAATCTGTCTCTCTCTCAAAGCAGTCGACCGCCAGGGCTACCACGGCGTCATGTCTTTTGAAATCTTAAAAAAGCTAGTAATCTAAAACTATCCATTTTGAAGGAAAAGTTCTTAGACAAAAGTTATTCACTATCATGTATACTTTACCCTCCTTTCGGCTTAGTACCTCTTTTCCGACTGACGTTGTATGTATGTATCATCAGCCTATAAACGTCCCACTGCTGGGCACAGGCCTTCCCGCGTGGATAACAGCACATGAGGAGATTGAGCCATAACCCACCACGCCGGACCAATGTGGGTTGGTGGATTTACGGACTGCCATCTTACATCAACCACCGGGAGCAACATTACCTACGTGCCTTCCAAAGAACGGAGGGGATCGAAATGATTTAAATTTGGTCACCCATTCAGTGACAGGGTGACCAGTTGTGGCAGATTTCTGACATTTGAGCAGATTTGGCACTTAAATTTTAACTGTAGCAGACCATGCTGACTATTCAAAAAAGTTGCAGAATTTAGAAGATTTTAAGAAAATGTTGCGACCATCTTATTTTTAAGGTAGTAAATTCAATTTCAATTAGAATGGTATATACACAAAAAGGTGGCGGTGAGCTTTTTTTTGAGTATTAATTTCCATTTTATTTAGAAATTTTGAACGTGGTAGATTTTATTCATCAAAAATCTCTCAGTTTTAGGCAGATTCGCCAATTTTGTGATGGTCACACTGTTCAGTGACCCGGTATTGTGAAAGTTGCATAACTGACAATAACTTAAATTAAAATTAAATTTTAAATTAAATTTATTTACGCTCACACCAATATATCTAGACCAAGATGAGTATTCTTTTGAAACTCGTTAATATGGTAAAATGACGGCTAAATATATATAAACATAGAACAAACACCAGGCTCGAAATCAATTAAGAAAAACAGTTTTTCTTTAATTTTACCCGACCGGGAATTGAATCTGGGACCTCAGAGATGGCGCGACGCCAAACCCGGCGTGCTAACCACTCGACTACGGAGGTAGTCAGATCACGTAAATACACGTCACGTGAACATCTTAAACCGAACACCTTAACCACTGAGCCATCAAGCTTCTTTTTTTATAGCAGAAGGAGGCAAACGAGCAAGCGGGTCACCTGATGGAAAGTCATCACTGCCGCTCATGGACACCCGCAAAACCAGAGGAATCGCAGACGCATTGCCAGCCTTTAAGGAAGGAATAGACTCGTTTCTTGAAGATCCCTTAGTCGTAACGGTCCGGAAATACCGCCGCCGAGAGCTGGTTCCACAACACTGTAGTTCGAGGCAAGAAATTTCGTGAAAAACGCACAGTAGTAGTAGACCGCCATCCATCAAGGTGATGTGGAGGGAATGACAGTCGATTGCGTGTAGTGCAGTGTAGGAAATCAGCGGCAAATTATCCTGCATCTAATATTAACATTTTAATCATCTAATATTACTTCATCATTGAAATAAAAAAGATAAGACTGTAAACTATCGCGTTGCATTGCATTAAAACTATTTTAACGGGACGCGCAGCATCGCGGCCGAAACGTCAATCAGTATAAGTAGATATGTACTAACTTACAAAAATTAATCGTGTTAGGTCCCGTTAAAATAGTTTTAATGAAATAAAAAAGTACCTAAATCTTAATCATTTAGTTACTTATTTATTTCAATGATGAAGGTCTGTGCCCTGCAGTAGGTCAGTTTAAAGGCTGTACTTTATACTTTACTTTGCCATTGACGTGCCTCATCAGCAGACAGTATAAACAAAAACCGTCAGGTTTACCCATTCAGTGAACGGCGAAATTGAAAATTCAGTTCAGGAATTGTAAACAATTCAGTGTTATATCAGCCGGGGGCGCGGATTCGCGGACAGATCAGTGGAGTTGTCAGTATTTAACTGTTCCAATAAAGCCAGGTCTCTAACTATTCTCCCATATTTTGTTAGATGTTTGATGTTAGGTGATAGAAAATACAAAACAGTGTCGCAGGAGACCCGGCTTAAGATTCGTCTTGTTGACGAAATGTTTTCTACCTCACGGCATAGCACGGCGGGCGACAGGCTGTCAATAAAATCCGTCAGCGCCGCGAGCCGTCACGTCGATCGAATAATAATCTTATTATTCAGAGCATAATTATAACCGTATATAACTGTGTTGCGTAGCGGTAAAAGAATACCTACCCCCTCTCTTTCCTTGGGTTTCGTAAGCTAGGCGACTAACGGACTAAAGACTGCTTATATATCTAACAGCATAGAGCGGCGATGGGCTCACCACCTGTCACGCTAATCATATGTGCAGTCGGTATTTGGTGAAAAGTGGACTATTGTTAGTGGACTCCTTTTGCTGTCCTCATTGCCTCGCGCTGCGGCGGGCACTAATTTGGCGTCAAGACCTAACGTTGGTGGTCTCCTGCGCGAGTGTTCTACTGGCGCAGGGACGTCTGGCACTTCTTGCATAACCTAACGGTTGGTCTCGACGTGCCAGTACAAATAAACTTAGTGAATTAAGGAGAGGGGATGTCCTCATTGCCTAGTCTCTGACTAACCCTTTGGGGATAATAGTCGTGATTATATGTATGTATGTGTAATTATTATTCCGAAATTGAGTCATTCTATTAAGTGCAAAGGACAAATATGTGTATGCTGTTCCTTATATAGTTGTTCTTGAAACAAAAATATTGGGAAAGTCATTTAACGAAAAATTGCGGTTCGAAGCTGATATGTCTCGTATCCGATGGAAGTTACTCGGTGACCACACGATGTTCGCAAATACGGTTATTTATTTCAATTTCGAAAACCACTTAATTATTGCACAATATTGCAATTGATTTCTTTTTTTTACCCTTTACTGGGAAGCACATGGCCTTCATTTGGCCTATTCGCAAATTAAAATCTAAACCACAGTTAGAGAGTAAAGGTATGCTGCGCTATGTTATCGTGTTTTCCTAACAACTTAATGTTGGAGTAACATAACAGTTATTTATTATTATTGTTTTATTATCATTAAAAACTTTTATTTATGTTTGGAAATAGGAAGGACTTCTTTTTAATTTTTTACTGTTTTTCGTATAGTCTAGTTTAGCTTATTCTGTTTCTGTAAATTATTACATACATACATAGGTACATATAATCACGACTATTATCCCCGAAGGGTTAGTCAGAGACTATATAGGCAATGAGGACAGCAAAAGCAGTCCTCTGCCATAGTCCACTTTTCACCAAATAGCGACTGCACATGAGCTCAGCGTGACAGCAAGACACCCAAGGAAAGAGAGGGGGTTGTAGTATTCTTTCACCGCTACGTAACACGGTTCTGTTGTAAATTATTACTGTCACATATAAAGTAATAATGAACCACATTTCATCTTATTTATAAACGTTCATAGCTGGGCTCACGCTGGCTTATACGGTTTTCTTTTGAAAGACGGATAGAGAAGCTTGAGCATTTTTTTATTTATTCATCCATCCGGCATTGTGAATATTGTTAAACTTACAAAATCGTAATCAGAACCCACCTCCAGAATTCCGAGTGGAAGGAACCAATACATTAAGTGTCTTGGCCCAGACGAAAAGTGTTGTCACATATTGTGCTATTACGGATACCACGTATGATGCACCGACAAATTAATGGCTATACGGGCATTATCGGATTTAACGGATTTAGTCAGACTAGTGAGAGCGCTGGCTTTGTTCGGATATTATGAACGCCACAAATGAAAACGCTTAAATGCTTTTGATTGCAAATAGGTATCGCTACGTTCGAGTTGAATAATTGTGAACCCACTAAAGTTATGAATTGACTGACAAGCGTTCGGCGAACGAAACATGAAAATGATTTACTGTAGTAAGCAGAAATAAGATGAAAGTAAAATATTAAAAAAATTACCTACCACATAACGGTTCGCCATTAAAATTTATATTTTTTTTACGACTTCAAAAAGGTTGTCTCAGTAAATTCTCAATTCGTGGTTATGTAAACCACGACTATTATCACTATTATCCCGTAAGGGATAGTCATACTAGGCAATGAGGACAGGAACAGTCCTCTTCCATAGTCCACTTTTCACCAAAAAGCGACTGCATATATGCGCAGCGTGATAGGTGTGACCCCATCGCCGTTGTATGCTGTTGGAAGTATGTGCAGTATTTAGTCCATTAGTCACCTTTTACGACACCCAAGGGAAGAGATGGGGTTGCTACCGGCACAGCACCATACATGTCTATCTATCATGATATTTCCAACTAACCTCATTTCCAACTCGTTGGTGTACCCGTTCGAGACGAAGGTGTCATCGTAGTCCGGCAAGGAGTATGTAGTCCTCCTCATCATCAGCAGCTTCGGCATCAGCTGGAGGAACAGCTTCTTCATCCACGGAGACATCGTGTGCGTGGAGGGAGACCTGTTATTACCAGAGATCATTACATTTTTTTTTAAACACTCTTCGCTCACACCAATATGTTATATACTCTTTATTGCACATAAACACACATACAGAAAAAAATACAAACAATAGTGAGCAAAGGTGGACTTATCTCTAAAAGAGATCTCTTCCAGCCAACCTAAAGTGAAATGGGAGCGTGATGTATTAGTGGGAACAACAAAAGTGCTAATTAATTAATTACAATAAAACAAAATATTGGCAATAAATATAGGTAAACAAATTATCTAGCTTAAGATAAGCTTTTTATGAAACTCTTTAAAATTGATAAACTAGATAACGGATGGACATAAACATAGAAAAACATCACAACCCGAAATCAATTTAGACAAACGATTTATCTAATTTGACCCGACTGAGTTAAGAACCCGGGACTTCAGAGATGGTGCGACGCCAGAACTGGCGTGCTAACCACTCGACCACGGAGATCGTCGAACACATACACACACATACATATAGGGTCTAACAATAACAATAAGCGAACGTTTAAGGGGAGCATCTATACATCACACTGAGCATGCTCACCAAATTTGGTCCAAAACTACAGGCTCGTTACCGAGATAATCAACAGAACGTTTTTATAATTTACCAAAAAATACAGTCTTTCCTAACCCGTACAGCTGTACTACACGCACACAAAGATAGCCAAACATGCACACTAAACTCGGAGCACACTAAGCTATATTTTTATTGACGCCTGCGTGCGTGTTAGTAAAGATACAGCATGTCTCATGATGTGCATTATTTTAATTGAATTAGTTTGTTAGAAAACAGCCTTAAAAATCACTATAAAACTGGAACCCATTTTTTGTCATTGTATTCAGAATGATGTATAGATACCGCCCTTAAACATTCGCTTATTGATTTTGTTAGACCCTGTATACATATTATTATCTCCTTGTCGGTCACGAAGACTCCTAGAGGTTGCTAACAATTACATTTCTATTGTGTCAATGAAGACTGCTGAAGCAGTCCACTGTCCACGTATCACCAAATTGAAACTGCACATGTGCTCAGCGTAATAGGAGGTGAGCCCATCGCCGCAGGCCGCACGACAACCAAGGGAAGAGAGAGGTTGATAGTATTATTTCACCGCTACGCAACACGGATATATTCAAAGTGGGTATATTCAAATAATGAATTCTTATTGATTCAAACAGACCCTGGACCACCAGGTCACCGATCAGGGCTTGCTTGAAACTAGTTGCGATACGCAGCGGTTAGACCTTACGACTAAATTAAATACTATGTACTCACCGAATGATGCGATGTTGACCCGCCTTGCAACCTTAAGAGAGGACAGGGGTGAGGAAGGAATTAGGATGGTTGCAGCCCAGCCGCTGTGATGCGATGTGACGCCTGCCTAGTGGTAGCGTGCCTCGCGTATACCTACTGTCCGAATGCTGGGCAATAGCCTCCACCATTGAAGTGAATCCATCGCTACAGTTATTGTTTGGACGTTGGCTTAATAACAAAGGTAGGTAAGCGATCTCAAACCTGGGAAAAATATCGAAATACCGAATCCGAAAACTCAGTGCCCGACGTAGGAATTGAACCTAGGAACTTACTACTAACGGGGGACCGAGCACTATCTATGCACTTTTAGTGAACCGCTATATGAACCGCTATACCACACAGTTCAAATCACATCCTAAATGCCTTATTATTCAAATGAATGCATAATAGCAATTTTTAAAAATAACCATTGCACAACTTTAACACGTTGAAATTAACACATTAAACATAGCTCGTTGTACACTAATAGCGTTTATCACTATCGGCCATTACTCTTGCATTCACAATGTTCTATTACCGTAATGACAAAATAACAATGAGGGCGGATGATTTACGCGGCCATTATCGCTACTCGCGCGGGCGCTATTTAACGTGAGCCGTTCGTTAATTTCACCCACAATCTGATAGCACTGTTAAATATTTGAAACGTCTAGGCTAGATGCAATGCCTTCGGGCGCTACAGACGTTATTGTACGAGTGCTCTGGTTTTGCGGGTGTGCATGGGCGGCGGTGATAATTAGGTACTTTCCGTCAGTTGACCCGCCTGCTAGTTTGCCTGCTTTTCGTTTATAAAGAAAGAGTATATCGACACGTGCAAGGAAAACATCGTAACTCAATTTTAGGCGGTATTGAGTTAAGATGATATTGTTACTCAGCAAAAAATGCGGACTTTTTCACTCTTATCATCGTATCTAAATTCGTTTTAATTTAAAATATACACCGAGTAATAACATCGTAACACATATTATATAACATAACACATATTATGTGTCAGTAATAACTGTGTCGCGTAGACGGTGAAAGAATTAGTATTCTTTAGTAAGTTATAAGGGAAAAGAGAGAGTGGTAGTCCACCCCCTCTCTTTCTTCGGTGTTCTAATAGGCGACTAACGGACTAAAGACTGCACATACATCCAACAGCATAGAGCGGCGTTGGGCTCACCACCTGTCACGCTGATCATATCCATCATCATCAGCCTATAAACGTCCCACTGCTGGGCACAGGCCTCCCACGTGGACAATGCACGAGGGGATATTGGGCCACAACCCACCACGCTGGCCCAATGCGGGTTGGTGGGTTTTAACGACTGTCATCTTACGACAACAACCGGGACCAACGGCTTAACGTGTCTTCCGAAGCACGGAGGAGCTCGAGATGTTTTAAATTTGGTTACCCATCCAGCGACCAGGCATTGCGAAAGTTGCTTAACGGGCAAGTTCGCAAGCCGAACGCGCTAGCCGCTGCGCCATCGAGCTCCTCTGAACATATTTGCAGTCGCTTTTTGTTGAAAAATTGACTATGGTATAGAGGACTGATTTGGCTATCCTCATTGTTTACTGGCGCAGGGACGTGTGGCACTTCTTGCATAACCTAACGGTTGGTCTCGAGGTGCCACTACAGATAAAATTAGCGATGTAAGGAGAGGGGATGTCCTCATTGCCTAGTCTCTGACTAACCCTTCGGTAATAATAGTCGTGATTATATATGTATGTACGAGTAGGTTTTGCATGCAGTGTTTACCTGTAACTGGTTGTGCATTTGTTGTAAGCTATAGTAAAATGTATAGACTTTTTTTTGTAAAAAAATGTAACAACCGTTAGTAAACCAAATAAATAAATAAATAAGTATGTATGTAATAAATCAGGTCAAAGAAATCGAGGAAATAGGTTGATGACATCGTCAGGCTCGCTGGCAGCACCTGGATATGATCAGCGCAGAACAGAAGGGACTGGCACATATTGATGACCTCCGTGATCGAGTGGTTAGCACGCCGGGTCTAGCGCTATCTCTGAGGTCCCGGGTTCAATTCCCGGTCGGGTCAATTTAGAGAAAAACTGTTTTTCTAAATTGATTTCGGGTATGGGTGTTTTTTCCATGTTTATGTTTATTTATCCGTTATCTTACCATATTAACGAGTTTCAAAAGAAAACTCATATTGGTCTAGATAATTGGTGTAAGCGTAAACAAATTTAAATTAAAAAATTTAATATTAAAGGAGGATATACCCAGCAGTGAGTGGCTGCAGTCATTTGTGATGTATGTGATGATGTGCTTTGTGTCAGTTGTTTGAAGAGAAAAGCCTGCTGATGGCCGCTCATTTCATTATTAAAAGAATACTACCGACCCCTTTCTACTTTTGGGCACAATATGCTTTGGGTGTCGTAAAGACTGCACTTACATTACATCCAATAGCATTAGTGTTACCGCACTATCGATAAGTTTGACTATCTATTGGAAATCCTATCCTACTAATATTATAAACGCGAAAGTTTGTAAGCATGGATGGATGTTTGTTACTCTTTAACGTAAAAACTACTGAATGGATTTGGATGAGATAGGCCTATCGATAGTATCGACAGTACCTATCATTAGATCAGTTTGGTACAAAAATATCGGTATACTACAATACTATTGATAGTATCGATTGTTGTTACAATAGTCATAGTCCATGCTATAGATACTATCGATAGTAACTTTGATTTTGAGCTTCATTACTATTGATACTATTGATAGGCACTTCGATACCATTGCTTTTGCTCAACTATCGATAGTCTATCAATAGACTATCGATATTGGACTATCGAGCGGCAACACTAAATGGCGGCGATGGGCTCACCTATCACGCTGAGCACATGTATAGTTAATATTCGGTGAAACCAGCTTTGGAACCAGTTTGGGTCAGCATTCTTTTGTTGCTGGGATTTGGTTTAATCACCACACCTGCCAAATGCGGCAGTTCACAAACCTGGGCTATGCAACGAAAAATCCGAAACACACTTTGTCAGACCTGGGAGTTCGGTTATCCTTTTCGGTCCCCTTCGGTTATCACGTTGAGCGCTAAGCCACTCTACCACTGAGGTGGATATGTACATACATACATACTCGTATACATACATGTAATCACGACTATTATCCCCGAAGGGTTAGTCAGAGACTACGCAATGAGGACAGCAAAACAGTCTCTACCATAGTCCACTTTTCACCAAATAACGACTGCACATGTGCTCAGCGTAACAGGTGGTGAGCCCATCGCCACTCTATGATGTTTGAAGTAGGTATGTGCAGTCTTTAGTCTGTTAGTCACCTTTTACGACACCCAAGGGAAGAGAGGGGGTATTAGCATTCGCACCGCTACGCCACACGGTTATACTAAAAGTGGGTAAATTCAAATGATGGATAATAATAATGTTTATAAAAAAAATGAATTTTTAATAATAGTCTTTTGATTTATTAACACTAGAACGCCCAAACCATCAAAATGACGGATATCGATTTTTATTTTTTCATTTTCTCCGGAAATATTTGGTGAAATGTGATGAAATTAATTTACTTCTATTTTTTTTGCTTAAGTTATTTTTAAAAATGGTTAAGTAATCTATAAGTGATATTAGTATAAGGTTATAATAAGGTATACCTATAACGCCCAGCGTCGGCGTCAAAATGACGGACTTATAATGTGAGGGTATTTTCAAATTAATTTTATAGTCGATGCAAACTACCTTCAGTAAAGAGTTTATAGGTGGATTTTACCATTTTTTATTCATTTATCATTCGATACGCGTTGTTTCTAAGGCAAAAGCAAAAGCTTCCTAACACTGTGCTGTTTTACAACGACACTAAGTATGGCGCAGACATTTTAAACCAAATGGCAAGAAAATATTCTACCAGAGCCGGGACACGCAGATGACCAATGCATATATTTTTTTTAATTTTTATATTTGTTTTTTTAACAATATACCTTATAGTTTACTATTAAATTGAGTTTCATTTTATAGTTTTAGTTCATTAATCACAGCGTCCGTCATTTCGACGGACGCTGGGCGTTGCAGGTAGCCAAAAATGTTGGGCTTTCTAGTGTTAAATTAGCCTGTATACCGTCCAAATGCTTGGCAAGAGCCTCCATCATTGAAGTGAATCCATCATAACAGTAATTGTTTGGGCATTGGCTTAATAACAAAGGTTTTAACAAATTTTATTAACAAAGATTAATAACAAAGGCGACCACAAACCTGGGAAAAATATCAAAAATCCAAATCCCATCGAAAATTAGTGCCAGACCCATTAATTGAACCTAGGAACTACTAATAGGGAACCGAGCACATGCACTTTCGACAAATCATTATATCTGTTTTTCTTAAAGACCTTGACTATTGTAGTGTTTTTATTGAAAAGTCTAACAATTTGTCAAAGAGAGTTTTGTTGATAAATTAAATTACAAAAACGTAAAAAAACGAACGACCTCGTGATTATTGCAGCTTTAGCAATGATATGTACAATGATGCGGTCATAACCGTCTTACGGGCTTATTAACCCTAACATCGTTACTCTACGACGACTGGAATGGGCATTATAAAGTTAGCACAGCCCATTTACTCACTAAATGATTCTAAAGAGTAAACGATGTCACGGTGTCGCTAAAGTTAATGAGTGTCATTCACCTCAATTTTCTCTGTCTCTAAATTACATTATTCTGTGTTCTTTTAAGGTAGGATTAAAGCACCCACCACATTCAGTTCGAGTAAATTTCTGCAGATTGCCAAACCAGAGAGAGTCCCAGATCACCCCAGCGGCAAATAAATTGATGTGCTTAAGTTTCCGTGGCTTCTCTGAGCGCCTGACAAGGATTTGAGATACCAAATCCTTGCTGAGGCCTTCGACCCTAAACGGGTAGGCGGAGAAACCACATAAAGTTATGCTGAGCTCATGTGCAGTCGCTATTTCGTGGAAAGTGGACTATGGTAGAGGACTACTTCTGCAGTCCTTATTTGCCTTAGTCTCTTACTAACCCTTCGAAGATAAAAGTCGTGATTATATATATTCACCCGCATTAGGTAAGCGTGCCCTTGATCCACCAAATTGACCGTAGCGTGAGCAAGTAGTGCTAGGTGAGCGCTACGGCAGTGGATTGCGCTACGAAGAGTGCTAGGTGAGCGCTACGGCAGTGCTGTGCGCTACGAAGAGTGCTAGGTGAGCGCTACGGCGGCGGCGGTGCTGTGCGCTACGAAGGTAAAGTTACACAATATGATCTAGTTTTTTTGCTGTTGCCTATAATATGGCCGTAAGAGCGGTAATACACATACATACGTACCGACGTAAGCATACATTAATAATCACGAATATTATCCCCTAAGGGTTAGTCAGAGACTAAGCAAATAAGGACTGCAAAAGCAGTCCCTGCCATAGAGTACTTTTCACCAAATAGCGACTGCACATGTGCTCAGCGTGACAGGTGGTGAGCCCATCACCGCTCTAAGCTGATGGATGTATGTGCAGTTTTAAGTAAGTAAGTCGCCTTATACTACCCCCAAGGGAAGAGAGGTGGTGGTATATTCTTTCACCGCTACGCAACACGATTAATAAAAAACGCTGTTAATAACAATAACCAATAAAATTGATTAGTTAGCTGGTTATTTTACATCACCCATGCATAAGTGCATCCAGCAAAAGCCATTCTCTAGTTTAGAGTGCGCCAATGGCTATATTTCACTCTATTGTGCTGTTATCGAGGTGACAATGTTACAATGGACGCGCGAGATTTATTCCCGGTACGGTGTAGCGAACCGTTTTGCCGGCCATATTATTTTATCACACTTTTTTTAATACTCCGTCATACTAGAAACAGTTTTCTAGTATGACGGAGTATTGGTCACTAGAAAAGGTTATCCGAAATGATTATGAATTGTTTTACATTGACATTTTTGGGTAATTATTTTCAAGATGCCTTGCATTAACGGTTAAGGCTTTCATGTTACATTATGTTTGCATATTAATGACAAGCGGCCGCTCGCGGTTTCATCCGCGTGGTTCCCGTTCCCGTGGGAATATCGGGATAAAAAGTATCCTGTGTGTTAATCCAGGTTATAAACTTTATGAATGCCGGTATGCCGAATTTCATCCAAATCAATTTAGTAGTTTTTACGTGAAAGAGTAACAATCATCCATCCATACTTACAAATTTTCGCGTTTATAATATTAGTAGGATTAGGTAACATTAAGCTTCCTAGGCAGTCATACAAAGGCGTCTTGCAAGTTAGGAGTTCTGATTATGAAGGCACAGAATGACAACTTCTTAGAATGGCAACTCGCATTTTGACAACTTCTCGATCCATTCATGAAATTTAATAAGTACCTATTTTGTGTGTATAAGACATTATGCTTCCTAGGCAATTAGCATACAAAGGCGTTTTGCAAGTTAGGAGTTCTGATTATGAAGGAATTTTTTTGTCCATACATACATACATTCAAGACTATTATCCCCGAAGGCTTAGTCAAAGACCGCAAAAGCAGTCCACTGCTGCAGTCCAGTTTTACCAAATGATATGTTGGATTGGATGTATGTGCAGTCATATATGTCAGTCACACACACACACGCGCATGTACTCACACACACACAAACATTTAATGTACCTAGTTATGTTTAAAAGGTTAATAATTGTAAACTGTATGTATAAATACTGCCCTACCTCTGATACTCTTTGGGGGCGGGCGTTGTTATCTGCTACACAGTTTTTAAGCTTATGCGGATAGCATCGTTTATAAATGTTATATTTTAAACCATTTATCGTTCAATAAACACATTTTATTATTATTCCATTTATTCATTTATATACATACTATTTACATTTTTAAATATTTCTATAAAAAAAAAAAAAAACATTACAAATGTAATACATAGAAGCCCACCGGTATCGGGAACAGGGTCCAAGCTACCGGTGGTCAGGGCTTCTGAGAGAGAAGACCCCTTCCTAACTATGCGCGCCGTGTCCAAAAGTACTGCTTTCTGGATCATGCCCTTGATCCAGCTGCCCAACGCCTAAAGAGGCTCTCTTTAGGTGTTGGTCGAGGCTCTTGGCAATTATGCCATTGGCCGTCACGACTATGGGCACAATGACTGCTGTGTTCACATCCCACATGTCGACAACCTCGCGAGCCAAGTCAAGATACTTAGTTTGTTTATCTTTCTCAGCCTTCACGAGGTTCTCGTCATGAGGGACTGTTATATCAACAATCATTGCGCGACGCTCTAGTCGGTTTATCACCACTATGTCAGGCTTATTGGCAACAATAGTCCTGTCAGTGATGATAGACCGATCCCAATACATTATTATTATTATTATTATTATTAGTCTTTAGTCCGTTAGTCGCCTTTTACGACACCCAATGGAAGAGAGGGGGCGGTAGTGCTATGAATGAGCCGCTGCCAGCACAGCACATAAATAACACTTATTGAATAGAATAGAATAATTTAAGAAGAAATTAAATTAATTAAAGTAATTTTAATTTTGTGAAGTACACGTAACACAAGACATATACTAAGCGAGCTTATCTCTAAAGGAGATTCTTTCCAGTCATCCGTAGCAGTAGTTTGGAAAGCGGACCAATAATTTGGCCTAATTTATACTGACCTACCCACCGGCACCTGCCCAAATCGAGTAATTGGATGTTAATAACGATAACAACCGGGAGCGAGTCTGAGTAGTATGTAGAGCGACAGCATCGCAGCAGACAGCAATTCGATATCGAGAATTATTTTTTTCTGGTCAACTTTATGGCGACCAGGCATTGCGAAAATCTTCGGAAAATATGATCAAAGCTAGGACGCGCTAGCCGATACGCAAAATTTTAATCAAATATCTATTAAACACACATTGATTTTCAAAAATTTGAGACATGTAGTGCGAAGAAACAACGTTAACATACTGAACTACCACGTGGAAGAATGAATGATTTATAAATATGTGAATGCAAAGCATTTATGTAAATTTTGTTGCAAACATAGGTATCTATAATAAGAAAGTTAAAGGGTAAGAATATTCTTTCCGAATTCAAAAATGTATGTGCTGTTGAATTATTCTATGAAACTACTGTTTAACAGATTGTACCGAAAGTCCTTGTTTTCACGAAGCTCGATCAGCAAGAAGTCCGGCTCAAAGTAAGTTTGGGTCACGCCTGTGATATAATGTGACAAACATAACTTCATAGTTCCGTTGTCATGAGAAAAGTGGGCCTACAAAGAGTTTATTTTGTTCGTATAAGTATCGTATCTCAAAGGCTATTTGTAATTTCACATTGTATCCGAATGTTTAGTACATACATACATATAATCACGACTATTATCCCTGAAGGGTTAGTCAGAGACTATATAGGCAATGAGCAAAAGCAGTCCTTTACCGTAGTCCACTTTTCACCGAATAGCAAGTGCACATTTCCTTAGCGTGACAGTGGTTAGCCCCTCGCCGCTCTATGCTGTTGGATGTATGTGCAGTCTTTAGTCCGTTAGTCGTCTTTTACGACACCCAAGGGAAGAGAGGGGGTGGTAGTATTCTTTCCCGCTACGCGACGCGGTATGTTTACTACAGCTTCCGTAAACTACACAATACAGGTACCTACGTTAAACAAATAAAATAAAATAACTTTTCTTCCACCAAATATCTAGGTTAAGTTAAGCTTCTTTTGAAACTTATTTTTATTGGTTAGATAATGGATAAACAAACTTATAATATGGAGAAAACATATCAGACCCAGAATCAAATTACAACATTAATTTTGAACAGTTATTTCTAAATAGACCCGACCGGAAATTTGAACCCGGGACCTCAGAGATAGCGACACCAAAACAGGCGTGCTAACGCGACCGCGGAGGCTGTTAAATAAATAGGTAAAGCCCTATTCAAACCTGGGGGGTTACTCTCGAACGCAAACTCAATCTTAATACAATTCCAATGCGATTAATATGTATCGATATTAGGATAAGTAAAGATAATTCCGGAACGCCATCTCGATAATAATTTGTTCAATCAATTTCCACGCAATTTAATTCCAATGTGGCGCTATTGTCGCTTACGAAAGTACCATTTGACATTATTTAGATTTGTGATTGGAAATTGATTAATGCAATTCTGTTTCAAGAGTAGCCTACCTGAGCGGTATTCGCTGCCACTGTGGCAAAGGTATATGTACCGCGCGAGTTTCGCTCAGGTATTTATGCTGATTTCAGAGTAACGCCGGCGGCACGTACCGTTGCGCTTTGGCCAGCGCGTCTCAACAGCGCGCGCTTGACCGGCGGACCGCTGTGAAACGAGTTTTAGTGTCGCGCGTTTTTTTGCAATGTACAGCTGTGTATAATCGTCATCATGGAGACAAAAGACAACGATTAAGAGGATTTGCTTATTATTTTTATGGAAAAGAGTGCAACAGCTGCGACGTCGTCATAAAAGATTGCAAATTCCCACAAGGATACTGAGAGGCGCCTACGTAACAACGTTCTCCGATTTACGAGAAGATAGTTACAGGTTTTTTAGACATTTTCGCCTTTCGTCCAGATCTTTTGACGAATTACTCTACAAATTTGAAAGTACGCTACCTTCCGCGTTCCTATCCTTGTACATGTCATCTGAGGCATCCCACAAACATCTTCTTATACGAACTTCGGCGATCAGACGCCCCGTATCGAGGAACATGAAATCGTTACTCATTCTAAGTGCACGCGACAGCGCGTGCGACGCGCGTCATTCTGAAACGCTAACTGCCAGTAGAGGAGCTCTGCCCGCGCGCGCTTCGGCAGCGCTGGCCGGCTGGCTGCTGCGTGACAATGAAACGCAACTACTATCTAGTGTAATTGAAAGCGCGCGCGTGTGGCCGGCGCTGATCAAACGCGTGACTGTGAAATCAGCCTTAGTATTAAGTTCCGCGGCTAGAGCGACTTGATCGGTATTACCGCTCTACCCACAGCGGCAGCGAATACCGCTCAGGTTTGAATAGGCCTTGAGTACACTACAATTTGACATTGAATACTATAAAAATTATTCCCGTAGCCCATCCGGATGTCCTTGGATTTCTCTTTCAGGTCGGGCAAAATTGTTTTGGATTTTTTGATGCATGGTCCGGGTTTGGGATCACCCACATTTGGCAAGTATGTATGGTGAGCAAAATCTGAAATGCTGACTTTGCTTATAATGATTAGATTAGATTAGATAATTCTTTTATTGCAACAGTTTACATGTACAAATACATACAAAACATGAAAGTTGGTAAAACACACAGTTACAATTTGGCGGTCTTATCGCTATGAAGCGATTTCTTCCAGATATCCAGTCGGATGGAGAGATCTTACTCAAAAATCGGAGGTGTAAACTTTTTACGGAGTTGAAATATTAGGTCCTTACATATAAAATTTGCGTTTTGTAAGGGAGGAACATAAAGTCGATTTTTTTAATCTATTAAGTATATTTTCTTAATCAAAGTATGTACCATTGCTATCTATAAGTACACTTTTGCCATCTCATAAGTAGTTCCCTTTACAAAAAAACTATTCGGACCGGAATCAATAAAATCTTTGAAAGCGCTTTGGACTGCCCCATCGGTGTTGAATTTTTTCCCTTGCAAGAAGTTATCCAAATTTCGAAAAAAATGGTAATCTATTGGAGCAAGGTCCGGGGAGTACGATGGATGTCTTAGACATTCCAATTGAAGCTCCTCTAATTTGGTAGCCGTCTGATGTGCAGTATGTGGTCCAACGTTGTCCTGAAGCAGCAGTGGCCAGAGCGATTGATAAGCCTCGGTTGTTTAGCAGCTAGCTTTTCCATCATGGTTTGCAGTTGCTGACAATAGACATCTGCTGTAATCGTCTGGCCAGATTTAAGAAAGCTGTAGTAAACTACACCGGCACTAGTCTACCAAACGCTCAATATTTTTTGAGTCAATTTTCGCTTGGGGCAGGATTTAGCTGGTTCGCTAGGGTTCAGCCATTGCGATGAACATTTCTGATTATCGTACAGGATCCTCTTTTCATCACAGGTAATTAGTCAATTTAAAATCCCTTCATTATTGTGCCGGTTGAGTAAAGTAACGCAGCAGTCAACGCGCGTTTGTCGATTTGCTGCACTCAATTCATGAGGTACCCACCTTTCAAGCTTTTTCTCCTTTCCAATTTGCTTCAAGTGGATTAAAACACTAACACCGCTGCCTGCAGTTAACTCGGACATGGTTTGCGATGCCACTCTATTCCACAATAGCCTTAAATTCTTCGTTACCAACTTTGGTCTCCGGCCGTCCACGGGGCTTGTTCTGCAGGTCTAAATTTCCAGAACGAAACCGTTGCTACCAATGATATTATATAAACAAGAAGCAGATATGTTATAAACGCGCGCTAAGTGAAGACTCAAATACGTCCCAATTGGGACGTCTTGTATGTAACTCTATGCACAAGAAACATTTGAAGTGCAATAATTAAAATTATAGCTATCTCTTTCATTTGCGTGCTATTTCGCGTCTTTTGTTTTACTTATCACTGAAACTTGTCAATGTGTGCAGCTAGAAACACATTTAAAACGCAAATTACTATGAACGTAACATATCTATAGTTTATAATATCATTGGTTGCAACGTATGTAATATCATTGGTTGCAACCAAAAACGCACTGAGTTTTCTTTTGCGACACCGCCGCCATACACATCTTTTAACCTTCAAGCCGTTTCTGCAGCACTGGTGCCACGATGGAACTCGTATTCGTAAATAACGCGGTATTTCAAGTTTAACATTTAGTAAACTGAGTGACGCAAAAAAAAAAGAGGAAAATACAACAATTCACATTAAAAAACGATAAAGAAAACCATTTTCGAATAAAATTTCCCCTCAATATTTTTATCGTTATTCCGTCAAAACTCCCCAAATGCATCACTCACCTGAAATGTACGTTCAGCACGCAGACCGTCATCCACACACTTAGGGACACCAAAATCATTGTGAACAGCAAATACTTCCCTAGCAGTGGTATCGCCAGCGAAGTGGGTGGTATAATCTCAGCCAGGAGTAAGAAAAACACGGTGAGCGACACCAATATGGAGATGCTTAATGATATCTACGGGAGAACAGAGAAATTACCTGAAATGGACGTTAACAATGCACACTGTGACCCACACGCTGAGCGACACGAGAATCATTGTGAATAGCAGGTATTTCCCTAGCAATGGGATTGCCAGGGACGTTGGCGGGATGATCTCTGCCAGGCCAAGGAAGAACACAGTGAGGGACACCAGGATTGAGATGCAGAGCGATATCTAGGGGAGAGAAGTCTTTTTTGAGTACACGCACAGGCAAATTATTGTCTTTCCACTGGTTATTAAGCTGTGAAATACAGAAAGCTGTCAGCATCATCATGGTTAGTAGAGCTGGCGTTTAAATTCACAAGATTAGCAGTCCCGATTTCTTTGTTGGTAATGCTTGTGAATTATGAAGCTTATTTCAATGGTGAGCACATACAATTTAACGTGTCGTTGTTTAGTAGAATACATTATATTCAATTCTTTGGGGCAGTAAAGTTTTCTGTGCCAACTCAAAACGTAGCTACTTTACAAAACAAAATACACATTTATTTTCTTCCTTTGGTCTTGCTAAAGAATTCAGTTTAGAACGTAGACGTAGACATACTATACAATATTAGAAATGTAATAAAAAATGTATTAAACAACTACTAAATAGCAACATGAAAATAAGCTTCAGGAAAAGAGCAGTTCTATTGGTTTTGCTCACAAAAAGTGCTGGTGTGTTTTATTTTCTGTTTAAAACTTTCTTGCTGCCGTTTGAGAGTTATTAGTACAGTATTCACTATAATGTAACCAAGCTTAATAACAAGCGAAAAAGACATAATGTTACAATTGAAAATTATACATGTAAAATACATTGAAAAATTGTTTACTATTCTACTTCTACTGATTGCAGGCTAGTGAACAACAGAATCGAAGTAACTTTGCTTGTTACAGATAATTATGTAAATCAAAATGTCGATACAGCAAATTAAAACAAAGTTACTGCTCTCAGTTCTTCGTGGAAAGACAATGATGGTATTAATGTCTTAATAATGCTAACACACTCACACATCTAGCTAATGAATCAAAAAAGACTAAAAGATCGGTTATGGATGAGTGACGGACGTATTATGGAATACGGAAATGGATCATAGGATGGATAACATGTCTCTAATTGTAACCCCAGAAGCTTAAGGCTCGAAAGGACAATGCCCATTTTGCACCTGTTTTGTTTTGAGAATGTATAAATCGTATTGGTAAAAATAGCTCAAAATTCACTAAATCTAACCATGCTATCATAGTTTCCCTTTCTACCTACTATAATACCTACTTAGTTTAAACCAATTGTAGGTTTTTGAACGCACTCTGCAACTCAAAACGTTTCGTTCCGCCTCTGTTAACGTTAAATATATAAATTAACTTGATGATCATAAAACTATATTCTAGCTCTCCTTTTTAAGAATTGTTATCATGGAATAAAATACGCTTAACGATTTATGAATAATTTTAACACAATAATTCATCATTATGAATTGATTGAACAGCTATACTTAACAAGGGTAACTGCCACTGTTGTCTGTAAGTCTGTGGAGGTTCGATTCGTTATTTTTAGTTTAATAAAACTCACCAATTATATTGTTTTGTGGATGATTAATTGAAACAAAAATGGTATAAAACATGTTTAGTTAAGATTGTATGTTGCCGGAGAACTTCTAAAAAACGATGGCAACCACAAACTTAAAATTATTATTTTTAAACTTTCTCTCACATAACTTTAGCTTTTAATAATAAATCTGACTTTAGACCTATAATAAATAAGTTCTGTCCCAACTTAAATGAGGGTATTTTAAAATAAATAATATGACGGTAGTACTATTATTAGTTATCATTATATTATGTAGGTTTTATTCATTTCGATCTAACACATAGCTGGGTAAACATGGAGTGGGGTACCACAGAGAATTGTGAGAGCCAAGAAGTTGTTGCAGAGACACGCAGAGACGGTGGCCACCGGACAATTCTCTCCGATGAAATTTTTTTTTTGGGTGTATGCACACAGTTTCCAAGAAGCTACTGAGAAAATTCCGAAGGTCGAAAGAGGCCACCACCCAGCATCTGTGATGATTTGGTGGGGCGTATCCTACGAAGGCGGGACAAAGCTTCATTTTTGTGAACAAGGGGTGAAAACACGAGCAACTAATTACCAAAGCGATATTTTAGAGAAAGTGGTGTGTTTGCTGGTAAACAATAGATATTTCAACAAGACCAGCACCAACGCACAAAACGAAATCAACCCAGCGCTGCTGGTTAGACGTAAATTTTACGGATTTCATCGCCTCTGAAGATTGGCCCCCCGCAAGCCCTGATCTTAATCCTTTGCATAATTGCTTATGGAATATTTTAGAGGAGAACGCCTGATCTAAACCTCATCAAAATATCGAGTCGTAAAAATATTTTCATCCGTAAAAAGAATTTTGCGGTGGCCACGCGTATCTCTGCAACAACTTCTTGGCTCTCACGATTCTCTGTGGTTCCCCCACTCCATGTGTGTGTTATATCGAAATGAATAGTATAAAACATACTAAATCTAGAGATATCTAATAATAGAGCTACCGTCATATTATTAATTTTAAAATACCCTCATTTAAATAGGGACACACCTTATGTCAATACTAGGTGGTATTATATTACATACTGTTTATTGGTCTAAAGTCAGATTTATTATTAAAAGCTAGAGTTATGTGAGAGAAAGTTTAAAAATCATAATTTTAAGTTTGTGGTTGGGCATCGTTTTTTAGAAGTTCTCCGGCAACATATAATCTTAACTAAACATGTTTTTTAATTAATCATCCACAAAATATTATTATTTGTGAGTTTTATTAAACTAAAAATAACGAAACTAGGTATATTACATTTTGGTACCAAGATCGTTCCATACAAGCTAACTCATTGTCAGGTTTTTAAATGTATGGGCCGTGGGCATTGTCCATAATGTACTTAAAATATAACTAGGAGATTAATTAACCCAGATGACTGTATAAAATTAAAAAATAATTTAAAGTAGTTTGTATAATCTCAAGAATATTGTAGATTCCATGATCAGAGAGCTGGGTGTAAGTTTGTAAATGTGCAAACGTTACTATCGCGTTTGAGTTAAGTTTTGGCAGATAGATCTTAATGCTAAGTTAATAAGATCGAGAATCAAAACTCTTAACTCAAACGCGATAGTAACGTTTGCAAATTTTCAACTAACACTCAGCGTTCAGGTATTTGTATTTTGTTGAACTTGCGATCCGCAAAATGGATTTAACCTGGTGTAGGTTAAGTCAATTCCTTTTACGTTAAGATACTTATGATATGTCTATGTAAAATTAACAAACATTTATTTGTAGTACTTTTAGAAATCTTTTTTAAATAGGAGACGAAGTGATCAATAAATGCAATCGTAATGATAATATAATTCAAGAATTACAAACAAGTACTGCTCAGGAAAACATGTGGAAAAAGAGACCAAAGACTTAATTAAAGTAACTGAAAAAAGTGCATGCCGTAAGCTCAAGACCGGAAACCAATGACAATCAGCAAAAAGTGATTTTAGGTTTTTCAGCCTATTTAAATTTAAAATTTTACAAAATATAAAAGGAGACCGAAACGATTGCAATATTGGGCCTCAATGTAATAAGATAAAATTGATGTGAGTTATTAGATTCAAATTTTGCAGTTTCTTATTGAAAATTATGTAGGATTAAGCAATCTGATATCTGAGTTATAAGCGCCTTAGTAAGAGTTAGGTTATATTAAAATAAATAAAAAAGACACATCTTTGTGTATTATTTTAAGCTTTTTCTATTATAATTAAGACATCATCTAATAATTTTGCAGGTGGAGCAATATTATGATCTTTCTACCTAGCCTAGCTAAGGTTCTTCGGCCTAGTTTATTCCACGGCTATAGCACAATTTACACAGCAATCCATCGTGCCCACAATATCATATACAATTCACAAGCGGGCAGTAAAATCCTAAAAAACACTTTCAAGTCAGATATCTGACCGGAGCGATCTTGGACGTCCAATGTCGTCCAAGGGTCGTACAAATTCGGAAGCTTCAGAATCCCTAAAAATAAAGCAGTTGTCCTTGAAAATGATGTAATAAACAAACGGAAAAATATGTAGGAAAATACAAGACGAATGAAATTCCAGCAAATTCTGCCAGCATACCAGTTCATAGACTAAAATATATGATTGTTTAAATCGATATGAAATAGGTAATGATTTTAATATTGGGTTTTCTGTAATATATTTATTCATTATTTATTTATTATGACTACACTTACAGATGTATTTTATTATTGAATTAAAATTTATAATCTAATTTATTGCTTTTACATTTAATTACCTACTTTATTTTTTTTTCTGTGTAATCGATTGTTTAATTACATCATCGATAATCGAATGAGATCAAAAATCACTAAAAACCATATATCTCCGCTCCTAGAATGATAGGTAGTTAATCTTTTTTTTTGGTATTTTATTACAAAAAAAAATACAAATTTTTAGATTATATCGCAACTTCTTACACATAGGTCCACCCGTTTTGTCTGTGCAATGTGTATGCCACCCGAGCCATGTGTATCACACAGTCAAAATCTTTGACAAAACAAGTTGCCACTGAATTGGAGCAGCGCAATACCGACCTCGTTAGAGATCCTTGTGGGGAGACCTTGGTGGACGGTAGACGTCCTTCAGCGATGACGACGGCGCATATTGATCACTTGGTCGAAGAACTTAAAATAATTAAGTTTTGTTTAATTGATATTAGTAGATGTGTAATTGTGTTTAGCAATATTTTTTATAATCCCATCAAGGTAGAAAATATCTTGTTGGCGGCTAGCATCATAATAGTTCATCTTGAAGATATAACGATTTATAATATTATCAGCGCATTTATAACAATATCTAAGAATTTTCTACCTTCATGAGATTTTTAAGAGTGATTTTAAAAACATTGTTTATATTAAAAATAAGAAACCTGAAAGAAAAAGTGCTTATGAAAATAATTGTTTAAAAATATAAATCCATCTTATGAACCGTGCTTTCTATTCTAATCTTAAATCTTACAATTTTAATCAGACAGAATTCTCATCATTTATTTAAAATAGTAATCATGCTTAGTTCGAAATCAGCTCTCTATTTTGATTTGGACGTAGAATCGTGCATAATCACAATGGAACTTGTGTAATTGTACTCGTTCTCAGATCAAGAGATTATCTTTTTAATTTAGAATGTAACTGATATCTCAGACTCGTATTTTTAATACAAACTAACTTTAGGTAAGTTCGTTTAGTTCCGTTAATATAAACTAAACTAACTTTCTTACTTTTATCACTTTAAGTCATAATACAATGAATATATTAAGTAGAAAGTCCTACTTTGTCACTATCATACTTACAGATTTCTAAGTAATTTCGTACCTTCTCTCCTGAGTCTGAGGGTAGATAGAATACCAGAACGGTCAAAAACGTGAGACCTACGCACGGAATGATAAGATTCACCGTGTAGAACAGGGTCTTGCGGCGCATCGTCAACTTGAAGGTTATATCTGAAATCAACCAAAACAGTTAACATGGTGCAGGAATGTGTCATCCTACTAATATTATAAACGCGAAAGTTTGTAAGTATGGATGGATGTTTGTTACTCTTTCACGTAAAAACTACTAAATGGATTTGGATGAAATTCGGCATACAGATAGTTTATAACCTGGATTAACACATAGGATACTTTTTATCCAGAAATTCCCACGAGAACGGGAACCACGCAGGTAAAACCGCGAGCGGCCGCTAGTTATGATAATATATTGAAAGTCGAATAATCGATGATATTAATTATGACTGATTCTTAACCATTTAAAGAGCACAGCATGTTCTAATTTTTCAAATTTTCATTGTTTTTCGACCTTATCTCAATTGTATAAAGTTCAAAATAAGATGGGAATATATCCCACTGCCTTAAAAAGGGAAAAAAATAGGCCAATACCCAACATGTAGCGATGACCCCATTTTAATGATGGAGGCCTTCGCCTTGCAGTAGGGCAGAATATAGAGTGTGCTTTACTTTACTTTTTTTAAAGAAAACATGGCCAATGAAACCATAAAGCATAAGTACTATCTTTATTATTGAAATTTTGCATTCACAATGCTTTAAAGATATAGGATAAAATGTTCACCAAAAAAAACAACCAGTCTCAGGAAAGCTCGAACGGGAATCGAACCCGTGACCTTTGGATTGCCGGTCCACTGCTCTAACCGCTAAGCTACCGAAACCCAAGAAAACAGGTTGAATTTTTCTAGTAGTTGATACGCTGCAAGCCAGTAAGTACTATGTTTCAAACTTACAGCAGTAAAAGCAGTGTCAAAAAATTTAAATGCTTTATTCGAATAATATGGAACGTTTACTACATCTGGCCGAAGGCGTATTGTTGTTGTATTTTTAAAATGTTAACCATGACTCTAAAGACATGCAAGTAAAGTATTTTAAATTAAAAAATTGTGGTTATCTTTAAAAATAATTTAAGTTTAAGTTTTCATTTTCATTGGGTACTATGGGTGAAAACCTCACCTGAAAATGGCTCCGTACAGCAGGGGTAATATTCCTCGTTTCTGGTGGCGGGAACCTCCAATATATCCCACTCCACGGACAAGTAGAACTCGCTGAGATCAATGCCGACATGCACTAAGCTGCTGCCTGGTGACTGATCCATATGCTTCAAGTCCACCTGCAAAAAAATAAAAAATAAATTAATAACAACAAATCTCCAAAATCTGCCCATCAAAAATGGAATTGGATAACCACGTCCACAAATATTTATTTGATGTAAGTATGCTATTTATCTGTCGTATAAGATTCATCATCAGCCACAGGATGTCCACCGTTGGACAAAAGCCTAAAAGGTTGGAGGTTAGAGGCGGGGCCTGCCTACACTTCCCTACACTCAAGAACTGGTCTGCCTCAAGTGCCATCGGTTCTATGAGCCCTGCCCATTGCCACTTGGACCTAGCAATCCTTCTGGCTATGTTGGTTACCTTAGTTCTTCAACTGATTCGATTCAGCAGAAACACCGAGCATAGCCCGCTCCATTGCTCTTTACGTGAGTTTGTGCCTACTTATGAAGCCCCAGTGAGCCTACGTTTCGGAACTGTAAGTCATCATCAAATGTTGCTAACACAAACTGGCCTTGACAATACAGTCAACACAAACGAAAGGTAAAGATGTAAACAGAGTAGCTCAATCATACCTGTGCGCCATTGTAAGTCCAGGAGCCAAACTTCATGAAGCAGGTTTGCTCGTCGAACGGGAAGTACTCCACGTTGATCTCGCACGAGGACTTGTAGATGGCTGGCGGCTTCCAGTTCACCTCACCGGTGTATTTCAAAGTTGCTTTCGTCATAAGGGTGACCTGTAATTCAAAATAACTTAATCATTAGAAATATATTTATTATTTATTCATACACAAGACAAGAAAACAACAAGACATGATAAACTAAAACTAAAGAAGTTAAAAACTAAAAAAACCTAATAATACCTTATAAATAAAAAATCTCTAAAAGACCGCTGCCGTTCGGCAAAGTCCCTAAATAGCTGGTAGCGTTGCCCTTTTGTATTGCCAGGCTAATTCGGAGGCCTCGTCAAGGCGTTTCGATAAACCTTTATCGAAATGCCGTGCTTCTGGCCCCCACGGCCCCAGCGATTCCACCCCAAAACGCACGAACACATAGCTCTCGCCAAGAGCTTCGTATTTGCGCCGCTTGAGCCTTTCGGCTGCAGCTGCTGCCGCTCCCGCCTCGCAGAAGATCGCACGGATGTGGGACGAAGCCAGAGTGCCTACACAAGTCGCGTCCCACACCAGTGACCTCCCTAGCTTCCATGCTTCCATGTATTATTAGAAATTAAAAAATAAAAATAAAGTTATACATACATACATACATTAAGCCCGCTTCCAAGAGAAGTAGGCAGAGACCACAGATTTCCTGACACACATCCTTTGCTTCACTTACTATCTTAACATTAAAGTTTTATAAATACAAAATACACTACACCACATCAGTAAAATGAACACTACATAATATTAGGACTCTACAGGAGGATTGCTTATGTTTGAGGCACATAAGTCTTAACTTTTGAATAATCTCATTATTCATTTACTCATTAAATAATCACGACTATTATCACCGAAGGGTTAGGTCAGAGATTAGGCAATAAGGACAGCAAAAGCAGTCTCTACCATAGTCCACTTTTCACCAAATATGTGCTCAGCGTGTCAGGTTGTGTGCCCATCGCCGCTCTATGCTGTTGGATGTATGTGCAGTATTTAGTCCGTTAGTCGCCTTTTACGACACCCAAGGGATGAGAGGGGGTGGTAGTATTCTTTCGGTGAATCACCGCTACACGGCACGGTTATTTTATTTAGAAGAAGAAGAAAGCACAACAAGAGTGGTAGCATAGTAGAAAATTTAAAGATTTGTCTCTACCTATCCCTCCAGAAAACGGACGATGTATGTATCAGAAAAAAACTGAAACGAAGTACTCACTTCATAATTTCCATCCCAATTGTTATAGAGGACTATGTCAGGGAGCCAGATGTGCTCCGAGGGCACATACAACATCTCCACACCCCCGTAGTCTTCGGGGTTCCACGTCAGCTTGTAGTCAAACCATTTCTGAAATCATAGATGGGAGTAGTTTGTTACTGATTGTCTTTTAAATCAAATGCGTAACATCGTATCTAAACTATCCACTGCGAAACTCAAAAGTTTCCCAAATGAACTGAAAATGAAGATGATATATCGGGTTATAAATCTGACAGCATCACATCTAGTAAAGTTTTGCTCTCATTCATCACCAACCAAATTAATCAGTTGTTTTTGCTTACCTGTTCTACCTAGAGGTTTGTGGTCATGATCTGGCTCCACAGATAGTTCCTTCTCTAATAGTTACGACAGCTTCAGCTCAAGCGAATTCTCGCTCTTATTCATCACCAGCTTTAGTCAGTTGTATTTGCTTGCCTGTTTTACCCACAAGTTTGTGGTCATCATCTGGCTCCTCAGGTTATTCTCTCACTGTTACGTCAGCTTCAACTCAAGCGAAGTCTCGCTCTCATTCATTACCAACCTTAGTCAGTAATATTTGCTTACCTGTTCTACCCACAGGTTTGTGGTCATCATGTGGCTCCTTAGGTTATACTATCATTTTTACGTCAGCTTCAACTCAAGCAAAGTCTCGCTCTCATTCATCACCAATCTTAGTCAGTTGTATTTGCTTACCTGTTTTACCCACAAGTTTGTGGTTATCATCTGGCTCCTCAGGTTATTCTCTAATTTTTACGTCAGTTTCAACTCAAGCGATCTCGCTCTCATTCATCACCAACCATAGTCAGTTGTATTTGCTCACCTGTTCTACCCACAGGTCGGTGGTCATGATCTGGCTTCTCAGGTTGTTCTATAGTTACGCCAGCTTCAGTTCAGTTCTTCAGCTTCAGTTATAAGTTCAAGCAAAGTCTTGCTCTCATTTATCAGCAAACAAATTAGTCAGTTGTATTTGCTTACCTGTTCCACCCACAGGTTGGTGGTCATGACCTGGTTCTTCAGGTTGACCTCCATGAGCTGCGACAGTTTAAGCCCCAGCCGCACCGTCAGGATGTCGGTGACATTGGTCACCGGTCTGATCAGACGATTGTAGTTGCTCAGCAAGTCATCGTACAGGCGTTTCACATCTGGATTTGCTTCTAGAAGCTTCACTCCTGGAGAACGTTTTATAGAATTGATAAGGAACTTACAATAACGAAGAAAGTTGATTCGTAATATAAAAAAACCCGAAGATAACGAAACATTAAAAATAATATTGACTGACTGCCACCTGAGGTAGTCATTTTTTTTCAACGTTTCTAGGAGAAATATTTAAGAGGGTTTACGCATTTCGGTTTCCCATTCAAACTTCCAAGTCGAAATTTTTAAAAATCAATAAGCCAATTTTGATGAAACTTTGCACTAGTCTTGCAAAGTCCACTATAGAAAGTTTAAAATCGCAATAACTCAGTTAAATAAACGTTTTTTAAAAATATTTTCAACAAACTATTTAGATCCCTGTGTTTTACTTTAGCATGCAAAGGTTCATCAAAATTGGCTTATTGGTTTTTAAATGTTTCGACTTGGAAGTTTGTATGGGAAACCGAAATGCGTAAAGTGTCTTGAAAGTTGATGTATCTTTTTTTAAGATTCTTGAGTATTCTGCTAAGTAATAAATAAGGTCTCTTAGCGACCATCCTAGATACCACTAAGAAAAGTTTGTTACTAAATAAACCCTTTAACCTTGCTTAGTTTTAATATTTTAACTGGGGATTCATAATATTAATACTACAAGCTTACTTTTCGGCTGTTTTCTGATATTAACGCGAACACTACACGTCTTAGTTAAATACTTTTTTAAATAACAGTTTCATTGAAATACACATGATGTTTTAAAAACATATTATTACAGTACTGAAAAACCCATCGTTCAATACTGAGACGAGTCGTTATAATTTTAAAACTTTTATAACGGAATTAGTCTCCGATAAATACGGTCTGCCTTTATAAGTCTACATCGCATACCAAGAACATTGTATTTGGCCGTAACAAGAAGTAACCTGTGCACTATCAAGCTTACAATATATCTCAATATAAAAATCACGTTAATTCATTGCTCCGTTAACGTCAAATAAAAACAAACAGACACTCTTTCGCACATATAACATTAACTTAGAAAAAGTAATAATAAAAACGACGTAGCAATTAATTTACTTACCCAAACTGCATCGTATGTAAGCCAAAAATATACAGAAGATTCCTAAACGCATGTTCGATGTGATAAACTATTTAATTCACTAATATTTTCACAGTAACATGTTTACAAAATCGTGATGCTGTGCGACTACGAGATTAAATGAGCGCGCATGCGTAATCGATATGCTACGAAACGCCCATGTGCCGTAGTACGAGCGTAGTCTTTAGCCGACACTAGCGCCAAGCGTTGACATTTTTGAGAACTAAATGTGTTCTTTGCTTTCTAAAATTCTAAAACAGATGGCGTTGTTAGCGTATTACACGAAAAGAAAAAGGTAAATTTTCACAATTAAATGTAATATCATATCACGTAGTATGTTCTTATTATTCAAAATTATGTATGTCGGTAGCATGCAGCAAATACAAATGCTTTGTATAATTACTGCATGGTTAGTAGTAATTTTAGTGAAATTTATTTAATTTTTTCGCTACGCCTTACACAGATGGCGTTGGTAGTATTTAACAACAAAACTTGCTATACAAATAGACAATTAAGTTGAATATTTTACTCCCCTCTGTTTAGTTTTCATTAAAAGTAAGTCTGTTGATAACGAGAACCAATTGGGCCGGCTAATTCCACTCGCCAGCAGGTTGTTTGTCAACAACGTCTGACAACGTCAGCCCGAAGCAACTGCAATGACGGCATTACGGCCCGGCCACGACCTTGTCGCTGTGAGCGGAGCGGCGAGCGAATTCTTTGACCATTGCGCTTCATACTACAGAAGTTCGAGTTGTTAAAGCTCGATTCACACATATCAGTGAAGTCACAGTTCCGGCACAGTACCGGCACAGTGAAAAATATTCTTTCATACATTCTCTATGAATTTTGTCAAAAAGAATACGTCCGTGATTTGCCGGTGGCGGCACTGACACCGAGAGCATTATCACTGACAGGTGGGGATGCGTTCATAGAGAATGTATGAAAACACTGTGACGGTACTGTGCCAGAACTGTGGCTTCACTGATATGTGTGAAGCAACCTTAATACCATCTCGTATATTAGCCTACAAATGGTCTGTAATATAGAGTTCATAGAAGGGTGTAAATAAAAGACGGAAATGAGTGCGAGCGCCTGGAGCCGGCGCACAGTAACAACTGGTTTATTTTCATAACGAACTGGCTACAAGGAATGCACTATGTAAGCAAAAATTAATATGTCACGGTGCTATACATGTGTGGTTACAACGTTACGTCATTTATACGTCTTTGTGTGTGCTACTCTGTGTAGCTACAGAGTCAATGGTCATAGAAAGGACTCAATGAACAATACTCTCTATTGGTTTTCTTTTTTGTTCTTGTAGTATTGTTTGTTATTGTACTTGTATGGTTTTATGCAATGTGTACGCGTGTCATGTAAATCTGTATGTCTGTATGTTGTTCGTGCACCGTGCACCGACAGCCCCGCCAGAATGCCGGCGTTGTTGTGATACGTCCCGTTCGCAACAACACAAGCTGAGGCGGGGTCCTGATTGATCTTTGTTTTTATTTTAAATTATGTTATTATCGTATTGTTTTGTGTGTCAATAAGATTAGTTCCTGATTCGCCGGATTCCTGATACGACGGATTCTTGTTTCGTCGGAAATATAAATATAAGTACAATAATATCGAATAGTAAAGAAAACATGTACTTAGTTATATTTATTATTGGATGAATTACTATTTTGTTGCCACTATCGGACATAACTTAAATTACCTACTTAGAAATGGGTTCGATTAATTTATTTTTTTAGTTATGGTGTTTAAACATTCTTTATATGTTACGTAATTAAAACTAAGAACAAATAAATATTTTTATTAATGTAACAAAATTTCTGCTTTTTATATAATAGATAGGTTGTTTGATATAGAGAGTCTACATCTGCCCTGCTACCAGGCTATTTCTAGCCAACTTAAATCTATACTAAATTATAATGTATATAAACTAACTTACGTACTATGAAGACGGTGGCTGCGCGTCCCGACGCCGCTCCGCCTCGTTTCAGCTCGGCCGCAGTCCGCCGCGCCGGCTGGCTTCGGGCTGCTGTGGTGGTGGTGGTAGCTCGCCACCCCGGCGACTGTCTCTGGCTGCTGCTGTGGTATGGAAAGGCCCTAGGCGTCCCGTCTACCCCTCAGCGCTGAACCCAGACAAATACATACCACTTGCACCAATCACTTAGCCCGCCACGACACGTGTGCGGGTCAAGCCTAGCCTACCCTGGTACTAATTTAGCTAATGTTCTACACTATTTAGTAGTCATTACGGGACCCCCCCGGACTCAAACAATGTGCCCCACATACAAATTATCAATTAAATCTTCACACGACCGCGCGAATAAAACTTAACCTAACCAAAGTCCACAGCGGGGGCGCACGAATTGGCCGTTTTGTTCGATACATAGGTAAAGCCCAAAGAAATCTATTTACTCGGAGCCTCTTGCCTTGAAATCACTACAGCTCTTTTCTCAGTCATCTGATTTACCGAACTCATTCTGAAAAAAACCCTGAGCAATTCATTGACTCCCTTGACGCACATCTAAACTATAAACCTTAATAAAAATGTCATAATAACTGGTGATATAAATATAAATATAATTTCGGGGCAACACAACAAATATTCTGATACCTTAATATGCTGGCTTCACATGGACTAGAACCTGGGCATAGACTAAACACTAGGATCAATAGTTGTTTAGACCACATGTTTATAAATTTCGACTTATCAAGATATACATCTACAGTAGCGGTCCTTGATACTACCATCACAGACCACAAAATGGTCTTAACATACTTTAATTCTAAAGCAAAGATAGCAAATCCCTCTTCTCCTAGACAGAAAACTATTGTAAATTACTTCAATGCCCTAAAATCTTTGCAATCAAAAGACCTATCTGATTTTAGTATAATCAGGGACCCAAATTTGTATACTAACAAACTAATTGCAATAATAACTGACTGCTTAAATGAAAACACAAAAACTATTCATGTACCGAGATCTAAAAGAATTTTAAAACCATGGATTACTGGGGGTATTTTGAGATGTATTAAAAACAGGAACAACATGCAAAAAAAACACGGCTCGATCCTACAATTGAAACATTAAAAATTTCTTACAGGAGATATCGCAACTTCTGTAACAACCTTATAAAAAAGTTAAAAAGCTTATGAACGCGATCTTCTTAATAAAGCAAAAATAATAAAACCCTATGGAGCTGTATAAAAACTATAACAAATTATCATAATAAAAAAAAAACAATATTAATTTGAAAAATTCTCCTACAGAATCTGCGAATTACGTCAATAATTACTTTAATAACGTCGGGAAAATATTAGCTGAACAAATAAAAACAAACCTGCCACTTCAAACTCACGATCTAGATGACATTCCCTCTCAGGTTAACTCCATTGGTGTTATTGAAATAGAACCTTTTGAAATTGATTCCATTCTAAGCAGCCCTAAACCAGAGTCAGCCGCTGGATGGGACAAAATTCCAACTAGGTTTCTAAAAATGGCTAAGACAGTATTTGTTCCCTTGTTGGCATTACTTGGCAGCCTTTTAATTGAACAGGGTATTTTCCCGCGTGATTTAAAACGGTCAATTATACACCCTGTTTATAAGAGTGGAGATAGAGCTGATATCAACAATTATAGGCCTATTTCGGTGCTCCCTGTGATTTCCAAAATTATGGAAAAATTGATAAATTCTTATAAGTTTTCTCAATACTTTTAGCATTCTATCAAACAAACAGTATGGATTCCGCACAGGTATTAGTACTGAAAATGCTATTTTGGACCTTACAAGAAATATAACATTACACCTTGACAACAAGAAAAAAGCCTTATGTATATTCCTTGACCTTAAAAAAGCATTCGATACCGTCTCTGTCTCCACTCTTCTCTATAAGCTCAATAGGATCGGAATAAGGGATAATTTTCATGCATTGCTAACTGGTTATCTCCAGGAACGTACACAAATAGTCAATCTTGACAACTATACATACAGCAATGTTACGATTTCCAATAACTACGGCTTCTCACAAGGTAGTGTCCTCGGACCTACCTTGTTTCTGATTTATATCAATGACTTGACTAACTTAAAACTTATAAATGGATGTGTATTCTCGTATGCGGATGATACCGCTCTGCTCTTCCATGGAGATAGTTGGCCGGAAGTTTTTGCTCTGGCTGAGACTGGACTGGCTAAGGTTATACATTGGTTAAACTTAAATTTGTTATCCCTAAATATGTCTAAAACTAATTATATTACGTTCTCGATTCGTGATTCAATGCAACCGGATAATATTCTTTCAATATCTGCACATACATGTAAAAAAGACGATGACCCAAATAACTGTAATTGTTATAAAATATAACGTGTCAACCAAACTAAATATCTAGGTGTTATATTACATAAGAACTTATCCTGGTCCCCCAGCTTGACATGGTTGCAAATAGAGCGCGTAAACTTATTTGGCTTTTTAAACACCTGCGTGAGATAGCTGACAAGGAACTTATTATACATATTTATGTGAGCCTTGTCCAATCTTTATTGTTATACTGTATAATAATATGGGGTGGTACCTACAAAACAAAATTTATAAACATTGAACGGGTACAAAGACTAATTTTAAAAGTTATGTTGCGTAAGAAGAGACTATTTAACACCCATTTACTGTAGAAAGAAGCTAATGTTTTGACAGTTAGACAATTATATATACAACAGTGCATTCTTAATGTACATAAAAACTATTATTTTAACCCAAAATTACTATGTAAACGTAAAGTTAACACAGTGGTTCGCGTTAAAGCTAGCAAAACAGCATTTGCACAAAAACAATTTTCGGCTCAATCTGCAACATTATACAACAAAATAAATAGAATTTTAAATATTTTTTCACTAACTAACTTTACTTGTAAAAAAAAAGTGACAACATGGTTAAAAATGCCAAGTTACGAAACTATAGAAAAACTTTTATCCAACCAATAACTAGTACTACTTAAACACCTTAAAATAAAAAAGTTTAGAGAATGGTACATTTAAAAGCATTTTAAATATATACATGTAGTTGATAGCGTTAGATATATGCATAGTAATAATAATATATACTTATAATTACTTAATAAATAATAGGAAAAAAATAAGATTTTTCAGGATTACGCAGTCTATTTAATTTTATTTAAGCACCTATATACTTACTTAGTTTAATTTATTTTATTTACACTAGTTTAGTTTATTTATTTATTAATTTTCATACATTAATTTTCATACATAAAACAATGGTGTTATTATGTACCTACATGTACCTACTTTAGTTCTTAATTAATAAATTAATAATCTATAAGTACCTACCTGTATAACTACAGCCTTTTTAAGATATAGATAAGAGAGGGGTCCCTATTACGACAGGGTTTTTCAACCTTAAAAGAAGAGGCCCACACATTGTAAAAACTACGAGTAGTTATCAATATAGATATTTTGATTTTTTTTTTTTTGAAAGCTATGATATTTTTATAGTTTTCCTTCAACAAAAAAATCCGATGAAACAAGAATCCGATGAATCAGGAACTAATCGTCAATAAATGTTTCTCTCTCTCTCTCTTTAAGCTTCATAAAAGTAAAGTACAGCCCATTGTGCAAGTTTATAAAGTTCAATGGTACAGCCTGTCTACTGTCCCACAGCAGGGAAAAGATCTCCATCATTGAAATCAATTCATCGCTACAATTGATGAGAATTGGCTCATCACCACGTTTGCCAAAGGGTTGGTGATCACAAATGCATGCTATGCATCGAAAAATCCGAAAAACACACTTTGCCCAACCTGGGAATTGAACCCGGGACCTCCGGTCTCGGCCACTAAGGCGTTAATAAACATAGGTAGGAATGTTACAGCTAACTAAAATCATCAAAAAATACACTGCTTTTTAAAACTTTATTAATTTATTTACACTTTATAACAATCAGTTCTAAAACTACTGGCTTATGAAAAGTATATAAAAATATTATAATAATAATAAATCCATATTTAATTACGTATATAATATAAAGCACTCCATGATATATCGGTATGGAGCAAACCTAACCAAAACTCGTTAAAAATACCGTTTAAAACAAAATATAAAATGTGGACTAGAGATCGATTGTTTTAATGTTTTTATAAAGCAATTAAAGCTTAATTTATGTTAATACGCGGCGTATAACTTATGGTTCCTCTAATAATGTTATTTATTTTCACAATGTACTTTAATAACTTTTTAAATACACATTACTTACATGTAGGTATCAAACTTTCCAAAATTGATTTTAAAGATGTATTTATTTTACGTAAACGACAATTTTTATAAATCTTGAAATGTGTATATACCTAGGTATGAAAAGATTATTTAGTCGCAAATAACAGGCCCTCATAAAAAAATTAACAAAACATACAAAAATCCAAACATCTATTTACAAATAAGTGGTATTCAAAAACATATTGAGTAACATTTCGTACTGTTTAATTCAATTCAACCTTATTATTAATTGTTATTAACAGATTATCTTTTTTGTAGTTTGTCGTAGTTAATTATCTTTTGTTTTGTTTCATGTGGACGTTCTTCTGGTTCCTTCTGTAGTGGTACACATCGTGCGAGTCATCTCGATCTGGAAAATAATAACCAATTCAATAAATACATACATACACAAATATATCCCCTAAGAGTTAGGACAGGGACTAGGCAATAAAAACCGCAAAATCAGCTATCTGCCATAGTCCACGTGCTATAAATAAAATAATAAAATGCGTTTATTTCAACCAACTAAGGTTCTGTACAAAATCAAATAATTCGAAATAAAAATATAACATAATAAAAGTAAAAAGATAAAGATATTATATAAATAAGATTTATTTTGTAATATAAAATAACAAAATTAAAATGACAAATTATAAGCAAAATTATTCAATTCAAAACTTAAAATTTAAGTTCATAGAATTTCTATAGGGTATAGGTAGTTAATAAATCAGAATTAGGATCATAAATGTACAACCAATTCGAAATAAAAATATAACATAATAAAAGTAAAAAATAAAGATATTATATAAATAAGATTTATTTTGTAATATAAAATAACAAAATTAAAATGACAAATTATAAGCAAAATTATTCAATTCAAAAATTTAAATATAAGTTCATAGGTAGTTAAAAAATCAGTTTTAAAACGAATGAAATAATATGCTATGCTGTTGGATATTATGTGCAGTCTTTAGTCTGTTAGTCGCCTTTAACGACACCCAAGGGGAGTGATGGTTGGTAGGTATTCTATTAATGAGCCACACAGCTCATACCTACATACATATAATTACGACTATTATCCCCGAAGGATTAGTCAGAGACTAGGCAATGAGGACAGCAAAAGCAGTCCTCTGCCATAACACTTTTCACCAAATAGCGACTGCACATATTCTCAGCGTGACAGGTGGTGAGCCCATCGCCGTTCTATGGTGTTGGATATATGTGTAGTCTTTAGTCCGTTAGTCGCCTTTTACAACACCCAAGGGAAGAGAGGGGGTGGTAGTATTCTTTCACCGCTACGCGACACTGTTAAACATACATAAAGACATATATAAAACATATTTAATGTACAGAACCTCTCGGTGGGTACTTCGGCAGGGGCCACAAGCTGAATGGGTAGAAGTAGGCGATGGGTATTCTCTTCACCGCAACGAAGGATTTCTCCTGTTGTATCATTTTCGATTCTGTAACAAAATGCAAGGGCTCATGAGATATAGGTACTTTTCTAAAAATAAACTTTCTACGCCCACTCCAATTATCATACCCTGTAACTGGTACGACATTAATTTGTTTTATTTTGTTTTCCATTCTATTACAACTGATTAAGGTTCAAATTATGGTGGCATGTATATTACCGCTACTAGCTAAGGGCTTACTTAACATCAGGTGAGATGAAGACCAAGTGCTTACCCGCAGGGAATAAAAACAATATAAATAAATAAACTTTCCTACATTCACACCTACTTTCCAGCCCAAGAGAATTCGTTATGAAACTCGTTAAATGGTTACTAGACAACGGGTAAACATACTTAAAATCCCAGACCCGAGACAATTTAGAAAAACAATAATTTCTGAATTAACCCGACCGGGGATCGAACCCGGGACCTCAGAGATGGCGACACCATGAAAACCGGTGTACAAACTATTCAACCAAGGAGGTCGTCAAAACAATAAAGCCTGTCAATGTATTAAACATGTAAATTGTACAACTGCATCCATTGCTGCGTACTGATTCCAATTGGACGGTACAAGGAAGTGTTAGGGCGTTGATAATCGAACCCACACCTTCCTGTTGGACTAGGAAGAGTTCGCGATGCCAATGCCAAACGTATTATAACGGGCTTGTTATAAAAACCGTTGAGAAAATATTTATTTAAACATTTATGCATACATATCACGACTAGACTACACTAGACTATAGCTCGTTAGATTAGTTGTTAAGTCTTAAATACAAGTTAGTTAACTGTTTTTTTTATTATTATTAGTATTGACGTCAATAAGTGCCCGTAAAAGTTTACATTGAATAAATAATTTGACTTTGACTTTGACTATTATCCCCTAAGGGTTGGTTAATGAATACAGCAAAAGCAGTTCCCTACCATAGTCCACTTTTCACCAAATAGCGACTGCACATGTGCTCAGCGTGACAAGTGGTGAGCTCATCGCCGCTTTATGCTGTTGGATGTATGAGCAGTCTTTAGTCCGTTAGTCGCCTTTTACGACACCCAAGGGAAGAGGGGGTGGTAGTACTCTTTCACCGCTACGCGACCTTCTTACTAATATTATAAACGCGAAAGTTTGTATGTATGGATGGATGTTTGTTACTCTTTCACGTAAAAACTACTGAACGGATTTGAATGAAATTCGGCATACAGATAGTTTATAACCTGGATTAACACATAGGATACTTTTTATCCCGATATTCCAACGGGAACGGGAACCACGCGGGTGAAACCGCGAGCGGCCGCTCGTTGGTATATATAATAAAAGAAACTGGGCTATCCAATAAAGTGCAAAAAACAACTATGTGTATAGAAGCAACTAAGGCACTGCAAAAAAAAACAGTTAAAATTTTCAACATTTCAAAATTTCAATATAATAAATACAATAATAATAATTGAGCACAAATGTCGCTAGTTCCGTACATAATATCGTTCCATGTTTAAGTTGATTATTTTGGCATGTTTATGTACTGATCAGCTTATTTTCTCGCAATTTCAGACTTGCTGCCATACAAATACACTACTCATCAGATCGAAGCAAGTTTATGTTTTGCAAGGATTATCAGAAAAATGTGTATATTTAGGAATATATGTCAAATGTCGTTTAATAGTGAATAAAATATAAGGTTTACAAATCCTAATGTTAATGTTCTAAATTCAAATTAATTCTAAACTCTTTTGTGTTAAATTAGGACAGAAACCATAAAAACGGAAGTGTTTCGATTTTTCTGATGAGAAGTGTAGTTATTCTTTGCACTCAATGGGATGGCCCTGAGGGCCTACTCTCTAAACGCATCCGAAACTTCGCCTGCCCGTAATTCGTCGTACACGGCTGCGTCTGCATGTACTGCACTAATCGCTAGTAAAAAAACAACAGTGCGCGTGCATTGAACGACTAATTACGAGCCAACGAAGTTTCGCATGCGCTTATAGAGTAGGCCCCTAGTTGCGGGATCGTATATACGTATCACCAAACACCTCATTATACATCAAAGGAGACCCGGCGTTGTATGCTTAAGTTGTATACTTTTTTAATTTTTTAATCTATTATTCATTATTTATCTGGCAATATCTGTCAACAAATGACAGATGTTGACAAATGACAGCCGCTAGCTGTCAAATCAAACATGACGTGATGGCATTATTGACATTTCTCTTTTTTAAAAGCAAAAGAATTATGGTTTATGCAGCCTCGTTAGACATTTTTAAAGTAACATGTCTGTTTTTTGAAGACTTAGTGTTTCCATATTAAAAAAATATTAATAATTCATCATCATCATCACCAGCCTGAGGACGTCCACTGCTGAACATAGGCCTCCCCCTTTGACCTCCATCCTGACCGACAACTCGCCACTCGCATCCACCGGTTGCCTGCGACTCTCACGATGTCGTCGGTCCACCTAGTGGGAGGCCTACCAACACTGCGTCTTCCAGTGCGTGGTCTCCACTCGAGAACCTTTCTTCCCCAACGGTTGTCGGTTCGTCGAGCGATGTGGCCTGCCCATTGCCACTTCAGCTTGCAAATCTTACGAGCTATGTCGGCAACTCCGGTTCTTTGGCGAATATCCTCGTTTCGGATTCTATCGCGCAAAGAAACTCCGAGCATAGCTCTCTCCATTGCTCGCTGTGTGACTCTGAGCTTTTCTAAAAGGCCAACAGTTAAGGACCACGTTTCGGTGCCATATGTCATCACCGGCAACACACATTGGTTAAAGACCTTTGTCTTTAGGCACTGCGGAATCTTCGATGCAAAGATATCTCGTAATTTCCCGAACGCTGCCCATCCGAGTTGGATTCTCCGGGCGACCTCTTTGTCGAGGTTGGACCTACCTAACTGGACAATCTGTCCTAAGTAGGTGTAGTGGTCGACAACTTCGATAGTATCGCTCCCAACAATTACCGGTACGGGTTCAACATGGACATTCGACATGATCTTCGTCTTGTCCATGTTCATTTTAAGACCCACCTGTTGGGATACGATATTGAGGTCGCTGAGCATGGTGTTGAGGTTCTCCAGCGACTCCGCCATTATGACTATATCATCGGCAAAACGAAGGTGAGTGATGTATTCGCCATTAATGTTGATGCCGAATCCGTTCCAATTCAAGAGCTTGAAAACGTCCTCCAACGCATTTGTGAACAGTTTCGGAGATATGACGTCTCCCTGTCTCACACCTTTCTGCAATTGGATTGGTTTCGTACTCTCGTCTTGTAATCGGATCGACATAGTAGCGTTTCTATACAAACATTTCAACACTTCGATATACCTATAGTCGATATGGCAACGCTGGAGGGACTGCATCACAGCCCAGGTTTCGATAGAATCGAAGGCTTTCTCGTAGTCCACAAACGCTAAACATAAGGGCCGATTATACTCCTCAGTCTTCTGTATAATCTGGCGGAGCGTATGTATGTGGTCTATGGTACTAAAGCCTTTTCGGAAACCGGCTTGTTCGGGAGGCTGGAAGTCGTCAAACCTGCGTTCGAGACTGTTCGTAATGACTCTCGAAAACAGCTTGTACACATGGCTCAGGAGTGAGATGGGTCTATAATTCTTCAATAAGGTGTTATCGCCTTTCTTGAAGAAGAGCACCACCGCACTCCTGTGCCATGCTTCTGGCGTAGTACCTTCGAGCATGACGGAATTAAACAACTTCTGGAGGACTACGAGTATCGGTTTTCCACCCGCTCGCAGAAGTTCAGTGGTAATTCCGTCATCACCCGGCGCCTTGTTGTTTTTAAGCTGTTTAAGAGCCATACTAATCTCATACAGGCTGATGTCAGGGATATCTTCGGTATAGTGTCGGGTTAACTTAGCTCTGGTGTCCTGAGCTGTACCAACAGCGGGCTCTTGTGTTGAGGTGTACAACTGTCCATAAAACCTCTCGAGCTCTCTCAGAATCTCCGGCTTCGACGAAATGACACTGCCGTCCTCGATCTTCAGCTTAGTCATTTGGCTCTGACCAATAGACGAATTCTTTGCGAACACTTTGGCGCCTTGGTTCCGCGCAATTGCGTCCCTAATGCATTTAGCACTATAGGAGCGCAGGTCGTGTCGCACAGATTTCGAGATTCGTCTATTGAGTTTGCCATATTCCGACATATCAGCTGAAGATTGCAGTATCATTTCTTTCCGGTCTTCCATTAACTTAATGGTTCCGTCTGAGAGCTTTTGAGGCTTTTTCCGGCGTGGGGTCTTAAAGAACTTAGACCCCACAGCTTGGACAGTTTCCACAAGCCCGCTGCTGATCTCGTCCACAGTTTCGCACTCGGCTAGGCACTGGAAGCGATTTTGGAGTTCGAGTTGAAAGTGTTCCGGGCTCTGGATCTGGGCAGGGCCAGGACGGAGTGTGGACTTCACCAGACGTGACCTCTCGAGCTTGATGTTGATATTCAGTGTGCCTCTAACAATCCGGTGATCGCTACCGGTTTTCACCCTACTGATCACGGAGACATCACGGGGGGGGGGGGGGGGGGGTTGCCATAATCCCCACGCTTGGCAGGCGGCTTGGGGATCGCAGCGGGTCACCGTTTAGCTAGAGGACGCTGCGGCCCGTCCTCCGGTGGCTGGTCGTAGTTTTAGGACATACCCGGGTCCGGTTAATAATTAAATAACTCTTATCCGCGATTCGATAAAAATAAGACAAAACTTGGTTTAGGTAGCAAATAATATTAGCTTTACTTTATGACCAAATTCTATTGTATACAAATAAACATTTTTTTCTATGCAAAGTGCCGGTTCTCCTTTGTTACCCTGAAGGGGTAGGCAGGCCTGAAGGGGTTTTACGATCTTGAAACACTTTAGGGGGGTTAGACGCTCAGCGAAAATTCTGCCCTCGCGGGTGTTGCGCGGTGCGGGGTCCGCGGTAATTGGTAAGCGCCATTCGCATTTTTATCAAAAAGTTAATAAAAATGTTTAGGTTTCTGGAAATCCAAAACAGTCAAGAAATCGAAAAGGTAAAATACCTATGTGTTTATGATTTTACAGGAATTATTATTGTAAAACACGGTCGTAATGTGCATTTATATGAAATTTTAGAGGTAACATTAGGATATTTTCTATCAAGCAAAATGTTTCAAATCGTGTTTTGGAAATAGTCATCCCCTCACACATACCTACGTTCTGTAATACATCTTAAAAAATTCAATGCGTAATATTTAAAATATTTTGAATAACAGCTAATAGAAAATAGCCAATTTTTCTTTTTTTACCGCCTAACCCCCCTTATTCGTGAGATCAAGAACTAAAAACAAATGCAGAACAACAAACAAATGAAGGAGCAGAGCAGACCGCCTCAGCCCCATAAATATGCATTGTAACGTCATTCGTTAATTAAGTGTTGGCGATTGTTCTATTCTGCTGGCCACTTCCCGGTTTAGAGGCACGTACCACTATTTTCCACTTGAGTCGATGGAATGGAAATTAACGCTACGGAACACGGCTGCTGCTTGGAACATCTTATTTGTTTACGTATTTTTTGTTGAATAACTGACCTACCTATTTGTTTTGCATAGCTTGTTAATCTCAAATATGATTTACCCAATACACTTGTTGAACAGACTCCCCTAAATCCCATATGGTTATATCTATGTTTAATGGTCAGTCAATTTTATATGGAGTTATTAACCAGTTTTAATTTTACTTATGTAGGTATAAAAATATTTTTTATGGGCACCGACAGAGTCAATTCTAATTTAGATTTTGCAGATGTCAAATTTGTAAAATCAAGATTTTGTCAAGCAGAATGATGAAAATATGTTTTTTTCTAAATGAGCAAACGATCCGCGCGATAAGTTATGATAAACGGCCACCGCAGCTTCAGTTGTTATGTCTATATGCCCTGTAGTTTCACTGAACACAGCACTAAAATACTAAAAACTCTAAAAATCATGCAGTAAATGGCATAACCAGGCAGTTTCCTAAAACGCTAAAACGAACACAATCATAAAATAACTGACCTTAAAATTACAAAGTAAACGTATCCACGCAAGGGACACGTTAATGACAGAAATTGATCTAAAGTGCAACAGGATACTTTAACAAGAAGTTTAACAAAGACAAATGAAGAGATCCCTTTCTTCAGTGGTGTTAACTACAGATTACTTGCTGGGCTTTATTGGGAGAAATGGCCAAGCGCAAGTCATCTACAAGGATAATGGAGTTAAACTTTTCATCGTTTTGTGCGGAAGAAAGACTGCACATACATTCAACAGCATAGAGCGGCGATGTGCACACCACCTACCACACTGAGCACGTGTGCAGTTGTGAATTGGTGAAACGTGGACTATGGCAATGAACTGCTTTTGCGGTCCTCACTGCCTAGTCTCTGACTAACCCTAATGCCTAGTTCGCACCTGTGCTAGTATTTTAGTCGAGTAGAAGTATATTGCTTCGGTAGTTTGCTTATTTGAAAATTAATTTTAAATTAGCAAAGTGACGAAGCAATGTATCTCTACTCTACTAAATTACTAGCACAGGTGTGAATTAGGCATAAGGGATAATAGTCGTGAATATGTAACTTTTTGTACTGCCTCTGAGTGAGACGCGTGACCTATCTTAGATACGATTTTAGTACGAATTTTAGTCACGAAAAATCGTTGCGCCATTTTTTTGTTGTCATTTTTTTGATAGTTTTTGTTCTAATTCTTAGATGTTTGATGATGTAGTACTAGATGAAATACTTTCCCGAAAAATGTTTTAAACATGGAGACGGTGAAAGGCTACTTTTTCCCGCGAAATTATTAACGCGAAAAAAGACCCGGTCAAAAGTTAATGTATAATATATGTAAATCTATTTTAATTAGTTAATGAGAAGAGAATATTGTTTTTTTTTATATTTAAAAAGAGAAGAAATGAAAATTATTGTAAAATGTAGATTTACATAACTTTAGTCAGGAGATTAAAATACTTGGTCAGATTTATTTAACACATTGGCGAACATTATTCCAGACACAATAAAACTTTTATTGTTATATTACTGCTCTAGCAGTCTAGTGTCCATCCGTATCTTAATTTAATTACACTTATTTTAATTGTCGATTAATTAAGTTGCTGTTGTATGCCAATTTGGTTACAAACAAAATTAAATTATAACTTGCAAAAGATGTCGACATTTTTTTTTGTCAAGAATTACAGATCTTATTAGGGCGCACGATTTGTACGCGTACTCGCCACCAACATTCCTACGCACGATCCGGAAGCACGTCACCAAGGAAACATTTCGCAATTGGCGAACCGCGAACGGACGCCAGACGTGAACGCATAAATAAATAAAATTGTGCGCCGTGACAGTGACCCGTTTGCAGAAGTGGAGTAGGCAGCGCGAATAATGCGCCCGCGCCCCGCGGATAACCGTGTGACCGTGATGTGGACGCGCGGGGAGTCGTGTTTTAAAGATTCTTGATAATAAGATATTAAGCTGTTTCTTGTTTTTTTTTATATTTTTTTTTATTTAACAAGAGTATACGCTTTGCATTCTTCTCACCTGATGGTATGTGACAATAAGGCCGAAGGTGGAAGCGCGCTTCTCCCGGAATCCTCAACCACTGAGGAACTGGCTATCTTATCTCAACTAGTCGCAACACAACAATGCTACAAACATCGTTGTTATGGCGACAGACTTAGATAAAATGGTGGTAGCTAGCCTGGCGGACTTAACAGCCTTACCACCAACCATTATTTACTGTAAAACTATATACTTACTGATTTACATTAACACTAATAGTGATGATTAGACTGTGATTTACATAGATTAAGAAAGCTACTTTTTTAAAATAATTATTTACTGTAAAACTATTATGTATGTAATTCAACATTGACACTAATAGTGATGATTATACATTGATTTATACACTTAGATTAAGAAATCTACTTTTTTTAAAGAATCATATAAATAAAGCATTATTTTAATGAAAATGGCTTTTAAATTATATCCTGTCCTGACTGAACCTATTAAACAAACTCGACGTAACGGTAATGAAAAGCGTAAGCTGCAGCGGTTTCCATTCTTTCCGAAATTTCGTTTACACAAAAAAGGGTTGGCATTTAGATTAATAATTTTTTTAAATAATGGATAGCGCTATACAAACGAAAATCACCCGAAATTTCGTTTAAAAGAAAGACAGTAGACCCTCAGTTACGTACCTACGTCCGGCGGGACTGTGGAATATTTCGGTGCGTTTAGATCAAAAATCTGTAACTCCGTCGATTTTAAAGATAGAGCTATTAAGTTTAATTCTTTTATTTAATAAAGAAAAGTCACAATCTTTTAAAATGGTATATACTTATTGAAATATTATATTTTTGCAATATATCGTATGTGTATTTAATTCAAATAACTCAATTATGATAACTATAATTATAATGATAAATTATATTTAAAAAAATGGTACAATACCTACGCTACTACGCTAAAACACATAAGTACCTACTAAAGAAAAAAATCAAAATTATAGCAATATCTTCTGATCAGCAAGATTTACATTTACACCTGATGAGCTTTAGGATCTGAAATAAGTTCGTTAACCTTGAGAAGGTGCAAAGTATCTTCATCTAGCTCCTTTACATTTTTTGCATATGGTTTTCTTATGCTCGTTATATAAGGATCTGAAGTACAAAGTAGTGTATTGAACACATCTTCATTTGTTTCCGAGCATGATGTAGGCGAAATTTTTTATAAACCTTATTTCGAGATTCTTGCGCATCTTCGGAAAGTTGTCCAATTGGCAGGGTAAGATTGGGAAATGCCGGTCAGTGGGCAATTCCGGTCACATCAAAATCTAATACTTCCAAACATATTAAACAAACGATACCGATATCGCCATCTAGTATATACCTGAGTAATAGTACATTATGATATAAGTGCGGTAAGTTGAAAATTACAGCAGAGGCGATATTGCTTGCCCGAGCCGTAGGCGAGGGCTACAAGAAAGCAGAGGCTGTAATTATCAAAGCGCACGTATGTCATACGACGTTTTATAACATATTTGCGAGGAAAACACATTTTCTGAAAATGACTGCGTGTTTTTGTTGTTTTTCTAGTGTAAAATTTTTGGTAAGCCAACATATTTTTCTTTGGACTTACATGGTAAATAGGCTGTCAATAACATTTTGTGCTTCACTAATTATTTCCGGTGGTGTAGACTGAAGTTTAGTTCTTCATTGCTAAATCTAGACATATTTATTTTTAAACTTTCAAAGTACCTAATTATTGAACAAGAAGCCGCTGTTTGAATCGACAAAATATAGGTATGTGAAGAAGTCTTTCCATCAAACCCCTTGGGTGTCGTAAATGGCGACTAACGGACTAAAGACTGCACATACATCCTACAGCATAGACCTGCGATGGGCTCATAAAAATAATACTACCAACCCCTTTCTTCCCTTGGGTGTCGTAAAAGGCGACTAACGGACTAAAGACTGCACATACATCCAACAGCATAGAGCGGCGATGGGCTCATCAAAATAAAACTACCAACCCCTTTCGTCGCTTCGGTGTCGTAAAAGGCGACTAAAGGACTAAATACTGCACATTCATTCAACAGCATATAACGGCAATGGGCTCATAAAAATAATACTGCCAACCCCTTTCTTCCCTTCGGTGTCGTAAAAGGCGACTAAAGGACTAAATACTGCACATTCATTCAACAGCATAGAACGGCAATGGGCTCATCAAAATAATACTGCCAACCCCTTTCTTCCCTTCGGTGTCGTAAAAGGCGACTAACGGACTAAAGACCGCACATACATCTAACAGCATAGAGCGGTGATGGGCTCTTCAAAATAATAATAGGTACCAACCCCTCTCTTTTCTTGGGTGTTGTAAAAGCGACTAACGGGCTAAAGGCTCACCATCTAAGCACTTGTGCAGACTGTGCAGTTGTTTCTTGCTGAGGCGTGGACTGTGTGGGCGTGGTCTGTGTTGTCCATAGATGCAAATTATTACTAATTTTACATTACCGCACTAGTGTGTTATTACTAATTTTACATTACCGCACTAGAGTGTAATAAGCTACATTACGATGCTGAAATCGGTGTAATAAGAGCCACTTTACGAGCAAATGTGTTATAAACTAAATTACGAAGCGCTACCATGTTTCTTTGTGAGGTGTGAGTTTGACAGTTTCTGCTAAGGTAAGTTTAAAGTGATTAAACCATTTAATATCTTTGTACAAGTTATTTATTACATATGTTTTAATGTAACATAAGTGCTTGTTGGATTTTTTGTCTATTAATAATAGTAATCTAGTAAAGATAAAGATAAAGATATATTTATTTGCCAATATGGGTACATGATTGGTGGTACAAAAAAAATTAAAATGATTCAGCCATATTTTACCACTAGGCATGCATAAATATGTTAAACATAATTAAATTATTATAAATTCTAATTTATTATATTAATAAGATAACTAATCAATTATTAATTGTTTCTCATTCAGGAATTCACTTACACTATAATATGCTCTATCTGCTAATAAAATTCGAAGTTTATGCTTAAATTTCAATAGAGGTAGGTAATTCTTTCCAGCACTTGGGTATTTTATTGTAAATATCTGGAGCCATGCAATAGACACTTTTGCGCATAGGTGCTGTCTTAGCTAGAGGTCGACATAGTAGACTATTGTCGCGCCTATTCCGTGGGACTACGTCGGTAGTAATAATAATAATGACTAGTAATACTAATATAGTTGACTGCCATTACCCGCAGGTTGCGTGTAATGGCGGTCACCGAAAGGTTTTTAAAAAATATCAAACCATTACAAAAGCTTAATTTCTTGCCTCGAACTACAGTGTTGTGGAACCAGCTCTCGGCGGCGGTATTTCCGGACCGTTACGGACCGACCGACTTAGGGATCTTCAAGAAACGAGCCTATTCCTTCCTTAAAGGCCGGCAACGCGCCTGCGATTCCTCTGGTTTTGCGGGTGTCCATGGGCGGCGGTGATTACTTTCCATCAGGTGACCCGCTTGCTCGTTTGCCTCCTCTGCTATAAAAAAAAATAAAAAAAATAAAAAAAATTGAAAGTATGTATCTTAGACAACGTAAGTCCACTAAATAAGCTATGTAAAAAGTCTCTTATTTTTACCGTAAGTCCTTCAAGTACGAAGATATTTTATTTACTGCTTAAGTGACCGCCATTCCCCCATCTTGCCCTAATACTGCGAAATGGTTTATAATACTCTCTCCGTGAATTAAAATTTGTGGACAGATGATGGCATGTAATACCAACTATATTTACTCACATATATCCTTGCAGTTTCCAGAGCATAGTTACCAAATTTCTTACTATCTACCACAGTACCAGATGACAAAGCTTGCAAAACTATGTATAACCGTTTAATTAAATCAACGTCAACCCCTGTGATATCTGCAGAACAAGAAGCATTGTAAAAAAATCTTCTAGCAGTATTGCCATTATTATTATTTCCCGTCTCTTGTCGTGGTTTATCGATATTTAAACCCAACTCTTCACGAAATCGCTTTTGTACTTCAGTCTTTTTTTCTTGCTTGAGTCTTTTTTTTTCTTCGCTTGTTGCAGACCACGTTTGGAAAGATAGATTATATGATTATGTGCAATATCATTTCCATGCAACGAATCCAGGCATGTAATGTTGATAATCCGTATTGATAAGCATTTTCATTTTCAGGCCTGGCTGTTACTTTTGTTAAATCATTCATTTCTCTGGGAGTTGCTCCGCATATTGTACAAGTGGAACTAGAAGGCGTATCTGTTAAAACTTGTGCCACTTTTCCGTCTATCATCGTCAGAAAAAGTTCATGCTTGACTTGAACTCCCACGCCTTCTTTATTAATTATGGATGGAAGCAAAGTCTGTATTTGGTTTTTTATTTCATCTACAACAGATTTCTTTTCTCCGGTGTTTCTTTGCAAAATTCAATAGATATAGGCCGACAGAAACAAACAGATGAAGGCGCTGGATTTTGCCATACGATGGCGTCTGATTCCTCGTCAATTAATCTGATGGGCACAAAAAAAGTAATAAATAAATTTGCATCGGAAATAAGTTCATACTCCTCTGGAATTTTTTGTTTTTACTGGCTTTGTCCAGATAACACATCACAACCCCATTTGCTACTATGGATAAAATTTTAGCTGCAGTGTGATCTAATAGATCTAGAACTCTCAATATTTTTGCATAAGTATTTGTGATTTCGAACCTCTTTCTCATCAGTCGGTTAACGAGTTTAAACATTCTGTGACGCTGACATCCATACTTACAAACTTTCGCGTTTATAATATTAGTAGGATAGCAGTGTCTGGTGGCGGTGAAAGAATACTACCACCCCCTTTCTTTCCTTGAGTGTCATAAAAGGCGACTAACGGACTAAAAACTGCACACACATTCAACAGCATAGAGCGGCGATAGGCTCACCACCTGTCACGCTGACCACATGTGCAATCGCTATTTGGTGAAAAGTGAACTTGGTAGAGGACTGCTTTTGCTGTCCTCATTGTCTAGTGTCTGACTAACCCTTCGGTGATAATAATCGTGATTGTATGTATGTATGTACCAATTCATTGACACGTTACGTTCATACGAAAATAGAGGGCAGTTACGTACGTCCGGCGGCGGTGTCAACTGCATTACTGTTTATAGGTCACGCGGGCCGATCAAAGGCGCCGCGAGTCGTTGACACGCGGCCGAGTTCGCTTAGATACAACGGTGGCAATGATCCAGATAGGCAGATAAGCTAATGCATTTGCAACGGTCGTTTGATGCATTGGTGAGATGAGGCGCAGATGGTCTTACATACAAACATTACATAGTACACACGTCTTATCTAATGAACCAGCAGAGGTCTCCCCCTCGCAGCAGCACATTGACCCATTGGGATCTTTTTTGCAAAAACGTAAGTTTATGTACGGTCGGGGTCACCGTCGCTGTACCACTTTGCAGCAATTTTCGTATGACGCGCAACGACCGTACGTGCCCGTACCAAATAGACGGCGCGGTGTGCAAGGGATTTTGACCTTTAGACTAGTAAAGCGACGGAGTCCGCGATAGTTCATACATAAACTCACGTCTGTTTCCCATAGGGGGTTGAAGCGGGTTAGAGGTACAGAATAAATAATAGTACTACGTACCAAACCTCCTACAATTAGTTTGTAGCGGTTTAGTCCCTGCTTCAGAATAGGAATGAAACAGCGAATAGGTAACAAGGTTTATTCCTATTCTTCTAAAAAGAATTTACAACTCTCTTTTACTTGCACAGCAGCACCATTTAGGATTTGTGGTTAGACAGAAGTGTTACAGGGTAGACAGAGACTATTGATCGTCATCTGCTACGGTCCTTGCAGATGGTCTTGTATGATTATTCATCATCATCAACAGCCTATAAACGTCCCACTGCTGAGCACAGGCCTCCGACTTGGACAATAGCACGTGGGGATATTGGGCCATAACCCACCACGCTGGCCCAATGCGGGTTGGTGGGTTTTAACGACTGTCATCTTACGACAACAACCGGGACCAACGACTTAACATGCCTTCCGAAGCAGGAAGGAGCTCGAGATGTTTTTAATTTGGTCACCCATCCAGCGACTCGGCATTGCGAAAGTTGCTTAGCGAGCAAGATCGCAAGCCGAACGCGCTAGCCGCTGTGCCATCGAGCTCCTAATAATTATTGTTAAGAGGCCTATTACGTCTCGACTGTGATTTTTGCGTAAAATGCCCATTTTTGCATTTTGTTGTAATTTTAGATTAGATAATAAAATCATGCTTAATATTACAGATGTCCACTCTGTGAGGATAAGCTAAGTTCGGACGGCCGGCGCATCGCATATTGAAGTAATTTTGCACTTGTGTTTATCGTTTTAATCGAAATAGGAGAATAAACTTCATTATAAAATCTTTATTCATCATAAAGTAACAATTATTCTGGTATAAATTTTGCTCAATAATATTATCGTAGATAGGAGAAATTCACAGTTAACCTAAAGCGATTTTCGAAGTTTTTTGGTTTAGAATAAGATTTTTTTTCTACATAAAATGAATGATATCTAAAAATTCCGAGACGCACTATACGACTATTTAAGAGATAACATTCTATTTTTTTATTTCATTTATTTGGACCAGCAGTTCAATCTAGGAGCTGAAAAAAGTGCCTTCGCGCATTTTATGAAAATCTTTCTCTGCAAGTTTGGGTTTAATTTAAAAGTTAGGCAAAATTTACAAAAGCGAGGCCGCTACGCACTATTCCAATAGCTATTCTACACTATTCTATAATTCAAAATTGTTAATGTAGTTTTGTTTCTGAGATCCATAACGCCAAAATTGGCCATTTTACGCAAAAATCACATGTAATAGGCCTCTATAAATGCAAATGTTAAGAGTTCGCTTAGGTGGCAATGATCCAGAGCTAATGCATTTGCAACGTTCGTTACGTAATGATGGGTAAATAATCAACATGTCAGTCACAACAAATCAATAATATATTTAAAGTAAAGTATTTAAAGCCTTTATAAAAATTAAATAATTTTCCTAGAATATTTTCGAATTCAAGTCAAAATGTGACTCCGGGGTATGTTGGGCCAATATTTATTGTCAGAATGTCCAGTGTGTCAAAATGACAAGGCAATGCCAAATTGTTAAAATGATCAGTTTTCATAATATCCAGGTCAGGGTCAAAACAACAAATTGCTAAAACGTCTAATGGCCATAATGTCAAGTTAGCAAAACAACAATTTGTTAAAAAGTCGGATTGTTATAATGTCCTATATCAAAACACCCAATTGCCAAAACGTCTAGTAGACAGAATGTCCAATTACGAAAACCACAATTTGTTTGTCAGTTTTGGCCATTTTGGTTAAGGAACCCTAACACGAGTATCTAAAAGGACGACTCCAGGGTATACATTTATAATGGTCTTTATAACATCAGCTGCCTGGCTAGCATGATCACGTTTATTCGCCGACATAAAGCATTCGGCCCGTAACTGGCAAATATGTGAGTACGAGTATGAGAGGGACTTGTGCTTTATGTCGGTAAAAACGTGATCGTGCTACCCGGTCTGGACGTTATGACTTCTTGGAAATTCAGAGACTTGTACATATTGACTAACGGTCTTTATAACATCTGGACGTTATGACTTCTAGACATTCTGACACTTGTACATATTGACTAACGGTCTTTATATCATTCCTTACAATATTATCGGTATACCACTTCAGCGAGTCCCACTCATTAGGGACCTAGACCTTAACTTGACCCTTAGCTTGACCCTAAATCGGGAATTGACATTCAATGTCCATATAACTCACACGTATGGTAGCATATAAATCCTTAGGTTTTGTGATGCGGCAAACTGCTCGGTTTCACGACAGAGCAACCATTATAACCCTTTATGACACTTATGTAAGAAGCAAATTAGAGCATAATTCTTTAATTTGGGATCCCTATGAAGCCAAATTTAAGCTAATGGAAAAAAAAGTACAAAAGAAGTTTGCGCGTTTTTTGTACAAAAAGATGTTTTGTATATTACCCATATCTGTATGTGTGATTAACACTTTGGAGCTCCGGCGAAAATGTGCTCTTCTTTTACATTATTTCCTACTTTTTAATAACAAGATTGAAATTCTGATGCCTTGTCGAGGTGTTTGTTTTTCGTTCCGAAAAGTTGACGCGGCATCTATTTGCAGCCCCGTTGGGTCGCACGCAGACGGCAAAACATGCACCTACTGCCCAAGCTTTGGATCTACTCAACGCTCTGGTCGTTCAACAAACGGATAATACTGTGACCGGATGTTGATATATTTTGTGTCACGCTGAGCACAATGTGCTGCACATGTCATGTGCAGTCGCTATTTGGTGAAAAGTGGACAATGGCAGACAGACAGGACTCTGACTGACCCTTCGGGGTTAATAGTCGACATGTAAGATATTTAAATTTCGGATGCACGTGGACTCTAGACGTAAGCCGCTACATTACCGTAAAAAAATGGTGACTCCCTAATGTAACAATGACCCCATTTGTTTGTTGTCCCGAATATTTCAATCTCAAGTCGTAGTTTGTTATGTTGGTACAGGGTTCAAGCTTGATTAAACTGTGCGTTTTAATCAAACTTCTAGGTAGCTAGTGTGCATGTAATTGCTTGTAAAAATACAGTAGCGCGCGCGTTTGTACGACGAATCACGAATAGAAAGGGCGAAGCGTTCGACACTTGTCTAAGGGGGCAGGGCTCTGATTCTGTATCGCAATCTATGGATTCCACACCTAAACCTTACCGCGCACAAACGTCAAACGCATACGTTTTTAGGAAGATATCGAACTTTTTAAGGAATTAACGTGGTTTTGAAACAAGAAATCGTTACAGAATATGGACCCAGATCGAAGACGTTATCGTGAAATGGCATCTTGCTTCCAAATATAAATAAGTTTAAGGGGATCCTGCACGAAATTGTGAAAATTTACGTATTTTTAAGTCACTTTTACTATGCGCTGAATTAGTTAAATACCTACATTAAAAGAACTTACGTAATTAGCCTGATTATTGCACAAGGTCGTGGCCTTGTTGAAATTTGAAACAAATTGTTTAAACAATAACAAACAATACATAAATCTAATGACTCCTAAAAACATTTTTCTTCGACAACTTTCTTAATTTTACGCATGAAACAATAATTCTTACATAAAAATATTCGTATTGATATTCCGCAGGTTGCCCCCATCTTAAAAAACTTACCTAATTTTAATTTTTAAGACAAGCGCGTGATTGTTTTGTACATTTCGCAGAATAAAAACATTGCTCTAATCAAATTACTAGGTCTGAAACTTCAAAGCAGAATTGTTCTTATTTTAAATATTAATATGATTGATTTTGCTTTGAAGTTTATTATGAGACTTATATCAGTTTTTGCGATCACGCGGCTCCGCGCGGTGCACTCTTAAGTTTAATTGTAATGTTAGCAAATAAGGTTCGATATAACTGGCTTGTTTTTTAAAAACTTAAGTCCATAAATTAAATGTACCTACCTATAATTGTAAGGATAGTTAGTTTTAAACAATTCTGCATTTTCCATTTATTATTTTATGCTGTACCTTATGTTGGTGATCCAATAAATTAAATAAATAAATAAATAAATGTAGAATAATAAAAAAAATTCAAGAGTAATTAATCTCTAAACCAACGCGACGAGCATAAAATGAAAATATAAAATGTTTTCTTTTGAAAAAAAACCATTCGAGCTTTCCTGGGACTGGTTGATTTTATCTAGTAAACATTTTATCCTATATCTACTAGAGATCGTTCAATAAGTCCCGATACTTACTTGAAGACGGCGCATATATTAAAAACTCTTTTGATTTCTAGAAAGTACTGGCCATCAAATAATATGTTTAAAATTTTTTTGAAAATCGAATTTTAAACATTTAATTATTTATTTTCAGAATTTTACAGATATCAAATTATGACTCCGTGGTATGTTGGGCCAATTGTCAGAATGTCTAAGGTGACATAATATACCTCGGACCAAATATTTGGTCCGAGTAATATGCGATGTTGCGCTATTTTTTTAATTCCGAAAACAATGGAAAAAAGTTTCGTGTTTAGATTAAAACTAAAAGTTAGTCTAAGGTTTCTTGTGTTGATAAAGCATTGTTTTTAATGGGAAAAACACCGTTCAAGCACAGCAATGGCTTTTAAAGTGTTATCTGGAATCTGTTCCATCTAAACCAACTATTTGTCGGTGGTATGCCGATTTCAAAAGCGGTCGTATGTACACAAAAGACGCCGAACGCTCTGGTCGTCCAAATGAAGCAGTGACTCAGCAAAATATCAACCAACTCCTGAAAATCGTGAAGGAAGATCGAAAAGTAAAAGTACGCGAGATAGCTGAGATAGTGACGATTTTAACTGGTAGTATTTTCACTATATTACATCAAAATTTGGGCTTAAAAAAATTTTTCTCCAAATGGGTGCCGCGTCTTCTAAAAATTAATAAAAAGCGACAACGTATTTATGAATCAGAGCGCTGTTTGGCATTGTTTAATAGAAATAAAAAGGATTTTTTTACGTCGGTATGTGACAAAGGAATCCAGTCCGCAGAGTGGAGAGCGGCCGGTGAAAGCTGCCTGAAGCGGCCTAAGACTCAACAATCTGCCGGAAAAGTTATGGCCTCTGTATTTTGTGATGTGCATGGAATACTCTTCATGGACTACCTTGATAGAGGGAAACATATAAATAGGGAATTTTACATAGGATTATTGGAGCGATTAAAGTACGAAATCGCGGAAAAACGTCTCAAATGAAGAAAAAAAAGTGATCTTTCACTAGGACAATGCGCCGTGTCACAAGTCCTTGATAACGATGGCCAAACTAAATGAATTGGGCTTCGAATTACTTCCTCATCCACGTATTCTCTAGATCCGAACACCAGTGATTACTGGCTGTTTGCAGACTTAATAAAAATGCTCCATGGCAAGAAATTTGACTCAAATGGTGAAGTAATCGCAGCAGCGGAGGCTTATTTTAAAGCCAAAGATAAATCCTTCTACACTCATGAAATAGAAAAGTTAAAAAAGAGTTGGAGAGACTGTATTGCAGTTGAAGGAGACTATGTTGATGAATAAAAAATAATTTTATCAAAAAAACTTTGTTTTAGTATGTCTCGGGACTTGAACCAAGTGTTATATAGCATTGTGAATGCAAAAATTTCAATAATAAAGATGTGGGAAAATGTAAATTAGAGCAAGTATAGTAAATGAAAATCTAATTCTGCCTATTCCTCCGGAAAACATGTGTTATGTACCTATGTTATTTTTAATCCACAACGAGGAAGCGCTTGGCCTTCATCTCACCTGATGGTAAGTGACGATAAGGCCAAAGGTGGAAGCGCATTTCACCCGGAATCCTCAACCACTGAGGAACTGGCTATCTTATCTCTAAACTGTCGGAACACAACAATGCTATAAACATAGTTGTTATAGCGCCAGGCTTAGATAAGGTGGTGGTAACTAGCCAAGTGGACTTAACAGTCATCTAGATAAACTTTTCCTAAAGCTTATTTATCTTTATTTATTTAAAAAAGTATTATTTACATAAATTATTATATAAATTATTATTTTTAATTAAATTATTATTTTTAATTAAATTATTATGATTGTAAAAGAAAAAGTGATTTTCGAAATCCCAACTCGAATGCACTTCTCGCCTGCATCAGCATCTTTTAACACCATTAGTAATGGTCATTACCGTGACAATCGGTCAATTGTCATAGTAGCTTCTATCACTTTTAAATACGGAAATACCCGTTTTTCTACAATTTCAAAACAAATAAGTTAAGCTACAAAATAGCGTAAAAAAAATTCCTAGGACCCTTTTTGTAATTTTTTCTTAAGTCTGTTATTAATATAAGTAATATCTATAATTCTAGTCTAGACTAGCGACGCGTCATCATGTCCACAGTTCTGTATTTATTTTCAAAAATTTTTGTTTGTATGATGGGTCGTTAACTTTTACTTAAAAGTTATTATACTTATACGTGAACGTGCGTGAGTGTAGGCAAATAAAAAATCACAGATTTCTCAGTCCCCGCAAGAATCGGAAATGAATACAAAAATTTAGGAAAAAAAAAACCCATTACAAGATAAATAATAAGAAATTTTTATTGAGATTTATACTTTCCTAAAATTACAAGTCGAATTATAACACTGCACAACACAGGGAATAACATTTTCTTTTCTTTTACAACCTAAGTGAAATGATGAATTTCACCCCCTTCCTTACTTCCCTAAAATTACACAACTAAATTACTTACAAGTCGAATTATAACACTGCACAACAGAGAGAAAAACATTTTCCTTTCTTTTACAACCTAAGAGAAATGATGAATTTCACCCCTTCATTGCTTCCCTAAAACTAAACAACTACTTACATTACTTACAAGTCGAATTATAATTACACTGCTCAACACAGATAACAACATTTTCTTTTCTTTTACAACCTAAATGAATTTCACTTACCTAGATTGTATAAGAAAAAGAGATTTTCGAAATTCCAACTCGAATGCACTTCTCGCCTGCATCCAAATCATTTAACACCATTAGTAATGGTTAGTAATGGTCATTACCGTGACGATCGGTCAATTATCATAGTAGCTTCTATCAAAAGTGATAGAACTTTTATATACGGAAATAGGTACCCGTTTTTCTACTATCCCAAATGTAAAGGGAAAATTTTACGCCATTTTGTAGCTAAACTAATACGTTAGGACCCCTTTTTTCATTTTTTATAAGTCTGTTTTTTCCCCGAAATATTTACAATTTAGTAAACAAACACCCCCCCAAAAAACCGATTTTTTTAAGATTCCAAAAGAAGTTAGATATCAGCCGATTTTCAAAATTCAAACGCTCACACGTGTCTCGATAAATTCCTTAACTCTTGGTACCTACTATTCTTATCTCGATCCTCCCAAAATCCTCGGAGCAATGGCCAAAAATAAGTCTCAGGCGATTTGCATCTGATAACCATTTTCAAATGGTAAAAAAGTAGTTTAACAATATATATTTTTTTATTATTTCAAGAAGTCCGTATGAGATCTCTGTAAAGTCCCACATCTTTACTGAAACTCAAGGGGGTTCAAGCGACATATCAATTACCATTAAACATTCATAATAGCTATCACTTTATTATTATTTATCATTCGGTACCACAGGATAAGTCGCAGGCTTTCGCTTGTGATATAAATTTCGATTATGACTTACGTACATTGTAAATGTGTACTATTCGTTTTTATATTTTCTTGAACATACTTTACATACATTTCTACATAACAATAATGATTGATTTGACAAACCGTTATTACTTTCAGTAGTTGTAGTGCCTCAAAGGCTAAGAACAGGTACGAGTATTTTAAAGTCAAATTTAAAGTTTATTTTTAATTTTATTTCAATCTACTTACTTACTGTGTGGTAACTACACTGTATCAGATCAATAAAAAAAATCGAACTTATTTTGAAGTTCTAGTCAGATAAAGCAGTCGCAACTCGCAACGGAGTTTTACGAAGGTACTTAATTAAGAACCTTTCTTCGGTATGTAGCAATTTTTTATGAATATAAAATAAACGCCCCAAAATGAATTACCTACCTATCTGTTGTTTTGCCTACTAGAGTGAAAAATTTGACATAATTTGTATGGAGCTTAAATTAAAAAAAAAACACTGTAGTAGGCAAAACTTTAGAATTATAAATTTTGGGCGATAGTCGAAACCAAACGAAGGAGGTCACCCACCTTTGTGTGCGCACTTCTTTGCCGGCGGCGCGGGCGCAGGGTGGGCCACTGCGTTAGCAACGAGCGCGCACGCGCAAAGTAAGACAGTGGTACGCGCGTGCGACATGCGTGCTGCCTCGGAGGTAACTGCGCGGACGCGGACCCAGCAGGACTGCAAGAGACGCAGGAGTATTAGCGAGGCTCCTAACTCGGCAGGGTACAGAGGGCCTACTCTCTAAGCGCATCCGAATCTTCGTTGGACCGTAATTCGACGTACAATGCACGCGCGCTGTTGTTTTTCAGTAGCGATTGGAGCAGTTCATGCACACAGCCGTGTACGATGAATTACGGGCTGACGATTTCTCGGATGCTCTTAGAGAGTAGGGTCTAAGTTTTCATCGTGCATACATTGATTGCTTGTTAGGGATAGATACGAGATTCAATATCATAATTCAGTTTAGTCGATATGCCATCGGTTCGTAAGTCAATACGGGGGACCTTTATAAAGAGAAGAGCCGGTAAGAAACTCAGCAAGGACATTAATTTGTTTTTTTGTTTACAGCGTCAAATAATAATTGAAAATACCCTTCCTATTAGAAAGTATACACGTAGGTAGGTATGTAGGTTAGCCTGGAGAATAACAACACTCGTCTGATCGGTAATCTATTTATTTCGAGACTGGCCATCTGTTCGATTACGTGTTAACAAAAGCTAATGCCGCCGGTAGACACATAAAACATAAGTCACAAATACCTTACACCTCCACCCTTAATTTACACTTAAACTAATAATGACATCATTAAAGTTAATTTAAACAATCAACAAGAATCAATCTATTTGAAATCTAATGACAGGATGGCGAGATCGTTTGGGACGTGCAACCGGTTCCGGTGTCACCGGTGCGGACGTAGCGTCCTTCCATGCACTATCTGGTGAAGCCTTCGTACTTTCTCCGCCCTTATTAACCTCACTAGGTTCACCTTCCCCCACTGTATCGGAATTCGACATAGTTACGCCATCCTCACACCCTACCGTACTATTATCTCCGTTCTCCCCTTCTTCCGGACAAGCAACACTAGACAAACGTGCTCTGCGCCTAATTTGGTATATATGTCTAGATAAATGTCGACCGTATTCGTCACCGAGAACATACCTACGAGACCCTTCCCTGTTCGTCACTTCAGCCTTTATCCATTTATCTTTACTACCATACTCTCGGGCCCAAACCTGGTCACCTTGTGACAGCAGCCGGAGAACCCCCCCTGCGTATTCGAACTGCTTTTGCTGCGCGGCGCGTACCCTATCCACTAAGCCGCCGTCGTCGCGGCGTAGCAAATCCAGTCTAGTCCGCAGCGAACGTCGCTGTAAGAGCATCGCCGGGGTCTCCCCGGTCGTGCTTTGAACCGAATTTCTATAAGCTAGTAAAAATGTTTGTAAAGCAGCATCTATATCTATCTTATCTCTAAAAGCTTTCTTAATTGCTCGTCTGCATAATTTAACGGCATTCTCTGCCGCCCCATTAGACTGCGGATGATATGCGGGTGAGAACACCTGCTGAACCCCGTTACTATTGAGATATGACTTGAACTTTGTACTCGTAAAGGGTGGACCCTGGTCGGACACTAGCGTCGTCAGTAGACCGAATCTAGCAAAGAGCGATCTCAGAGATAAGTACAAAATAAGTTTTACCTTTGTACGACCCCACGGCTGCACTGCTAAGTACGGCCAGGGCTGCGGCGGCGCGCGCGGCGGAGCCGACGCCTCGGCCGCGCACGTGTCGCAGCCCCGGCACGTCGCTTCCACGTCCGCATCTATACCGGGCCACCACACGTAACTTCGAGCTAGGCTTTTTGTTTTAACAATGCCCATGTGACTGCTATGCAATTGTTTTAATATAGTTTGCCGCAGTTCATTAGGCACTAACATCCTATAGCACCACATTATACATCCACAATCCGAATACAACTCGTGCCGACGACCATAAAACGGTTTTAATTCCTCCGGACACATCGTAGGCCAACCGGATTGGATGTATGTATGACATAATTTTACACAAATCCCTGTCTTTTGCTGTTGCGCTTTTTATGTCATTTCTCGTCACGGGCAAAAAATCTTCTACGAACTGAACATAAGTTATATCTTTCTTTGTCGCTCGCTTATTTTCGCTACGCCTCGGTAACCTCGATAACCCATCGGCACAATTTTTTTTAGACGTTACTTATTCAATTTCATAATCATAACCCATCATCAGGACTGCCCAACGTTGCAGCCGTGAAGCCGCCATAATTGGTATGCCTGTTTTCTTTCCAAAAATGTGCGTCAAAGGCTTTATGATCTGTCCTAAGTAAAAATTTTCGACCATACAAAAACTGATGATACTTCCTCAGTCCAAATACTATACCTAGCGCTTCTCGGTCTATTTGTGAGTGCGCTCGTTCCGCTGGTGTGAGCGAGCGTGAAGCGCAAGCCACTGGACACTCCCCCTTCCGGCGTGACGTGCGACAGTACGGCTCCTACCCCTACGCTGCTCGCGTCCGCCGTCAGTATCAAGGGTAATTCCAGAGAGTAGTGTACTAGCACCTCGCTCGAGGTTAGGACTCGTTTCACCTGCTCTAACGACAACTTTCATCCCGGATAAATTTAACGCCGGTTTTAAGCAAATTATATAACGGAGCGAGAATACTACTAACACTTTTTATAAACTTTGCGTAATACATAACGGTCATAATAAACGCTCTTAACTCAAACACATTTGTAGGCACTGGGGTTTCCACTATAGCTCTTACTTTTTCAGGACAAGTATGGACCCCCTCCTTGTTAATAACATAACCTAAATAATTTACGGATTCTTCGAAAAATGCACACTTTTCTTTTTTAACCTTGAGGCCGTGTGCCTCCAACCTATTAAACACCTTAAGTAAGTTATCTATATGCTGTCTATTACAGGTAATAACCTGTAATAATAATATCGTCGAGGAAGACGCCCACGTGAGGTAAATCCGAAAATAATTGTTCTAATCGCTTCTGGAATATACCTGGACTCGAAGACAACCCGTAGACTAGACGGTTGTACTTAAATAACCCTTTGTGGGTGTTAATGACGGTGTATTTACTAGATTCATCTAACAATAGCTGGGCGTACGCTTGCGATAGGTCAATTTTGCTAAACCGCTCCCCCCCGTGTAACCTCGCTAACAGGTCTTCAACCCTCGGCAACGGATAACGGTCGACTTCTATAACTTTATTAAGCGTTAGTTTAAAATCAGCACAAATCCTAATGTTACCGTCCTTTTTGACGACGGGGACAATCGGTGTCGCCCAATCCGAGCGGTCGACGGGTGTGAGGGTGCCGTCGCGCACCAGCTACTCCAGCGCGCGCTCCACGGGCTCGCGCAGCACGTAGGCACAGTATAAATCTTTAGCTCATATTTATACTGTGGCGTAGGCGAGTGGCCGCGCGCGCAGGAACACCGGCCGCGCCCCCTCGCGGATGTGTATGCGTACTGGCTCACCGGTGAATCGTCCCAAACCATCCTCAAACACCAATTAAATCCTGGTACTTTCGTTACATTCATATTGTGGCTGTAAACAATATTAGGTAACTCAATACTAAGCTCGGCTATCCATTGTCTACCAAGTAATACAGTCTTTCCATTTTTAACTACGTACAAATCTATTTTTTTTCTTTATTCTTGTATTTAACTAATGGTCTCAACACTCCTACGGGTTTCACTAAATCCCCCGTGTAATACTTTAATATCAATACATTAATTTAATATCAAATACAATTTTTTATCGGTACATCTTGAAAATATTTTTGATACATCTCAAAACTAATACAAGAAACGGCGCTGCCCGTATCGCACTCCATAGCTACCTGTCTATTGTTTATAATAATCGGTATATAGATAGGTTAACACTAATCAATAGATAACTGATTGAAATAAGTTACAATATTTACCTCGTCACTATCGGTACTATCATGTCCGTCTATGTTATTTAGCAGCTGTTGTGCCACCTCCACGTTGTACTGCTATGACAAGTTTGGGCACACACGCTTCAAATGCCCTCGTTTGTTACACACACGACACACGTAGCTAAGCTTCATGCGCACCCCCGCACACGCGACAATGTCGTTGCCTCGTGCCACGTTCCGCTGGAGTCGGCGGCGGCGCTGGCCCGCGCGAGCCATAGCTAGGCCCCGCTCGCCGTCCACGCCACGAGGCGCGACCCGCCGCCGCCGCACCGCTGCCGCCGCCCGCCGCCGCCGCCGCAGATATCGCTTGACAGTCCACTGGTGGGCTCGAGCCCCTGCCCGCCCTCGACTGACTGCGAGTTGTGCCCTTCGTGCAACGAAAAGTGAGCGAGCTCGACAGCTCCGGTTACCTATCTGGACAATAGGCAGTGAACTACACGTGTTCACGGGGAGACTCTCCTGAGACACTACTTACACTACGACACTACTTTTTGTCATCGCCTTGCTTCCTATTTCTAAATTTATACCGTTCCGCCAACTCACTCGGTTTTGGCTGCAAATGATTTTCCATTACACTTGTAAGTTCTGCAAATGACTTATTTTTCGGTTTCTCGGGTGTACATAAGCTGACCAACAACTCATAGCCTTTCGCTCCCATCACCGTTATTAGCGTTGGTACTTGTAACTCCGCCGGAATCTTGTTTACTATGAAATACTGTTCAAGTCGCTCCACGTACAACTTCCAATTGTCCGATTGCATTTTGAACTCAGCTATTTTTCCAATCGACATGATCACACGCGTAGATATCGAATAATCGTCGCCACTAGAAAGTATACACGTAGGTAGGTATGTAGGTTAGCCTGGAGAATAACAACACTCGTCTGATCGGTAATCTATTTATTTCGAGACTGGCCATCTGTTCGATTACGTGTTAACAAAAGCTAATGCCGCCGGTAGACACATAAAACATAAGTGACAAATACCTTACACCTATATGAATCGAAGACGAAACAAACGAAAAAAAATAGCTTTTTTTAACTCTTAACTGTCATCATCATTATCAGCCTATATTCATCCCACTGCTGGGCACACTTTCCTACATAGACAACAGCAAATGGGGAGACCTGGGTATAAACGACTGCCATCGAACGACAACAACCGGGAATATGCTTTACGTGCCTTCCGAAGCATGGAACTTTTAAGTGTACTCATTTTATTTAATTACTTGCATACATACATATAAACACGACTATTATCCCCGAATGACTAGGCAGAGACCAGGCAACGAGGACCGCAAAAGCAGTCCTCTGCCATAGTCCAAGGGAAGAGAGGGGGTGGTAGTATTTTTTCACCGCTACACGGTAAAACAATACTACCACGCACCAACGACGCGCGCCTCTTGCGCATAGTCGCATGAAAACAGTCCGCCCGCGCCTCTGCGAACATGCCCGAGGCGCTGCAATAGCGGGGCAGCCCCGCTGCGCAATGCGTTGTTGGACTGAACACGAAGGGCGTTGTACACTTTCTGCGAGTAGTTGGCCCACAGGGCACAGGTGTACAGTGTTGTGCAGTATGCTCGAAATAGGGTAATTTTTACCCCGTCCGAACACCGCGAAAACCTACGAGCCAACATATTCGACCTCCGCGACAAAGCCCTTCGATGTCAGCATGGTCTTCGAGACCAGTGGCCACTATATGTCCTAGATATTTAAATTGTGTCACTCTTTCTAAAGAGACACCGTTTAGCATGACAGGTGGTATACTCTCTGGACATCTAGCACCAGTGGTCTCAAACACCATGAACTGACTCTTCAGCACGTTGTATTTAAGGCCATGCCTCTCAGCATACTCTTCACAGACCCTCACCAACCTAATCAACCCACATATAGACGCGCTCAGCAGCACCATATCGTCAGCATAACTCAGATTATTGACACATACGTCATCGACATGGCAGCCGACATGTTGGCTACTGAGCGCGACAATCAGCGCATCCAGGTATAAGTTAAAGAGCGTTGGCTAGGTCAAACCGCCCTGCCTCACACCGCGCTCCATCCGATACGGCTCTGACATTGCGCCCGCCCATCTGACGTTATTGGTCTGGTCCGCATACCAATACCGGAACATGGTGACTATTTCATCGGGCAAGTTTATACTACTTAGTTTCTCCCAAAATATGTCGTACGCCACCAGATCAAATGCCCTGGACTGGTCGAGGAAGCATGCATAAACCGGTGTTTTGCGAGCCATATAATATCTCTATATAAAGTCTTTATCTTTAGGCGCATTTTCTCGGAATAAGCGCGATGTTCTTACTGCACTATTCACTAGGACGGCAGATCTGACAGTTTGCTTAAGGCACAGTATTGCACTTTCAGTAGACAGCTTAGGTCTAAAACCAAACTGGTTGTCGTGTAGGTTTGTGTATTTGACCAACTGTGCATTAAGCAGACCATCAAATATTTTGGCTACTATCATAGCCAAGGAAATAGGCCTATAATTTCCTTTATCGGACATGTCACCGGTTTTGTTTTTGACTATGGGAACTACAACCGTTCTCATAAGATCTGCAGGCAGGTAGGAGTGGCTCACGCACAGCGAGTAGAACATTGCCAGTACTCTGGCAGCATGTGGACCTGCATGCTGCAAGTGTTCCACACTGAGCCCGTTGTGACCCGGGGATTGCAAACATCGATCAAAGTTACAACGAACTACAAGAACTTTTATATTTTTTACTTGCTGCTACGGAACCCTTCATGGTGGCGAGTCCGACTCGCACTTGGCCGGTTTTTTTATTATTACCTACAGTCAACATCAACGTAAGATGTTAAAAAATTCATCCATTTATCAGAATCTATAGGTAAGTAGGTACTTTTTTTACGTAACTCCATGGTGTTTAACAAGCCATTCACTACCAAAAACGTCATCAACATTGTCATAGTCGCTAATCACTTAACGTCAAACCTCATTTCGGTAACAAAATTATGAAGTTTTCTTTTAAAATAATATGAAAAATCAAAAGTCTTTTTACGCAGACAAAAAGAGAAATCCCAGCTCGAGCTTTGCAACAAACCTGAAGATAGTCGTTAGCGAAAATCTAAAATTGCGACAACAGCTGGTCGATGGCACCGAGAAACAGCACCAGGAGATGTCCAGAGCTATCCAGTTGAAGGAGAAAAATACTTGGCTGAAAAGGCAAATACACGCGGCGAAAGAAGAGGCCTGTGGATTGAGAGAACTGAATTGCACTCTCAAGAACCGTCATCAGTTAGCAATGGTAACAAACAATAGAAATGCGTAACATTTACCACTTTAAAATAAAAACTTTCGAAGCGGAAAATGAATATTTGAAAAAGCAAATTGTAACAGCGAAGAAGAAGCGAATCGAAGCCGGCGATAACGCTAAAATGTTGGCAGAAGCTAATTTCTTCCTCGAAAACTGTCTTTGTGAAGCCCGTTTTGAAATTCACCATTTGAGATGTCGAAATGATTATATGTTGCGTAATACAAATTACCAAGCTTTATATATACAATAAAATATTAGCATGTTGTACTGTACAGACCTACATACTACTGTAACTTACCATAGTACGTTCGCTTCTTTTTTGAAATAGTCGCCTTCATTTACCTATTTTTTTTAAATAATAGGGCATCGTCTGTGCTTTAAGGTTTGAATGACAGGGGTGCCAAGATACGATAAACATTCAAAAAGGGATTTCAAAAATATTCAGTATTTACTATTTCCTGTATAATTTTCACCTTGAGAAAAAGGGGTCACATGTGCTCTTTTAGTATTTAGCAATAAAATTCATGTGTGTAACTATACTATGACGTATCACACTACAAGGTTCCTCCACAACTGCCGACATCCTCGGGATAGATGTTTGTCCCCAATTGTGAGTGCAGAGGAGCGTCGGAGCTCGCTGCTGCACTGGGTTCGGGTACTGCAGGCGGACCGCTTCAAGGCAGAGCTTCGGGTTCTGCGTGAGGGTCGCGCAAAGTTGAAAGGAGCGGTCGCCCGGTTGAATCCTTTTACAGATGCGGAGGGGTTCTGCGTGTTGGAGGCAGACTTCGGAACGCTGACCTGCCTTACAGAAATCGCCACCCCCTACTCTTACCGAAGGATGGACCTTTGGTAATGCGCACGCAGGGTGTGGCGCGTTTCTAGCTGTGAGAAATAGAACGGCTCGTCTGTCGTCTCGCTCGCTTGATGACAGCTCCCTCTCTCTCTCTCTCTCTCTCTCTCTCTCTCTCTCTCTCTCTCTCTCTCTCTCTCTCTCTCTCTGCTCCGACATCTTTGGTGGTAAACGCATGGTGTTAACCCGTCAAGCGCACGATGCCTAGAAAAAAAGCGCCTCGAGCGCGCCGCTATATAACAATTTTTTTTTTTATTTATCATCAGAGATAACCTAATTACGTAATTCCTGTATAATGTATCCATAAGTGTTATGTATCAATGTAATCTGCATGAAATTTCCTATCGAAATATCATAAGCTTAGAAAAAAAATAAACTTACATGAGGGTCTGAGGTGATGATTGAATTATGATGAATGTTATCATCGCAGCGTACCTACACTTTCACACCTCAATACACATATTTCCCATACACTTTCACTCAAAACAACACTAACACCACAAAGTTCACTAATTCAAGTATTCACATTTAAAATTTCAGGCTTTGAAGTCACATATTGACTTAGTTATTCACAATAAAATGCACCGCATAGGCAAATACCTAACAGCGGCCATCACCGAACTGAGTCCGCGAAATCTCGTTTTTTTTCGTTGTTTTCGTTGTTATTAGTTACATTAGTTATTTGGTAATGAAATATTATTTTATCAATAACTGTGTATGTAATCGACAAACTTACAAACTATTATTTATATTCCTTACGGACGAAAAAACCTACTCGCCATACACGCTTACGAAAAAATCACAATTCATAAGTTCATGACTTTTTTTACAAAGATAAACACTGATTCTACAATAACCATTATTTTAACACAATCTACACTCTTTTCCAAGTAATTAAATATATACTTTATATAAGATTACTCGCCGTTTTCGTCGAGAATTCATTTTGACCTACCTACTACAAAGTGAGTGACGCAACCACTGACAAAAAAAACGTTCGACTTTTTTATATAATTTTTCTGACTTCCGTTCCAAATTGTAGTCAAATGGTTCCTAAATAAAAGTTACTCCATACAAACCAAATAATAATTTAAGCTAAACGAAAACACCGCTAGTACCAATCGAAAAGCTAAAATTTGAACGCCAGTGGCGCGCTGTAAATCTGTTCTACCTTAAGTACACTTTGCGCACGTGCAACGAGAAAATCATGTATCAAACCCGAGTGCACTTTGAGCTCGACGGGTAATAAAACTGCTTTACAAAGCTATTAATAGTTTAATTCCAATATACGTCATTGGCGAAGATTAACAGAACCAAGTGCAAAACAACTAAGTATTTTCACGAAATTAAGTGTTATTAAAGTGCAAATTAAGGGCTGGCCCGGATCCTGCGCCCCAGTGATGTGCACCGCTTGCGCATGATGGTGTAGAAACAATCAACTCAAATAACAGTTATTACATTTTTAAAGAAAATTACTTATTTCCAGCTTCTTATATAGAGGAAACTAATACTGATTGATAATTATTGTGATGATTTATGCTTATAAAAGATACACCCAAATTAATATTGTTTGTTGATTATTGTGTGGATTCATGATGATTTTATTGAAATTAAAGTAATTAAAAGAAGTGACACCTAGTAATGTTTACCTATCCTTTAACTATTGATTTGTGTATGTAATAAATATATATATGTTAGTTTCAAACCAGACTAAAGTAATTACAAGAAGTAATACTTATAATATTGTTTACTTACCTATTACATTGCACAGTGATTCATTCATATGCCATAAATCCAAAAAAGTCATTTGGGCCTACCGATTTCAAACTATTGATAATGGATTTATTAGTAAACTACTCTTTAAAAACTGTAATTAGTAATCTAATTACTTCAAAGTACCATTCACTTTGCTACGTCGGAAGTGAGAGCATCTTGAGTTTAGTTACCCGGTCATGTGTATTACCGAAAGTTGTTCTGTTTTCGTGTCTCATTTATTTACAATCAAGTTTTTTGTTGTTGTTACAATATGGAGGTGCGAGAACAAGATATATACTTTGAATATTTATATATTCTGGATACAAATTCTCATATTTCAATTTTATACGAATTTTTAATTCAAGGTAGATTTTTTTTTTCAAACTTTTAAACGATTGAGAGCTATACTATACTTTTCGCCGACCTCGGCTGTACTTAAGACATATGTTACTCTAATAGGGAGTATGTCTAGATTATAGCATGCAAATTTCAGCTGCATGACGCTGCCCGTTCTTAGGTTTCAGGGGTATCAAAGTGTAGGTGTCCACAGAACAAAATAAAAAGGATTTTTTAGCCCTAGTTCATATGTTGTTTTAGGTACATTTTTAAAATGTTCAGTAACGAGAATGATTGTTTTCAACATTTGGCATTCTGCGGAGGGCAGTATTAAGGAAAAATCGCAATATACTATCAACAATATGGTTGAAACGTCGTGTCTTCGAAACAACTTAGACAGTATTGATTTGACGTCATTAAATAACAAAATTGGAAATATATATAAAAGTATATCGCATTACTGGAAGAAATCTAATCATACAAAATTAAATCTATCTACTAGAAAAATACTCAAACAACAATAATTTAGACGCGATCATACGCAGAAATCGAAAAATGAATCGTATATTGACATATACAGATTTAATTAACATGCTTCCTTATAATTCAGATCTACTAATTACAGGTTTACTTGTTAAAAAGTTACCTGTTAAAAAAAAGTTTATTGTCAAAATGTTTATTAGATTTGCTAGTTGTGTAAAGGTACTTGTTACGTTTGAACGTCATTTTGTATGGATTTATTAAATATATACCCATATTATCCAGTATTTTATTTTGTTTCTTTAAAATTAGGGTTGTAATTACCACAAACAAGCTTTATTTGTTCCAATTTACCTGTAAATGTCACTATATAACAATGTTTTAGAAGTCATAGTTAAAATCAAAATTACTGAGTGAAAATAATAAATATAAATACAGGTTTATGTATAGATATTGGTTAAAACTAAGAGCTAATACTATGAACTGCTTAATTCATATTCATACAATCTTAATAAGTTGTGAAAATTGAACAATCGCGGTTATTTCGGAGTTACGTATTTATGGCCGCCTTTGTATGGAGGGTGAATCACTGTGCATTGGTTCAATTTAATGTAGATTTATTCTTAAAATAATGTCATTGATCTCTTATGAATGAATAAACATGTTTATATACATAAAACAGTACTTATTTCAATAAAAAAATCCAAATTTTGAGAAGTAGCCCTAATGAGATGTAAGTAGCCCTAATGAGAAGTAGCCCTAATGAGAAGTAGCCAAAATGAGAAGTGGCCATAATGAGAAGTACCTAGTCCACTAGCGAGTCGGTTGCTATAATGAGAATTAGCCCTAATGCGCCTAAACCGTATACAATGGGGAATATCGGTAGCTGCTTTGCTTTAAAGAAAAATCATTTATTTTAAAGAAACATTCTTAACATAATATTAAAGTTAATTAATTAGTATCAATCAAATAGTTAATAAAGTCTGGCCAACGAAAGCTGAACCTGGATAAAGGCAGGCCTTTTGCAATTTAAAAAAAAATCATGACAAGGTAACCGAGCGTTCTTACGGCGTGCCATTTGGCACGCCCAACCGCGCCAACAAGCTGTGGGAATCAACGCATCCGATGAAGCCTGCCGCGGCGTGCCGTCGGCCCGTCGCCTGTGCGATCCATTCATATGGGCGCGCAATTAAGCGTTCCCACGACGCGGCGCAGAGTAGCGCGGCGCGGATTGTTTTAAGACACGCCGTCGGAACGCTCCTTTACACAGGGTCACTCACACAGCTGCAATTTTCTCAGAAAAATTTCAATTTGACATACGATATGATACCTTAGATTTCGGACCAGAGCCTCAGATAGACACACATAGAGACAAAGTATTGCCAATCAAATAACAACGAGGTTCAGCTTTCGTTGGCCAGACTTTATTATTGTTGATTATGAAATTATTAAATTACAAAATACTATCTTCAAATGTTATTTAATGGATTAATAGAATATTGTAATTTTAAAATGTAGGCACTTGCATTGTAATTTTATTTTTAATTTAAAAATACTGTACTAACATATTTATAAGTAAAATTGTTACAAAAAAATGGATATTTGTTATCTGATATAAATAAATTATTATTATTCTCTTTATTCAACATGTTATCTTAAGTTATTTTTTTATTTTATATAAAAGAAAACATATTTACAATATAAAATATTATAAAAAACTTAACCTAGGTTGCCACCGGCAGCGGGGATAGACCCAAGCTATCGGTGGTTAGGGCTGCAGAGTGAGGAACCTCCTGGCAATACGTGCCATGTCAAGGAGTACTGCCTTCTGTATCGGACCCTTGACCCAACTTTTATTATTATTATTACTATTATTATTATTTTTTGACCATTTTTTAGTTTTGTAAGTACTTTTTATTTACTTTTTTATACTTTTTGTCGAAATGAATGTACCAACTTATTAAATGCCTTTTTTTTGTTTGAATATGGCTGTTCTTGAGTTTGGAGTCAAAATGGTTGGCTTCTTTTCGGAGCTTCTGTAAGAATAAAAATAAACTTGGACGCTTGGGAGTTTTCACATTTATCCTATGGTGCCACCCCTCAAGAGCGTTGGTAGTGCGGTGGCATTGTCCAGAGCAACTAAGAAGCGCAGGGTTCATTCTTAGATAAGTACCACTGTTTTGCAAAGTATTTTAAAAACGTTTCAAACAATGGTAACAACAATCCATTATCAATAATCTCTGTTCGTTTTCGGCAACCCTCTAGAATATTCTCTGCGGGTAAAAGTGGTAAATTAGCTATTTTTCTTATAATCTTTCTTGTTTCTTTTCTTGTAGTCAAATTTAAATAAAAGAAGTGACACCTAGTAATGTTTACCTATCCTTTAACTATTGATTTGTGTATGTTTTGTATAAATAAATGTTAGTTTCAAACCAGACTAAAGTAATTACGAGAAGAATACTTATAATATTGTTTACTTACCTATTACATTGGTTCAATTAATGTTGATTTATTCTTAAAATAATGTCTCTTATGAATAAATAAACATGTTTATATGTATGAAACAAAACGACCATTTCCAAACGGCAACACTGTACTTTTAATTATTAGACAGACCGGCTGTCAGTGTGACGTGTGTCACTTCTTTGTTCAATTTGCTAGGTTAACATCGTGCGGGCACGTTAAAGTATTGAATTTGTATTTTGCTATGTGGCGGCACATATAAGTTGATTCGGATGACCCGTAATAATTAACAGATAAGAAACAGTGTGGGGCACATAAGTTTAATTTGGAACCAGGGCGGGCTAGCTAAAAGCTAGTTGTTTGGTTGACACGTAAGCATGTGGCGTGGCGCGAACGGTGCGTATTTGTCTGGGGTTAAGAGCTCTTAGGGGTAGCCAAAGGGTTGGTTTAGGGCATCCTCAGTCACCACCAGCACCAGGAGACGCGCAGGGGCGCGATCCACTACAGCAGCAGCCAGGGGCGGCCGGCTGAGCGGCGAGTCACCATACCACCAGCCGAAGATCGGTGGTCTGAAGGGAAGCTTTATTTGTAAATACTTGTATACTAGTAGTAAGGTAGCTTTAAGTCGAGAGGGTGCGGTTTACAGTTTCACCGGAACAGGACCTCTAAACCATGCCTTCTCTGGTAGCAGAGTTGCTGTAGGGAGATCAGTCGATGACGTCTCTGGAATGGTCCAATGGACATTTTTATTAGCAGAGCTTAGATTAATCGATTGACCTCTCTACAGCAAACAATATACATAAAGACAGTACTTATTTCAACAAACATTCCCAAATTTTGAGAAGTAGCCCTAATGAGATGTAAGTAGCCCTAATGAGAAGTAGCGCAAGTGAGAAGTAGCCAAAATGAGAAGTGGCCATAATGAGAAGTAGCCCATTAGCGAGTCGGTTGCCATAATGAGAATTAGCCCTAATTCGCCTAAACCAAACAAACGTCCTATCGTTAATATATTAACACAAAAGCACAACACAGAGCTCAATTCGAAGCACTTTACAGTGGCTATCATTACTAAGTTCACAAAAAATTGATATATTTACAAGCACGCGTGTACGCGTGCAGTCGCCATTTTCTGTGACTTGTCAAACTCGCTTTTCACAATGTTTACGTTTAACTGGGCACGTATACCTGGCCCTTACCTTTGTCAAAACCATTACCTTTTTAATAACTTTTACCTTTTGTTTAAATGAAACGCAAAAAAATAATTATTTATTATCAAAAAACCTTTACACATATGAGACTTAATCTACTTATGCA